>CAWUFW010000785.1:0-697500 GCA_963921515.1 Calotriton arnoldi
TTACTGAACAACTAGAGAAATGTTAGAAGAAATTTATAAGGCTACAACTTATGATTTGCATGCTCACTGAGTATTTGAAAGCCAACGTAATACCGGTGGGTTTGCAGATCCGTAATATACCAGGAGTCTTTACTGATAATCCCAAATATATAACCAATTTCAGTTATATAGGTACCACTTGCTCCAGACACTGGATGGTTCTCAGTATTGACACAGCCACTGAAACCCTCAAAACACTTGAGCAAGAAATCAATGACATTGAAAAACAAATAAAGGATACTAGCTCAGTGCCCGGTTGTAAAAAACTGCTAGAGCAGGCTCAGAAAACAGCTGATGAATTTCATAGACTAAAACAAAAAATCACTCAAAGTAAAGAAAGATATTAGATCATATGTATTAGAAAGGACGTACCCTTACTTACAGAAAGACTTCTACGCCAATCACACATACACGAACCCACAGAACGCTAGACCCTGGGGAAGATTTAACAGACGTAACAACCTGGTTGGTTTTTCTGATACCTCCGCTGACTCTTCTGATAACTTAGATCAAGGTGAAACTCCCAGTACCTCTAATCGGCCCCCTAATCCTACTTTTTTAGGCAGAGGCCAGAAAGACCCTCCCAAACGAGGGCGCATGAAACAACAGCAGCAATGGTACAATCCGCCAGGCGAGCGGCAAACACGCCAGAAATTTTACCAATGGTAACCAGCACCAATGAGGCCCTCTCCAACTTACAAACTATTCCCATCTTCAACCTCTCCAAACACACTTTAGCTGATTCTGAATTACCTCTTCTCAGCAAAGGGTTATCGTTTGTTCCCACCATCCACCCAAATTTCCTGGAACTCCAAACTGAATTGCTCAGGTTTTTCCGGCGTATACGCCTACATGCTTATTTTTTACTCAATCCTTCCCCTACCACTACCACACCACTACGCCCGCCATCCACCTTTTCTCCTACTTCGAATATGATCCCTGGCGAAGTCCTGACCTTCGAAAAAATGGTACTCAAAGATTTATTATCACTGGAGAACACCAAACGCTTTATTCCATACAATCTCTCATTAGAAGAGAAAAAGGCCATTGATACTTTGAACAATGACTCCCTCGTCATCAAATCAGCAGATAAGGGCGGGGGTATAGTGCTACAAGAGAAAGAATTGTACAAATTGGAAATTTCCCGTCAACTTTCCAATACAGACTACTATTGCAGACTACCCACCAATCCTACTAAGGAACTCCAGCAATTGATTTTACAGATTACCACCGAGGCCAAATCACAAGGCTTTCTTAGCCAGAAGGAATTTTTGTTCCTCAATGTTAAATCGCCACGCATCCCAGTGATATATACTCTGCCCAAAATTCATAAAAATCCCACAATACCTCCTGGACGCCCCATAGTGTCCGGTTGTGGATCTATCTTGGAACCATTGGGCCAATACGTTGACTACTTTATAAAGGACTTTGTTCCCAAAACAGAATGCTATGTCAGGGATAGTATGGCCATGATTAATTTGGTCGAACATCAACCTTTCAATACGGACTCAGACGTTTTGTGTACAATGGATGTTGAATCCCTGTACACCAATATACCACAGGTACAGGCATTACTGGTCATTGAACACACACTCAACTCAAGGCCTCATCCCCACGCTGTGCCTACCAACTTCATAATACAATTGCTTGAGCTTTGTCTCACAAGAAACTTTTTCACCTTCGACAATGAGTTCTTCCAACAGGTTAAGGGAACCTCTATGGGCGCAGTTTTCGCCCGAACCTGGCTATATTGTTCATGGACCACCATGAAATATCTAAAATTCTTACCCCCTACAACCCTTTCCAATCCGGGATAACCTTATGGAAAAGATACATTGACGACATCTTCCTTATCTGGCATGCCCACGCAGACTACCTCAACCAGTTCTTACACTGGCTCAACAATAACTGCCAAGGTCTTTCTTTCACCCTTACACATAGCAAAACCTCCATCCCCTTTCTTAATCTAACCATCCACCACTCAAATGGTGAATTAATCACTAGTCTATACCGCAAACCCACCGAACGGAACACCTTGCTGAAATATGAAAGCAACCATCCACGTGCCTTACGTGATTCCCTCCCTTACTCGCAATTTCTGCGTATCAGGTGTAACTGCTTCCTCAAGGAAGACTATTTCCATGAAGCTTCTGTCCTTTCCACCAAGCTCTTAGCTCGTGGATACCCCAGACGATTGGTACGGACTGCACTCAAGAGGGCCTGGTACTGTCCCAGGGATGTCCTCCTATCCCCTAAACCCAAAACCGACATAAACTGCATGGTATGCGTCACCACTTTTTCACCAGTCTCAAATGCCATTCGAAAAAGTGTTTTGAAACATTGGACTATACTCAATGCTGTCAACATGAGAATTGAACGCCCACTTTTCGCATTTCGGAAAAGTCGGAATATTAAGGACCACCTTGTTAGAGCAGCTCTTCCTAACCCCAGACCTGCATCCACACTGAACGAATTGTGGGGGCTAGAACCCCTAATAGGGCATGCTAAATGTGGCAATTGTAGTGTATGTGATCTCACTATAGAAGGTAAAGAATTCACATTTAATAATGTTAAGATTAAATCAAAATGGTTCACCAACTGCAACTCTTGTAATGTGATTTATGTAATTCTATGCCCTTGTAAAAAAATCTACATTGGGCAGACGACCCAGAAAGCGCGACTCTGGATTTGCCAGCATCGCAGCAGGATCCGTTGCAAAACACCAAATGCCCCTCTCGTTGAACATTTTAGCAATTTGGGTCATAATGAAGATGATATCAAATGGACAATAATCAGTGTGGTCAAGCCTCCCCCAAGAGGCGCAGATGTCGGGAGTTTGCTCAACAAGGAAGAACTTAAATGGATTTTGCGCTTGGAAAGTATAAAAAATGGACTGAACAGAAACGAGGACTGGACAACCCTAATATGATGCATGTCTGTTCACTACTTTCCAAACTCTGTGAACCATTTCTTGCTTTCAAGTGTTCAATTTTAAACATCAATTTTAAACATGCTTTACATGATTGTATTTCATGCTGTCCTTCTCTTTGCAATTCTAAATGCTAATTTCCATGCCTTTTCTTTAATGCCACTTGGTTTGTCAAGTTTCTTCAACTTGCATGCACTCTCAGCCACTGCACGAGTTGGTTAGTCATTACTCACAGAACTCAATAGCCTCCACCCTCACCCAATATGGCTGCCGCTATTCCCTTTCTAGTGCACCATTCCTTCGCGCGTTTTCTAAAGCTTAATTATTCACCTGACATGGAACCTGCTCGTGTCTGCCCCATTGAGCTACACGCAGACGGCTATCGACCGTCCCCGGACCTCCCCGCTTCTCAGCAACGCATGGCACCGCCGTAATAAGGTAAGCTCGTATTCGGTCGTTGCCCTCCACTGCCTGTAGCCTGGAGCTACTTCCTAACCCTCACCCTCCCTTCTCACATCCAGGTCACCGAGCTGCCGAAGGCACTCTATCCCGAGGCCACCCGGCTCCTATCCCCACGGCTATCCACCGATCACCGACCCCCCGCTTTTTAGCAACGCACGGCTCCGCCGTATTAAGGTAAGCGCAATTCTGGTAGTTGCCCTGCGCTGCCTGCAGCCCGTCGCTACTTCCTTACCCCTATCCTCCCTTTTCCCATCCAGTCCACCGAGCCGCCTAAGGCACTCCACCCCGAGGCCACCCGGCTCCTATCTCCACAGCTATTCACCGTTCACAGACCCCACTCGATAGCATTGCTCACATCTGCGTACCACAGGTAAGCGGCTGCTTGCCTGTTGTCCCCCTCTTCTTGCTCTCACCCTCTAGCCTTATCTAATGGTCCCCCTTCTTTCACAGCCCATCGAGCCTTAGCAGACCCCTTCCTGCGAAGCCACTGGGCTCACTTGCTTTAATACAGGCAATTGAGACTCTTCCCTCCTCGGGACTATATCTTCGTCAGTCCCCTCAAGGCAAGAGATGCTCCCCCGCGCTCTCGTGGCACTTAGAATTAATTACCCACCCCGTAACTCTTACCTCTTCCCATCCATTAGGCCTCTACCCTAGCTCCATCACAGTCCCTCCGGGTCCACCACCGGACCAGCACCGAACAAAGTGGAAATTATTACTGTTATACCTCGTGCCACAATCTCTGTGGTAAGTTTCCTTCCTTCGCCCTCACGAGTCGAACGAAAACTAGGGCTCTGAAAGGGAGTCCCTTACCCTAGAAGTCAGTTCGCAGAATGGGGAGGATGGGTGGGGTGGTGAGGAATCCATAACTAATCTATGTCTCTTACAGATATATCGTTACCGAAGGTAAGTAACTTGTTTATCTGAAAGAGACAATTAGTTATGGATTCCTCACCTTAGAATAGATACCCCAGCAATACCAACCCCGGTGGTGGGTCTGCGAACCAAGTTCACACCAGAAAGTCCTGGAGAACCGAACGGCCGAAGAAGCCGTCCCTTCGGACTTGGCTGTCCAGGCAGTAGTGTTTGGTAAACGTGTGCAGTGAAGCCCACGTAGCTGCCTGGCAGATGTCAAGAAGGGGGACTCCACGTTGTCGCCCTGGTGGAATGGGCACGCAACCCAACTGGAGGTTCCTTTTTCGCTAAGGAATAGCAGATTTTGATGCGAAGAACGACCCATCGGGAGATGGTTGGTTTTTGCATGGCCCGACCTTTCTTGGCGCCCACATAACCGACAAGGAGCTGGTCATCCACCCGGAATTGTTTTGTGCAGATAGAACGAAAGCGCACGTTTTGGATCCAGACGGTGGAGCCTCTCTTCCTCTTTAGAAGGATGCGGAGGTGGAAAGAAGGTGGGCAAAGTGATGGTCTGTCCTATATGGAAAGAGGTAACCACTTTGGGAAGGAAAGAAGGCCTAGCGCGGAGGACAACCTTGTCCGGATGAACAGCCAGGAAAGGAGGCTTAGAAGAAAGGGCCTGTAGCTCACTCACCCTGCGAGCAGAGGTCATGGCAACCAGAAAGGCAGTTTTAAGGGTTAAGAGTCTGGGAGGACAGTTATGTAGCGGCTCGAAAGGAGCACACATCAGATAAGTAAGAACCAGGTTCAAGTCCCACTGGGACATCACGAAAGGAGTTGGAGGAAACAAATGAGTAATGCCCTTAAGGAAGCAATTTACAATAGGGGACTTAAAAAGAGAAGGCTGGTCAGGCAGCCGAAGGAAGGCCGAAATATAGCCTTTGAGAGTGCCCAGAGCAGAGCCCTGCTGGGCCAAAGAAAGAATGAAGAAAACTTCTGAAAGGGGGGCAGAAAAGGGATCCACAGCCTTTGCTGCGCACCATGCCACAAATTTGTTCCATCTACAGGCGTATACCGTTTTAGTGGAGGGACGCCTGGCTGCCAAGATAACACTACAGACTTCGGGAGGGAGGTTGAAAGCTGTCAACTGTCGCCGCTCAATCTCCACGCAAGGAGGTGGAGGCTGAACAGGTAAGGGTGGAGGACCGTCCCCTGCTGCTGCGACAGAAGATCCTCCCGAAGAGGCAGTCTGATCGGAGGATCGATGGCCATGTGTAATAGCTCGGGATACCAGACTCTCCATGCCCAATCCGGGGCCACAAGAATGACTTGGGCCCGGTTGCGCTTGATCTTCTTCAGCACTGGGCAGAAGTGGTATAGGCGGAAAGGCTTATAGAAGACCACAACTCCGCTCGCATTGAAAAGCGTCGCTTAGCGAGTGCCGCCTTGGAAATTCCAACGCGCAGAACTGCTGACATTGCGTGTTCTCTTCGGTGGCGAATAGATCTAACCAAGGCTCTCTCCACTGCTGAAAAAGACCTTGCACCACCTCCGAGTGAAGACGCCATTCGTGATCCATCATGCACCTGCGGCTGAGTTAGTTCGCCCTGGCGTTCACAGAACCTGCCAGGTGTTGAACCAC
Organism: Calotriton arnoldi; assembly: GCA_963921515.1. Lineage (NCBI taxonomy): Eukaryota > Metazoa > Chordata > Amphibia > Caudata > Salamandridae > Calotriton > Calotriton arnoldi. The sequence continues at coordinate 5,931 of CAWUFW010000785.1, forward strand.
CAGAGATATGCCCTGATGTTCCAGCCATGTCCAAAGGCGGAGAACCTCTTAACATAGGCTCCACAACCCCACCCCGCCCTGTTTGTTGCAGTACCACATGGCGGTGGTGTTGTCCGTGAACACCTGCACCACTCTTCCCCAGACAGAGGGAAAGAATGCTTTTAGTGCAAGACGAATCGCCCGAAGATCAAGAAGGTTGATATGGAGCCCGGACTCCGCCAGAGACCAGAGGTCATTGATCTCCGCCTCTCCCATGTGGCCGCCCCACCCCAGCAGTGATGCATCTGTCACCACTGTGAACTTTGGTTGGGGAAGGGAGAGGGATCTGCTGTAGACCCAATCCCGGTTCGTTAGCCACCACTGCAATTGGTGTGCAGTGCCCTCCAAGATCTGGATGCAATCTGAAAGATTCCCCTGATGCTGTGCCCACTGGAACTTCAGGTCCCACTGCAGAGCCCGCATATGCCAACTGGCATACTCCACTAGCAAGATGCAGGAGGCCATGATGCCCAGTAGCCTCAGGGTCATTCTGCCCGAAACCCTGGATAGAGCTGAACGATAGGAATCATAGCCTGAATATCCCGGACTCGCTGCTCGGGGGGGCTAAGCCCGAAACTGCGTTGTGTCCAGAACCGCTCCGATGAAAAGGAGCTTCTGAGAGGGGATCACGAGTGACTTTGGCACATTGATGGTGAACCCCAGCGAATGCAGGAGGTCAGCCGTAGTCTGGAGGTGGGAAACGACAGCCTAGGGCGAGCCCGCCTTCAACAGCCAGTTGTCGAGATAGGGGAAAACTGGAACCCCTAATCTGCGCAGATGAGCTGCGAGCACCGCCATCACTTTCGTGAACACCCGAGGGGCGCTGGTAAGGCCGAAGGGGAGCACGGTAAACTGAAAGTGCTCGAGGCCTACCGTGAACCATAGGTAACGCCGATGGGCCGGCAGGACGGGGATGTGAAAATAAGCGTCCTGCAAGTCCAACGCTACCATCCAGTCTCCAGGGTCAGGAGCAGACAGGACCTGAGCCAATGTCAACATTTTGAACTTCTCCTTCCGGAGGAAGCGGTTGACGTTCCGGAGATCCAAGATAGGACGCAGGCCCTTGTCCTTCTTGGGCACCAGAAAGTAGTGGGAATAACAACCACGACCTACTTCTGGGGCAGGAACTCGCTCGATGGCTCCCTTGGCCAAGAGAGCCATAACTTCCTGTTGGAGAAGGGCCAAGTGATCCTCCGACATGCGATGGGTCTGAGGTGGCATGGATGGAGGGGTAGGCTTGAAAGGGAGGGAGTAGCCCCTTCGGACTAGCTGCAAAACCCACCTGTCCGACGTGATGTTGAGCCAGTGGGGGAGGTGATGGCGAATCCTGCCGCCCACTGGCAAAAGGTGGCCTTGAAAGGTCAGACCAGGAGGGTTCCGAGGCTGCTGCAGAGGGGGCACTGGTAGACTGGCCCGCCCGCTGGCCCCCAGACCCACGACGGTGGGTCCCACGTCCCCGGCTGCGCAGAGGCTGGACAGCTTGCGCGGGCCTGTGGCCCTGGGCGTAACATGGTGGGGCACTCCTTCCGTAGCCACAAAAGGGGCGAAAGGCAGACTGCGCTGGGCGGAGGTGGATGCGAGGCCCAAGGACCTGGCCGTAGCCCTGGAGTCCTTAAAGCGCTTAAGCGCGTTGTCCAACTTGTCGCCAAACAAGCGATGGCCATCAAAGGGCACGTCCAAAAGCGTAGCCTGGACATCACACGAAAAGCCAGTAGACCTCAACCAGGTGTAGCGTCTAAGGGCTACCGACGTGGAAATCGTCCTGCCTAGTGAGTCGGCGGTGTTCAGCCCACATCGGATGGTGAACTTCGCTGCGTCTCGCCCTTCGGCAACTGCACGGGAGAGCACGGCCCGGGCCTCCTCCGGGCACTGTGGCAGCACCTGCGCAACCGTGTAACGGCCCAATAGACATGCAGTGTAAAACCGACCGCAGTCCCAAGCTGAAGGAAGAAAACATCTTCTTCCCAAGGTGGTCCAGCTTCTTGGATTCCCTATCAGGTGGTGTGTTAGGGAATGCGCCTTTGGACGTTGAGGCTTGGACTACCAAGCTCTCAGGGGTGGGATGGGAAGAGAGGAAAATGGGGTCGCCCGGGAGGTGGCGTCGGGCAATCATCCTGTCCACAGGAGCCCCTGTGTTGGGCTTGAACCAAGTGCCCAAAAGGATGTCCGTAAGGGCCTTATTGAACGGCAGCAAGGGCTCTGAAGAGGCCGCTGCCGGCTGAAGCACCTCGGTCAGGAGGTTAGTCCTGACCGCCACCATAGGAAGCTCGAGGTTTAAGGCCTTGGCTGCCCTACGCAACACCACTGCATAAGATGCACCCTCCTCCGTAGCCACGGTAGGGGGAGAAAGCATGCCAAGGTCTGGGGAGGTGTCCAGACCACTGGCGTCACCCAACTCCTCTCTCCAGTCTCCTTCCTCTAACTGGTCTGCAAGAGGGTCCACAGATCCCTCCCAGTCCTCCTCACCCTCTCCTGGTAGCCACTCAGGGCGGTAGGAAACATCAGGGGAGAGCAGGGGTACAAAAGTACCGGTCGGCGTCGGTCCAGACATCGGGTGACGTTGGTCCGGCTCCGTGTCCTCATCGAGGGGGAGGCCTGGGCCGATGTCGGCTGGGGACACAACCGGCGTCGGAGGCGGCAGGGGTGTCGTCACTGGATTCGGCGCCGTAGGTGTCACGAGGTCGACCGGCACAGATCCGGATCCAGGCCTGGATCCTTGGGGGCCCTGCGGCGCCGGAACTGCCGACATCTAAGGCCTAGAGCCCCCAACTGAGTCCGCGGGGCCCGAGGGCGCGCCGGCGGAGTCGGGCTGCCCGAAGATGGAATGCAAAGCTTCGTAAAAGTTGCTAAGCTGGGCAGGGGTCGCCCGGCTCCCGGAAAAGGAGGAAGGGCCGGAGTTGACCCAACAGGCTCGGGGGTCGGAGCCGGATGACTACCTTCCGCTTCCAGCGTCGTGACAGCCGGACTGGGAGAACGCGAAGAGCGAAGATGGTTCCTCGCCTTCTTCGTGTGCTTCGACTTACCCGAAGACTTCAATTGACGAGTGGTGGTGGTGGCTCAGCGACCGGTCCAGAGACCTCCCTCTCGACCGGGACCTCGAACGGCGTGGAGCAGACTGCCGGGCCTCAAGAAGCTTTCGGGACTGCTCCCACAAAGACTTCGAGTTCATGGCCCGGCAGTCGGAGCACGACTTCGGGTCGTGGTCGCGCTCCAGGCACCAAAGGCACACGGGGTGCGGGTCCATGACCAGCATCAATTTGTGACAGGAGTCGCAACCCTAGAAGCTGGTCCGACATGAAATCCCTCCGTGCACCAGGAGTTGAACGACTCAAAAAAGATGTTGAAAAAAGGCGCAAAAACGGAGTAAAAAAGTGACTCGAGATACCGCTCTCTTCGGCGCGGAAAAAGAAAGAACTGACGTCAGCGCGCGAGGGCGGCGTTTAAGTAGATACGGCGACGTCATTGCGGCGACCACGACGCCAACGACGAACGCGGAGTCGACCGACGCCACCTACCGACGCGTAGAGGTACTGCTGAGGAAAAAATTCTCCGGATCCAGTCTGACCCCTGGGAGTAATTCTAAGGTGACGAATCCATAACTAATTGTCTCTTTCAGATAGTCTGGATTATCTAGCATGTTTTCCCCACTAAACTAATTTAGTAGAATCCAAGGTGTGCTTGAAAAGCTTCAAGAGGACTTTGACCATGCCCTAAAGTAACTATAACTTGCGCCCTTGCAATTAACTGCTTCTACCTTCGCATTACCTCACTAATGACATGTTCAATGACTGCATTGATAACATCCCTAATGACATCGGAAATTACATAAGTGTAGGTATCATTGATGTCACTGACCATGCCATGAGTGATGTAATATGTGACGTCATGAACAGTGCATTGCGGGGGCGCGAGTTATAGTTAGCTCAACTAACTGTAACGGCCTAATTTCTCTGGTTTTGTACAAGTGAAATGTCCAACTAACTATAACGTCCCTGAAACCTAAGGTTTTTTCAGTGAATTTCAAAGGTTTTTTAAAAGCTAATTTCTAACTATAACGTCCCTGAAACCTATGGTTTTTTCAGTGAATTTCAAAGGTTTTTTAAATGCTAATTTCTAACTATAACGTCCCTGAAACCTATGGTTTTTTCAGTGAATTTCAAAGGTTTTTTAAATGCTAATTTCTAACTATAACGTCCCTGAAACCTATGGTTTTTTCAGTGAATTTCAAAGGTTTTTTAAATGCTAATTTCTAACTATAACGTCCTTGAAACCTATGGTTTTTTCAGTGAATTTCTAAGGTTTTTTAAATGCTAATTTCTAACTATGCCTACACAGGTAGGACATGTGCAGAAAGAGGAAGAAAGGCGCAGAAAGAAGCAAGAGAAATGAAGAAAGAGGCAACAGAGGTCCAGAAAGAGGAAGAAAGGTGCAGAAAGCAAGAGATATGCACAAAGAACCAACAGAGGTGCAGAAAGAGGCCTTGTTGCAAAGTCATCCTGTGCCCTGGGCACCCCCCCAACTTTTTCCTGACTGGTACTGGTGGTAACTGAATCTGACTGACCCTGGGCTCTGCCTAACCAGGCCCGGAGCCAGTGCTATGCTGAAAGGCACTTAGAATACAGTGAAAACACCTACATACACTAGGGTACACTATGGGTTGGGGTACCGCTGTGATTGGCATGACCTGCCCTGTAAGGCCATAGTACATAATAGGGCAGGGGGATTAAAACTACCTCTAAGTCCCTAGCATATAATCGGGCATGGCAGTTTAGAGGCCAGCAGCCCTTTTCTGCACTTGCATGTGTGCACTGCTGAGCCGGAGGTCAGTTTAAAAGTAGCCGTGTGTGCAGAAAGAGGCAAGAGAGGTGCAGAAAGAAGCAAGAGAGGTGTAAAAAGAAGCAAGAGAAGTGCAGAAAGAAGCAAAAGAGGTGCAGAAAGAGGCAAGAGGGGTGCAGAAAGAGGCAAGAGGGGTGCAGAAAGAGGCAAGAGGGGTGCAGAAAGAGGCAAGAGGGGTGCAGAAAGAGGCAAGAGGGGTAAAGAAAGAACCAAGAGATGTGCAGGAAAAGGGAAGAAGGGTGCAGAAAGAGGCACGAGGGGTGCAGAAAGAAGCAAGAGAGGTGTAGAAAGAAGCAAGAGTAGTGCAGAAAGAAGCAACAGAGGTGCAGAAAGAGACAAGAGGGGTGCAGAAAGAGGCAAGAGAAGTGCAGAAGGAAGCAACAGAGGTGCAGAAAGAGGCAAGAAAAGTGCAGAAAGAGGCAAGCGAGTTGCAGAAACAGGCAAAAGAGGTGCACAAAGAGGGAACCGGGGTGCACACAGAGGCAAGAGAGTTGCAGAAAGAGGCAAGAGGGGTGCAGAAATGTGCAAGAGAGTAGCAGATAGAAGCAAGAGCAGTGCAGAAAGAACCAACAGAGGTGCAGAACGAGGCAAGGGGGTATAGAAAGAGGCAAGAGAAGTGAAGAAAAAAAGCAAAAGAGGCGCAGAAAGAGGCAAGAGGGGTGCAGAAAGAGGCAAGAGAGGAGCACAAAGAGGCAAGAGAGGAGCACAAAGAGGCAAGAGAGGAGCACAAAGAGGCAAGAGAGGAGCAGAAAAAGGCAAGAGAGGAGCAGAAAGAGGCAAGAGAGGAGCACACAGAGGAATGGGGGTGCAGAAATTTGCAAGAGAGGTGCAGAAAGAAGCAAGAGAAGTGCTGAAAGAAGCAAGAGAAGTGCAGACAGAAGCAACAGAGGTGCAGAAAGGCAAGAGGGGTGCAGAAAGAGGCAAGAGGGGTACAGAAAGAAGCAAGAGAAGTGCAGAAAGAAGGAACAGAGGTGCAGAAAGAGGCAAGAGGGGTACAGAGGCAAGAGAGGTACAGAAAGAGAAGAGGGGTGCAGAAAAAGGCAAGGGGTGCAGAAATTTGCAAGACAGGTGCAGAAAGAAACAAGAGCAGTACAGAAACCACCAAGAGAGGTGCAGAAAGAGGCAAGGGGGTGCAGAAAGAGGCAAGAGGGGTGCAGACAGAAGCAACAGAGGTGCAGAAAGAGACAAGAGAACTGTAGAAAGAGGCAAGAGAGTTGCAGAAACAGGCAAGAGATGTGCAGAAAGAGAGAACAGGGGTGCAGATAGAGGAAAGAGGTGCAAAAAAAAGGGAAGAGAGGTGTATAAAGAGGGAAGAGGGGTGCAGAAAAAGGAAGAGAAGTGCAAAAAAGAAGCAACAGAGGTGCAGAAGGAGGCAAGGGAAGTGCAGAAAGAGGCAAGGGAAGTGCAGAAAGAGGCAAGAGAGTTGCAGAAACAGGCTAAAGAGCTGCAGATAGAAGCAAGAGCAGGACAGAAAGAACCAACAGAGGTGCAGGAGGAGGCAAGAGGGGTGCGGAAGGAGGCAAGAGGGGTGCGGAAAGAGGCAAGAGTGGTGCAGAAATTTGCAAGAGAGGTGCAGAAAGAAGCAAGAGCAGTGCAGTAAGAAACAACAGAGGTACAGAAGGAGGCAAGAGGGGTGCAGAAAGAGGCAAGAACAGTGCAGAAAGAACCAAGAGACGTGCAGGAAAAGGGAAGGGCGCAGAAAGAGGCACGAGGGGTGCACAAAGAAGGAAGAGAAGTGCAGAAAGAGGCAAGAGGGGTGCAGAAAGAGGCAAGAGGGGTGCAGAAAGAGGCAAGAGGGGTGCAGAAAGAGGCAAGAGAGGTGCAGAAAGAGGCAAGAGAGGTGCAGAAAGAGGCAAGAGAGGTGCAGAAAGAGGCAAGAGGGGTGCAAAAAGAGGCAAGAGGGGTGCAGAAGTAAGCAACAGAGTTGCAGAAACAGGCAAGAAAAGTGCAGAAAGAGGCAAGAGAGTTGCAGAAACAGGCAAAAGATCTGCAGATAGAAGCAAGAGCAGGACAGAAAGAAGCAACAGAGGTGCAGAAGGAGGCAAGAGGGGTGCAGAAATTTGCAATAGAGGTGCAGAGCAGAAATTTGCAATAGAGGTGCAGAAAGAAGCAAGAGCAGTGCAGTAAGAAACAGAGGTACAGAAGGAGGCAAGAGGGGTGCAGAAAGAGGCAAGAACAGTGCAGAAAGAACCAAGAGACGTGCAGGAAAAGGGAAGAAGGGTGCAGAAAGAGGGACGAGGGGTGCACAAAGAAGGAAGAGTAGTGCAGAAAGAAGCAACAGAGGTGCAGAAAGAGGCAAGAGGGGTGTAAAAAGAGGCAAGAGAAGTGCAGAAGGAAGCAACAGAGGTGCAGAAAGAGGCAAGAAAAGTGCAGAAAGAGGCAAGAGAGTTGCAGAAACAGGCAAAAGAGGTGCACAAAGAGGGAACCGGGGTGCACACAGAGGCAAGAGAGGTACAGAAAGAACCAACAGAGGTGCAGAAAGAGGCAAGAGGGGCACAGAAATGTGCAAGAGAGTAGCAGATAAAAGCAAAAGCAGTGCAGAAAGAACCAACAGAGGTGCAGAAAGAGGCAAGAGGGGTGCAGAAATGTGCAAGAGAGTAGCAGATAAAAGCAAAAGCAGTGCAGAAAGAACCAACAGAGGTGCAGAAAGAGGCAAGAGGGGTGCAGACAGAGGCAAGAGGGGTGCAGACAGAGGCAAGAGGGGTGCAGACAGAGGCAAGAGGGGTGCAGACAGAGGCAAGAGGGGTGCAGACAGAGGCAAGAGGGGTGCAGACAGAGGCAAGAGGGGTGCAGAAAGAGGGAAGAGGGGTGCAGAAAAAGGAAGAGAAGTGCAAAAAAGAAGCAACAGAGGTGCGGAAGGAGGCAAGGGAAGTGCAGAAAGAGGCAAGAGAGTTGCAGAAGTAGGCAAAAGAGCTGCAGATAGAAGCAAGAGCAGGACAGAAAGAACCAAAAGAGGTGCAGAAGGAGGCAAGAGGGGTGCAGAAATTTGCAAGAGAGGTGCAGAAAGAAGCAAGAGCAGTGCAGTAAGAAACAACAGAGGTACAGAAGGAGGCAAGAGGGGTGCAGAAAGAGGCAAGAACAGTGCAGAAAGAACCAAGAGACGTGCAGGAAAAGGGAAGAAGGGTGCAGAAAGAGGCACGAGGGGTGCAGAAAGAAGCAACAGAGGTGCAGAAAGAGGCACGAGGGGTGCAGAAAGAGGCAAGAGGGGTGCAGAAAGAGGCAAGAGGGGTGCAGAAAGAGGCAAGAGGGGTGCAGAAAGAGGCAAGAGAAGTGCAGAAGGAAGCAACAGAGGTGCAGAAAGAGGCAAGAAAAGTGCAGAAAGAGGCAAGAGAGTTGCAGAAACAGGCAAAAGAGGAGCACAAAGAGGGAACAAGGGGCACACAGAGGCAAGAAATGTACAGAAAGAACCAACAGAGGTGCAGAAAGAGGCAAGAGGGGCACAGAAATGTGCAAGAGAGTAGCAGATAGAAGCAAAAGCAGTGCAGAAAGAACCAACAGAGGTGCAGAAAGAGGCAAGAGGGGTGCAGAAAGAGGCAAGAGAAGTGAAGAAAAAAGCAAAAGAGGTGCAGAAAGATGCAAGAGGGGTGCAGAAAGAGGCGAGAGGAGCAGAAAGAGGCGAGAGGAGCAGAAAGAGGCGAGAGGAGCAGAAAGAGGCGAGAGGAGCAGAAAGAGGCAAGAGAGGAGCAGAAAGAGGCAAGAGAGGAGCAGAAAGAGGCAAGAGAGGAGCAGAAAGAGGCAAGAGAGGAGCACACAGAGGAACGAGGGGTGCAGAAATTTGCAAGAGAGGTGCAGAAAGAAGCAATAGAAGTGCAGAAAGAAGCAACAGAGGTGCAGAAAGAGGCAAGAGAGGTGCAGAAAGAAGGAAGAGAAGTGCAGAAAGAAGGAACAGAGATGCAGAAAGAGGGAAGAGGGGTGCAGAAAGAGGGAAGAGGGGTGCAGAAAGAGGGAAGAGGGGTGCAGACAGAGGCAAGACAGGTGCAGAAAGAAACAAGAGGGGTGCAGAAATTTGCAAGACAGGTGCAGAAAGAAACAAAAGCAGTACAGAAACAACCAAGAGAGGTGCAGAAAGAGGCAAGAGGGGTGCAGAAAGAGACAAGAGAAGTGCAGAAAGAAGCAACAGAGATGCAGAAAGAGACAAGAGAACTGTAGAAAGAGGCAAGAGAGTTGCAGAAACAGGCAAAAGATGTGCCGAAAGAGGGAACAGGGGTGCAGATAGAGGCAAGAGAGGTGCAGAAAGAGAGAAGAAGTATAGAAAGAGGGAAGAGGTGTAGAAAGAGGGAAGAAAGGTGCAGAAACAGGCAAAAGAGGTGAACAAAGAGGGAACAGGGGTGCACACAGAGGCAAGAGAGGTACAGAAAGAACCAACAGAGGTGCAGAAAGAGGCAAGAGGGGCACAGAAATGTGCAAGAGAGTAGCAGATAGAAGCAAAAGCAGTGCAGAAAGAACCAACAGAGGTGCAGAAAGAGGCAAGAGGGGTGCAGAAAGAGGCAAGAGAAGTGAAGAAAAAAGCAAAAGAGGTGCAGAAAGAGGCAAGAGGGGTGCAGAAAGAAGCAAGAGAAGTGCTGAAAGAAGCAAGAGAAGTGCAGAAAGAAGCAAGAGAAGTGCAGAAAGAAGCAAGAGAAGTGCAGAAAGAAGCAAGAGAAGTGCAGAAAGAAGCAACAGGGGTGCAGAAAGAGGCAAGAGAAGTGCAGAAAGAGGCAAGAGGGGTGCAGACAGAGGCAAGAGGGGTGCAGACAGAGGCAAGAGGGGTGCAGACAGAGGCAAGAGGGGTGCAGACAGAGGCAAGAGGGGTGCAGACAGAGGCAAGAGGGGTGCAGACAGAGGCAAGAGGGGTGCAGACAGAGGCAAGAGGGGTGCAGACAGAGGCAAGAGGGGTGCAGACAGAGGCAAGAGGGGTGCAGACAGAGGCAAGAGGGGTGCAGACAGAGGCAAGAGGGGTGCAGACAGAGGCAAGAGGGGTGCAGACAGAGGCAAGAGGGGTGCAGACAGAGGCAAGAGGGGTGCAGACAGAGGCAAGAGGGGTGCAGAAGGAAGCAACAGAGTTGCAGAAACAGGCAAGAAAAGTGCAGAAAGAGGCAAGAGAGTTGCAGAAAGAGGCAAGAGAGTTGCAGATAGAAGCAAGAGCAGGACAGAAAGAAGCAACAGAGGTGCAGAAGGAGGCAAGAGGGGTGCAGAAATTTGCAAGAGAGGTGCAGAAAGAAGCAAGAGCAGTGCAGAAAGAACCAAGAGATGTGCAGGAAAAGGGAAGAAGGGTGCAGGAAAAGGGAAGAAGGGTGCAGAAAGAGGGACGAGGGGTACACAAAGAAGGAAGAGTAGTGCAGAAGGAAGCAACAGAGGTGCAGAAAGAGGCAAGAGGGTGCAAAAAGAGGCAAGAGAAGTGCAGAAGGAAGCAACAGAGGTGCAGAAAGAGGCAAGAAAAGTGCAGAAAGAGGCAAGAGAGTTGCAGAAACAGGCAAAAGAGGTGCACACAGAGGGAACCGGGGTGCACACAGAGGAAAGAGAGGTACAGAAAGAACCAACAGAGGTGCAGAAAGAGGCAAGAGGGGCACAGAAATGTGCAAGAGAGTAGCAGATAGAAGCAAAAGCAGTGCAGAAAGAACCAACAGAGGTGCAGAAAGAGGCAAGAGAAGTGAAGAAAAAAGCAAAAGAGGTACAGAAAGAGGCAAGAGGGGTGCAGAAAGAAGCAAGAGAAGTGCAGAAAGAAGCAAGAGAAGTGCAGACAGAGGCAAGAGGGGTGCAGACAGAGGCAAGAGGGGTGCAGACAGAGGCAAGAGGGGTGCAGACAGAGGCAAGAGGGGTGCAGACAGAGGCAAGAGGGGTGCAGACAGAGGCAAGAGGGGTGCAGACAGAGGCAAGAGGGGTGCAGACAGAGGCAAGAGGGGTGCAGACAGAGGCAAGAGGGGTGCAGACAGAGGCAAGAGGGGTGCAGACAGAGGCAAGGGGTGTAGACATTTGCATACAGGTGCAGAAAGAAACAAGACCAGTACAGAAACCACCAAGAGGTGCAGAAAGAGGCAAGGGGGTGCAGAAAGAGACATGAGAAGTGCAGAAAGAGACAAGAGAAGTGCAGAAAGAAGAAAGAGGTGCAGAAAGAGGCAAGAGGGGTGCAGAAAGAAGCAAGAGAAGTGCAGAAATAAGCAACAGAGGTGCAGAAAGACAAGAGAACTGTAGAAAGAGGCAAGAGAGTTGCAGAAACAGGCAAGAGATGTGCAGAAAGAGGGAAGAGGGGTGCAGATAGAGGAAAGAGGTGCAGAAAGAGGGAAGAGAGGTGTAGAAAGAGGGAAGAGGGGTGCAGAAAAAGGAAGAGAAGTGCAAAAAAGAAGCAACAGAGGTGTGGAAGGAGGCAAGGGAAGTGCAGAAAGAGGCAAGAGAGTTGCAGAAGTAGGCAAAAGAGCTGCAGATAGAAGCAAGAGCAGGACAGAAAGAACCAACAGAGGTGCAGAAGGAGGCAAGAGGGGTGCGGCAAGAGGGGTGCAGAAATTTGCAAGAGAGGTGCAGAAAGAAGCAAGAGCAGTGCAGTAAGAAACAACAGAGGTACAGAAGGAGGCAAGAGGGGTGCAGAAAGAGGCAAGAACAGTGCAGAAAGAACCAAGAGACGTGCAGGAAAAGGGAAGAAGGGTGCAGAAAGAGGCACGAGGGGTGCACAAAGAAGCAACAGAGGTGCAGAAAGAGGCAAGAGGGGTGCAGAAAGAGGCGAGAGGGGTGCAGAAAGAGGCGAGAGGGGTGCAGAAAGAGGCAAGACGGGTGCACACAGAGGCAAGAGAGGTACAGAAACAACCAAGAGAGGTGCAGAAAGAGACAAGAGGGGTGCAGAAAGAGACAAGAGAAGTGCAGAAAGAAGCAACAGAGATGCAGAAAGAGGCAAGAAAAGTGCAGAAAGAGGCAAGAGAGTTGCAGAAACAGGCAAAAGAGGTGCACACAGAGGCAAGAGAGGTACAGAAAGAACCAACAGAGGTGCAGAAAAAGGCAAGAGGGGTGCAGAAATGTGCAAGAGAGTAGCAGATAGAAGCAAAAGCAGTGCAGAAAGAACCAATAGAGTTGCAGAAAGAGGCAAGAGGGGTGCAGAAAGAGGCAAGAGAGGTGCAGAAAGAGGCAAGAGGTGCAGAAAGAGGGAAGACGAGTGCAGAAAGAGACAACAGGGGTGCAGAAAGAAGCAAGAGAAGTGCAGAAAGAAGCAATAGAGGTGCAGAAGGAGGCAACAGAGGTGCAGAAGGAGGCAAGAGAACTGCAGAAAGGCAAGAGAGTTGCAGAAACAGGCAACAGAGGTACAGAAAGAGGGAACAGAGGTGAAGACAGAGGCAAGAGAGGTACAGAAACAGGAAAGAGGTGCAGAAAGAGGCAAGAGGGGTGTAGAAATTTGCAAGAGAGGTGCAGAAAGAAGCAACAGGGGTGCAGAAAGAGGCAAGAGGGGTGCAGAAAGAAGCAAGAGGGGTGCAGAAAGAAGCAAGAGAAGTGCAGAAAGAGGCAAGAGGGGTGCAGACAGAGGCAAGAGTGGTGCAGACAGAGGCAAGAGGGGTGCAGACAGAGGCAAGAGGGGTGCAGACAGAGGCAAGAGGGTGCAGACAGAGGCAAGAGGGGTGCAGAAAGAGGCAAGGGGTGCAGACATTTGCATACAGGTGCAGAAAGAAACAAGAGCAGTACAGAAACCACCAAGAGGTGCAGAAAGAGGCAAGGGGTGCAGAAAGAGACAAGAGAAGTGCAGAAAGAGACAAGAGAAGTGCAGAAAGAAGAAAGAGGTGCAGAAAGAGGCAAGAGTGGTGCAGAAAGAAGCAAGAGAAGTGCTGAAAGAAGCAAGAGAAGTGCAGAAAGAAGCAACAGGGGTGCAGAAAGAAGCAACAGGGGTGCAGAAAGAGGCAAGAGTGGTGCAGAAAGAGGCAAGAGGGGTGCAGAAAGAGGCAAGAGGGGTGCAGACAGAGGCAAGAGGGGTGCAGAAAGAGGCAAGGGGTGCAGACATTTGCATACAGGTGCAGAAAGAAACAAGAGCAGTACAGAAACCACCAAGAGGTGCAGAAAGAGGCAAGGGGGTGCAGAAAGAGACATGAGAAGTGCAGAAAGAGACAAGAGAAGTGCAGAAAGAGACAAGAGAAGTGCAGAAAGAGACAAGAGGAGTGCAGAAAGAAGAAAGAGGTGCAGAAAGAGGCAAGAGGGGTGCAGAAAGAAGCAAGATAAGTGCAGAAATAAGCAACAGAGGTGCAGAAAGAGACAAGAGAACTGTAGAAAGAGGCAAGAGATGTGCAGAAAGAGGCAAGAGATGTGCAGAAAGAGGGAAGAGGGGTGCAGAAAGAGGGAAGAGGGGTGCAGATAGAGGGAAGAGAGGTGTAGAAAGAGGGAAGAGGGGTGCAGAAAAAGGAAGAGAAGTGCAAAAAGAAGCAACAGAGGTGCGGAAGGAGGCAAGGGAAGTGCAGAAAGAGGCAAGAGAGTTGCAGAAGTAGGCAAAAGAGCTGCAGATAGAAGCAAGAGCAGGACAGAAAGAACCAACAGAGGTGCAGAAGGAGGCAAGAGGGATGCGGCAAGAGGGGTGCAGAAATTTGCAAGAGAGGTGCAGAAAGAAGCAAGAGCAGTGCAGTAAGAAACAACAGAGGTACAGAAGGAGTGTGAGAAGTTGGCCTGGTATATGCTGTTCACTAATTAAAGTGGACACCTTGCACCAGGGCAAATCGACTCTTATGGTAGATAGGTTTAAGACAACCTTTTAAAGAAAGCTATCCTAGTGGTAGCTGTGGAGAGCAGCCTTCAGGCTAAGTCTCGGAGGAATGTAAAGCAGCTTGTTTTACCATATAATCTCTTGAATCACCAAATGAAAAGACACCACACAGGTATATATATCAAATATATATGTATTTATTTCTAAATAACTCTCTACTAATCTCTTTATGAGATTAGAAGACAAACATATGCACAAATCAACGTTTCACAATAAGTTAAGCACAAAATATGGCTGGGGCCCTAGGGGCGTACTCAGACCATATACTAAGTAAGAGACTTAGAAACAACGACTTGCAGGGAGACAAGGCCTAGGGCCTTCAGAAGTGCTGGGGCCTCACAAAACCACCCAAGGCAGGTAAGTAAAGGACCCACGGGGGACGCGTGCAGTGTGGATACACAGGCGCGAATCGCCGTTAACTTCAATGGGGCAAGTCGCGGTTGGAAATAAAGAGTTTTAGGATACTTCGGGAGAACCTACAAGCAAGTCACTTACAGGGTAAGTAGTTCTAGGGCCCACACCCACAGGAGCACCGTAGTGCTGGAGTTACCTCACCCAGGGAAGCCGGGTGCACAGGTGTCCTTTGGTGTCGGGTCGCGGCGTCGTTTTCAATGGCGAACAAAGAAGACTTGCTGCTTGCGGGAGCTGAAGAAGTGTCCGGTGGAATCCAAGCCTGGATTCTGAAGAAGGATGACCTGAAAGCAGAGGGGACAGTGTTCAAAGTCACTTGGCAGTGACCCGGGGCAAGGAAGATGGATGCCCACCGTCGTCGGTCGCTTCAGGTCGGTTGCAGGTGCCTTGACTCTTCAGCCACGTGGTCCAGGAGGCGTCGACGACGACCAGGAGCTGGATTCGGTGTGTCCCTCGACGTCTGCAGCTGACTGCGGTGTCGGCAACTCGATCGGAGCCAACAAGCCTTGGCAGCCGCAAGTCTCGGGGAGATGAAGAAAAGTCGATGGCGCAGACCAGCAAGGTCTGTGGAACTCACCCAGCAAGGGTAAGTCAGGGCAGGCCTGGAGCAACCAGGGAGCCCTTCGGTTTCTTTAAGAAGTCTTCTGGGGACCCACAAGCCAGCGGGCAAGGGATCGCGAAGACACCTCGGGCGGAATCACTCAACAGGGGCCCACGGTCACTCGGGACGGTGTAGGCCTCTGATCTTCGGAGGGATTCCTGCTGGAGGTCGGGACCACACGTGGTCCAAAGCACAAGTTCGTAGAACGTTGTGAAGGGTTGCACTCGACAATAGTGCACGGTACCCAGGGGTCGCGGTTCCTCGTTACTCGGGGGGTCCACTTGCCTCAGCTTCGCTGGGGACTCACGATGGCCTGGGAGAGGTCAGGAAATCCACTTCTTGGGCTGCAGGGACTTCGGACTCCGGCGGGAGCGGCGTAGTTTGCGACCGTCGTTGTCGTTTTTGGTGCCTGCCAAGCAGGGGAGTCACTCCTTGACTCCAAGGGAGATTCTTCTGTCTTCCAAAGGTAGTGGAACGTCGAAGGGCCAGGATTCTTCTGTAGAGCGTCGTCCAGGGGTTATCTGCTTTGCAATGGCAAGGTTCCCCCTCTTAAACTAAAAAGAGGGGATGGACTAGCTCTATGACCCCACCTATGGGAGGGTCAAGGGAGGGGTGGCTACACCCACTTCCCTTTGTCCAGTTTCGTGCCAGAGCAGGGGCAGGTAGCCCCTGAGCTGGTTTGAACTGGCATATGCACAGAGGAGCCTTCTGCTCCCCCAGTGCAGGACTTCAAAGCACTCTAAGAGTGCACCCACCCAGCCCCAATACACTAAACCCTGTCTGGAAGGTGGTTACACCTCCCTGTGACAGGATGCCTATTGTTGGGCTTCCTCCACTGCGAGTTTCGGTCATCAGCAGGAGGGCAGCCCAGTGTCTGTGACTGGTGGCATCCATTTTGTGATGCCAGGGCTCTTTAGGATTCTACCGCGTTTCCACAGCAGGTACATGTCTTATCCCTCTAGAAGGGTGGAATGCTACCCCCGCCGCCAAGATTGGCGGGGGGTAGTATTCCAAGATGTTTGACACCAAACACGACATGTTTTGATGCAGCCATTCCAAAGTTAGCATTTACCGCGAGGATATAATGCACTTAAGAGTATATGGTTTAACCGCATCCACAAACAGCACCAGAGAATGGACTCTGAGAACTGCAGAGGGGCCCTGCTCATGCAGAGGCACCCCCTCACATAGAAGCCAAGCACCCTGCCCTCAGGATTGATAGGGCCTGCCTTAGGGGTGACTGATAGGTTTATATGTGTGTGCAGGAGAGATATAGGAAACCTATATCTCAGTGAGGGGTGCTAGCACCACCTCACCCAGGCTGCAGTAGCAGGCCTGTGGTGTCAGATTTAGACTGCTTCCCAGGGGTGGCATAACATATGCTGCAGCCCCTGGGAGGCCTGTGAAGTACCTATGCCCTTGGCACCTAAGGTACCATATACTAGGGACTCATAAGGCACCACAGTATCCAATCACTAGTGCACCTAGAGTGCACTCCATGTCATTTAGAGAGAGAGCAGATAGACTGGGGCCCTGAATAGCAGGGTCCCAGTCCAACTAAGTCATAAACCAGCAAAACACCATAAAAAAAGTGGGGGCAACCATATAGTCAGATTCCACCTTCCTACAAGGAGGCAAGAGGGGTGCAGAAAGAGGCAAGAACAGTGCAGAAAGAACCAAGAGACGTGCAGGAAAAGGGAAGAAGGGTGCAGAAAGAGGCACGAGGGGTGCACAAAGAAGCAACAGAGGTGCAGAAAGAGGCAAGAGGGGTGCAGAAAGAGGCAAGAGGGGTGCAGAAAGAGGCAAGAGAAGTGCAGAAGGAAGCAACAGAGGTGCAGAAAGAGGCAAGAAAAGTGCAGAAAGAGGCAAGAGAGTTGAAGAAACAGGCAAAAGAGGAGCACAAAGAGGGAACCGGGGTGCACACAGAGGCAAGAGAGGTACAGAAAGAACCAACAGAGGTGCAGAAAGAGGCGAGAGGGGTGCAGAAAGAGGCAAGAGAAGTGAAGAAAAAAGCAAAAGAGGTGCAGAAAGATGCAAGAGGGGTGCAGAAAGAGGCGAGAGGAGCAGAAAGAGGCGAGAGGAGCAGAAAGAGGCGAGGGGTGCAGAAAGAGGCGAGGGGAGAGGAGCACAAAGAGGCAAGAGAGGAGCAGAAAGAGGCAAGAGAGGAGCAGAAAGGCAAGAGAGGAGCAGAAAGAGGCAAGAGAGGAGCACACAGAGGAACGAGGGGTGCAGAAATTTGCAAGAGAGGTGCAGAAAGAAGCAATAGAAGTGCAGAAAGAAGCAACAGAGGTGCAGAAAGAGGCAAGAGAGGTGCAGAAAGAAGGAAGAGAAGTGCAGAAAGAAGGAACAGGGGTGCAGAAAGAGGGAAGAGGGGTGCAGAAAGAGGGAAGAGGGGTGCAGAAAGAGGGAAGAGGGGTGCAGACAGAGGCAAGACAGGTGCAGAAAGAAACAAGAGGGGTGCAGAAATTTGCAAGACAGGTGCAGAAAGAAACAAAAGCAGTACAGAAACAACCAAGAGAGGTGCAGAAAGAGGCAAGAGGGGTGCAGAAAGAGACAAGAGAAGTGCAGAAAGAAGCAACAGAGATGCAGAAAGAGACAAGAGAACTGTAGAAAGAGGCAAGAGAGTTGCAGAAACAGGCAAATGATGTGCAGAAAGAGGGAACAGGGGTGCAGATAGAGGCAAGAGAGGTGCAGAAAGAGAGAAGAAGTATAGAAAGAGGGAAGAGGTGTAGAAAGAGGGAAGAAAGGTGCAGAAACAGGCAAAAGAGGTGCACAAAGAGGGAACAGGGGTGCACACAGAGGCAAGAGAGGTACAGAAAGAACCAACAAGGTGCAGAAAGAGGCAAGAGGGGCACATAAATGTGCAAGATAGAAGCAAAAGCAGTGCAGAAAGAACCAACAGAGGTGCAGAAAGAGGCAAGAGGGGTGCAGAAAGAGGCAAGAGAAGTGAAGAAAAAAGCAAAAGAGGTGCAGAAAGAGGCAAGAGGGGTGCAGAAAGAAGCAAGAGAAGTGCTGAAAGAAGCAAGAGAAGTGCAGAAAGAAGCAAGAGAAGTGCAGAAGGAAGCAAGAGAAGTGCAGAAAGAAGCAACAGGGGTGCAGAAAGAAGCAACAGGGGTGCAGAAAGAGGCAAGAGGGGTGCAGAAAGAAGCAAGAGGGGTGCAGAAAGAAGCAAGAGGGGTGCAGAAAGAAGCAAGAGAAGTGCAGAAAGAGGCAAGAGGGGTGCAGACAGAGGCAAGAGGGGTGCAGACAGAGGCAAGAGGGGTGCAGACAGAGGCAAGAGGGGTGCAGACAGAGGCAAGAGGGGTGCAGACAGAGGCAAGAGGGGTGCAGACAGAGGCAAGAGGGGTGCAGACAGAGGCAAGAGGGGTGCAGACAGAGGCAAGAGAAGTGCAGAAGGAAGCAACAGAGTTGCAGAAACAGGCAAGAAAAGTGCAGAAAGAGGCAAGAGAGTTGCAGAAAGAGGCAAGAGAGTTGCAGATAGAAGCAAGAGCAGGACAGAAAGAAGCAACAGAGGTGCAGAAGGAGGCAAGAGGGGTGCAGAAATTTGCAAGAGAGGTGCAGAAAGAAGCAAGAGCAGTGCAGTAAGAAACAGAGGTACAGAAGGAGGCAAGAGGGGTGCAGAAAGAGGCAAGAACAGTGCAGAAAGAACCAAGAGACGTGCAGGAAAAGGGAAGAAGGGTGCAGAAAGAGGGACGAGGGGTACACAAAGAAGGAAGAGTAGTGCAGAAGGAAGCAACAGAGGTGCAGAAAGAGGCAAGAGGGTGCAAAAAGAGGCAAGAGAAGTGCAGAAGGAAGCAACAGAGGTGCAGAAAGAGGCAAGAAAAGTGCAGAAAGAGGCAAGAGAGTTGCAGAAACAGGCAAAAGAGGTGCACAAAGAGGGAACCGGGGTGCACACAGAGGCAAGAGAGGTACAGAAAGAACCAACAGAGGTACAGAAAGAACCAACAGAGGTGCAGAAAGAGGCAAGAGGGGCACAGAAATGTGCAAGAGAGTAGCAGATAGAAGCAAAAGCAGTGCAGAAAGAACCAACAGAGGTGCAGAAAGAGGCAAGAGAAGTGAAGAAAAAGCAAAAGAGGTACAGAAAGAGGCAAGAGGGGTGCAGAAAGAAGCAAGAGAAGTGCAGACAGAGGCAAGAGGGTGCAGACAGAGGCAAGAGGGGTGCAGACAGAGGCAAGAGGAGTGCAGACAGAGGCAAGAGGGGTGCAGACAGAGGCAAGAGGGGTGCAGACAGAGGCAAGAGGGGTGCAGACAGAGGCAAGAGGGGTGCAGACAGAGGCAAGAGGGGTGCAGACAGAGGCAAGAGGGGTGCAGACAGAGGCAAGAGGGGTGCAGACAGAGGCAAGAGGGGTGCAGACAGAGGCAAGGGGTGCAGACATTTGCATACAGGTGCAGAAAGAAACAAGAGCAGTACAGAAACCACCAAGAGGTGCAGAAAGAGGCAAGGGGGTGCAGAAAGAGACATGAGAAGTGCAGAAAGAGACAAGAGAAGTGCAGAAAGAAGAAAGAGGTGCAGAAAGAGGCAAGAGGGGTGCAGACAGAGGCAAGAGGGGTGCAGACAGAGGCAAGAGGGTGCAGACAGAGGCAAGAGGAGTGCAGACAGAGGCAAGAGGGGTGCAGACAGAGGCAAGAGGGGTGCAGACAGAGGCAAGAGGGGTGCAGACAGAGGCAAGAGGGGTGCAGACAGAGGCAAGAGGGGTGCAGACAGAGGCAAGGGGTGTAGACATTTGCATACAGGTGCAGAAAGAAACAAGACCAGTACAGAAACCACCAAGAGGTGCAGAAAGAGGCAAGGGGTGCAGAAAGAGACATGAGAAGTGCAGAAAGAGACAAGAGAAGTGCAGAAAGAAGAAAGAGGTGCAGAAAGAGGCAAGAGGGGTGCAGAAAGAAGCAAGAGAAGTGCAGAAATAAGCAACAGAGGTGCAGAAAGACAAGAGAACTGTAGAAAGAGGCAAGAGAGTTGCAGAAACAGGCAAGAGATGTGCAGAAAGAGGGAAGAGGGGTGCAGATAGAGGAAAGAGGTGCAGAAAGAGGGAAGAGAGGTGTAGAAAGAGGGAAGAGGGGTGCAGAAAAAGGAAGAGAAGTGCAAAAAAGAAGCAACAGAGGTGTGGAAGGAGGCAAGGGAAGTGCAGAAAGAGGCAAGAGAGTTGCAGAAGTAGGCAAAAGAGCTGCAGATAGAAGCAAGAGCAGGACAGAAAGAACCAACAGAGGTGCAGAAGGAGGCAAGAGGGGTGCGGCAAGAGGGGTGCAGAAATTTGCAAGAGAGGTGCAGAAAGAAGCAAGAGCAGTGCAGTAAGAAACAACAGAGGTACAGAAGGAGGCAAGAGGGGTGCAGAAAGAGGCAAGAACAGTGCAGAAAGAACCAAGAGACGTGCAGGAAAAGGGAAGAAGGGTGCAGAAAGAGGCACGAGGGTGCACAAAGAAGCAACAGAGGTGCAGAAAGAGGCAAGAGGGGTGCAGAAAGAGGCGAGAGGGGTGCAGAAAGAGGCGAGAGGGGTGCAGAAAGAGGCAAGACGGGTGCACACAGAGGCAAGAGAGGTACAGAAACAACCAAGAGAGGTGCAGAAAGAGACAAGAGGGGTGCAGAAAGAGACAAGAGAAGTGCAGAAAGAAGCAACAGAGATGCAGAAAGAGGCAAGAAAAGTGCAGAAAGAGGCAAGAGAGTTGCAGAAACAGGCAAAAGAGGTGCACACAGAGGCAAGAGAGGTACAGAAAGAACCAACAGAGGTGCAGAAAAAGGCAAGAGGGGTGCAGAAATGTGCAAGAGAGTAGCAGATAGAAGCAAAAGCAGTGCAGAAAGAACCAATAGAGTTGCAGAAAGAGGCAAGAGGGGTGCAGAAAGAGGCAAGAGAGGTGCAGAAAGAGGCAAGAGGTGCAGAAAGAGGGAAGACGAGTGCAGAAAGAGACAACAGGGGTGCAGAAAGAAGCAAGAGAAGTGCAGAAAGAAGCAATAGAGGTGCAGAAGGAGGCAACAGAGGTGCAGAAGGAGGCAAGAGAACTGCAGAAAGGCAAGAGAGTTGCAGAAACAGGCAACAGAGGTACAGAAAGAGGGAACAGAGGTGAAGACAGAGGCAAGAGAGGTACAGAAACAGGAAAAGAGGTGCAGAAAGAGGCAAGAGGGGTGTAGAAATTTGCAAGAGAGGTGCAGAAAGAAGCAACAGGGGTGCAGAAAGAGGCAAGAGGGGTGCAGAAAGAAGCAAGAGGGGTGCAGAAAGAAGCAAGAGAAGTGCAGAAAGAGGCAAGAGGGGTGCAGACAGAGGCAAGAGTGGTGCAGACAGAGGCAAGAGGGGTGCAGACAGAGGCAAGAGGGGTGCAGACAGAGGCAAGAGGGGTGCAGACAGAGGCAAGAGGGGTGCAGACAGAGGCAAGAGGGGTGCAGACAGAGGCAAGAGGGGTGCAGAAAGAGGCAAGGAGTGCAGACATTTGCATACAGGTGCAGAAAGAAACAAGAGCAGTACAGAAACCACCAAGAGGTGCAGAAAGAGGCAAGGGGGTGCAGAAAGAGACAAGAGAAGTGCAGAAAGAGACAAGAGAAGTGCAGAAAGAAGAAAGAGGTGCAGAAAGAGGCAAGAGTGGTGCAGAAAGAAGCAAGAGAAGTGCTGAAAGAAGCAAGAGAAGTGCAGAAAGAAGCAACAGGGGTGCAGAAAGAAGCAACAGAGGTGCAGAAAGAGGCAAGAGTGGTGCAGAAAGAGGCAAGAGGGGTGCAGAAAGAGGCAAGAGGGGTGCAGACAGAGGCAAGAGGGGTGCAGAAAGAGGCAAGGGGTGCAGACATTTGCATACAGGTGCAGAAAGAAACAAGAGCAGTACAGAAACCACCAAGAGGTGCAGAAAGAGGCAAGGGGGTGCAGAAAGAGACATGAGAAGTGCAGAAAGAGACAAGAGAAGTGCAGAAAGAGACAAGAGAAGTGCAGAAAGAGACAAGAGGAGTGCAGAAAGAAGAAAGAGGTGCAGAAAGAGGCAAGAGGGGTGCAGAAAGAAGCAAGATAAGTGCAGAAATAAGCAACAGAGGTGCAGAAAGAGACAAGAGAACTGTAGAAAGAGGCAAGAGATGTGCAGAAAGAGGCAAGAGATGTGCAGAAAGAGGGAAGAGGGGTGCAGAAAGAGGGAAGAGGGGTGCAGATAGAGGGAAGAGAGGTGTAGAAAGAGGGAAGAGGGGTGCAGAAAAAGGAAGAGAAGTGCAAAAAGAAGCAACAGAGGTGCGGAAGGAGGCAAGGGAAGTGCAGAAAGAGGCAAGAGAGTTGCAGAAGTAGGCAAAAGAGCTGCAGATAGAAGCAAGAGCAGGACAGAAAGAACCAACAGAGGTGCAGAAGGAGGCAAGAGGGATGCGGCAAGAGGGGTGCAGAAATTTGCAAGAGAGGTGCAGAAAGAAGCAAGAGCAGTGCAGTAAGAAACAACAGAGGTACAGAAGGAGGCAAGAGGGGTGCAGAAAGAGGCAAGAACAGTGCAGAAAGAACCAAGAGACGTGCAGGAAAAGGGAAGAAGGGTGCAGAAAGAGGCACGAGGGGTGCACAAAGAAGCAACAGAGGTGCAGAAAGAGGCAAGAGGGGTGCAGAAAGAGGCAAGAGGGGTGCAGAAAGAGGCAAGAGAAGTGCAGAAGGAAGCAACAGAGGTGCAGAAAGAGGCAAGAAAAGTGCAGAAAGAGGCAAGAGAGTTGCAGAAACAGGCAAAAGAGGAGCACAAAGAGGGAACCGGGGTGCACACAGAGGCAAGAGAGGTACAGAAAGAACCAACAGAGGTGCAGAAAGAGGCGAGAGGGGTGCAGAAAGAGGCAAGAGAAGTGAAGAAAAAAGCAAAAGAGGTGCAGAAAGATGCAAGAGGGGTGCAGAAAGAGGCGAGAGGAGCAGAAAGAGGCGAGAGGAGCAGAAAGAGGCGAGGGGTGCAGAAAGAGGCGAGGGGTGCAGAAAGAGGCAAGAGAGGAGCACAAAGAGGCAAGAGAGGAGCAGAAAGAGGCAAGAGAGGAGCAGAAAGGCAAGAGAGGAGCAGAAAGAGGCAAGAGAGGAGCACACAGAGGAACGAGGGGTGCAGAAATTTGCAAGAGAGGTGCAGAAAGAAGCAATAGAAGTGCAGAAAGAAGCAACAGAGGTGCAGAAAGAGGCAAGAGAGGTGCAGAAAGAAGGAAGAGAAGTGCAGAAAGAAGGAACAGGGGTGCAGAAAGAGGGAAGAGGGGTGCAGAAAGAGGGAAGAGGGGTGCAGAAAGAGGGAAGAGGGGTGCAGACAGAGGCAAGACAGGTGCAGAAAGAAACAAGAGGGGTGCAGAAATTTGCAAGACAGGTGCAGAAAGAAACAAAAGCAGTACAGAAACAACCAAGAGAGGTGCAGAAAGAGGCAAGAGGGGTGCAGAAAGAGACAAGAGAAGTGCAGAAAGAAGCAACAGAGATGCAGAAAGAGACAAGAGAACTGTAGAAAGAGGCAAGAGAGTTGCAGAAACAGGCAAATGATGTGCAGAAAGAGGGAACAGGGGTGCAGATAGAGGCAAGAGAGGTGCAGAAAGAGAGAAGAAGTGTAGAAAGAGGGAAGAGGTGTAGAAAGAGGGAAGAAAGGTGCAGAAACAGGCAAGAGAGGTGCACAAAGAGGGAACAGGGGTGCACACAGAGGCAAGAGAGGTACAGAAAGAACCAACAAGGTGCAGAAAGAGGCAAGAGGGGCACATAAATGTGCAAGATAGAAGCAAAAGCAGTGCAGAAAGAACCAACAGAGGTGCAGAAAGAGGCAAGAGGGGTGCAGAAAGAGGCAAGAGAAGTGAAGAAAAAAGCAAAAGAGGTGCAGAAAGAGGCAAGAGGGGTGCAGAAAGAAGCAAGAGAAGTGCTGAAAGAAGCAAGAGAAGTGCAGAAAGAAGCAAGAGAAGTGCAGAAGGAAGCAAGAGAAGTGCAGAAAGAAGCAACAGGGGTGCAGAAAGAGGCAAGAGGGGTGCAGAAAGAAGCAAGAGGGGTGCAGAAAGAAGCAAGAGGGGTGCAGAAAGAGGCAAGAGAAGTGCAGAAAGAGGCAAGAGGGGTGCAGACAGAGGCAAGAGGGGTGCAGACAGAGGCAAGAGGGGTGCAGACAGAGGCAAGAGGGGTGCAGACAGAGGCAAGAGGGGTGCAGACAGAGGCAAGAGGGGTGCAGACAGAGGCAAGAGGGGTGCAGACAGAGGCAAGAGGGTGCAGACAGAGGCAAGAGAAGTGCAGAAGGAAGCAACAGAGTTGCAGAAACAGGCAAGAAAAGTGCAGAAAGAGGCAAGAGAGTTGCAGAAAGAGGCAAGAGAGTTGCAGATAGAAGCAAGAGCAGGACAGAAAGAAGCAACAGAGGTGCAGAAGGAGGCAAGAGGGGTGCAGAAATTTGCAAGAGAGGTGCAGAAAGAAGCAAGAGCAGTGCAGTAAGAAACAGAGGTACAGAAGGAGGCAAGAGGGGTGCAGAAAGAGGCAAGAACAGTGCAGAAAGAACCAAGAGACGTGCAGGAAAAGGGAAGAAGGGTGCAGAAAGAGGGACGAGGGGTACACAAAGAAGGAAGAGTAGTGCAGAAGGAAGCAACAGAGGTGCAGAAAGAGGCAAGAGGGTGCAAAAAGAGGCAAGAGAAGTGCAGAAGGAAGCAACAGAGGTGCAGAAAGAGGCAAGAAAAGTGCAGAAAGAGGCAAGAGAGTTGCAGAAACAGGCAAAAGAGGTGCACAAAGAGGGAACCGAGGTGCACACAAGAGGCAAGAGAGGTACAGAAAGAACCAACAGAGGTACAGAAAGAACCAACAGAGGTGCAGAAAGAGGCAAGAGGGGCACAGAAATGTGCAAGAGAGTAGCAGATAGAAGCAAAAGCAGTGCAGAAAGAACCAACAGAGGTGCAGAAAGAGGCAAGAGAAGTGAAGAAAAAAGCAAAAGAGGTACAGAAAGAGGCAAGAGGGGTGCAGAAAGAAGCAAGAGAAGTGCAGACAGAGGCAAGAGGGGTGCAGACAGAGGCAAGAGGGGTGCAGACAGAGGCAAGAGGGGTGCAGACAGAGGCAAGAGGGGTGCAGACAGAGGCAAGAGGGGTGCAGACAGAGGCAAGAGGGGTGCAGACAGAGGCAAGAGGGGTGCAGACAGAGGCAAGAGGGTTGCAGACAGAGGCAAGAGGGGTGCAGACAGAGGCAAGAGGGGTGCAGACAGAGGCAAGAGGGGTGCAGACAGAGGCAAGAGGGGTGCAGACAGAGGCAAGGGGTGCAGACATTTGCATACAGGTGCAGAAAGAAACAAGAGCAGTACAGAAACCACCAAGAGGTGCAGAAAGAGGCAAGGGGGTGCAGAAAGAGACATGAGAAGTGCAGAAAGAAGAAAGAGGTGCAGAAAGAGGCAAGAGGGGTGCAGAAAGAAGCAAGAGAAGTGCAGAAATAAGCAACAGAGGTGCAGAAAGACAAGAGAACTGTAGAAAGAGGCAAGAGAGTTGCAGAAACAGGCAAGAGATGTGCAGAAAGAGGGAAGAGGGGTGCAGATAGAGGAAAGAGGTGCAGAAAGAGGGAAGAGAGGTGTAGAAAGAGGGAAGAGGGGTGCAGAAAAAGGAAGAGAAGTGCAAAAAAGAAGCAACAGAGGTGCGGAAGGAGGCAAGGGAAGTGCAGAAAGAGGCAAGAGAGTTGCAGAAGTAGGCAAAAGAGCTGCAGATAGAAGCAAGAGCAGGACAGAAAGAACCAACAGAGGTGCAGAAGGAGGCAAGAGGGGTGCGGCAAGAGGGGTGCAGAAATTTGCAAGAGAGGTGCAGAAAGAAGCAAGAGCAGTGCAGTAAGAAACAACAGAGGTACAGAAGGAGGCAAGAGGGGTGCAGAAAGAGGCAAGAACAGTGCAGAAAGAACCAAGAGACGTGCAGGAAAAGGGAAGAAGGGTGCAGAAAGAGGCACGAGGGGTGCACAAAGAAGCAACAGAGGTGCAGAAAGAGGCAAGAGGGGTGCAGAAAGAGGCGAGAGGGGTGCAGAAAGAGGCGAGAGGGGTGCAGAAAGAGGCGAGAGGGGTGCAGAAAGAGGCAAGAGGGGTGCAGACAGAGGCAAGACGGGTGCACACAGAGGCAAGAGAGGTACAGAAACAACCAAGAGAGGTGCAGAAAGAGACAAGAGGGGTGCAGAAAGAGACAAGAGAAGTGCAGAAAGAAGCAACAGAGATGCAGAAAGAGGCAAGAAAAGTGCAGAAATGTGCAAGAGAGTTGCAGAAACAGGCAAAAGAGGTGCACACAGAGGCAAGAGAGGTACAGAAAGAACCAACAGAGGTGCAGAAAAAGGCAAGAGGGGTGCAGAAATGTGCAAGAGAGTAGCAGATAGAAGCAAAAGCAGTGCAGAAAGAACCAATAGAGTTGCAGAAAGAGGCAAGAGGGGTGCAGAAAGAGGCAAGAGAGGTGCAGAAAGAGGCAAGAGGTGCAGAAAGAGGGAAGACGAGTGCAGAAAGAGACAACAGGGGTGCAGAAAGAAGCAAGAGAAGTGCAGAAAGAAGCAATAGAGGTGCAGAAGGAGGCAACAGAGGTGCAGAAGGAGGCAAGAGAACTGCAGAAAGGCAAGAGAGTTGCAGAAACAGGCAACAGAGGTACAGAAAGAGGGAACAGAGGTGAAGACAGAGGCAAGAGAGGTACAGAAACAGGAAAGAGGTGCAGAAAGAGGCAAGAGGGGTGCAGAAATTTGCAAGAGAGGTGCAGAAAGAAGCAACAGGGGTGCAGAAAGAGGCAAGAGGGGTGCAGAAAGAGGCAAGAGGGGTGCAGAAAGAAGCAAGAGAAGTGCAGAAAGAGGCAAGAGGGGTGCAGACAGAGGCAAGAGGGGTGCAGACAGAGGCAAGAGGGGTGCAGACAGAGGCAAGAGGGGTGCAGACAGAGGCAAGAGGGGTGCAGACAGAGGCAAGAGGGGTGCAGACAGAGGCAAGAGGGGTGCAGAAAGAGGCAAGGGGTGCAGACATTTGCATACAGGTGCAGAAAGAAACAAGAGCAGTACAGAAACCACCAAGAGGTGCAGAAAGAGGCAAGGGGGTGCAGAAAGAGACAAGAGAAGTGCAGAAAGAGACAAGAGAAGTGCAGAAAGAAGAAAGAGGTGCAGAAAGAGGCAAGAGGGGTGCGGAAAGAAGCAAGAGAAGTGCTGAAAGAAGCAAGAGAAGTGCAGAAAGAAGCAAGAGAAGTGCAGAAAGAAGCAAGAGAAGTGCAGAAAGAAGCAAGAGAAGTGCAGAAAGAAGCAACAGGGGTGCAGAAAGAGGCAAGAGTGGTGCAGAAAGAAGCAAGAGAAGTGCAGAAAGAGGCAAGAGGGGTGCAGAAAGAGGCAAGAGGGGTGCAGACAGAGGCAAGAGGGGTGCAGAAAGAGGCAAGGGGTGCAGACATTTGCATACAGGTGCAGAAAGAAACAAGAGCAGTACAGAAACCACCAAGAGGTGCAGAAAGAGGCAAGGGGGTGCAGAAAGAGACAAGAGAAGTGCAGAAAGAGACAAGAGAAGTGCAGAAAGAGACAAGAGGAGTGCAGAAAGAAGAAAGAGGTGCAGAAAGAGGCAAGAGGGGTGCAGAAAGAAGCAAGATAAGTGCAGAAATAAGCAACAGAGGTGCAGAAAGAGACAAGAGAACTGTAGAAAGAGGCAAGAGATGTGCAGAAAGAGGGAAGAGGGGTGCAGATAGAGGGAAGAGAGGTGTAGAAAGAGGGAAGAGGGGTGCAGAAAAAGGAAGAGAAGTGCAAAAAAGAAGCAACAGAGGTGTGGAAGGAGGCAAGGGAAGTGCAGAAAGAGGCAAGAGAGTTGCAGAAGTAGGCAAAAGAGCTGCAGATAGAAGCAAGAGCAGGACAGAAAGAACCAACAGAGGTGCAGAAGGAGGCAAGAGGGGTGCGGCAAGAGGGGTGCAGAAATTTGCAAGAGAGGTGCAGAAAGAAGCAAGAGCAGTGCAGTAAGAAACAACAGAGGTACAGAAGGAGGCAAGAGGGGTGCAGAAAGAGGCAAGAACAGTGCAGAAAGAACCAAGAGACGTGCAGGAAAAGGGAAGAAGGGTGCAGAAAGAGGCACGAGGGTGCACAAAGAAGCAACAGAGGTGCAGAAAGAGGCAAGAGGAGTGCAGAAAGAGGCAAGAGGGGTGCAGAAAGAGGCAAGAGGGGTGCAGAAAGAGGCAAGAGAAGTGCAGAAGGAAGCAACAGAGGTGCAGAAAGAGGCAAGAAAAGTGCAGAAAGAGGCAAGAGAGTTGCAGAAACAGGCAAAAGAGGAGCACAAAGAGGGAACCGGGGTGCACACAGAGGCAAGAGAGGTACAGAAAGAACCAACAGAGGTGCAGAAAGAGGCGAGAGGGGTGCAGAAAGAGGCAAGAGAAGTGAAGAAAAAAGCAAAAGAGGTGCAGAAAGATGCAAGAGGGGTGCAGAAAGATGCAAGAGGGGTGCAGAAAGAGGCGAGAGGAGCAGAAAGAGGCGAGAGGAGCAGAAAGAGGCAAGAGAGGAGCAGAAAGAGGCAAGAGAGGAGCAGAAAGAGGCAAGAGAGGAGCAGAAAGAGGCAAGAGAGGAGCACACAGAGGAACGAGGGGTGCAGAAATTGCAAGAGAGGTGCAGAAAGAAGCAATAGAAGTGCAGAAAGAAGCAACAGAGGTGCAGAAAGAGGCAAGAGAGGTGCAGAAAGAAGGAAGAGAAGTGCAGAAAGAAGGAACAGAGATGCAGAAAGAGGGAAGAGGGGTGCAGAAAGAGGGAAGAGGGGTGCAGAAAGAGGGAAGAGGGGTGCAGAAAGAGGGAAGAGGGGTGCAGAAAGAAACAAGAGGGGTGCAGAAATTTGCAAGACAGGTGCAGAAAGAAACAAAAGCAGTACAGAAACAACCAAGAGAGGTGCAGAAAGAGGCAAGAGGGGTGCAGAAAGAGACAAGAGAAGTGCAGAAAGAAGCAACAGAGATGCAGAAAGAGACAAGAGAACTGTAGAAAGAGGCAAGAGAGCTGCAGAAACAGGCAAAAGATGTGCAGAAAGAGGGAACAGGGGTGCAGATAGAGGCAAGAGAGGTGCAGAAAGAGAGAAGAAGTATAGAAAGAGGGAAGAGGTGTAGAAAGAGGGAAGAAAGGTGCAGAAACAGGCAAAAGAGGTGCACAAAGAGGGAACAGGGGTGCACACAGAGGCAAGAGAGGTACAGAAAGAACCAACAAGGTGCAGAAAGAGGCAAGAGGGGCACATAAATGTGCAAGAGAGTAGCAGATAGAAGCAAAAGCAGTGCAGAAAGAACCAACAGAGGTGCAGAAAGAGGCAAGAGGGGTGCAGAAAGAGGCAAGAGAAGTGAAGAAAAAAGCAAAAGAGGTGCAGAAAGAGGCAAGAGGGGTGCAGAAAGAAGCAAGAGAAGTGCTGAAAGAAGCAAGAGAAGTGCAGAAAGAAGCAAGAGAAGTGCAGAAGGAAGCAAGAGAAGTGCAGAAAGAAGCAACAGGGGTGCAGAAAGAGGCAAGAGGGGTGCAGAAAGAAGCAAGAGAAGTGCAGACAGAGGCAAGAGGGGTGCAGACAGAGGCAAGAGGGGTGCAGACAGAGGCAAGAGGGTGCAGACAGAGGCAAGAGGGGTGCAGACAGAGGCAAGAGGGGTGCAGACAGAGGCAAGAGGGGTGCAGACAGAGGCAAGAGGGGTGCAGACAGAGGCAAGAGGGGTGCAGACAGAGGCAAGAGGGGTGCAGACAGAGGCAAGAGGGGTGCAGACAGAGGCAAGAGGGGTGCAGACAGAGGCAAGAGGGGTGCAGACAGAGGCAAGAGGGGTGCAGACAGAGGCAAGAGGGGTGCAGAAGGAAGCAACAGAGTTGCAGAAACAGGCAAGAAAAGTGCAGAAAGAGGCAAGAGAGTTGCAGAAAGAGGCAAGAGAGTTGCAGATAGAAGCAAGAGCAGGACAGAAAGAAGCAACAGAGGTGCAGAAGGAGGCAAGAGGGGTGCAGAAATTTGCAAGAGAGGTGCAGAAAGAAGCAAGAGCAGTGCAGTAAGAAACAGAGGTACAGAAGGAGGCAAGAGAGGTGCAGAAAGTGGCAAGAACAGTGCAGAAAGAACCAAGAGACGTGCAGGAAAAGGGAAGAAGGGTGCAGAAAGAGGGACGAGGGGTACACAAAGAAGGAAGAGTAGTGCAGAAGGAAGCAACAGAGGTGCAGAAAGAGGCAAGAGGGTGCAAAAAGAGGCAAGAGAAGTGCAGAAGGAAGCAACAGAGGTGCAGAAAGAGGCAAGAAAAGTGCAGAAAGAGGCAAGAGAGTTGCAGAAACAGGCAAAAGAGGTGCACAAAGAGGGAACCGGGGTGCACACAGAGGCAAGAGAGGTACAGAAAGAACCAACAGAGGTGCAGAAAGAGGCAAGAGGGGCACAGAAATGTGCAAGAGAGTAGCAGATAGAAGCAAAAGCAGTGCAGAAAGAACCAACAGAGGTGCAGAAAGAGGCAAGAGAAGTGAAGAAAAAAGCAAAGAGGTACAGAAAGAGGCAAGAGGGGTGCAGAAAGAAGCAAAGAGAAGTGCAGAAAAAAGCAAGAGAAGTGCAGAAAAAGCAAGAGAAGTGCAGAAAAAAGCAAGAGAAGTGCAGACAGAGGCAAGAGGGGTGCAGACAGAGGCAAGAGGGGTGCAGACAGAGGCAAGAGGGGTGCAGACAGAGGCAAGAGGGGTGCAGACAGAGGCAAGAGGGGTGCAGACAGAGGCAAGAGGGGTGCAGACAGAGGCAAGAGGGGTGCAGACAGAGGCAAGAGGGTGCAGACAGAGGCAAGAGGGGTGCAGACAGAGGCAAGAGGGGTGCAGACAGAGGCAAGAGGGGTGCAGACAGAGGCAAGAGGGGTGCAGACAGAGGCAAGAGGGGTGCAGACAGAGGCAAGAGGGGTGCAGACAGAGGCAAGAGGGGTGCAGACAGAGGCAAGAGGGGTGCAGACAGAGGCAAGAGGGGTGCAGGCAAGAGGGGTGCAGGCAAGAGGGGTGCAGGCAAGAGGGGTGCAGACAGAGGCAAGAGGGGTGCAGACAGAGGCAAGAGGGGTGCAGACAGAGGCAAGAGGGGTGCAGACAGAGGCAAGAGGGTGCAGACAGAGGCAAGAGGGGTGCAGACAGAGGCAAGAGGGTGCAGACAGAGGCAAGAGGGGTGCAGACAGAGGCAAGAGGGGTGCAGACAGAGGCAAGGGGTGCAGACATTTCCATACAGGTGCAGAAAGAAACAAGAGCAGTACAGAAACCACCAAGAGGTGCAGAAAGAGGCAAGGGGGTGCAGAAAGAGACATGAGAAGTGCAGAAAGAGACAAGAGAAGTGCAGAAAGAAGAAAGAGGTGCAGAAAGAGGCAAGAGGGGTGCAGAAAGAAGCAAGAGAAGTGCAGAAATAAGCAACAGAGGTGCAGAAAGAGACAAGAGAACTGTAGAAAGAGGCAAGAGAGTTGCAGAAACAGGCAAGAGATGTGCAGAAAGAGGGAAGAGGGGTGCAGATAGAGGAAAGAGGTGCAGAAAGAGGGAAGAGAGGTGTAGAAAGAGGGAAGAGGGGTGTAGAAAGAGGGAAGAGGGGTGCAGAAAAAGGAAGAGAAGTGCAAAAAAGAAGCAACAGAGGTGTGGAAGGAGGCAAGGGAAGTGCAGAAAGAGGCAAGAGAGTTGCAGAAGTAGGCAAAAGAGCTGCAGATAGAAGCAAGAGCAGGACAGAAAGAACCAACAGAGGTGCAGAAGGAGGCAAGAGGGGTGCGGCAAGAGGGGTGCAGAAATTTGCAAGAGAGGTGCAGAAAGAAGCAAGAGCAGTGCAGTAAGAAACCACAGAGGTACAGAAGGAGGCAAGAGGGGTGCAGAAAGAGGCAAGAACAGTGCAGAAAGAACCAAGAGACGTGCAGGAAAAGGGAAGAAGGGTGCAGAAAGAGGCACGAGGGGTGCACAAAGAAGCAACAGAGGTGCAGAAAGAGGCGAGAGGGGTGCAGAAAGAGGCGAGAGGGGTGCAGAAAGAGGCGAGAGGGGTGCAGACAGAGGCAAGACGGGTGCACACAGAGGCAAGAGAGGTACAGAAACAACCAAGAGAGGTGCAGAAAGAGACAAGAGGGGTGCAGAAAGAGACAAGAGAAGTGCAGAAAGAAGCAACAGAGATGCAGAAAAAGGCAAGAAAAGTGCAGAAAGAGGCAAGAGAGTTGCAGAAACAGGCAAAAGAGGTGCACACAGAGGCAAGAGAGGTACAGAAAGAGGCAAGAGAAGTGAAGAAAAAAGCAAAAGAGGTACAGAAAGAGGCAAGAGGGGTGCAGAAAGAAGCAAGAAAAGTGCAGAAAGAAGCTAGAGAAGTGCAGACAGAGGCAAGAGGGGTGCAGACAGAGGCAAGAGGGGTGCAGACAGAGGCAAGAGGGGTGCAGACAGAGGCAAGAGGGGTGCAGACAGAGGCAAGAGAAGTGCAGACAGAGGCAAGAGAAGTGCAGACAGAGGCAAGAGGGGTGCAGACAGAGGCAAGAGGGGTGCAGACAGAGGCAAGAGGGGTGCAGACAGAGGCAAGAGGGGTGCAGACAGAGGCAAGAGGGGTGCAGACAGAGGCAAGAGGGGTGCAGACAGAGGCAAGAGGGGTGCAGATATTTGCATACAGGTGCAGAAAGAAACAAGAGCAGTACAGAAACCACCAAGAGGTGCAGAAAGAGGCAAGGGGGTGCAGAAAGAGACAAGAGAAGTGCAGAAAGAAGAAAGAGGTGCAGAAAGAGGCAAGAGGGGTGCAGAAAGAAGCAAGAGAAGTGCAGAAATAAGCAACAGAGGTGCAGAAAGACAAGAGAACTGTAGAAAGAGGCAAGAGAGTTGCAGAAACAGGCAAGAGATGTGCAGAAAGAGGGAAGAGGGTTGCAGATAGAGGAAAGAGGGGTGCAGAAAAAGGAAGAGAAGTGCAAAAAAGAAGCAACAGAGGTGCGGAAGGAGGCAAGGGAAGTGCAGAAAGAGGCAAGAGAGTTGCAGAAGTAGGCAAAAGAGCTGCAGATAGAAGCAAGAGCAGGACAGAAAGAACCAACAGAGGTGCAGAAGGAGGCAAGAGGGGTGCGGCAAGAGGGGTGCAGAAATTTGCAAGAGGTGCAGAAAGAAGCAAGAGCAGTGCAGTAAGAAACAACAGAGGTACAGAAGGAGGCAAGAGGGGTGCAGAAAGAGGCAAGAACAGTGCAGAAAGAACCAAGAGACGTGCAGGAAAAGGGAAGAAGGGTGCAGAAAGAGGCACGAGGGGTGCACAAAGAAGCAACAGAGGTGCAGAAAGAGGCAAGAGGGGTGCAGAAAGAGGCAAGAGGGGTGCAGAAAGAGGCAAGAGGGGTGCGGGGTGCAGAAAGAGGCAAGAGGGGTGCAGAAAGAGGCGAGAGGGGTGCAGAAAGAGGCGAGAGGGGTGCAGAAAGAGGCAAGACGGGTGCACACAGAGGCAAGAGAGGTACAGAAACAACCAAGAGAGGTGCAGAAAGAGACAAGAGGGGTGCAGAAAGAGACAAGAGAAGTGCAGAAAGAAGCAACAGAGATGCAGAAAGAGGCAAGAAAAGTGCAGAAAGAGGCAAGAGAGTTGCAGAAACAGGCAAAAGAGGTGCACACAGAGGCAAGAGAGGTACAGAAAGAACCAACAGAGGTGCAGAAAAAGGCAAGAGGGGTGCAGAAATGTGCAAGAGAGTAGCAGATAGAAGCAAAAGCAGTGCAGAAAGAACCAATAGAGTTGCAGAAAGAGGCAAGAGGGGTGCAGAAAGAGGCAAGAGGGGTGCAGAAAGAAGCAAGAGAGGTGCAGAAAGAGGCAAGAGGTGCAGAAAGAGGGAAGACGAGTGCAGAAAGAGACAACAGGGGTGCAGAAAGAAGCAAGAGAAGTGCAGAAAGAAGCAATAGAGGTGCAGAAGGAGGCAAGAGAACTGCAGAAAGGCAAGAGAGTTGCAGAAACAGGCAACAGAGGTACAGAAAGAGGGAACAGAGGTGAAGACAGAGGCAAGAGAGGTACAGAAACAGGAAAGAGGTGCAGAAAGAGGCAAGAGGGGTGCAGAAATTTGCAAGAGAGGTGCAGAAAGAAGCAAGAGCAGTGCAAAAGAACCAACAGAGGTGCAAAAAGAGGCCAGTGAGGTGCAGAAGGAGGCAAGAAAACTGCAGAAAGAGGCAAGAGTTGCAGAAACAGGCAAAAGGGGTGCAGAAAGAGGGAACAGGTGGGCAGACTGAGGCAAGAGAGGTGTAGAAAGAGTGAAGAGGGGTACAGAAAAAGGCAAGAGGGATGCAGAAATTTGGAACAGAGGTGCAGAAGGAGGCAAGAGAACTGCAGAAACAGGCAAGAGGTGCAGAAAGAACGAACAGAGGTGCAGAAATAGGCAAGAGGGGTACAGAAAGAGGCATGGGAAGTTCAGAACGAAGCAAAAGAGGTGCAGAAAGAACCAACAGAGGTGCAAAAAGAGGCAAGAGGGGTGCAGAAAGGTTAGGAGAGGTGCACAAAGAGGCAGGAGGGGTGCAGAAAGAGGCAGGAGGGGTGCAGAAAGAAGGAAGAGAACTGCAAAAAGAAGCAACAGAGGTGCTGAAAGAGGCACGAAGGGTGCAGAAAGAGGCAAGAGAAGTGCAGAAAGAGGCAAGAGAAGTACAGAAAGAAGCAAGAGAAGTGCAGAAAGAGACAAGAGGCGCAAAAAGAGGCAAGAGAGGTGCAGAAAAAGGGAAGAAGGTGCAGAAAGAAGCAAGAGCAGTGCAGAAAGAAGTAAGAGAGGTGGAGAAAGAGGGAAGAGGGGTGCAGAGATTTGCAAAAGAGGTGCAGAAAGAAGGGCAGTGCAGAAAGAACCAACAGAGGTGCAAAAAGAGGCAAGAGGGGTGCAGAAAGGAGTAGGAGAGGTGCACAAAGAGGCAGGAGGGGTGCAGAAAGAGGCAGGAGGGATGCAGAAAGAAGGAAGAGAAGTGCAGAAAGAAGCAACAGAGGTGCTGAAAGAGGCAAGAGGGGTGCAGAAAGAGGCAAGAGAAGTGCAGAAAGAAGCAACAGAGGTGCAGAAAGAGGGATGAGGGGTGAAGAGGCAAGAGGGTGCAGAAAGAAGCAAGAGACATGCAGAAAGAAACAAAAGAAGTGCAGAAAGAAGGAAGAGAGGTGCAGAAAGAGGCAAGAGAGGTGCAGAAAGAGGCAAGAGGGGTGCAGAAAGGAAGAGAGGTGCAGAAAGAAATGCGAGTGATGCAGAAAGAAGCAAGAGGAATGCAGAAAGAAGCAACAGAGGTGCAGAAACAGGCACGAGGGGTGCAAAAAGGGGTGCAGAAAGGCACGAGGGGTGCAGAAAGCAAAAGATGTGCAGAAAGACACAAAAGAAGTACAGAAAGAAAGAACAGAAGTGCAGAAAGAAAGAACAGAGGTGCAGAAAGAGGAAACACGGGTGCAGAAAGAAGAGAGAGGGGTGGAGAAAGAGGCAAGGGGTGCAGAAAGAAGGAACAGAGGTGCAGAAAGAGGCAAGAAGGGTGCAGAAAGAGGCAAAAGGGGTGCAGAAAGAAGCAAGAGGTGCAAAAAAACAAAAGTGCAGAAAGAAGGAACAGAGGTGCAGAAAGAGGCAAGAGGGGTGCAGAAAGAGGGAGGAGGGGTGTGAAAGAGGAACGAGGGGTGCAGAAAGAAGCAAGAGAGGACCAGAAAGAAACAATAGAGGTGCAGAAAGAGGGAACAGGGGTGCAGAAAGACAAGAGAAGTGCAGAAACAAGCAACAGAGATGCAGAAAGAGGCAAGAGGGGTGCAGAAAGAGGCAAGAGGGGTGCAGAAAGAAGCAAGAGAGGTGCAGAAAGAGACAAAAGAAGTGCAGAAAGAAGGAACAGAGGTGCAGAGAGGCAAGAGGGATGTAGAAAGAGGGAAAGGGGTGCAGAAAGAGGGAAAAGGGGTGCAGAAAGAGGGAGAAGGGGTACAGAAAGAGGCACAAGGGGTGCAGAAAGAAGGAAGAGGTGCAGAAAAAAGCAACAGAGGTGCAGAAAGAGGGAAGAGGGGTGCAGAAAGAGGCAAGAGGGAAGCAGAAACAAGCAAGAGAGGTGCAGAAAGAAACAAAGCAAGTGCAGAAAGAAGGAACAGAGGTGCAGAAAGACAAGAGAGGTGGAAAAAGAGAAGAGAGGTGGAAAAAGAGGCAAGAGAGGTGCAGAAAGAAGCAAGAGAGGTGGAGAAAGCGGGAAGAGGGGTGCAGAAATTTGCAAAAGAGGTGCAGAAAGAAGGAAGAGAAGTGCAGAAAGAAGCAACAGAGGTGCTGAAAGAGGTAAGGGGGTGCAGAAAGAGGCAAGAAAAGTACAGAAAGAGACGAGAGACGTGTAGAAAGAAGCAACAGAGGTGCAGAAAGAGGGATGAGGGGCGGAGAAAGAGGCAAGAGGGGTGCAGAAAGAAGCAAGAGACATGCAAAAAGAAACAAAAGAAGTGCAGAAAGAAGGAACAGAGGTGCAGAAAGAGGTAAGAGGGGTGCAGAAAGGGAGAAGAGGGGTGCAAAAAGAGGGATGCAGAAAGAGGCATGAGGCGTGCAGAAAGAAGCTAGAGATGTGCAGAAAGAAACAAAAGAAGTGCAGAAAGAAGGAACAGACGTGCAGAAAGAGGCAACAGAGGTGCAGAAGGAGGGAAAGGGGTAGAGAAAGAGGCAAGGGGGTACAGAAAGAAGCAAGAAAGCTGCAGAAAGAAACAAAAGAAGTGCAGAAAGAAGGAACAGAGGTGCAGAAAGAGGCAAAAGGGGTGCAGAAAGAAGCGAGAGGTGCAGAAAAAAACAAAAGGAGTGCAGAAAGAAGGAACAGAGGTGCAGAAAGGGGCAAGAGGGGTGCAGAAAGAGGCAAGAGGGGTGCAGAAAGAGGCAAGAGGGGTGCAGAAGCTGGCAAGGGGGTGCAGAAAGAAGCAAGAGATGCAGAAAGAAAGATAAGTGTAGAAAGAGGCAAGAGGGGTAAAGAAAGAGGCAAGAGGGGTGCAGAAAGAGGGAAGAGGGGTGCAGAAAGAAGCAAGAGAGGTGCAGAAAGAAACAAAAGAAGTGCAGAAAGAAGGAACAGAGGTGCAGAAAGAGGCAAGAGGGGTGCAGAAAGAGGGAAAAGGGGTGCAGAAAGAGGCACGAAGGGTGCAGAAAGAAGCAAGAGAAGTGCAGAAAAAAGCAACAGATGTGCAGAAAGAAGCAAGAGAAGTGCAGAAAGAAGCAACAGAGATGTAGAAAGGGGGGAGAGGGGTGGAGAAAGGCAAGAGGGAAGCAGAAAGAAGCGAGGTGCAGAAAGAGGCAAGAGACGTGCAGAAAGAACCAAGAGACGTGCAGTAAAAGGGAAGAAGGGTGCAGAAAGAGGCACGAGGGGTGCACAAAGAAGGAAGAGTAGTGCAGAAAGAAGCAACAGAGGTGCAGAAAGAGGCAAGAGGGGTGCAGAAAGAGGCAAGAGGGGTGCAAAAAGAGGCAAGAGAAGTGCAGAAGGAAGCAACAGAGGTGCAGAAAGAGGCAAGAAAAGTGCAGAAAGAGGCAAGAGAGTTGCAGAAACAGGCAAAAGAGGTGCACAAAGAGGGAACCGGGGTGCACACAGAGGCAAGAGAGGTACAGAAAGAACCAACAGAGGTGCAGAAAGAGGGAAGAGGGGCACAGAAATGTGCAAGAGAGTATCAGATAGAAGCAAAAGCAGTGCAGAAAGAACCAACAGAGGTGCAGAAAGAGGCGAGAGGAGCAGAAAGAGGCGAGAGGAGCAGAAAGAGGCGAGAGGGGTGCAGAAAGAGGCAAGAGGGGTGCAGAAAGAGGCAAGAGGGGTGCAGAAAGAGGCAAGAGGGGTGCAGAAAGAGGCAAGAGAGGAGCAGAAAGAGGCAAGAGGAGCACACAGAGGAACGAGGGGTGCAGAAATTTGCAAGAGAGGTGCAGAAAGAAGCAAGAGAAGTGCAGAAAGAAGCAACAGAGGTGCAGAAAGAGGCAAGATTGGTGCAGAAAGAAGCAAGAGAAGTGCAGAAAGAAGGAACAGAGGTGCAGAAAGAAGGAACAGAGGTGCAGAAAGAGGCAAGAGGGGTGCAGACAGAGGCAAGACAGGTGCACACAGAGGCAAGAGAGGTACAGAAACAACCAAGAGAGGTGCAGAAAGAGGCAAGAGGGGTGCAGAAAGAGACAAGAGAAGTGCAGAAAGAAGCAACAGATGCAGAAAGAGGCAAGAAAAGTGCAGAAAGAGGCAAGAGAGTTGCAGAAACAGGCAAAAGAGGTGCACACAGAGGCAAGAGAGGTACAGAAAGAACCAACAGAGGTGCAGAAAAAGGCAAGAGGGGTGCAGAAATGTGCAAGAGAGTAGCAGATAGAAGCAAAAGCAGTGCAGAAAGAACCAATAGAGTTGCAGAAAGAGGCAAGAGGGGTGCAGAAAGAGGCAAGAGAGGTGCAGAAAGAGGCAAGAGAGGTGCAGAAAGAGGCAAGAGGTGCAGAAAGAGGGAAGACGAGTGCAGAAAGAGACAACAGGGGTGCAGAAAGAAGCAAGAGAAGTGCAGAAAGAAGCAATAGAGGTGCAGAAGGAGGCAACAGAGGTGCAGAAGGAGGCAAGAGAACTGCAGAAAGGCAAGAGAGTTGCAGAAACAGGCAACAGAGGTACAGAAAGAGGGAACAGAGGTGAAGACAGAGGCAAGAGAGGTACAGAAACAGGAAAGAGGTGCAGAAATTTGCAAGAGAGGTGCAGAAAGAAGCAAGAGCAGTGCAAAAGAACCAACAGAGGTGCAAAAAGAGGCCAGTGAGGTGCAGAAGGAGGCAAGAAAACTGCAGAAAGAGGCAAGAGTTGCAGAAACAGGCAAAAGGGGTGCAGAAAGAGGGAACAGGTGGGCAGACTGAGGCAAGAGAGGTGTAGAAAGAGTGAAGAGGGGTACAGAAAAAGGCAAGAGGGATGCAGAAATTTGGAACAGAGGTGCAGAAGGAGGCAAGAGAACTGCAGAAAGAGGCAAGAGTTGCAGAAACAGGCAAGAGGTGCAGAAAGAACGAACAGAGGTGCAGAAATAGGCAAGAGGGGTACAGAAAGAGGCATGGGAAGTTCAGAACGAAGCAAAAGAGGTGCAGAAAGAACCAACAGAGGTGCAAAAAGAGGCAAGAGGGGTGCAGAAAGATTAGGAGAGGTGCACAAAGAGGCAGGAGGAGTACAGAAAGAGGCAGGAGGGGTGCAGAAAGAAGGAAGAGAACTGCAAAAAGAAGCAACAGAAGTGCTGAAAGAGGCACGAAGGGTGCAGAAAGAGGCAAGAGAAGTGCAGAAAGAGGCAAGAGAAGTACAGAAAGAGGCAAGAGAAGTACAGAAAGAAGCAAGAGAAGTGCAGAAAGAGACAAGAGGCGCAAAAAGAGGCAAGAGAGGTGCAGAAAAAGGGAAGAAGGTGCAGAAAGAAGCAAGAGAGGTGGAGAAAGTGGTGTAAAAAGGGGCCTGGCCTCGGACCACCTCTCAACAATCCCACTGTGTGGGGCTTACTGGAGGTACGTGGTGGGCTAGTTGGCCCCTAAGGACCCATAAGATTCTAGGGGACTTAATACCCCAACCCAAAACGCGCCAGGAGGCAGAGTGGTACAGGGAGGGGGTGGGGCCTCCGGCGAGATGCCGGCTTGTTTTCTTTTTGTTTTCTTAGAAGGGGGGCTTCCCCGGGGCATGGCCACTTTTGTTTTTTTAAATCCATTTAAAGGAGTGGGGCCACGCGGCCCCCCTCCTGAGGCCATTTTTGGCCCCGGGGACCCCATCCCCCGGGGCATGGCCTCTTTGTTGGGGACCGTGGGGGGAGCCCCAATGCCCCCACGGTCACAGCCGGCTCCTAACCTCCTGTGGGAGCTGGCATTGCTTTTGGACAAGGGGAGCTGCAAACATGCAGCTCCCCTTGTCCAAAAGCAATTCTGCTTTGCTTCATGGAAGCAACCGCTCCATCCCGAATGGATAGCCGCCACCTTAACGCAAATCCCTACTCGCCGTTGCTCCCTGACATTGTATCACAAAGACCTACCTCCTCCCTCCTCTTTGACCACCTCCTGTTTCCCCCCCCCCCCCCCAAGAGGTTCAACCCAAGACAAGGTGCACTGAACGAGGTTATCTCAGGACTCACGTACTACCTCAATACTGCACAGCACACTTGGACTTCCGAACCAATATGTATAACACTGCTCTATTATATAACTCTTGCGAAAAACTGTTGTAAAGCGCTCCGATACCCCCGGGTCCGGCCAGCACTATATAAAACTCCTTAAATAAATAAATAAAAATAAGAGCAGGTTTCCTGCTCTCGCTTCCAAGAAGCAAAGCAGAGTTTGCCATGACAGGGTGGGAGCTTGCTATGACCAGTTTGCCCTGTCATAGCAAACTGCACCCGGGACATTGCTGGAGCAGGCCCTGGGGGGTGGCGGTCCCCAGGCTAAAGGAGGGCTCCACGAGGCGGGCCGCGCGGCCCCCCTCCAACAGATTTAAAGCCCCGGGAGGTGGTGGTGGTCCCCGGGGTCCGCTACGGACCCCCGTATGCTATTAATTAAATGCCCCGGGGAGGTGGTGGTCCCCGTGGCAGTGTGGGGGGGGCAGGAGCCCCCTCACTTAATTTTTTAATTATAGAAGCCCTGGGGAGGTGGCGGTCCCTGGGGCTTAGGGGGGCACGCGAGGCCCCCCACACATAACAGCAATGCCCCAGGGTGGTGGTGGTGGTCCCCGGTGCAGCGTGGTGGGGCAGGAGCCTCCCCCACGCCTTTAATTTTTTTTAAAAGCCCCGGGAGGTGGTGGTCCTCGGGGCTGCGGGGGGCCGCGATGCCCCCCGTACTTAATGATTAAAGCCCCGGGGAGGTGGCGGTCCCCGGGGCTGCGGGGGACCCCGCACCACAATAAAACATTGCCCCCGGGACCTGGCTCACCCGGGGGCTTAATTAAACTAAGCACGGGAGCCCACGCTTAGTTTAAAAAAAGAAATTTGGCCTGATTCACGCACCCAGCGCGAAGTCGGCCGAAATTATAAAAAAAATACTTATTTGGGCCCTGGGGGTCCTTGTGGGACCCCCTGAGCAGGCCTAGGGGGTCAGGGTATTTCTACCCTGCCCCTTTCTTGTTTTTTATGCTTTTTTTTTTACTGTCTTATGACTCGGTTTTACAGAGTCACAAGATGGCTGCCAACACTTCCTGGTTTGAAGTGTTCGCAGTCAATAACAATAAAGCTCGTGCTCGGGAGGGTTCGCAACCCTCCTCAGTTCTCAGATATCGATATTTTTATTTTTGAATTTCTCAGGAACTACTGAACGGATTTACACCATTTAAAAAAAAGGTCGCTTTCTGGACCAAGAGCTACCTTTTTGCCAAATTTGGTATAATTCCGTTCAGCAGTTCGGGCTGTAGCTGTGTCTGAAGTTCCTATGGAAATTAACATGGGGAAAACGCGTTTTGGGACCCCCCTTTTTTTTTGGCCCCCACTTGACGAATCACCCCGAGACTTTCAAGACGGGAGCAGACCTGAGTGAACCATTAGTTTTGAAAATTTCGCAAAGATTCGTCAAACGGCGCCAAAGATATTGGCAAAAGAAAAACAACGCTTTTTGAATAGAAACAAGGTCCTAACTATAACTACCTACTGGCGACCGCCAATAGGAGATATGGATATATATATATATATCTCTTAAATCCAACAGAGTTTCGGGATAACAATCCCTTTCTCAAACGTAGCACGTAAGAAAATGCAGCAAGCATCTCCTGCTAATTTATACCTCTGCCAATGCAACCAACACCTAGCATTGCCCTCAAAAGTAAGATTCTGTAAATCTGCATCGTGCTGCCCCAAATAAGGCTGCTGCGGCCCACAAGGATCCCGCGGTGGTGCACTTCCCGGCCGGCCGTCATAATGAAATCTAACAGAGTTGCCTCCAAAAGAAGTGCACTCTTTCACAGGCAAATCAAGAGCAGTCTTGGTAAGTTACATAATACAGCAGTCCAATGCCTGACACGTTTCGGGATAACAATCCCTTTCTCAAAGACAGGACGTATGAAAATGCGGCAAGCATCTCCTACCAATTTATCCCCAAATTAACATCATTATGCTCAGGTGAGTACAAGCCAATGTCCCTAGTACAGTGCACTGTGTGTGCCCAAAGCCTGTAAATCAAATGCTACTAGTGGGCCTGAAGCACTGATTGTGCCACCCACACCAGTAGCCTTTCAAAGGGGTTCTCAGACCTGCAAGTGCAGTGTCTGCACAGTTTTTGACTGCCATGTCAATGTGCCAGGCCCTACCCTTCCCTTTTCTTACATGTAAGACATCCCTCAGGTAGGCCCAAGATACCCCCATGGGCAGGGTGCAGTGTATGTGAAAGATAGAACATGTACTGGTGTGTTACATGTCCTGATAGTGAAATACTGGGCAATTTGTTTTTCACTAATGCAAGGCTGTCTGTCCCATAGGTTAACATGGGAGTTGCTTTGTAACATCTTACAAGCTTAACTTTCCATGGGGACAGGATAGAGAAACGGAGTTTAGGCTTCCTGAACTCAAAATTTTAAAAGATACATCTTTTAGTAATGATCATTTTTATACTGTGTGTTTGAAATGCCACTTTTAGAAAGTAGTCATTTTCTTGCTTAACCATCCTGTGTGCCTCTGCCTTTTGTGTATTTCTTGTCTGGGTTTAGAGAGGGAGGAGCAGGGGATGTGCATTCACACTAGACAGACACAAAGGAAGTGTTGAGGTGTGTCCTACCTTTCCTGGGTGACTCATAGCCAGGCGGAATAGACCTGGCTGCATTTAGAGTAGTGGGAGAAGTTGTCACTTGCACCTGAATGAACTGTGGTTGCCTCACACAAAGCTGTCTCGACTTCTTGTGGTGAAACTGGCCTGAGCCAGGCTGAACTGGTTTATGTGTGCCAGAGGAACTTTGCTTGAACCAACTTCAAAGGAAAATGTGGTATAAATATTGGGGCTCTGACCCCAGAACTTTAGATTACTGCTGGACTAAGGAACCTGCCAGGAAGATGAGCTGGAAGAGCTTTGAGGAGAGACTACCACTTTGCTGTGTGTTTTGCTGGATTGGCTTGCAGTTGCAGCTTCTGTCTTGGTCAGGGAAAGGACTAGACTGTTCTTTCTGCATTCTAAGTATCTCCAAGGGCTTGATGTAGAGCTTGCCTCCTGTTGAAGTCTCAAGGAAATGAAAGACTTCAACATCTTTTGGGTACCGGCTTCTGGAACTGGATGTTTCAGCTGCCTCAGAGTAAAACGGTAACGCGACGCTCGTCACCGTGACCTGAAGGGACCGCAGAGGGCACCACCAAACTTCGCACCGCAACCCTGGTCTCACCGGTGATGCCGGCCGATGCTGCCACTGAGCCGCTGCTTGCACCGTGACCTGTGGGCACCGCATTCCGCACCACCTCGCCTCACACCGCCACCTTGGTATCCCCGACGACCCAACGACGCAGTCACTGACGGCGCTGGCTGCACCATGACCTGCGGATGCCGCTCGTCAAGAACACGGAGCACCGTCCTGCTTCGCACCGCAGCCCTGGTCTCACCAACGACGCCGCTCCAAGCTGGCATCAATGCCGCTGCTTGCACCGTGTTTTGGGGGCACTGCTTGTAAGTTACACTAGGCACCGCCCCCTTCCACACC
Organism: Calotriton arnoldi; assembly: GCA_963921515.1. Taxonomy (NCBI): domain Eukaryota; kingdom Metazoa; phylum Chordata; class Amphibia; order Caudata; family Salamandridae; genus Calotriton; species Calotriton arnoldi. The sequence goes on from CAWUFW010000785.1 coordinate 48,847, forward strand.
GCAGCCTTGGTCCACCGACATCTACTCCAGATCGTCAACCCACACAATGCATTGCCCCGCCCTGCACTGCAGCCTTGGGTCTACCGACAACAGGGCGTCAGCAACGACGACGCTGCTGCTTGCACTGTGACCTGTCAGCACTGCAACGAGCACCACCCCACTTCGCACCACAGCCCTGGTCTCACCGACGCTGGTGGATGACTATCACTGAGCCGCTGCCTGCACCGCAACCTGAAGGCACCGCACATTGCACCGCTCAACTTCACACCGCAGCCCCGGTACCTGCCGACGCTGGCGCTCCTGACTTCACAATCAAGGAGTTTGACCTGCATTGTGTGTGACTTTAAGGGCCCGAAGACTCCTGCACCAACTTCCGGACCAGACGCCTGCCGATGCTGCTCCTCTGGAGCTCACCGCAAGGCCAGACGCCCTGCGTTTCCAAAGGCACTGTATTATGGGTCTCCCCGACACCATAGCTGGCCCGCGACTCTGCGGTCGTGCAGAACAGTTGGATTTGTTGTTCACGACGCCGTGATAGCCCTGGACGGAGCTATTGACTTCAAGGAACTGTATATAATGTCTATTTTTGCATTTTTCTAATTTTGATCACTGTACGTTGGATTTTCATCGCTTTGGTCTTGTTTTACACAGATAAATATTGGATATTTTTCTAAAACTGGTGTGTCCTTTTGTAGGGTTTTCACTGTATTACTGTTTGCTATGTGCAAATGCTTTACACACTGCCTCTGGGATAAGCCTGATTGCTCGTGCCAAGCTACCAAGGGGGTGAGCTGGGGTTATTTTAGACGTGTAATCACCTTATCATGACTAAAGTGGTGGATTCTGCCTGGCTTAGGTGCAAACCCTAGCCAACCAGAAAACCCATTTCTAACACCCGGTCATTCTTGATCTTCTTCAGAACTCTGGGCAGAAGTGGTGTGGGTGGAAAGGCGTACAGGAGGCCTGAGCTCCACTCGTGACGAAAAGCGACACCGAGCGAAAGCTGCCTTGGAAACGCCAATGTGTGACATTGTGCGTTCTCTTTGGAGGCGAACAGATCTAACCAAGGTTCTCCCCACTGCTGAAAGAGACCTTGCACCACCTCCGACTGAAGACACCATTCGTGATCCACTAGGCATCAACGGCTGAGTTTGTCCGCCATGGCGTTCAGAGAACCTGCCAGGTGTTTAACTACAAGGGTTATGCCTTGCTGTTCCAGCCATGTCCAGAGCCATAGGGCCTCTTGACAAAGGGTCCACGACCCCACCCCCCCCTGCTTGTTGCAGTACCACACGACTGTGGTGTTGTCCGTGAACACCTGCATCAGCTTCCCCTTGACAGAGGGAAGAACTGCTTTCAATGCTAGTCTGAACGCCTGGCGCTCCAACAAGTTCATGTGGAGCCTCAACTCCGCCGAAGATCAGTGTCCTCTGATCTCCACCTCTCCCAGATGGCCGCCTGTAGGAGAGTAGGATCTGCCTCTTATGTTGCCCCCACTTTTTTTCTGATGTTAGCACTGGTTTCTGGCTATAGTCTGGCTGGGTCCCTGCCAATCAGGGCCCCAGCCTCTCTGTTCTCTCTAAACGACATGGAGTGCACTCTAGGTGCACTAGTGATTGGATACAGTGGTGCCTTATGAGTCCCTAGTATATGGTACCTTAGGTGCCAAGGGCATAGGTACTTCACAGGCCTACCAGGGGCTGCAGCATGTGTTATGCCACCCCTGGGAAGCAGTCTAAATCTGACACCACAGGCCTGCTACTGCAGCCTGGGTGAGGTGGTGCTAGCACCCCTCACTGAGATATAGGTTTCCTATATCTCTCTTGCACACACACATAAACCTATCAGTCACCCCTAAGGCAGGCCCTATCAATCCTGAGGGCAGGGTGCTTGGCTTCTATGTGAGGGGGTGCCTCTGCATGAGCAGGGCCCCTCTGCAGTTCTCAGAGTCCATTCTCTGGTGCTGTTTGTGGATGCGGTTAAACCATATACTCTTAAGTGCATTATATCCTCGCGGTAAATGCTAACTTTGGAATGGCTGCATCAAAACATGTCGTGTTTGGTGTCAAACATCTTGGAATACTACCCCCCCCGCCAATCTTGGCGGTGGGGGTAGCATTCCACCCTTCTAGAGGGAGAAGACATGTACCTGCTGTGGAAACGCAATAGAATCCTAAAGAGCCCTGGCATCACAAAATGGATGCCACCAGTCACAGACACTGGGCTGCCCTCCTGCTGATGACCGAAACTCGCAGTGGAGGAAGCCCAACAATAGGCATCCTGTCACAGGGAGGTGTAACCACCTCCCAGACAGGGTTTAGTGTATTGGGGCTGGGTGGGTGCACTCTTAGAGTGCTTTGAAGTCCTGCACTGGGGGAGCAGAAGGCTCCTCTGTGCATATGCCAGTTCAAACCAGCTCAGGGGCTACCTGCCCCTGCTCTGGCGCGAAACTGGACAAAGGGAAGTGGGTGTAGCCACCCCCTCCCTTGACCCTCCCATAGGTGGGGTCATAGAGTTGGTCCATCCCCTCTTTTTAGTATAAGAGGTGGAACCTTGCCATTGCAAAGCAGATAACCCCTGGACGACGCTCTACAGAAGAATCCTGGCCCTTCGACGTTCCACTACCTTTGGAAGACAGAAGAATCTCACTTGGAGTCAAGGAGTGACTCCCTGCTTGGCAGGCACCAAAAACGACAACGACGGTCGCAAACTACGCCGCTCCCGCCGGAGTCCGAAGTCCCTGCAGCCCAAGAAGTGGATTTCCTGACCTCTCCCAGGCCATCGTGAGTCCCCAGCGAAGCTGAGGCAAGTGGACCCCACGAGTAACGAGGAACCGCGACCCCTGGGTACCGTGCACTATTGTCGAGTGCAACCCCTTCACAACGTTCTACGAACTTGTGCTTTGGACCACGTGTGGTCCCGACCTCCAGCAGGAATCCCTCCGAAGATCAGAGGCCTACACCGTCCTGAGTGACCGTGGGCCCCTGTTGAGTGATTCCGCCCGAGGTGTCTTCGCGATCCCTTGCCCGCCGGCTTGTGGGTCCCCAGAAGACTTCTTAAAGAAACCAAAGGGCTCCCCTGGTTGCTCCAGGCCTGCCCTGACTTACCCTCGCTGGGTGAGTTCCACAGACCTTGCTGGTCTGCGCCATCGACTTTTCTTCATCTCCCCGAGACTTGCGGCTGCCAAGGCTTGTTGGCTCCGATCGAGTTGCCGACACCGCAGTCAGCTGCAGACGTCGAGGGACACACCGAATCCAGCTCCTGGTCGTCGTCGACGCCTCCTGGACCACGTGGCTGAAGAGTCAAGGCACCCGCAACCGACCTGAATCACTCGACGACGGTGGGCATCCATCTTCCTTGCCCCGAGTCACTGCCAAGTGACTTTGAACACTGTCCCCTCTGCTTTCAGGTCATCCTTCTTCAGAATCCAGGCTTGGATTCCACCGGACACTTCTCCAGCTCCCGCAAGCAGCAAGTCTTCTTTGTTCGCCATTGAAAACGACGCCGCGACCCGACACCAAAGGACACCTGTGCACCCGGCTTCCCTGGGTGAGGTAACTCCAGCACTACGGTGCTCCTGTGGGTGTGGGCCCTAGAACGACTTACCCTGTAAGTGACTTGCTTGTAGGTTCTATAGAAGTATCCTAAAACTCTTTATTTCCAACCGCGACTTGCCCCATTGAAGTCAACGGCGATCCGCGCCTGTGTATCTACACTGCACGCGTCCCCCGTGGGTCCTTTACTTACCTGCCTTGGGTGGTTTCGTGAGGCCCCAGCACTTCTGAAGGCCCTAGGCCTTGTCTCCCTGCAAGTCGTTGTCCCTAAGTCTCTTACTTAGTATATGGTCTGGTACGCCCCTAGGGCCCCAGCCATATTTTGTGCTTAACTTATTGTGAAACGTTGATTTGTGCATATGTTTGTCTTCTAATCTCATAAAGAGATTAGTAGAGAGTTATTTAGAAATAAATACATATATATTTGATATATATACCTGTGTGGTGTCTTTTCATTTGGTGATTCAAGAGATTATATGGTAAAACAAGCTGCTTTACATTCCTCCGAGACTTAGCCTGAAGGCTGCTCTCCACAGCTACCACTAGGATAGCTTTCTTTAAAAGGTTGTCTTAAACCTATCTACCATAAGAGTCGATTGGCCCTGGTGCAAGGTGTCCACTTTAATTAGTGAACAGCATATACCAGGCCAACTTCTCACATTGGTGGGCAGCGTGTGGGATTCCAGCTTGCCATTGTTTTACCAGAAAATCTCTATTTGAATTACTAACTGAAAACCATTATAGGTACTCAAGGTACATATAAAGTCAAGCTTAGTATCAATAAGTTCTACTGAACTTAGAGCTGTGTGCCAAGGGATAGCACACCCTTTCCACAGCTCAAGCTAGGATCAGTAGGCCACAAACTAGTGTAGGTAGTACAACACTGCACAACACTAGAATGTCCTTAAAGGGTGGACCCAGTGGATCCACTCAGCCTCAGTATAAGGACATGGCTTTCTCTGACTTGAGAGCCATGTGTGTTGACAGACACCTGAGACTAGGACAGAGTCCCTCAACACTACACCTGATAGATCTGCTGACAGCAGATGACCTTAGATTGGCTCTAGGAGCTAAAGGGTTTGAATCAGTGGGTGGGTCAGTCATAGTATCTGGGTCAGATGATGAAAATCAGAATGACCAAGACTCTGGATTGAAGGGCCAGGCTCCAAGGGGCCTGAAAAGGACAGAGGAATTCTCCCTAAGAGAACTGACAGAGAGGAGGAGAGGCACAGATCCCCTTCCAGGGAATCTGACCACTCTTATCACTCTGGCAGAGAATTTGTCCAGCAGAGGAGCTCATACTTTTCCTTAAGAGAGACCTCCTCTGAGAGAAGGTGCAAACTGCTCCAGTATGAGGAAGCCAGAGTGGCCCTCAGAACCAAGCAGTTGGCACTGGATAGGGAAGCCCTGGAGATCCAGAGAGCTTCTAGAAAGGAGGGGTTAGAACCCCCTGGTGGCAGCAACAGTGTCCCTAGAGGCAGAGAATATATTCCTGACCATAGGAACCTGAGCAAGGTTGTTCCTCCCTACCAGAGTGGGGATGATATCCACAAGTGGATAACTGCTATGGAGAGGGCCTGTAGAGTACAGCAGGTCCCCCAAAAGCAGTGGGCAGCAATCTTGTGGCTCTCCTTTTCAGATAAAGGTAGAGACAAGCTCCTCACTGTTAGAGAGGAGGATGCTGATGATTATGAAGTCCTGAAGAGTGCACTGATAGATGGGTTTGGCTTAACCACTGAGCAGTACAGGTTGAAGTTCAGAGATACCCAGAAGGCACAGACTCAGGACTGGACTGACTTTGTTGATTGTGCAACCAAGGCTCTAGAGGGTTGGCTGGTTGGCAGTAGGGTTACTGATTTCAAGGGATTGTATAATCTGATGATGAGAGAACAGATCCTAAATAATTGCCAGAACCAGTTGTTGCATCAGTACCTGGTGGACTCTGATCTGACCTCTCCCCAAGAATTGGGAAAGAAGGCAGACAAATGGGTCAGAACCAGGGTGAGGCAGAAAACCCAGAACCAAGGGGGTGACACTAAGAAGCAAGATCCTAAAGGCTCTGAGAAAGGTGGGGATAAGTCAAAAGACCAGAAGTCTTCACAAGGGCCCCAAAAATCTGCATCTGGTGGGGAGTCACAGTCCAACAAGGGAAAAGGCCAAAAGAAGCCCTGGTGCAAATTCTGTAAACAGAAAGGGCACTGGACTTCTGATTGTACCAAGTCCAAAGACCAAACCACCACCACTCCTGCCCCTAAGGCAACTGTGCCCCCTAGCTCAGCTACTGGTGGAGGTGGTACGCAGAATAAGGGTGTAGTAGGGTTGACCCTGGGTTCTGGAGTGGATTCTGACCTAGTCAGAGTGACCACTCAGGCAATGCTGATTTGTGAGGGAAACATTGATATGTCCTTCCTAGTAAGCCCCAGTAATCTGGGCAAGTACAAACAGCAGCCTTTGATAAATGGCAAACAGGCTTTGGCATTTAGGGACACAGGTGCTAGTGTCACCATGGTGGCAGAGGACCTAGTGGACCCTGGACAGATCATCCTGGGCGAAATGTACCAGGTGACCAATGCAAGCAATGTCCAGACCAACCATAGTCTGGCCGTTGTGAATTTCTCCTGGGGAGGGGTAACTGGCCTCAAGAAGGTTGTAGTCAGTGCAGACCTCCCTGTAGAATGTCTATTGGGCAATGATCTAGAGACTTCAGCCTGGTCTGAAGTAGAGTTATGGACTCAGGCTGAGATGTTGGGCATCCTTGCAGAGGTATTTGCTGTGACCAGGTCACAAGCAAGAATGCATGACACTGAACCAGCTCTGGATCCTGGAACAATGGACCAGATGCTTCCCAAGAGGAGGAGCAGTAGGGTAAAGGCAGTGCCTTCCCCTCTGTCTCAGATCAAGGATTCACTTCCAGAGGGAGGTGAAGCAGAACCTGAAGAAGGAACTGCCCCAGAGGGACTTGAACCTGACCAGGTTGAGTTCTTGGGGGCAGGGGGCCCTTCCAGGGAAGATCTGAGCAAGGAGCAACAGTGCTGCCCCTCTCTTGAACCCCTCAGACAGCAGGCTGCTGCTGAGGCTGCTGGGAGTGCTAGTGGGTCCCATAAAGTTTATTGGGATGAGGGACTCCTATATTCTGAGGGTAGAGACCCAGCCCCTGGAGCCACCAGGAGGTTGGTAATACCTCAGAAGTTTAGGGGGTTCCTCTTGACCTTAGCACATGATATCCCTTTGGCAGGACACTTGGGCCAAAACAAGACCTGGGACAGGCTTGTTCCACATTTTCATTGGCCACATATGTCAGAGGACACAAAGGAGTTTTGTCGCTCCTGTGTCACTTGCCAAGCCAGTGGTAAGGCAGGTGGCACAACAAAGGCCCCCTGATACCAATACCTGTGGTGGGGGTACCCTTTGAAAGGGTAGGGATTGACATTGTTGGTCCCCTTGACCCTCAGACTGCATCTGGGCACAGATTTATCCTGGTGGTAGTGGATCATGCCACCAGGTACCCAGAGGCAATTCCCTGAGGACCACCACAGCCCCTGTGGTGGCAAGAGCCCTCATTGGAGTTTTCTCCAGAGTGGGTTTCCCAAAGGAGGTCATTTCTGACAGAGGTACCAACTTCATGTCAGGATATCTGAAAGCAATGTGGAAGGAGTGTGGTGTAACTTATAAGTTCACCACCCCCTATCACCCACAATGCAATGGTTTAGTTGAACGCTTCAACAAGACCTTGAAAGGAATGATTAAGGGACTCCCAGAGAAGCTTAGGCGGAAATGGGACCTTCTTCTTCCTTGCCTTTTGTTTGCATACAGAGAGGTTCCACAGAAGGGGTTGGCTACAGCCCATTTGAGCTTCTGTTTGGGCATCCTGTGAGAGGTCCACTATGTTTGGTAAAAGAGGGCTGGGAGTTACCTCTCAAGCCCCCAAACAAGATGTGATGGACTATGTACTTGGTCTCCGCTCCCGGATGGCAGAGTACATGAAAAAGGCAACCAAAACCTGGAGGCCAGCCAAGAATTGCAAAAAGCTTGGCATGACCAAAGGCTGTGCTGACTGTATACCAGCCAGGACAGAAAGTGTGGGTGTTGGAGCCTGTGGCCCCAGCAGCCCTCCAGGACAAATGGAGTGGCCCCCATACAATAGTTGAACAGAAGGGAGAAGTCACCTATCTGGTGAATCTTGGAACTCCCAGGAGCCCCCTAAGGGTGCTTCATGTCAACAGATTAAAGCCATATGTTGACAGGGCTGACATGGGCTTGCTCATGGCAACTGATGAGGACCAGGAGGAGGAGAGTGACCCTCTCCCTGACCTGCTCTCTCAGAACCCTGATGATGGGTCAGTAGATGGTGTTGCTTTGGCAAGCAGCCTCACTGACCATCAGCAAACTGAGTGCAGACAAGTTCTGCAACAGTTTAGACATATGTTTAGCCTGACCCCTAGTCAGACTACCTGGTGCACCCATGAGGTGGACACTGGGGACAGTCTGCCTGTCAAGAATAAAATCTACAGGCAACCTGACCATGTCAGGGACTGTATCAGGACTGAAGTCCAGAAAATGTTGGAGTTAGGCGTGATTGAGCCTTCAGATAGCCCTTGGGCTAGCCCAGTAGTCCTGGTACCCAAGCCTCATACCCAGGGTGGTAAGAAAGAAATGAGGTTTTGTGTAGACTACAGAGGCCTCAATGCAGTCACTAGGACTGATGCCTATCCCATACCAAGGGCAGATGAGCTGATTGATACTTTGGCCTCAGCCAAGTATCTAAGCACATTTGACCTAACAGCTGGCTACTGGCAAATCAGATTAGCTGATGATGCAAAAGCCAAAACAGCATTTTCGACTCCTGGTGGGCACTACCACTTTGTGGTGATGCCCTTTGGATTGAAAAATGCACCTGCCACTTTTCAGAGGTTGGTGAATAAAGTTCTGACAGGGATGGAAACTTATTGCTCAGCTTATCTAGATGATATTGCTGTCTTTAGTTCCTCCTGGCAGGATCACCTGGTCCACCTCAGAAATGTTTTGGAGGCCCTGCAGAAAGCTGGCCTCACTGTCAAGGCCACCAAGTGCCAGATAGGGCAGAGTCAGGTTGTGTACCTGGGCCACCTTGTAGGTGGAGGCCAGGTTCAGCCTTTACAGAGCAAAATCCAAACCATAATGGAGTGGGTTGCTCCAACCACCCAGACACAGGTGAGAGCCTTCTTAGGCCTGACTGGGTACTATAGGAGGTTTGTCAATGGATATGGATCTATAGTGACCCCCTTGAATGATCTTACCTCTAAGAAAATGCCAAAAAAGGTTCAGTGGACAGCTAGCTGTCAAAAGGCATTTGAAGACCTAAAGCAGGCCATGTGCACTGCCCCCATCTTACAGAGTCCAGACTACACCAAAAAGTTCATTGTCCAAACAGATGCTTCTGAGCTGGGTGTGGGAGCTGTACTGTCCCAACTGAATGATGAAGGTCAAGACCAGCCAGTAGCTTTTATTAGCAGAAGGCTGACCCCTAGAGAGAAACGTTGGTCAGCTATAGAGAGGGAGGCCTTTGCTGTGGTATGGGCCCTGAAGAAGCTGAGGCCATACTTGTTTGGCACTCACTTCATAGTTCAGACTGACCACAAGCCCCTCCTATGGCTAAAGCAGATGAAAGGTGAAAACCCAAAACTTTTGAGGTGGTCCATTTCCCTACAGGGGATGGACTATACAGTGGAACATAGGCCTGGGACCCAACATGCCAATGCAGATGGACTCTCAAGGTATTTCCACTTTGAACACGAAGACTCAACTGGTCAAGGTTAGTTTAGTGTCCCTACGTTTGGGGGGTTGTGTAGGAGAGTAGGATCTGCCTCTTATGTTGCCCCCACTTTTTTCTGATGTTAGCACTGGTTTCTGGCTATAGTCTGGCTGGGTCCCTGCCAATCAGGGCCCCAGCCTCTCTGTTCTCTCTAAACGACATGGAGTGCACTCTAGGTGCACTAGTGATTGGATACTGTGGTGCCTTATGAGTCCCTAGTATATGGTACCTTAGGTGCCAAGGGCATAGGTACTTCACAGGCCTACCAGGGGCTGCAGCATGTGTTATGCCACCCCTGGGAAGCAGTCTAAATCTGACACCACAGGCCTGCTACTGCAGCCTGGGTGAGGTGGTGCTAGCACTCCTCACTGAGATATAGGTTTCCTATATCTCTCTTGCACACACACATAAACCTATCAGTCACCCCTAAGGCAGGCCCTATCAATCCTGAGGGCAGGGTGCTTGGCTTCTATGTGAGGGGGTGCCTCTGCATGAGCAGGGCCCCTCTGCAGTTCTCAGAGTCCATTCTCTGGTGCTGTTTGTGGATGCGGTTAAACCATATACTCTTAAGTGCATTATATCCTCGCGGTAAATGCTAACTTTGGAATGGCTGCATCAAAACATGTCGTGTTTGGTGTCAAACATCTTGGAATACTACCCCCCGCCAATCTTGGCGGTGGGGGTAGCATTCCACCCTTCTAGAGGAGAAGACATGTACCTGCTGTGGAAACGCAATAGAATCCTAAAGAGCCCTGGCATCACAAAATGGATGCCACCAGTCACAGACACTGGGCTGCCCTCCTGCTGATGACCGAAACTCGCAGTGGAGGAAGCCCAACAATAGGCATCCTGTCACAGGGAGGTGTAACCACCTCCCAGACAGGGTTTAGTGTATTGGGGCTGGGTGGGTGCACTCTTAGAGTGCTTTGAAGTCCTGCACTGGGGGAGCAGAAGGCTCCTCTGTGCATATGCCAGTTCAAACCAGCTCAGGGGCTACCTGCCCCTGCTCTGGCGCGAAACTGGACAAAGGGAAGTGGGTGTAGCCACCCCTCCCTTGACCCTCCCATAGGTGGGGTCATAGAGCTAGTCCATCCCCTCTTTTTAGTATAAGAGGTGGAACCTTGCCATTGCAAAGCAGATAACCCCTGGACGACGCTCTACAGAAGAATCCTGGCCCTTCGACGTTCCACTACCTTTGGAAGACAGAAGAATCTCACTTGGAGTCAAGGAGTGACTCCCCTGCTTGGCAGGCACCAAAAACGACAACGACGGTCGCAAACTACGCCGCTCCCGCCGGAGTCCGAAGTCCCTGCAGCCCAAGAAGTGGATTTCCTGACCTCTCCCAGGCCATCGTGAGTCCCCAGCGAAGCTGAGGCAAGTGGACCCCACGAGTAACGAGGAACCGCGACCCCTGGGTACCGTGCACTATTGTCGAGTGCAACTCCTTCACAACGTTCTACGAACTTGTGCTTTGGACCACGTGTGGTCCCGACCTCCAGCAGGAATCCCTCCGAAGATCAGAGGCCTACACCGTCCTGAGTGACCGTGGGCCCCTGTTGAGTGATTCCGCCCGAGGTGTCTTCGCGATCCCTTGCCCGCCGGCTTGTGGGTCCCCAGAAGACTTCTTAAAGAAACCAAAGGGCTCCCCTGGTTGCTCCAGGCCTGCCCTGACTTACCCTCGCTGGGTGAGTTCCACAGACCTTGCTGGTCTGCGCCATCGACTTTTCTTCATCTCCCCGAGACTTGCGGCTGCCAAGGCTTGTTGGCTCCGATCGAGTTGCCGACACCGCAGTCAGCTGCAGACGTCAAGGGACACACCGAATCCAGCTCCTGGTCGTCGTCGACGCCTCCTGGACCACGTGGCTGAAGAGTCAAGGCACCCGCAACCGACCTGAATCACTCGACGACGGTGGGCATCCAACTTCCTTGCCCCGAGTCACTGCCAAGTGACTTTGAACACTGTCCCCTCTGCTTTCAGGTCATCCTTCTTCAGAATCCAGGCTTGGATTCCACCGGACACTTCTCCAGCTCCCGCAAGCAGCAAGTCTTCTTTGTTCGCCATTGAAAACGACGCCGCGACCCGACACCAAAGGACACCTGTGCACCCGGCTTCCCTGGGTGAGGTAACTCCAGCACTACGGTGCTCCTGTGGGTGTGGGCCCTAGAACGACTTACCCTGTAAGTGACTTGCTTGTAGGTTCTATAGAAGTATCCTAAAACTCTATTTCCAACCGCGACTTGCCCCATTGAAGTCAACGGCGATCCGCGCCTGTGTATCTACACTGCACGCGTCCCCCGTGGGTCCTTTACTTACCTGCCTTGGGTGGTTTCGTGAGGCCCCAGCACTTCTGAAGGCCCTAGGCCTTGTCTCCCTGCAAGTCGTTGTCCCTAAGTCTCTTACTTAGTATATGGTCTGGTACGCCCCTAGGGCCCCAGCCATATTTTGTGCTTAACTTATTGTGAAACGTTGATTTGTGCATATGTTTGTCTTCTAATCTCATAAAGAGATTAGTAGAGAGTTATTTAGAAATAAATACATATATATTTGATATATATACCTGTGTGGTGTCTTTTCATTTGGTGATTCAAGAGATTATATGGTAAAACAAGCTGCTTTACATTCCTCCGAGACTTAGCCTGAAGGCTGCTCTCCACAGCTACCACTAGGATAGCTTTCTTTAAAAGGTTGTCTTAAACCTATCTACCATAAGAGTCGATTGGCCCTGGTGCAAGGTGTCCACTTTAATTAGTGAACAGCATATACCAGGCCAACTTCTCACACCGCCCCATCCCAGGAGTAATGCATCTGTCACCACTGTGAGATCTGGTTGGGGAAGGAAGACCTCTGACCCGATTGCAGTTAGTCAACCACCACTGCAGGTCTTTTGCAGTTCCCTCCGAGATCTGAACCATGTCGGACAGATTCCCCTGATTCTGCGCCCACTGGAACTTCTGATCCCACTGCAGAGCCCTCATACGCCACCTGGCACGTTTTACCAACAGGATGCAGGAAGCCATGAATCCCAGCAGCCTCAGAGTCAATCTCATCAAAATTCAGGATAGAGGTTGAAACATCGGTATCATGGCCTTAATATCCTGGACTTGCTGCTCGGGAGGATAAACCCAAAACTGCACTGCGTCCAGAACAGCTTCGATGAAAGGGAGCATCTGAGAAGGAGTCAGGTGTGACTTCAGCACATTTATAGAGAAACCCAGTGAATGCAGGCGGTTTGCTGTAGTCTCAAGTTGGGAGATGACGGCCTGGGGCGAAGGCGCCTTCAACAGCCAGTCATTGAGGTAGGGGTAGAATGACACCCCTAACCTGCGCATATGAGCTGCGACCACCGCCATCACATTGGTGAACACCTGAAGGGTGCTGGTAAGGCCAAAAGGTAGCATGGTAAACTGAAAGTGCTCGTAGCCTACTGTGAACCGCAGATAACATCTGTGGCCCAGTAGGATGGGGATGTGAAAATACGCATCCTACAAGTCCAACGCTACCAACTAGGCTTCTAGGTCTAGGGCAGACTAGACCTGAGCCAATGTGAGCATCTTGAACTTCTCCTTTTTTAGGAAGAGATTGACAGTCCGAAGGTCTAAAATGGGCGTGCAACCCTTTATTCTTTTTCAGAATTAGAAAGTAGCGGTAGTAGCAACGACTGTCTACTTCTGAAATTGGAACTCTTTCTATAGCTCCCTTGGCCAGGAGAGCTGTAACTTCCTCTTGGAGTAATGCTAGATGATCCTCCGGCAGCCGTTCTTGAATCGGTGGAATAAGAGGATGAAAAGGAAGAGAATAGCCTTCCTGAAGGATCTGCAAGACCCATCTGTCCTATGTTATGGACCTTCAGCGGAGGAGATGATGATGATGAATTCTCCGTCCGACTGGAATGAAATAGTCTTGCAGACTCAAACTATGAGTGCTTGGAGGCTGCAGCTGCCGAGGGCTGGGTAGCAGAAGACTTCTGGCTACCATTTCAAGGTCGGAATGAACCACGTCCACGCACAACTTGTGGAGTCTGAGCAGGACGGTGGCTAGGATAAGGCTGACGTGGTTGAAAACCCCTTCCAGTGCCACGAAAGGGGCGAAAGCTAGACTGGCCACGAGGTGTGACAGAGAGGCCCAAGGATCTGGAGGTAGCGCAAGAATCCTTGAAGCGCTCCAAGGCTGAGTCTGCTTTCTCTCCAAAGAAGAGTACTGTCAAAGGGTATGTCCATGAGATTGGCCTGGATACTACCGGAGAAACCAGATGTTCTAAGCCAGGCGTGGCAAGGCCACTGTTGACGAAACCGCTCTGCCTAGCGAGTCAGTCGTTTCTAAGCCACACCTAATAGTGAATTTTGCTGCATCTCTCCCATCCTTCACTGCCTGGGAGAGATTGGCCCAGGCCTCCTCCAGGACCTGTGGCAGCACTTGCGCAACCGCCTTCCAAAGGGTGTGGAAGAAACGGCCCAATAAGCACGCGGTATTCACCAACCGCAATGTCAGGCTGGTAGAAGAAAACATTTTCTTCCCAAGTTTGTCCAGCCTCTTGGAGTCCCTACCTGGAGGAGCGGAAGAAAACATGCCATGTGACGTTGAAGCTGGAACCACCAAGCTCTCAGGGATGGGGTGCTGGCTGAAGAAACTTGGGTCGCCCAGCGCTGGTGGCGTGCAATTGTCCTATTCACAGGAGCCTATGTGCTAGGCTTAGACCACGTTCCCAGAAGTACATGTTAGTGCTCATTAAAGGGCAATAGGGGTTCTGAGGTGGAAGCCCCAGGCTGAAACACCTTGGTCAATAGATTAGTCCTGACCTGCACAGAGGGCAGCTTCAGTCCAAGGACCTTTGACGTCCTCTTTACCACCGGCTTCTCCAAAATCCTCATACCAGTCCATTTGCGCCACAGGAGCGTCCAGTTGATGTTCTAGAGGGTCTATAGACCCCTCCCTATCCTCACGTATGACTGAAAAGTCCTCAAAACGTACAGGCAACGACATAGAACCTCTGGGCTCCATCGGCGCAGGAGTCGGCGTCGAGCGACACCGATCCGACTCGTGGGCTAGAAGGATGGGGCTGGCGGTGCCGGTGATGCTGGAGGCACCGACTTCGGGTCCGACACCAGGGAAGGTCGCGTTGGCACGACCGGTATCGACCCAGATCTATGAGGCCCACCAGCGCCATGGCCGGAGCCAATGGCATCAAATCCGATGGGGCCCCTTCCGACCCTGGTGACCTGAAGGCTCACCAGAAATGTCGGCCCGCTCAAATATGCGGTGCACGGCCTTGTAAAACTCATTTGAGTGGGGGTCGCTCCGGCTCCCGGAAACGGGTGGAGTTGCAAAGTCGAACCTGGCTCCGGCTTCGCAGAACTGTGCCTACAGCATCCGTGCTCCTTACCGCTCTCGTCGACAGACAAGTTGAAGACTAAGACCGCTTGGACTTCTTTATGTGCCTCCCCCCCCCCCTCCCCCAAGTGTCCCAAGGACCTCGAGTGGGAGGAAGAGGACTTGGGGCTCCTTGAGCGATCCGGCAACCTCTTCTTCGAACGGGATGTGGTTCTCCGCGGAGTCTTGCCAGCCGGTTATGACTGCCGGCCACAGGGAGCTTCAAAGCTCGCTCCTGCAAGGCGTTCGGCGTCATGGCCCAACAGTCTGAGCATGACTGAGTCGTGGTCACGCTCAACACACCACAAACATACGAGGTGGGGGTCGGTTGCAGCATGGCACGATGACAGGCACCACACGGTTTTAACCCTGTACATCTAAGTGACATCATCTCGACACACAATAAAAAAAAAAATCACTCAACAATGTCGAAAAAACCTGTGAAAAGAGACAGAGGGGAAGCTCTAACACGGATCAGCGCTTAACTGGCACGAAAGAAAAGAACTGACATCTGTGTGCCAGGGTGGCGGCTATATAGGTGAACGCGAATAGGATCCTTGGCATGGAGCAGTACCTAATACACAAGGTGGCACAATGTAAAACTTTATTTAGTTTTAATTAACATTTCTAGCAGACCAAAATATCAAAATTAAACTTTAACAAATTCCTATACTTAACATTTTAATTTTATTAGGTAAATATTACTCCCAAGAGCCATAAAAAAAAAAACATGACGCTCATTCAGACGACTCCAGCCTCCAAATGTGGAAAGTATCTTTTCAGTGAAGCGAGGAGGTAGTGGGTAGGATGCAAATATTGTTTTGCTTATAATTTAACCCCTTGTGTGCTGATGACATGCTGGAGGTGTCCACTGCAGCAGTGCTCGGGTGCTGCAGACATACTGGGGAAGGAAATTACTCTTGTGCCAGCACCAGAGAAATTTCCTTTGTTTTTTCAGCCTCGGCTGCTGGGAAGGAGCGCATTTACTTTCACTTACATTGGGAGACATATCTCAGCCACCCGAGCATCAATTTGGATGGGGAATGTATCATTGGAAAGGGAAGAATCCCCCCTTTCTAATGGTACCTTCCCTAGTTGATCCCTGCTTGAGGAACTCTGCAGAAGGGCAATCCACAAGCTGGGATCCACACACCAGACCCTAGGGACAATTTTTTGAGGGAAGCGAGTGGCCACTTGGCAACGGGCTAGTGCGCTACCCTTCCCCGTCACAAAAGTTTTATTGGCCCCCCCACCCAGGGGCAGATAGGGGGTAGTTGTCTCCAATCTGCCCCCCAGGAGGCAGAAAGACCACTAGACACCAAAAGGAGTGTTAATGAAGGGAGAGCAGCCCCCTTGGCAATGGGCTAGTGCCCAAACCTCCCCCAGGCACAAAAGTCTTTATACTCCTCCTTCCTGGGGGCAGACAGAATGTAGTTGCCTCCAAGCTCACAAGACACCAGGGAGTATTTTTTGTTTATAATGAACAGGGGTGGCCTACCTAGGCATGGGGCCAAGCCTCCACCTCGGCAAATATGGCAAGTCTTTCTGTCCCCCCCCAGGGGAGCAGATAGGTCTCCCATCTGCCCGCTGGTGGGGGAAGAAAGACTAGACACCAGGGAGTAATTTGGTTTATAACGAAAAGGCGTGGCCCACCCAGGCATCGGCCAAAGCCCAACCCCGGACAAATATGGCAACAATCTTTCTGTCCTCCTAGGGGAGTAGATATGAGGTCTTTACCTCCAATCTGCACCCCAAGGGAGCAGAAAGCCCACTAGGCATATTTTTTTTATATTGTTGTCGGGGTTGGGCACAGCCTGCCCAGACATCGCGTCAAGATCCACCCCCTACATGACACTCACAAACTTTCTGTCCCTCCCCCGGGCAGCTAGGCTTTACCTCCAATCTGCCAACCTGGGAACAGAAAGGCCACTAGACATGAGGGAGATTTTTATTCTTTTTAATCATGGTCAGGGTGGAGGGGTTTGCCTAGACACAAGGGTCGGACCCCCACCTCAAAATGAACCTTACAGTCTTTCTGCTGGTGTCCTGGGGGGTGAGCTGGTTTAATGTGGACAGCCAGTGGTCAGTGCTGGCTGCGGTGAGGGAGTGTAGGTTGAGGAAGTCTGCAAGCTTGGGCGGGGGTGAGAAGTTTTTGTAGATGGTGGTGATCTTGTTGTGGTAGAAGTTGGCGAGGTTGTCGCAAAGTTCTTGTGAGGGGATGATGCTTTTCTCTGCGGCTGCAGGAGTGGTTGAACTCCCTGACTATGTTGAAGAGTTCTTTGCTGAGATTGGAACTGGATTTTATACAGGTGGCTAGGGTATTCTTCTTCTCCCTCAGCAGCTGGTAATAGAGGTTGAGGGAGGTCTTGAAGGTGGTCCTGTCGGAGTTGTCCTTGCATGCCCGCCATCTTCTTTCCAGTCACTTGCAGTCGCATTTTGCTATTCTCAGTTCTTCGGTGTACCATCAGGCCTTTTTGGTGGAGATCCTGTCTGTTGGTCTTGATGAGGGCGATGCTGAAGGTACAGTTGGTGATCTAGGTATTGAAGTTCTTGACACCCTGGTCCAGGTTTGTGGCAGTGTCTGGGTTGGATTTGTTGATGGCGTCGGTCCATTGGGTCGCTATGCTCCATCTTTGGTTGGGGGCACTAGGCAGCGAGGGGGTGGCGGTACGAAGACTGGAGATGTTGAAGTGGATGATTGAGTGGTCGGTTGAGGTGAGTTTGGTAATGTGGCTGTACTTGACCTGGTTGCTGGAGGTGAAGATAGGGTTCAGTGTGTGTCCTGCGGTGTGAGTGGGGTCGTTGACGAGTTGGATGAGTCTGATGTTGTTCATGCTGTCGAGGAGGTTGGCGGTGTTATCATTGAGGTCATCGAGGTGGAAGTTGCCATCCGGATCAATGGCCAGTGGGGCGATGAAGTCGGTCATTATGTTGCCAAAGCTGGGGCATTGCTCTGGGTGTCTGTAGGTGAGGGTGCCTCGGATAGTGGACTTCCAGTCTGTTTGGAGTATGAAGTTGAGGTGTTTCATGGCTGGGGTGTCGCCTGCCATGGTGGTGCACTGGATGGTTTCTTTGTGGATGATGAATCTGTCCTCTAAGGTTGTTGATGCGGTCCCGATGTGTGAGCTTGTATCAGTCGGGTGTTGCTGTGGCAATGTTGGGGGCAGATGAAGGGTTGAGCCAGGTCTCGCAGAGCAAGACCTGGCGCAGGGTCGAGGATGGTGATGAGGTCCGACAGCTCAGAAACATGCTTTTAAAGTGAGCGCATGTTCAGGATGCACACAAGCTGTTGCGGTGCTGCTGTGCTCTGGTGATGGTGGAGTGCTGATGAGCGAGCTGCTGCAGGTGAAGGTTCAGTGAGTGCCGGTGACCGGCCCTACCGTTGTATTTTAAGACGCAGCAGTAATGTTTGCTGAGGTGTCTGGGGTCCAGAGCATGGAGTTCTGCAGTGGTGTAGCTGCGGGGGGGGGGGAGGGAGGAGCAGGGGGATGGTAGGAGGTTGCGGAGGGCGGGGGGCCAGGGTTCCTAGCGCTGGGCGTTGTCCAGATGAGGACTGGTATAGACAGGCTTGATTTGGCGAGCCTGCACTGCAGTCTCCATTAAGTAGGTCCTGGGAAGTGGCATGGGCGCTGGGTGGCAGTGGGCGGGGCTAGCAGGAGGCGGAAATACGCAAGGCGGAAGCAGCTGCAAGGGGAGTGCCAGGGCAAAAAGGGCAGGAGCAGCAGCAAAACTGACGGGGAGCAAGGAAAATAGGCAAAAGACAGAGGCAAAAGAGGAGATTAAAGAAGGAAGAGAAGCAGGCACAGAGAAAGGAACAAGTCTCTGAGGAAGGACGATAGAGTGGACAAAGAGCAGAGATAGAGAAGAAAGCGATCAAGGCACAAACCTACTTACCAGAGAACGGAGTTATGGAGAATAAAGAATGAAAAGAGGCAGGCACAGAGGAAAGAACAAAGCTCTGAGGAAGGACGGTAGAGCAAGACAGAGCAGAGATACAGAAGAAAGTGATCAAGGCACAGACAGAGTTACCAGAAAACGGAGTAACGGAGAATAAAGAAGGAAGAGAAGCAGGCACGGAGGAAGGAACAAGGCTCTGAGGAAGGACGGAGGAGCGGGCAAAGAGCAGAGATAGAGAAGAAAGATCAAGGCACAGACAGAGTTACCAGAGGAGAAGGTAGAGGGCAGCAGTGCTGGGTCACGGATGTTGGGGGGCCCAGACAGCTGGGGTGAGAGCTGGGCCTAGGGACAAGGCGCGATACGTGGGTGAGGTGTCCCACTGCCTTTTTGATTTTTTAGGCCAAATTGTTCCCTGGTGGCCTTTCTGTCCCTCTGGTGACAAATTTTGGGTAAACATACTAAATCCAACCTCGAGGGGTAAAAAAAAAAAGATGCACATATTCTAGAATGGGAGCATGACGTGATGCTTGGGTGAGCCGTCTGTGTTGGGCACTACACCTGGAGACTGGCCGGCTGGACAGAGCAGCATTGCAGACACAGGCCAGGTCTGGAAGGTGGACTAGCCTGGACACATGAAAGGGGAACTGATCCAAACTGGTTCCAAGGAAGCACACCAAGAATAAACATACTCTGTCTGCAAAATCTATGACAAAAAAGTAGGATTCCAAGACCCACCTTTGTTCCTTGCTGTGGTCTCTTCTACTGAGGAGGTGGTACTATGCAGTGTACTAAAGGACTACTACACAGCCATGAGTTGGTGCCATACTGAAAAACAAATCTCCAGATGCGAGGGAACATGCCGTCAGTCAGTTCTGAAGGACTGTCCTGGGTGCCAAGACCTCTTGCCTGTGAACAAGGGAACCCTGCAGATGGAGCTGATCGTGGAAGAGGCTACCGCAGTTAACCATGGGTTGGATCCATCTGACAGACTCACTAAGCAGGAGCACCAAAAGTATAGTGGTACCTCTAGACCAGGCACTGCAATCATTATCATTAACTTTAAATCCCTCTGAATTGCACATAGGGCACTGTTTGACAAAGGACCAGCAATCTCTAAATCATTGCTCTCCTTCTATAAACCTGGGAGATCACTGTGCACCTCTAATGCCTTTCTGGCTAAGATCCCTTTGATTAAGAGTAAAAGCATCTGAACTTTAATTGATACTGTGGATAAATCCAAAAAAGTGCCAATGGGTGGATAAATAGATGCATGAGTGCAAGGATGAGTGACTGAGTAAATGGATGAGTGAGCGGATGGATGGACTGAGTGATAGCATGGATGAAAGCATTAAGGCATTTTCAGTTATAGGCCAAAAGTATTGGCTTTGCCAGTGCATGTTTTGTAAATTGTACGGATGCCACCTTCAGAGACCACTCAAAAAAAAAAACCCAACTAAACAGATGCAGTTCCTGATTGAAACAATAGTTTTAAAAAAACATTTTTTCACACGTTTATCGCGACTTGAGAGATTGCCATGAAATGAATTATTCTGCTGATATTCCGCACTCTAGGTGAAGGCCACTGCTTGCAAGATCTATTACTGCATGTTCTCATGCCTTTCATTTAAAACAGTAGTAACACAATTACTTCAATTTGCTGAATGAAATTTATTAGCTGTTCTCCTCTTTCTGACAAATGGAATGGATAATGCTAGATGTTCATTAAAAAACAAATATGTGGCTCTAGAAAATGCAAACAGGATGTCAGAAGCATAGATTCTTTTTGTTCTAACAATTCATTCCAAATAGGCAATAGGCAATGTCCAAATATCAAACTTTAATATAAGAAACGGATGCAGGGAGGTGGATGCAGTTTTTCTTCGAGATCCATATTGGTCCTATAACGCTGTGTTGTGGTATTTACACCATGACTCCGATGCCATGTAAGCTATGAAAGACTCCTTGGAGGAAAAAGGTTCATACAACAGACTAACATGGTTACCCTGTGATAAAAACATGCATGTTACATAAAAATGAAACACTTTGTAGAAAAGAGGAGAACATGCCCATAGTTTATTTGTAAGCAAATTTACCCAAAAGCTGTGTCACACAGCCACATTATCCCCGTTTGTACTCCACACAAATATGGAAGTTAAATCTCAATTTAAACTGAAACTGTATTCCCAAAACAAAAAAGTAAGGAGTAGGTGGTAAAAGAAAATATATTTTATATTTATATTTATATATATATAGGTGCGTGTAACTATGTAAATAAAATTTCCATAGTTACATAGTTTAGTTCAAGAAAGTTTAATATATATATATATTATTATAACAAAATAGGCAGTTATTGTGGGTAAAATATTCTTTAAAATCTGACACTTAAAAGTACAATTTTAGTTTGAGGGTAGGAATATCACTCATTTCTGCAATGGTCATCATATCACTGCTATCTTGTCTGAATTACTATACATTAAATTGCATGAATCTACAATTCTTCACAAATAAACATTCTTCCTAAGTGCCCATTTCATTTTATAAAGCAAAAATGTGATGACCATTACACATACTTTTTGTAAGACACTGAAAGTTGTGTTGACGAGCATGGTTTAAAACATCTTAACAGTTTTTCCTAGCAATCACATTTGCAAAAATAAAAATTTAAAAACAGACCATAAGAATATTCTTCATAATATTATGGAAATTAACAGTTCTTGTGAAAATATGAATAACTGAAAATTAAAATATTTCCTCTTAACTGCCTGCAAATAAAAACAGTTGCCAGGAAAGTAAAAGTGATTTAAAAAAAAAAAACATCTGGCTAAACCATGCTCTTAAAGTCAAGCGTGCACAGTCACTTACAAACTAAATCTTTAAGACCACATTTCTTTCACTTGTTATGAAATTATGTTTTAAAAGAATGTATATAAAGCTTTTCTGAAAATCTCTAAAAGTCACTTTCCCTTAAACATTAAGGAATGTTAACAGATTTACCATCCCCCTTTAAAAGCTGGCCGGCGCATTCTGCCTCCTGTATTAAAAATAAAATGGCAACAAATCTAAAGTATTGCAAATGATTTAGAAACCCCTTTTGTAAAAGGTGTTCGGCGCGCCAGATCATGAATGGACAGGATATGCGAGAAGCAGAAGGCATTCTCCAGAGGAGACAGAGTAATCAAATGTAGTGGGTTGTGGAGTTATTACATAGGAGCCTTTTCTTTCATTTTCATAATTTCTCTTTCGCTGGAACCCATATCAAAGGGCCTGACTGTTCTTCAATGATTTGTTTCACTTGGTTGTAGATCTCTTCTAGCGTGTCCCCGAGTACAATAGCTGCAAAAAGGAAAAAAACAAAAAACGTCATTACTAGTGCATACAGATTTTGTTTTACCTTAAGATAATACAATTTTGTCTATCCTAATTCTATTGATGGATTAATAATAAATTTGCAATAGCTGTACCCCACAGACTAAGATCTTGAATAATTAAACCACAGTCTGAAAATAATATTAAAAAGTGGCCTCCTCAGTTAAGCACTCAGGGAGGCATATTATGAAACAACCAAGTACAGTGAAAATTAATAATCAGTTTGACTATTATCTGCAATACATAATCGTGCACAAATCACAGATATGTAAAACCTATTTATTCCTAAATATTTCTGACACAAACTTATAAACCTAGGAACGTGCCATTTTAAAGATTTTTGGAGCACTGGCAAGACATTTTGGCAGCCCTTGTTTGTAAAAACTTTATTACCCCTATTCAACTAATTCTAGCCCCTGTCATGATAAATTATACTGAATTGTATGTTAAACTTCCAAAAACTGTATCGAACACGGAGGTGATTTAAGGCATAGGCAGCGGCCCAGGGTCCCTGTTGCACAAGTTACTAACTTGTGTAACGATATATCTGTAAGAAACAGTAGTTAGTGACAGATTCCTTACCTTAGAATATCCCCAGGCGTCAGGCTGGATCCGGAAAGTTTTGCGTAGCAGTACCCCTGCGCGTCGGTAGGCGGCGTCGTGCGGCTCCGCGTCCGTCGTCGGCGTCGTGATCGCCGGAATGACGTCGCGGCCAGTACTTAGACGCCGCCCATGCGCGCTGGCGTCAGTTCTGTACACGACTTTCCGCGCCAGAAACGCAGAGCCATGCAAGACACTGGTGTCTGAAAACTAGGGCCCTGAAAGGGATGACCTTAACCCTAGAAGTCAGTTCGCAGAACGGGGAGGATGGGTGGGGCGGTAAGGAATCTGTCACTAACTACTGTCTCTTACAGATATATCGTTACACAAGTTAGTAACTTGTGCATCTGAAAGAGACACGTTAGTGACAGATTCCTTACCTTAGAATAGATACCCCAGCAATACCAACCCCGGAGGTGGGTCTGCGAACAAAGATCAGACAAGGAAGTCTCGGAGAACAGAACGGCCAAAGAAGCCGTCTCTCCGGACTTGGCTGTCAAGGCAGTAATGCTTGGTAAACGTGTGCAGCGAGGCCCACGTAGCTGCCTGACATGTCCTGCAATGGGACACCACGTCCCAAAGCCGTGGTGGCGGCTGTCGCCCTGGTGGAATGGGCACGTAGCCCAACAGGGGGCTCCTTCTTAGCCAAAGAGTAGCAGGCTTTGATACACAAGACGACCCAGCGGGAAATGGTCCGCTTGTGTACCGCCCGACCTTTTTTGGTGCCCACGTAGCCAACAAAGAGCTGGTCGTCCACCCGGAACTGTTGTGTGCGGTTCAGATAGAAGGAAATCGCACGTTTTGGGTCCAGACGGTGGAGCCTCTCTTCCTCTCTGGAAGGATGCGGAGGCGGAAAGAAGGTGGGCAAAGTGATGGTCTGCCCAATGTGGAAGGCAGTAACCACCTTTGGCAAGAAGGACGGACGCGTCCTAAGAACAACCTTGTCTGGATGAACAGACAGAAAGGGGGGCTTGCAAGAAAGAGCCTGGAGCTCACTCACCCGCCGAGCGGAGGTGATAGCCACCAGAAAGGCTGTCTTGAGAGTGAGAAGACGAAGAGGACAGTTATGGAGAGGCTCAAAGGGAGCGCACATTAAAAAGGTAAGAACCAAGTTCAAGTCCCACTGAGGCATCACAAACGGAACAGGAGGGAAAATCAATCAATCAATCAATCATGTCACTTATAAAGCGCACTACATACCCGCGAGGGTCTCAAGGCGCTGGGGGAAGAGGGGGGTGGTGCTGCTACTGATCGAAGAGCCAGGTCTTGAGGAGTCTTCTGAAGGCCAGTAGGTCTTGGGTCTGTCGGAGGTTGGTGGGGAGGGTGTTCCAGGTCTTGGCGGCGAGGTGGGAGAAGGATCTGCCGCCGGCGGTCGTTTTCCGGATGCGAGGGACTGTGGCGAGGGCGAGGCTGGTCGAGCGGAGCTGGCGGGTGGGGGTGTAGAAGCTGAGTCGTCTGTTGAGGTAGGCTGGTCCGGAGTTGTGGAGTGCTTTGTGTGCGTGGGTGAGGAGCTTGAAGGTTATCCTCTTGTTGACAGGGAGCCAGTGCAGGTCTCTCAGGTGGGGTGTGATGTGGCTGCGTCGGGGGATGTCGAGGATAAGACGTGCAGAGGCGTTCTGGATGCGTTGCAGCCGTCTCAGGAGCTTAGCCGTCGTTCCTGCGTAGAGGGCGTTTCCGTGAGTCCAGCCTGCTGGTGACGAGGGCCTGGGTGACTGTTTTTCTTGTTTCGGTGGGGATCCACTTGAAGATCCTGCGGAGCATTCGGAGGATGTTGAAGCAGGATGAGGAAACGGCGTTGACCTGCTTAGTCATGGAGAGGGTGGGGTCGAGGATGACCCCTAGGTTGCGTACGTGGTTGGTGGGTGGCGGGGCTGTTCCCAGTGATGTTGGCCACCAGGAGTCGCCCCAGGCTGAAGGGTTGGAACCAAGGATGAGGACCTCCGTCTTGTCCGAGTTCAGCTTCAGGCGGCTGGTCCTCATCCATTCGGCGACGCCTTCATTCCTTCGTGGAGGTGGGCTTTGGCGGTGTGAGGGTCTTTGGTGAGGGAGAGGATCAGCTGGGTGTCGTCGGCGTAGGAGATGATGTTGAGGTTGTGCTGTCGGGCGACGTGGGCGAGGGGTGCCATGTAGATGTTGAACAGCGTTGGGCTGAGGGAGGAGCCTTGGGGTACGCCGCAGATGATCTTGGTGGCCTTAGATCGGAAGGGGGCGAGGCGGACGCTTTGTGTTCTGCCGGAAAGGAAGGATGTGGTCCAGTCCAGGGCCTTCTCTTGGATCCCGGCGTCGTGAAGGCGTGTTCGTAGTGTGTGGTGGCAGACCGTGTCGAAGGCGGCTGATAGGTCCGGGAGGATGAGGGCTGCTGTTTCTCCGTTGTCTAGCAGGGTCCTGATGTCATCGGTGGCGGCGATGAGGGCGGTTTCGGTGCTGTGGTTGCTGCGGAAGCCGGACTGGGAAGGGTCCAGGATGTTGTTCTCCTCGAGGTAGCGGGTCAGTTGTTTGTTGACAATTTTCTCAGTGACCTTCGCGGGGAACGGGAGCAGAGAGATGGGTCGGAAGTTCTTGAGGTCCTTGGGGTCTGCCTTGGGTTTCTGGAGTAAGGCGGTGATCTCGGCGTGCTTCCAGGTTCCGGGAAGGTTGCTGTCTCGAAGGAGATGTTGATTATTTTCCGGAGATGGGGCGCGATGGCTGTACTGGCTTTGTTGAAGATGTGGTGAGGGCACGGGTCTAGCGGTGAACCGGAGTGGATGGTGTTCATGATCTCGCTGGTGTCCTCGTCGTTGATGTTGGTCCAGGAGAGCAGGCGGTTGGTGGTTGTGGGGGCAGTGGTCTCGGTGGTTGCCGGGGCGGTCGTGGTGTTGAAGCTGTCGTGGATGTCGGCGATTTTGCGGTGGAAGAAGGTGGCCAGTGAGTCGCACAGGTCTCGCGACGGCTGGATGTCGTTGGTGTTGGAGCTGGGGTTGGAGAGTTCCTTCACGATGTTGAAGAGCTCTTTGCTGTTGTGTGCGTTGTTGTCTAGGCGGTCTTTGAGTGAGGCCCTTTTGGCGGATCTGATGAGGTGATGGTGACTGCGGGTGGCGCTCTTGTGGGCGGCGTAGCTGTCCGCTGTCCATTCGTGGAGCCAGATCTTCTCCAGTTTTCGGCATGTTCGTTTGGAGGCCTGGAGGTCTTCGGTGAACCAGGTGGCTTTCTTGCTGGTGTGGCTGTTGGGCGGATTCTTGAGCGGGGCGAGGGTGTTGGCGCAGTCGTCGATCCACTGTCTGAGGTTGCGGGCGGCGGTGTCGGGGTCGGAGGGTTCGGCGGGTGGGCTCAGGACGAGGGTTGTGGTTAGCTGGTCTTCCGTGACTCTGCTCCAGCAGCGGCGAGGCATTTGTTCGGTGCGGTGGTGCGTGGTGGGCTTCCTGTAGGTGAAGTGGATGCAGTGGTGGTCAGTCCAGTGGGGTTCGGAGATGTGGTTGAAGGAGACGTGTGGGCTTGCGGAAAAGATGGAGTCGAGCGTGTGGCCGGCGGCGTGGGTGGGTGTAGTCACGAGCTGTCTGAGTCCGAGGGTGGCGAGGTTGTCGATCAGGGTGGTGGAGTTGGTGTCCTTGTTGTTCTCGAGGTGGAAGTTCAGGTCCCCGAGGAGGATGTAGTCCGTGGAGGCGATGGCGTGTGTGCTGACGAAGTCAGCGATGGAATCGCTGAACTGTGGTCGGGGTCCGGGGGTCTGTAGATGAGGGTTCCTCTGAGGGTGGTGTTGGGATCGGTGTGGATCTGGAAGTGCATGTGTTCGGCGGTGCTGAGGGTGTCGTCGGTGTTGGTTGAGACTCTGAGGGTGTTCCTGTGGACGATGGCGATGCCTCCTCCGACTCCGTTGGTGCGGTCCCTGCGGGTGATCTTGTATCCGTCCGGGATGGCAATGGCGATGTCGGGGGCTGAAGCGGGATTCAGCCAGGTCTCCGTCAGGAATGCGACGTCTGGGGAGGTTGATTCGAGAAGGTCCCAGAGTTCGATGGCGTGTTTGCGGGCGGAGCGGGTGTTGAGGAGGATGCATCTGAGGTAGTTGGGTTCTTTCCTGGGCGGTGGTTTGGCGGGGCGGGTGCTGGCGAAGCTGCAGTTCCGGCAGGTGAAGGGCCCTTGGGTGCGCTTCGGGGTGGCCTGGTAGCAGGCGTGATCTTTTCCGGGGTTGAGTGCGTGGAGGGTGCTGGCGTCGTATCGGTGTGTAATGCCTTTAAGAAACCTGTTAACAACAGGGGACTTGAAAAGGGAGGGCTGATCAGGAAGCCTGAGAAAGGCCGAGATTGCACAAAGGTAGCCCTTGATGGTACCCAGGGCAGAACCCTGTTGGGCAGGAGAAAGAAGGAACAGAAGAACCTCAGAAAGAGTGGCAGAAAGGGGATTCACAGCCTTTGCTGCGCACCATGCCACAAACTTGTTCCACGGGCAGGCGTATACCACCTTAGTGGAGGGACGCCTGGCTGCCAGAATCACATCACAAACTTCGGGAGGCAAGTTGAAAGGAATCAACTGCCGCCGCTCAATCTCCACGCAAGGAGGTGGAGACTGGATAGGTTCGGGTGGAGGACCGTCCCCTGCTGGTGCGACAGAAGATCCTCCCGAAGAGGCAGACGGATCGGGGGATCGATGCTCATACCGAGTAGCTCGGGATACCAAACTCTTCGAGCCCAGTCCGGAGCCACAAGAATGACTTGCGCCCGGTCGCGCCGAATCTTCTTCAACACTCTGGGTAGAAGTGGTATAGGCGGAAAGGCGTACAACAGACCGCAACTCCACTCGCGACGAAAAGCGTTGCCGAGCGAGTGCCACCTTGGAAATTCCAACGCGCAGAACTGAAGACATTGCGCGTTCTCTTCGGTGGCGAACAGATCTAACCAAGGCTCTCCCCACTGTAGAAAGAGTCCTTGCGCCACCTCCGAGTGAAGACGCCATTCGTGATCCATCATGCACCTGCGGCTGAGTTCGTCCGCCCTGGCGTTCAGGGAACCTGCCAGGTGTTGAACCATCAGGAAAATGCCCTGATGTTCCAGCCATGTCCAGAGACGCAGAGCCTCCTGACATAGGGTCCACGACCCCACCCCGCCTTGTTTGTTGCAGTACCACATGGCGGTGGTTTTGTCTGTGAACACCTGCACTACCTTCCCCTTGACAGAGGGAAGGAATGCCTTGAGTGCAAGTCGGATCGCCCGAAGCTCCAGAAGGTTGATATGGAGCCGGGACTCCGCCAGAGGCCTCTGATCTCCGCCTCTCCCATGTGACCGCCCCATCCCAGAAGGGACGCGTCAGTCACAACTGTGTGCTCTGGCTGGGGAAGGGAGAGGGATCTGCCCTTGACCCATTGCCGGTTCGAGAGCCACCACTGCAACTGCCGTGCAGTTCCCACCGAGATCTGGACGTAATCGGACAGGTTCCCCTGATGCTGCGCCCACTGGAACTTCAGGTCCCACTGCAGAGCCCGCATATGCCATCTGTCATGATCGACCAGCAGGATGCAGGAGGCCATGAGGCCCAGCAGCCTCGGGGTCATCCGTACCGAAACCCAGGATAGAGGCTGAAAGATCGGAATCATAGCCTGAATATCCCGGACTCGCCGTTCGGGAGGATAGGTCCGAAACTGCGTTGTGTCCAGAACTGCTCCGATGAAAAGGAGCTGTTGAGAAGGAATCAGGTGCGACTTCGGCACGTTGATGGAGAACCCCAGCGAGTGCAGGAGTTCGGCCGTAGTCTGGAGGTGGGTGACGACTGCCTGGGACGAGCCCGCCTTCAACAACCAGTCGTCGAGGTAGGGAAAGACTGGAACCCCTGCCCGGCGCAGATGAGCTGCGACCACCGCCATCACTTTCGTGAACACCCGAGGGGCGCTGGTAAGGCCAAAGGGGAGCACGGTGAACTGAAAATGCTCGAGGCCTACCGTGAACCGCAGGTAACGCCGGTGGGCCGCGGCAGGACGGGGATGTGAAAATATGCGTCCTGCAAGTCCAACGCTACCATCCAGTCTCCAGGGTCGAGGGCAGTCAAGACCTGAGCTAGGGTGAGCATCTTGAACTTCTCCTTCCGGAGGAAGCAATTGACGTTCCGGAGGTCCAAGATAGGACGCATGTCCTCCTTGTCCTTTTTGGGCACCAGAAAGTAGTGGGAATAACAACCACGCCCTACTTCTGGGGTCGGAACACGCTCGATGGCCCCCTTGGCCAAGAGGGCCGCAACTTTCTTTTGAAGAAGCACCAAATGATCCCCCGACATGCGGTGGCATTGAGGTGGCATGGCTGGGGGGGTAGTCTCGAAGGGGAGGGAGTAGCCCCTTCGGACAATGTCCAAGACCCACCTGTCCGATGTGATGGTACGCCAGTGGTGAAGGTGATGGCGGACCCTGCCCCCCACTGGCGTGCTGTGGACCTGAAAGGATGGACTAGGAGGGCTTGCAGGCCGTGGACGGGGCGGAGGTGGTGGCCTGACCCGCACGCTGGTTACCCGACCCGCCTCGGCGGGAGCCACGTCCTCGGCCACGCGAAGGCGCTTGCTGCGCGGGCCGGTGGCTGGGCAATGGACGTGACTGGGCGCCCCTTCCGTGGCCACGAAAGGGGCGAAAAGCAGACTGCTGCGGAGGGCGTGAGGCCCAAGGACTTGGCCGTAGCCCGCGAGTCCTTAAAGCGCTCCAGCGCGCTGTCTGCCTTATTACCAAAAAGGCGGATACCATCGAAGGGCATGTCCATAAGGGTGTTTTGGACATCGCCCGAGACACTAGTGGTCCTCAGCCAGGCGTGACGGCGAAGCGCCACTGTCGTAGCAAGCGATCTGCCCAGCGAGTCAGCGGTGTCTAGGCCACATTGTATTGTGAACTTCGCCGCGTCTCTCCCGTCTGCAATAACACGGGTGAGTAGTGTCTGGACCTCCTCAGGACACTTAGGCAGCACTTGCGCCACCGAATCCCACAGAGAGTGGGAATAACGGCCCAAAAGGCAAGCGGTGTTCACGGACCGCAAGCCAGCACTGGAGGAAGAAAAAATCTTCTTCCCAAATTGTTCCAGCTTTTTGGATTCCCTGTCTGGCGGAGCCGTAGGGAAGGCACTCTGAGAGGTAGAGGCTTGAACAACCAAGCTCTCGGGGTGGGGTGTTGGGAGAGGAACAAGGGGTTGCCCGGGGCCGGGCGATGGCGTCGGGCTACGTTCCTGTCCACAGGAGCCCCTGTGGTGGGCCTGGACCAGGTGCCCAAAAGAACGTCAGAAAGTGCGTCGTTGAACGGCAGCAGTGGCTCCGAAGAGGTAGCCGCCGGCTGAAGCACTTCCGTCAGGAGGTTAGTCCTGACAGCCACTGTAGGGAGCTCGAGGCGCAAGGCCGCCCTACGCAACATTGTTGCATAACTTGCTCCCTCCTCCGTAGCCACGGAAGGAGGACACAGCATGCCAAGGTCTGGAGAGGTGTCCAGGCCACTGGCATCACCCAGTTCCTCTGCCCAGTCCTGATAAGGCTCACATTGGGCTGTGAGAGGGTCTTCCGACCCCTCCCAGTCCTCCCCGTCCTCCAAAACAGGTGAAAAATATGGAGGGCGGACATGAGGGAAGAAAAGTCCCATCGGCGTTGGCCGACGTCGATCCGGCTCTGTGTCCGGTTCCGGGGAGAACCTGGGGACGGCGTCGACCGGGACCTCGGACGGCGCCGTGAGCGGTACCGGGGAGGTCGGCGCCCGTGGAGGTGTCGTCAGGTCAACCGGCGTCGACCGGGATCCAGGCCTGGATCCGAGGGGGTCCTGCGGCGCCGGAGACACCGTGCCAGAGCCGCCGGTGGTGCGGAAGGAGGACCCCCACTGGGGCCCGCGGGGCCCGAAGGCGCACCGGGGTAACCCTTAGGCCCGAAGATGCGAGCCATGGCCGACAAGAAGTTCTGGATGTCGGCCGGAGTCGACGTTGGACCCGGAACAGGCGGGTAGGCCGGCGTCGGCTCATCGGGTACTCCCGGAGCCGCGGGGGCGGTACCAACAGGACCCTCAGCAGAGTCGTGAGACCGGCGAGGGGAGGTCTTAGAGCGACGCTTCTTAGACCTCTTGTGCTTCGCCTTACCTGAAGACGAAGACTTCGACCCCGACGAATGGCGACGGCTCCGCGACCGGCCCCTCGACCTCTCCCGGGACCTTGAGCGGCGCAGAGCCGAGTGCCGGGCCTCGAGAAGCTTTCGAGACCGCTCTCGCTAAGCCTTCGGGGCAAGGGACCGACACTCGGGGCACGACGTGGGGTCGTGGCCGCGCCCCAGGCAGAAGAGACATCATGCGATTACAGACCTCGCATGGCTTGAAGCCGGGCATCCCTACTGACACCTTGGAGTCGAAACGACTCGAAAACTTGGACAAAAAAGTCTCAAAAATACTCAGTCAAAAAATGACTGGGGCACTGCTCAATCCGGATCTGGGCTTACTGGCGCGGAAAAAGAAAGAACTGACGCCAGCGCGCATGGGCGGCGACTAAGTACTGGCCGCGACGTCATCCCGGCGATCACGACGCCGACGACGGACTCGGAGCCGCACGACGCCGCCTACCGACGCGCAGGGGTACTGCTACGCAAAACTTTCCGGATCCAGCCTGACGCCTGGGGATATTCTAAGGTAAGGGATCTGTCACTAACGTGTCTCTTTCAGATAAAGTGATACGGTGTGCATTAAAAAATATATATTTTTATTTGACATCTGAGCATGCCTGGCTTTTTATGCCTTAACCCTCTCAGGCAGTTGTTGGCAATTAAACTAACAAAATAATCCCCTTCTTGCCTTACTTCACCTCACATAATTTATCTTACTCTGCTTTCTTTACCCATCTGTCCATCCGTCTGTCTACCTACCCGATCTTGGTCTCTTCTCTCAAATCACCTATGTCTTCCTCAATATGCCTCTTTCTAGGCCACTTCTCTCAACCTTGCTTCTCTGTGCTAACGTCTAAATCTTTACCCCCTCTACCTCAACTCTGCTTCATACCTCTCTGTAACTCACTCCAATATCCTTTTAAACTTGTCTCTCCTCCATCTCACTCACCTCTCTTAAACTCATCTGCATTACCTTGCCCAGCTCTCCTCAGTTCTCTACACCAGACCTCTCTATCTCCCTGCGCTCTTGTTCTACCTCATCACTCTCTAACTCACATCTCTCTAAACCTTATATCTATTAATACCTCATTTTTCTCTTACTACCTCATCTCTCTATTCCACCTCTATCTCAGTAACTAACCTCACAATTTAACTCACCATTTTGCCTTTATTAAATGCAATTTAATAGTGTTCCTTAGCCATCATTTCGCAACACAAATGTGAGCTCAGTGTCTTTGTTGATTTGGTCTGGCAACAAAAAATTATTTGAAAGGTGGCAGAGGGCATGCAGATGAAGGAAGACCCCTGTTGCAGAATCTTTTATACCTTTGTTATGGTCCAAGTCATTGGTTGATTGCGTCGAAAAATGCTACAGAATCGCTACTTAACATATTAATTACCTGTGTAATCTAACATGGAATTTTTACTCACTAGTCAAGCTCAGCTTTTGTTAAGCCTAAAAGAGATTCATAAGGATTCTTCAAAGTTATACCCTAGTTCGCTTCAGGAAAAATAATTATGTGCAGATCCAAATACCAGAAAAGTCCAAATTTATTTGCCGAACGACAAAGGTGAAATAATTTATATATTTTGTGAAATTGTCTACACAATACACATTAATTTTACTGGATCCAATGAATAGCCTGCACACCTCAGCAGTCATGAACATGGCAATTGTACTGACCAAACCGCAAAGACTTGTCATCTGAAAGGTAGAAGGAACTACAAAGATGAGATGGCAGGAAGGTGCTTCTATGAAGAATCTCGCCACTTGATGATGGGGACCTGAATGGCTGAACATATGCAGTCTTCTCCTGGAAGGCCCTGTGTTTTCTCAAGACATTAGGATCAGTCTTGGTATACCATAATGTACCTCAATCAGACTAACTGTTGTCCTGCTCAATGGAATGTACTGAGGGGAATGAGTACAGGAGAACATTTATCACCAGACTTCAAGGAAATACATATGCTCTCAAGCTCCACACAACATAAGAAATATTACCAGGCTGAGGAAAGGTTAGCTGCCTGAATCATTTGCAGCAGAACCCCACAACAAGAAGCTTGCTGCTAGGAAGGGGCAGAGAAGATATTAAGTACAACAGCGAAAACACACTAACAAATCCCTTGACAAATGTGGCAAAAGATATACATTACAGTTAAATCAACAGAGCCAAACTGCTACTTAAACCAACAGAAACAAAAAGCCCTGTTGACTAATGAGTATACCAACCTGTGAAATGTTCCGTAAATTCTTGTTCCAGTTTTGTAGCTCTTTCAAATGTCTTCCTGGCCTGGTCTTCAGTTAGGCGTTTATTCATCTCCCTGTTACAAGGATAACACAGTAAGGATTATAAACAGGAAGCTTTAAGGTGCTTATCGAATAGAAAAGCACTTGCAATGTTACAAATCCTGCACATACTGCTGCCCATTAATGTGCATTCCTTTTTACAAATATTAAATGTCAATTCAGAAAAAGAAAATGTAAGAGTTCAGTAAACAAAAAAATTAAAATCCACCACATCAAGTAGTTACTCTTTTGTAATGTCTGAACACAGCCCTTTTGAGCTATCATATTTACTGTCAGACAAGGAAAACCGGATGGATGTTTCCCAGATACAAATTGGGAAATTGTGGGGTCAGTTGCAGCACACTGATGGCACCACATTGCACACTGTTGGAAATTGGGTTGTTAGTTGGTTCGGGTGCTAGACTGGTCAGGCAGCAACCACAATCCTTGTTAGGGTAAGGCACAAGCAAACCCCAAAATAACCTGTGTTGAACCCCCTGGTAGCTTGGCACATAGCTGCCTGGCTTAACTTAGAAGCAATGGGTTAAGTATTTGTGCAACACCTCAAACAGTAACACGGTGAAAACACATCACAAAAGGAGCCAACAACACAGTTAGAAAA
Source organism: Calotriton arnoldi (assembly GCA_963921515.1). Lineage (NCBI taxonomy): Eukaryota > Metazoa > Chordata > Amphibia > Caudata > Salamandridae > Calotriton > Calotriton arnoldi. The sequence goes on from CAWUFW010000785.1 coordinate 82,396, forward strand.
ATACAGCAATTTGTAATAAATAAAACAAGACCAACAGAGCAAGAATCCAATTAGTAGAACCGGAGCTATTGAATTTTGAAGGTTTTAATGAAAATAGTGCCAAAAAGCACAAAGTACCAACTGGGAATAGCTGGTCGCGCCGGACCGGGACAAAATCACAAATTCAGGCCCACCGCGATGGAGCACAGGCCGGCTACATGGACCTAGTTAGGCCAGTTGAACAGAGTACCTTAAATCTTGGTTGTGGGGCATTACGTGGATCAGCTGAAGAGATGCGTTGGTTCTAAGATGCGGCGAGGCTGCGATGCAAGGTCCTATTGCGCTGTCGTCGAGGATCCTGGCGACGAGGATTGTGATGCAAAGTCCGTCGTCTGGGTTGTGGCGCGCAGCGGGCAATGAGTCGGTTCCGAACAGCTTTGAGGCCGCGATGTGGAGTACGGCGTAGTCAAAGCTGCCATCTATGAGGGATACAAGGGGCTGTGGCTGCGCCGTCAGAAAGATGTGTCTGTTCCAAGGACTGTGGTGGCGATGTGGGTCTTTGGGATGGGTCCATTCCACGCAGCAGCGGAGATGCCTCAGTTCTGCTCGGTGATGCGTCGCTCAGCAGAAAGGGTTAATCTGTTCCACTGGCAAGCACCTTAGGCCCACTTCCAAAGGTCCAGGACTGGAGTGGCACCACTTGGCAGGGCAGACTCACAGATGGCAGAGTCCAGGTGAAGGTGCAAGGTGGTTGTAAGCTTCAGGGTTCAAGAGATGCAGGTCCAGTCCTTCTCACCCAGGCAAGAAGGGAGCAAGTCAGCAAAGCAGGACCTGGGCAATGTGAGCATTTTGAATTTGTCCTTCTGCAGGAAATCATTCACAGGTCAAAGATCTAAAATAGGACGAAGGTCTCTGTCTTTTGGCACATGGAAACAGCAGTAGTAACAACAGGTCCCTTATTTCCAAGTCAGGCACAATCTTGATGGCTCCTTTGGAAAGTAGAGTTCCCACCTCTTGCAACAAGATGGAATGGTGCTCCTCTAAAAGCCACACTGATGTGGTAGAAAACCGTGTTGGGTCAAAAGGAAACTGAAGGCATAGCCCTGTTGACTTATTTGAGGGACCAATCTGTCAGATAAGATGGCCTGCCACCCCAGGAGAACATGTCAGATCCTGCCTCCCACAGGGTGGTTGTGTGCTGCTAAGGGCAAACTAAAGCAGCTTGGAGGCTGATGCTATAGGGGAGAGGGGCTGAGAAGATTGGTGCCCCTGGTGACCAGTGGGTTGAGTGCTGTGGCCCAGCTTTCCTTGAAGCAATCTAGTGCAGAAACATCGATCTCGCCAAATAGGCAGGTATCATTAAAAATCCCAACCATAAAAGATGCCTGCACATCCAATTTAAAACCAATGCAGTGCATGGAGCCGAAGCACTACACTAGTGCTGACTGCTCGACCCAAGCAATCTGTCATATTCATGTAGCACAAGGAAAATGCTACTTACCAGTATGCATCTGTTCTTGGCATGTAGAGCTGTAGATTCGTATACTTGTGCATAGATCGCCATCTGGTGTTGGGCTCGGATGTTTGCACTTTGTTTTTGTCTTGGAAGAAGTCTTTTGTAGTCACGAGGTAGGTGACTCCTCCTTAGGACGATAGTGCGCATGCGCATCAACTCCATCTCCAGATTGTTTTACCATGGAGGGTTATGATGGAGTTAGTAAGAAATAGAAAAGGATGTCCATGTGTAATGTATCCAAGTAAGATATTCCTCGAACAGATAGAGGTATCCGGGGAGGCGGGTGGGCGTATACGAATCTACAGCTCTACATGCCAAGAACAGATGCATACTGGTAAGTAGCATTTTCCGTTCGAGGCATACGAGCTGTAGATCGTATACTTGTGCATAGACTATACAGCAGTTACCCCCTTGTTATGTTATGTTATGAGGGTATTTATAAGCGCACAGCTACTCGACAGAGTGTCCCGGCGCTAGTTTAGTGTGGCAGCTGAATTGAAAGCGATGGCGCAAAGGCTACTGCTGGAACAGCCAAGTTTTCAAAGACCTCCTAAAAGGGAGGAGCTCTTGCATCTGTCTTAGATTAAGCGGCAAACAGTTCCACAATTTGGCGACTTGAACCTGGTAGGATCGACCGCCTATTCGAGATCGGCGGAACACAGGAGTCAGTACCAACGACTGGGTTGCGGATCTTAAGGAGCGCCGAGGAAGATAGAATTGGACTCTCTTCTTTAAGTAAGGCGCTCCAGAGTCGTAGAAGTGCCTTGAAGGCCAGAACAAGGGCTTTGAAAAAGATCCTCTTGCGGATCGGGAGCCAGTGGAGAGATTTAAGGTGTAAAGACATCCGCGTTCTCGGGCCAAGTAGAAGTATCGCCCTGGCTGCGGCGTTTGGACCACCTGAAGACGAGTAAGTACGTACTCTGGCAGACCTAAGTAAAGAATGTTTACATAGTCCAGTCTGGATCCGATCAGGGCCTGAACCACTGTTTTCCTGTGGGGGACCGAAAGAAGAGGTAGAAACTGCTTCAGCATTCTTAGGAGGCCGAAACATTGTCCCGTTACCGCTTGGATCTGAGATTTCATGCTGAGGGTGTCATCCATTTTCACCCCCAAGTTTTTAACTGCTCTGACCGAGTTTAGCGGGGGATGCATATCCTGTGGCCACCAGCTGCGCCACATATTGTTAGGGGGCAGACCAAAGAAAATGATCTCCGATTTTTCGGAATTACATTTCAATTGGTTTCGCAGGAGCCAAGTAAATACCGCCGATAAACATGAATTGATCATTTCACCATTGAAATCCATGTCCCTGTCGCAGGTAAAGAGCAACTGCGTGTCATCTGCATATGACACTATTTTTGCTCCGTGAGTCTCGGCCAGGTGTGCTAAGGGGGACAAGTAAATATTAAACAGTGTGGGGCTGAGAATGGAGCCCTGTGGGACTCCCACCTTTAAGGGGGGAATAAGAGCCGAAAAAGGCAAAGCCAAAACTGTTTGTCGGCGATCTGACAGAAAGGAGGCAAACCACTTTAGTACCGTCTCCCCGAAGCCAGAGTCCTGGAGCCTCAACAGGAGGCGGTCGTGGGGGACGGTATTGAAAGCTGCCGATAAGTCCAGCAGTATCAGAACGGCTTTGCCGCCTCTGTCGAGAACGTCTTTGATGGTTTCTGAGATCTCCAGGAGTGCCGTTTCTGTACTAAAGTTAGGCCTGAAACCAGATTGGCTCTGATGCAGTATGTGGTTGGTTTCAACAAAAGTGGTGGTGACCGAGTTGACGTACCTTTCCAAAGTTTTGGAAAAAAAAGGTAAGAGAGAAATAGGTCTATAGTTAGAGGCTATCTCCGGGTCTAAAGTAGGCTTTTTCAGAAGGGGGAGTACTAGCGCCTTCTTCCAACTGGCAGGGACCAGCCCCTGCTGCAGAGACATGTTCAACATCTGGTTTACCGCTGGGTTGATGGTCTCAGCTATTGACGCTAGGATATGGGCTGGGAATGGATCGGAAGGAGCCCCCGACTTCAGAGATCTCATGATTTCGAGCGAAGTGGCCGAAGGAAGGAGGGGGAACTCAGTAAAGAGTGGGGCCCTAGATCGAGGAGAGAAGAGGTTCGGTGTCTGGTGCTAGGGGGAGGCGAGTGGTAGGAAAGGTGTCCTGAATCTTTTTGATTTTGTCAGCGGTGGCTACCTGTATCTGTTGCAGTGGTTTGAAAAAGTGTTCTTAATACAGCCTGGCCCACACTAGCTTGTTGTTTTGCTTGCACGTCTACACAATAGTGTTTTGTGAAAGTGTGAGGTGTAGACCAAGTTGCTGCTTTGCAAATGTCATCTAGGGAATGTTCCCTAAGAATGCCATAGATGCCCCTAGTTTACGTGTGGAGTGAACCTTAGGGGGAATGGTTAAGGTGCGTTTGGCTTTAGCATAGCATATTTGGATGCATTTAACAATCCACCTTGCAATCCCTGTTTTTGAGATAGGATTGCCTTTATGAGGTGGGGAGAAAGCCACAAAAAGTTGTTTAGTCTTTCGAAAGGATTTTGTTCTTTCAATGTAGTAAAGTATTGCTCTTTTTACATCTAGTGTGTGAAGAGCCCGTTCTGCTACTGAGTCTGGTAGAGGGAAAAACACTGGGAGCTCTACAGACTGGTTAAGGTGGAAAGCAGAGACGACTTTAGGTAGAAATTTTGGGTTAGCCCTAAGAACCACTTTGTTATGATGGATTTGGAGAAATGGTTCTTGTATGGTTAATGCCTGGAGTTCACCGACTCTTCCGAGAGAGGTGATCGCAACTAGGAAAGCTACTTTACATGTGAGAAATTGTAATTCGCATTTATGCATAGGTTCAAATGGGGGACCCATGAGCCTGGTAAGTACCACATTTAGGTTCCATACTGGAGAGGGTGGAAGTCTAGGTGGAATTATTCTTTTAAGTCCTTCCATAAATGCTTTGATAGGTGGTACCTTAAACAAAGACAAATGTTGTCTGTTTTGGAGATAGGCTGCTATTGCCGCAAGATGTAGTCTAATGGATGTATACGCTAGGTTACATTGTTGTAGATGCAAAAGGTAACAGATGATGTCTTGAATAGAAGCATCTAGTGGGTTGATTTTGTTATTTGTACAGTAAATTACAAATCTTTTCCACTTTGCGACATAGCAAGCTCTAGTGGTAGGAAGTCTAGCCTCCTTAATGATGTTCATGCAGTCTGGCGGTAGATTAAGGTAGCCAAACTCTAAGACTTCAGGTGCCAGATCGCAAGGTTGAGTTGATTGTGATCTGGATGCCTTATCTCTCCATGGTTCGGAGTGAGAAGCTTGGGTGAGAGGCGTAGCTTTTGATGAGGAACTACTGATAGTTCCAAGAGGGTTGTGAACCATGGCTGTCGGGCCCATGTTGGAGCAACTAGGATCATTGTGAGGGAATGCGGTTTGAGTTTCCGAACCACTAGCGGAATGAGTGGGAGAGGTGGAAAAGCGTAAAGCAGAATTTGCCTGACCAGTTCATCCATAGCGCATTGCCTTTGGACAATGGGTGTGGATACCTGGATGCGAAGCTTGGGCATTTTGCGTTTTGGTGTGTGGCGAACAGGTCTATTTCTGGGTGGCCCCACATTTGAATGAATGGATGCAGAACTTGAGTATGAAGTTCCCATTCGTGGATCTGCTGTTTTTGGCGACTGAGTAGATCCGCAATTTGATTGTGTACTCCTGGGAGGTGTTCTGCAAGGAGATATATGTTTTGAGGAATGGCCCATCTCCATATGTTTTGAGCTAGGTGTGAAAGCTGGAGAGAGTGTCCCCCCCCTGTTTTTGTATATAATACATTGCTGTCATGTTGTCTGTACGGACTAGGACAGCTTTGCTTACGAGGTGGAGTTGAAGAATTTTTAACACTAGGAAGATTGTCAACAATTCCAGGTAATTTATGTGGAATTGTTTTTGTTGAGGGGTCCATATGCCCTGAATGGTATGGGTTTGAAGATGAGCTCTGTCTGTTGTTAGCACTATCTGTGGAACCGGGTTGAGGAACGGCCGCCCTTTGTATAGGTTTTGTGTGTTCCACCACTGCAGAGAGCGATGGGTGCGGTCGTCTACCAACACCAGATCTGTTAGCTGACCTTGAGCCTGGTTCCACTGACGTGCCAAACGCTCCTGTAAGGGACGCATTTGGAGTCTTGCATAATGGACGATGAGAATGCAAGAGGCCATCATCCCGATTAACTGCATGAACACTCGCGCTGGTAGTGAGTGTTGAGGCTGAAATTTTTGTATTAGAGATTGTATGGCACTTATCCTGACTGGGTTGGGGTATGCTAGAGCTCTTGAAGTGTCTATTGTAGCCCCTAGATATTGTTGTATGTTGGAGGTGGGATTTGGTGAGGTTTACCGTGAATCCCAAGTGGTGAAGCAGTTGGATTGTTTTGTGTGTGTGTTGCACACAGCTGCTGTGTGACTTGGCTTTTAAGAGCCAGTCGTCTAGATAAGGGAAAACATGAATGTACTGTCTTCTTAAGTGGGCTGCAACTACTGCGAGACACTTGGTGAAGACTCTGGGTGCTGTAGTCACCCCGAATGGGAGGACCTTGAACTGGTAGTGTTGACCATCTACCACGAACCTGAGATATTTCCTGTGAGCGGGGTGAATGGGAATATGAAAGTAGGCGTCCTTTAAATCCAGAGTGGAGAGAAAGTCGCCCTGTTGAAGTAGTGGGAGCACCTGTTGAAGAGTGACCATGTGGAAGTGGTCCGACTGAATGTAGAGGTTTAGCGGTCTGAGGTCCAATATGTGCCTGAGAGAGCCGTCCTTTTTTGGGATTAGAAAATAGAGGGAGTAAACCTCTGTGCCTTGGTGAGGCAAGGGGACTGGTTCTATTGCATGTTTTTGTAATAGAGAGAGAACCTCTTGTTTGAGAAGTGTTAAATGTTCCGTGGACATTGGACGTTGTCTGGGAGGAATGTTTGGGGGAGTAGAGGTGAGTTCCAGGCAGTAACCATACTGGATAATTTGTCTTACTCACTTGTCTGTTGTGATTGAATTCCAGACAGGTAGGAACTGTGATAGACGTCCCCCGACAGGAGTGGAATGATCGGGGGTAGTGGAGGGAAGTCACGGGTGGTAGGGGGTAGGGGGAAGTACGGGTGGAGTTTCCCCTGCCTCTACCTCTATTTTTATTCCCTCTGTATCCTCCCCGAAAATATCCTTTGGAGGAGGAGGATTGATTGGGGTTTTTATAAGAGGAGGAGGTGTTTTCTGATGCAGCCGTCTTTGAGCCACCCCTATAAAAGGAGCGACTTAAAAGAACCTCTATTAGAGGGTAGTTGTAATGCCCCCATGGCTTTAGCAGTCTCGGTGTCTTTCTTCATTTTTTCCAATGAAGAATCGACTGTGGGGCCAAAAAGGTGTTGTTGATCAAATGGCTGATTAAGAAGTGCCGACTGTACTTCTTGTTTGAATGCTGAGATTCGAAGCCAAGCGTGTCGGCATAGCAAAACGCTGGTGTTAATGGCACGCGAGGCTGTATCAGCTGCATCAAGGGCACATTTGATGGAAGTGTTTGTGTTAAGTTTACCCTCTTGAATGAGGTCGTGAGCTTTATCCTTGTATTGGTCTGGTAAGTGTTGCATCAGTTTTTCTAGCTCGTCATAGTGAGCTCTATCATACTGCGCCAGGAGAGCTTGTGCATTGGCACTGCGCCAATGATTGGCAGCTTGAGATGCGATTCTCTTGCCTGATGCATCTATAAGTTTTGATTCCTTGTCAGGCGGAGGGGCGTCACCTGTTGTCTGAGAATTTGCCCTTTTCCGTGCATTTGAAACAACAAGCGAATCTAAAGGTACCTGACCCCTGATGTAAATTGGGTCTGTAGGAGCGGCTTTATATTTTTTGTCTACCCTTGGCATAAGTATTCTAGCTCTAACAGGGTCTTTGAATACCTCATTGGCGTGTTTTATCAAACCTTTGAGCATGGGCAAAGTGTTTGTGGTTTTTTGTGAGGGAGTGAAAGTTTCCACTAAGAAATCCTCTTCCAAGGGATCAGTATGTAATTCCACCCCATGGTATTGAGCAGCTCTATTAATGAGCTGTGCGAAACCAATATCGTCATCGGGTGGTGATGGTCTGGAGAGATATAGATCGGGGTCATTAGTATGATCCAGGTCTTTATCATAATCATCCCAGGGGTCTGGGTCCTGTGGAATGTTGTCCTGATTATCATTCCCATCCCCTTCCCCATCCCCGTCTTCATCCCCATCCCCATCATTATCATCCTGTGGCCCAGGTGAAAAATGTGGTGGTGGTGAATTTGCTGGTGAAAATAGCAGATGTGGTTAAAAGGTGGAGGAGAGGGAGGTATGTAAGGGGAGAGGGGCTAGTACCCATGTCTTTTTTCTTAAGAGGTATGTGGTAGTCTTCAGGGAGGTCCAGCTTCCGTTTTTTGGGAAGTGTTGCTCGGCGTTTCCCAGTGTCTGGGTCAATATGCAACTGTTTTTGCTTCGGATCCAAAGACTCTTGTGGAGGAAGTTCTTTGGATGGAGTCTGTTTAGGAGGGCTTCCGTGTTTTTTAGGGTCGGTGCCCTTCGGTGCGGGCTGTTTCGGCTCCGAAGGCTTGGTTTTTCCCTCTTTTGGATCCGAAGGCTTTCCTTTTGTTTTCGGTTCCGAAATTTTATCTTTGACTGGTTTTGGCTCCGATGCTTTCGGTTTAGCCGGTGTTGGTTCCGAAGCTTTCGGTCTCGGTGGTATCGACTCCGAAGTCTTTGGTTTATGTGAATGTTTTGGTGCCAAAGATGTCTTTGGTGCCGACAGCGGAGCGTCAGACTTAGCCTTGTGTTTCAGTGCCCAAGATGTGGGTTCGACACCTGCACGGTCCCGAGCCGGAAGGCTTGTCTTTATGTTTCATAGCCGGGCTCGAAGGCGGGGCGTCTGAAATAGTATCACGGTGTCGACCTGAGCCCGAGGGCGAAGGTGTAACCGGAGTCTTTGTGGGCAGTTGGGGCTCGTTACTCACAGTTCGTTGAGCCTGAGTGATGTTCAAGTCCTCTTCCAAGTCAGAGTCGTCGGCTTCAGACACGGAAATGTGTCCTTCGTCGTCTTCGGCGCCGGGTTGGAATTCAGATTCTTCTCCGAATATATCTGGCACCGGACTAGTGCCGCATCTCATCTCGTGACGTCGAGCCCGACGGTCACAAATCGTTTTCTTCGATCGGAATGATCGACAGGCCTCGCAGCTGGTTTCTTCGTGCTCCGGGGAGAGGCAGAGGTTACAGACCTCGTGCAAGTCCGTGTGTGGGAACTTAGCACCACACCCCGGGCATTTCTTAAATGGAGTCCGTTCCATGGACTGCTGGCGTGGTCGGCGCGGGTAGGCCTCACGGCCCGCGTCGATCTAAGTAGTTGGATTTTAACGATGCGCGTCGAAAGGGAAACCGCGATTGAAACAATACTGTGGAGTGGTAAGGATTGCGCGTCGAAAAGGTTCGAAGACTATCCCGAACCGGAGCGGCGCAATACACATCCGAACCCGATGGCGGAAAAAAACAATCTAGAGTTGGAGTCAATGCCCATGCGCACTATCGTCCTAAGGAGGAGTCACCTACCGCGTGACTACAAAAGACTTCTTCCAAGACAAAAACAAAGTGCAAACATCCGAGCCCAACACCAGATGGCGATCTATGCACGAGTATACGATCTACAGCTCATATGCCTCGAACATAATGTATTTAACTGCATCCCACCCATTCTGAAGGATTTGACCTAGGAATGCCCAAAATTCTTCCAGAACCACCAGCCAGATCTCGTGGCCATATTCTAGAGGGTATAAACACCAGCCTAGTAGGCAAACTGCATTAACCAACCTCAAGGCCAAACTGTCTGAAGAGAACATTTGTTTCCACGAATGCCTCAATCTTCTGATTCCTGTGCTTAGGGTGGGTGGGTGGTGGGTCGTCTGGAATGAGTTGGGGTTCACCTTGCTGGTGGAAACCTGGACCACCAGACTCTCTGAAGTAGGATGCTGTGTGAAATAGTTAGGTCGCCTCTTCACCAGCATGGTTTAGACCAAGTGTCCAGCAAAGTATTGGTTACTAGGTAATATTGGCTGGGACAATTCAGTGCTAATGACCTTAATGAGGATTCTCCTGGAAGAGAACCAGGATTACAGGTAAGAAACCTTTCCATCTCCCTATATCTGCAGAAGAAATTCAACAGGCCATATCAGAGGTGTGCTCAGGAAAAACGCCTGTCAACAGTGGATTCCCATTGGATTTTTAAAAAAAAGATATGCCTCGCTAATAATACTACACCTACAATCGATGTTGGAGATGGCTCACAGCTCAAACTCCATGTCCTACGTTTGTAGTGCATCCATATCTGTAGTCTTAAGAATCCATCAACCAGCAAATGACTGCCCATTTTACCATCCAATATCCTTTATTAATATTGAGGCCAAAGTACTGGCTAAGATCCTAGCTAAAATAATATGCACCTTAGTCCATAATGATCAAAACAGGTTAGTGCAAAGATAAAGTACTGGTCGCTTCTTTAGGATTCTGATGGATATTTCTAACTGTAGATTCCTTAGGATAGGCCCTAACTGTTCATTGGGCATGGTGCCTGGTGTTTAAAAAGTAGAAAATGTGTGCTTACGTTTTACATGTCCTAATAGTGAAAAACTCCAAAAGTCGTTTTTCACTGTAGCAAGGCTATCTCACTAATACTGGGTTGCCTTATTATACTTAATTAGTGATAACTTCAATGTCGTAACAGCTTGCGAAATACTTCTACTACTCATTTGAATTGTAATTCAAAATCCTCTAACACTAAAATTTGTTTATAAGTTCCTATTCTGGAAAATGGCACTTTCAGAAAGTTGGGATTATTCTGCTTAAACCAGATGTGCCTTTCTGCTTCAAAGGACAGTACCAGGAGCACATTCAAAGGTACCGGACACCGCGCCTGCCCTTGATTTTGTCACCCTCGACAGTTTGGAGCCAAACCCAGAGGAAGGGAAAGAACTAACCTGAACCAGTTTGGGAGTAGTCCAGGGATTGCCCCCCACAGAAAGGCTGGTGCTAGGTATAAATATGGCACCTTCAGAACCTCCTGGGCCTGTGGAAGTTTCAGAAGGACTACCGTGCTGTCTGAAGAAAGAAGCCTAGCCCTGCTTCTCTTTTACCCAGGGCCCCTAGAAATGACTCCAAGGTTCATTTGACTGATCTATTAGAGCTAAAGGGACATAAGTTTCCAGAAGCCTCCTGCAACTGACCAGCCTCACTTGAAATCACCTTAGCCCTTTTGCTGGTCTGAGTCCTAATCTCTCAAGAGGTGCCTCCCAGGTCCTGGACCCTTAGCTGGCATCAGAGAGCCAAAAGACTAGCTAAAATAATATGCCCCTTAGTCCATCATGATCCAAATGGCTCCATGCCAGGATGAATTACTGGTCACGTCTTGAGCATTCTGATGGATACTACTACCTGCAGATTCCTCACTTTTAGAATATTACCTTGGTGCCAGACAGGATTCCGAAGATTTTATAGAAGCCATGTGGCTCCACATTAGCTTTGTTTCGCTCCAGGAGTGAAGGAGCCGAGCCAAATATAACTGCCACCCCTGTGAGCCAACATCACTTCCAATTTTTACACGATTTAGAGCAAGGATCTGGAGATCCGCTCCCATTTTTGACGGTTTTTGACGATTTTCCAATTTGAATCCAGTGTGCAAGGGAACAATGTCCCCCAACTAAAACTTATCGGGTTCAAACCATGCTGTAACTATCGGCAATAGATGTTGGAAATGGACCTGCATGAGGTTTGCCTTTGGTGTCTGGGCTTTGTACACAACTCCCTCATGCACCCAAAGGCGATACGGGACAGTGAAGCGACTCTGGACGTCGACAAACATTGAAAGATATAAGAAACCTTGCATAAGCCCCTTTTGCAGCCAAAGATTTCGGCAGGGTCACCCAAGATATTTATGCCTTCTTTTGCAGAACCACTTTTTGTTGGCTTTGAGAACTCTGCAATCTTTTCTTCTGATAATCAGTGATAAAGTGCTTGTTCTCGCCCTTTAAAACATGGTAAAACAAGTGTGCACCTCACTGGTCCATTTAATTTACTTTTAATTCCCTAGTTTATGGTACTACCTGTACCAAGTGCCTGTAAATTAATGCAGATGACTGCAGCACTCATTCTGCCACCCACTAAAGTAGCTCTGTAAAACATGTTTCAGACCTGCCACTGCAGCCTGTAGTCATTTTTAAACTGCCATTTCAACCTGTCAAAATAAATCTTTTGCCAGACCTAAACCTTACTTGTTAATACTTGCAAGTCGCCAGTAAGGTAGGCCCTAAAGAATCAAAACGCAGTGTGCCTGGTATTTAAAAAGTAGGAAATGTAGGACAAGATTGACATTTCCTGACACAGGAAAACTCAAAATCATTTTTCACTGTTGCAAGGCTATCTCTCTCATAGACTAACACTGGTTTCCCTTATTACACTTAACAAGTGATAACATCAGTTTGGAACAGATAGAGAAATACTTCTTCCACTCATTTGAACTGTAATTTAAAATCTCCTTTGATGCTAAAGTTTGATTTCAAGTTACTATTCTGAAAAATGTCACTTATAGAAAGTTTGCATTTTTCTGCCTAAACCAAATGCGCCTTTCTACCAGTGTCCAGGGTCACATGACTGTCAATGGCTCTCTGGAGTGTGATGCGTATTTCTTCCAAACATGGGGCAAAAGGGGCCTGGGTGTAGAGGTTTCTGACAGGAGGGCTGGGGAGGACCTGTTTCCTCACTGATTATGCTTTTAAGGACCCTACCTGCAGCATACACAAAGGAACCTGATACCACACCTGCCCTTGCCACCCTAGACAGTTTGGAACCAAACCCAGGGGAAGAACTGACGAGAACCAGTTTGGGAGTAGCCCAGGATTGTCCCCACACAAAGGTTGGCACTAGGTATAAATGTTGCACATTCAGAACCTCTCATCAGAACACTTGTGCACCTGTGCAAGATTCAGAAGGAGGACTGCCCTGCTGTCTGTAGAAGGTAGACTGGACCTGCTTCCCTTGAACCCATAACCCCCTGAAGGGACTCCAAGGGTCATTTGGCTGACCTCCTATTAGAGCTACAGGGACATAAGCTTCCAGAGGCCTCCCCGCTACTGGACTGTTTAACAGCCCCTATTTGTGCCTCTGCTGGAGTGAGTTGTTATCCCCAAGAGGTGCCCTCCCCATGTCCTGGACCCTTGGCTGGCATCAGAGTGTACTCCTCCTGCTTAGTCCCATTCAGCCAAAGTTCTAACCGATACTTTGCTGGACACTTGGTCTAAACCATGCTCTTGCATGCTGGTGAAGAGGCGACCTAATTATTTCACACAGCATCTTACTTCAGAGAGTCTGGTGGCCCAGGTTTCCACCAGCAAGGTGAACCCCAACTCATTCCGGACGACCCACCACCTAAGCACTAGGTAGTTATAGTTAGGATTGCTTTTCCATAGGAAAAGTGTTTTTGTGTTGCTAATATCTTTGGCAGCATTTGACGAATCGCCACAAAACTTTCCAAAACTGTTCTACTTGACTAGTTTGTGCATGGAATGTTTCGGGGGATCTGTCAAGTGGGGGCTGAGAGAAAAGGAGGGGTCCCAAAACGCAAATTCCCCATGCATTTTCCATAGCCTTCTTTAGGGAGGGCTACAGCAAAAACTGCTGGATGGAGTTACACCAATTAGGCAGGGAACTAAATCTTTTTCTACCGATTGTGCTTTTTGTGATTTGTTGTAAATGCGTTCAGTAGTTTTTGAGATATATAGGGTAAAACATAATTGCATATTTTGGCAGTTGGGCTCGCCAGAGTCCTGCGGGCGTCCCACGAAGGCGTGAAATAAAAAATGGAGCTCTTTGATTGGTCGAGAGGCTCTTGCAGGAGCTAGAGGCACCTGTGACTCTCACGAGAGCTCGGACTGTTGAAATGATGGAAATGTAATGGCTGCCATTACAGTTTACTGTGAAAAATTGGCGGTGTTGTGGAACGAAGTAAAAAAGCAATATAAGGGGGCAGCAGAAAGGCATGCTGTCCCCTTAGATTTAGAGAGAAGGTGTCTAAGGGATAACTACTGTGAGGATAATATATGTATATTGTTTTTAACTAACTTCTACAATCTCGCGGGTTCGTGACTTGTAAAAAGGAGTAGATGAGTTCTCTATTCACTCTCTTAGTAGGAATACATATTGTGATCTTTGTTATTGAGAGGAAGTGTGTAAGAGGTAAGTACTGTGATAAGAATGTTAATTCTTTTTTTAAACAAAATGTTTCGATCTCGCGAGACTCTTGTGGGATCGTGTGATCTTTGAATACACTGTAGTATGCACACTTGCTACTGTACGAAGGAGTATGTGGCGGAGCGCCGCCTGAGGACTCCTCCTCCAGGGCTTCCGACACCGGAGAGATGCCGCCTTACCTGTCACCATGTCCCCTCCTCTTTTTCCAGAGCCCGGCGAGTGCAGCACGCTGTCCCTTTAATGCAGGGTTGTCCCTGGTCTCCCCGGCCGATCACGTGGTCAGGTCAGCTGTTGTAACGCGCAGTGAAGAGGAAGCGAGGAAGGACTCGGAAGGAGAACCACGGACTGGGGTGAGAGCAGTGGAGACGCCGGAACCGGGACTCCAGACCTTTCACATAGGACCGGGACTGGGAGGACTTCGAGGCGACGTGGAAGCAGGAGGGAAGCCGAGGACGAGGACCGAGCAGGAAGAGGAGAGGGTGCCGACGGAGACGCCGCCTCCACGAAGCAAGGAAAGAGGGAAACCGGACCCAATCCGGCAACACGTGGAAGCCCGCCACGGCCCAGGAGGGTCGTGGCTTAAAAGGTACGGGACCAGCTGGGGGCCGCGTGGGAGAAAGGGAAGCCGGGTGGAAGGGACGGCTAGCCTGACAGCCTGCGGTACCTGAGTAGTGCTTGTACCACCAAACGAGAGCGCGATAGGGCGTCACTGGTGTCGGTCGGGTGTTTGTTCCTTCACTCCCTTTCCCCTAGTTGTCACCACAATACCACAACGTGTCCCTCACGAGCCTTTCTGTTTTCTTTTGGGGTTACCTGCCTGGATACTGAGGAAGGACCCAGGAAGCAGACACCGGCGAAGCTCCTTTGTGCTGCCTGAACAAGGACTGGCCCATCACCCCACTCTCTGAAGGAAGAGAGAATGAACATTTATGTTGTCCTGAATCCGTTATACCCCCTGTGAGAACGCAACTAATAAACCACTGCCTTCTCTACTCAGTCCCTGTCTCCTTGCCTCCATCACCTCTGGGCCACACATGGTGTCAGAAGTGGGATCGTAACGCCTCCAGAAACGATGGAAAACCTTATACAGCAGCTCATACGCAGCCAGGAGAAGCTGGAGTGGGCCGTGGAGAAGCAGATGGCTTCAGCCCAGGCCGATAGGGAACTTTTTAAGGATACAATGACCAACCAGGCGGAAAGGCTAGAAGGGGTTGCGGACGACCGCCTACAGCTGACCGCCCAACTACAGAACCGTGCCGGGTCAGGCCCCCATATTTCGCTACAGAAATATGGTGCTGGGGAGGATCCAGATGCGTTCCTCCTCAACTTCGAGAGGGCAGCCCGCGCAGCTGGATGGCCAGAGGCCAAATGGCCCTTCTTCTTAGCTCCCCTCCTTACCGGGGAAGCACAAGCAGCATACCAGGTGGCCAACGCCACTGGACACACCCCGTACTCGGAAATCAAGGACGTCATCCTAGACCATCTTGGCATGGATGCTGAGGCCTATCGGGTTCGGTTTAGAAAGGAGAGAGGCACAGCAGCAGACAACCCGAAGACCCTGTACTACAAGCTCAAGTCAGCAGCAGAAAAATGGTTAAAACCCCAAACGAGCACCAAGGAGGAAATCATGTCCCTGATCCTCCTGGAACAATTCCTAGAAGCCTTACCTTACCCAATACAGCGTTGGCTTAAACAACATACACGGTTGACAGGCGAACAAGCCATAGAGATGGCCACCTCCTTTTACAGGGCACAACCGCGCTCCCAGCCATGGGACGCGGACAAGCCCATACGCCCTTCCCCTACTCCACTAAAACCCGAAAGGAAACCAATGAAGACCGGTATGGAACCCCTGAAAGTGCGGCAGTTCCGGCCAGACCCCATACCTGTGAGAGGACCACAATGCTTCAAATGTGGCGACTGGGGTCACATCGCCAGAAATTGTCCCAAAAGGAAAGCTGTTGAAGAGCCAATGGACATCGGGTGCCTTCCACGATCCATCCTATACTCCGAGGAAATGGGACCGAGCTTCCATGTAAGTGTACTAGTGGGGGGGGTACCTGCAAGAGCCCTGTTAGACTCAGGTTGTGGCCAATCGGTTATTCGCCAGTCCCTTGTACCACCTTCTAACGTTAACCCAAAGCGAGAGGTACCTATTCGGTGTGTACATGGGGATGTACGGCATTACCCTATGATGTCCCTTCCTATCTCCCTTCCAAATGGGGTGGTTCTTGAGGCGAACCTAGGGGTTCTTCCTGCCCTTCCTGAAGAGTTAATACTGGGTCGGGACAACCCATCTTTTCTTAATCTCCTGAAAAGCAGTCTTGACGATAGGGGATTCCCCCCTCTCCATGGCCAACTCTCCTCACCCAGGCTCCCTGGCTCTCAGACAAGAGCTTCCTTTATGCCCAGCACAATGACCCCACTCTCCAACCCGCATGGGATCACGCTAGACAATTCCCCACATCCCCGAGATCAGTGTATCCCCTATTCCTCATCAAGAAAGACCTACTCTACAGAGTCGCTAAAAGGGGGAAACACCTCAACTAGTCATTCCTCAGGCGTTCAGAGACCAGGTGCTTTTCTTTGCGCACTCTCACCTCCTGGCAGGCCATAGAGGCGCGCAGAAGACCATAGAAATATTGTTGCGTTTTTCTATTGGCCTGGTATATTCGCGCATGTTACTCGGTTTTGTCAGGAGTGTGAGATATGCCAAAAGGGGAACCCATATAAACCTCCTCCAGTGCCATTACAACCCCTCCCTATCATTGGGGCCCCCTTCGAGAGGATAGGCATGGACCTTATAGGGCCCCGTCCCCGGACCAAGAAAGGGAACCTCTATGCTTTGGTGGTGGTGGACTATGCCACGCGCTACCCAGAAGCTTTTCCCTTGCGTGCTCCCACCAGTCAAAACATCAGCGATAGGCTCCTGGAAATGTTCTCTCGAGTGGGGTTCCCACGCGAGATTCTCACAGATCAAGGTACCCCATTCGTCTCCAAGGTCATGCACGAGGTATGTAAGGCCCTGGACATTTCACACATAAAGACGTCAGTGTACCACCCCCAGACGGATGGCCTTTGTGAGCGGTACAACGCCACCCTAAAGCTTACCTTGAAAAAACTGTTGAAGGTAGAGGGGAAAGAATGGGACAAGCTCCTCCCACTTGCCCTATACGTTGTTAGAAGCCAAACCCAGTCAAGCTTAGGGTGTTCTCCCTTTCAGTTGTTATATGGTCGGGAGCCCCGTAGTCTCCTTGAAATTACAAAAGAATACTGGGAACACGAAAAAGAGGAGGAGACAAGGTCCTTTCTTGAATATACGCAGGACTTGCGTACTCGCCTACAGAAATTGCGAGAGTTCGCGGATGCAAACCTGGAGAGGGCCCAGATCAAACAGCAGACCTATTATAACAAAGGGAAGAAATGGCGCCATTTGGTTGTAGGGGATTGGGTGCTAGTCCTCACCCCCTCTAGCATACCCAAAATAAAGACAGGGTGGCAGGGCCCCTTCAGGATTACACAGAAGATCGGACTCACATCATACCAGGTACAGGTCACCCCCAAGAGAACCCAGTTATATCACATCAACTTGTTGAAGAAATGGCTGGGTCCTCCTCCCAAGGTCCTACACGTCGTGCAACCCCCAAGAGGAGAAGAAAGTACTTTATCCCTTCTCACAGTCAATCCGGACCTCACAGAAGAGCAGCAGAGAACCCTACAGTCCACACTCATCCCGTATGCTTCCTTGTTCTCTGACCTTCCAGGTCATACCACTATGGCTGAACATTCCATACCGACCCAGCCTGGCCGGGTCGTAAAACAGAAACCCTACCGTATCCCGGCGGCCAGACGAGACGCCATCGAGAAAGAGGTCCAAAGCATGCTGGCCTTAGGGGTCATACGGTCATCTCGGAGCGAGTGGTCCTCGCCGATCGTATTGGTTCCGAAACCGGACGGGTCCGTCCGGTTTTGCATTGATTTCAGGGCCGTGAATGCGATCTCTAAGTGCGACTCCTACCCCCTCCCACGTGTGGACGAACTGATAGAGAGGCTTGGTGACGCGCAGTATATAACAACCCTTGATCTGACAACGGGATATTGGCAGGTGCCTCTGAGACCAGGTGACCAAGAAAAAACAGCTTTTTCCACCCCTTCGGGACTGTTCGAGTTCACCGTTTTACCGTTTGGGTTACATGGGGCACCTGCCACATTCCAGCGTCTCATGGACGGCGTACTGGCGAAACACCAAGCCTACTCATCGGCATACATAGATGATATCGTTATCTATAGCCCCAAGTGGGACTCCCATCTCCACCACTGTCATCGCGTTCTCCAGGCTCTCAGAGATGCTGGACTCCATATAAACGCTAGAAAGTCAAGAGCCGGCTTTCAGAAAGTGAAATACCTAGGGTATGTACTAGGCAATGGGCACATTACACCGCAGGAAGAAAAGGTAAAGGCGATTTGCCAGGCCCCTTTCCCCACTACGAAGAAGGAAGTGAGGGCCTTTCTTGGCCTTCTCGGCTATTATCGTCGATTCATTCCCCAGTATTCCGAGGTGTCCTCCCCTCTCACTGACCTCCTCAAAAGAATGTAAAACCCGCACACCTCTTGCATCCCCCTCCTGAAGCCCTACAGGCCTTCCAGAACCTTAAGACAGCCATCACCTCAGGTCCCATCCTCCGGTCCCCTGATTACACTAGGCCCTTTGTGCTCCAAACCGATGCATCCGAGAACGGGTTGGGGGCGGTCCTGTCTCAGGTCTCAATTGAGGGAGTAGAGCACCCGTCCTTTTTCTCAGCCGTAAGTTGTTTCCCAGGGAACGTCACTACCCCATTATAGAAAAGGAATGCCTCGCTATTAGATGGGCAGTGGACAAGTTAAGGTACTACCTGGAGGGATCCCATTTCCTCCTGTATACGGATCATGCCCCGCTCCTTTGGATGAGTCGGAACAAGGGAAACAACCAGAGGGTCCTTCGCTGGTTCCTGGCTCTTCAGCCCTTCTCTTTCGAGGTTCGTCACCGCAAGGGGTCTGACAACGGCAACGCCGACTTTCTTTCTCGGCTCCCCCTGTTCCCCGATCGTGAACAGGCTGGGGTGGGGGTGTGTGGCGGAGCGCCGCCTGAGAACTCCTCCTCCAGGGCTTCCGACACCGGAGAGATGCCGCCTTACCTGTCACCATGTCCCCTCCTCTTTTTCCAGAGCCCGGCGAGTGCAGCACGCTGTCCCTTTAATGCGGGGTTGTCCCTGGTCTCCCCGGCCGATCACGTGGTCAGGTCAGCTGTTGTAACGGGCAGTGAAGAGGAAGCGAGGAAGGACTCAGAAAGAGAACCACGGACTGGGGTGAGAGCAGTGGAGACGCCGGAACCGGGACTCCAGACCTTTCACATAGGACCAGGACTGGGAGGACTTCGATGCGACGTGGAAGCAGGAGGAAGCCGATGACGAGGACCGAGCAGGAAGAGGAGAGGGTGCCGACGGAGACGCCGCTTCCACGAAGCAAGGAAAGAGGGAACCGGACCCAATCCGGCAACACGTGGAAGCCCGCCACGGCCCAGGAGGGTCGTGGCTTAAAAAGGTACGGGACCAGCTGGGGGCCGCGTGGGAGAAAGGGAAGCCGGGTGGAAGGGACGGCTAGCCTGACAGCCTGCGGTACCTGAGTAGTGCTTGTACCACCAAACGAGAGCGCGATAGGGCGTCACTGGTGTCGGTCGGGTGTTTGTTCCTTCACTCCCTTTCCCCTAGTTGTCACCACAATACCACAACGTGTCCCTCACGAGCCTTTCTGTTTTCTTTTGGGGTTACCTGCCTGGATACTGAGGAAGGACCCAGGAAGCAGACACCGGCGAAGCTCCTTTGTGCTGCCTGGACAAGGACTGGCCCATCACCCCACTCTCTGAAGGAAGAGAGAATGAACATTTATGTTGTCCTGAATCCGTTATACCCCCTGTGAGAACACAACTAATAAACCACTGCCTTCTCTACTCAGTCCCTGTCTCCTTGCCTCCATCACCTCTGGGCCACAGAGTATTACTGGAGATGGTGTTTATCAGAGTGTACTATTTACGCCCATAGGCTTGGTAAGAGTTGTGAGTAGAGTGCAGTCTCTTCCCACACCTACTATGCACACCTTTTGTCAGAGAGAGGTGTTAGCAGGGAGGACAGGCCCTCTCCACTCACTGCTACATGCAATCGTCATCTGAGATAGAGGTGACAGTGGAGAGGCCAGTCTCTCTGAACACACCCTACTATGCACACCCGTCCTCTGGGAGAGAGGTCTGAAAGGACAGACCGGTCATTCTCAAAACACTACTATACACACCCGTCATCTGAGACGGAGGTCTGAAAAGAAAGGCCAGTCCATCCATACACCCTACTACGCACACCTGCGCTTGTTTGAAAAAAACAACAACAATTAAAAGACCCAGGGTGGGCCAGTGGCATGCATATACATTTAAAAAATAAAGGAGGACACCGTCTCCCCAGGGATTATTGAAATTAGGGAGGGGGCCGCGGGGACACCCCTCCAGTGGGCTTTAAGAGCGCTGGGGACCAGGGGCATCAATTAAAACTAAGGAGAGGGGCCGCACAGACCCCCCCCACCCACTCTTGTGGGGCTTACACATGCCTCGGGGGCCACCAGCTTCCCGGGGCTAAATTAATACTAATGGGGGCCCGCAGACCACCATGTCCCCGTAGCCAAATACATATTAAAGAATGGGAGGGGGCCACAAAGACCATGCTATTTAAAGGAGGGGAGCCACATGGCCCTCCTCCTGGAACCATTAATGGCCCTGGGGACCGCCACCCTCCGGGCCGCCTCCTGCTATCTCTAGAGGTGCCCACCCTCAGGAGATAGTTTGCTTTTGCTTGGCTGTGACAGCTCCCGCCAAGCAAGAGCAACCAATAACTCTGCTTCCAGCTAGCGGGAGATGTCAATTTTGGAAGCGGAGTTTTCATCTGTTTCCCTGCCCGCTGTCATGCAGGTAGGGAACAGATTGGGTGCCCTGGATGGGGCAAGGGCACCTAGGTAGATGTGGCAAGGCCCGGGGGGGTAGGGTTCAGGGGCTGAAATAGGTTCGGGAGGGGGGCCACGAGGCCACCCTCCCCCATTGCACAAACTAGCAGAAACTGCAACACATAGGGCAGAAAAACAAGCAGAAAAGGCAAAACAAAGCAGAAAAAGGCAAAACAGAGGGCAAAAAAGGCAAAGCAGTGGGCAGAAAAACAAGCCGAAAGGGCAAAACAGAGGGCAGAAAAATGAGCAGAAAAGGGAAAACATAGGGCAGAAAAACAAACCGAAAAGGAGCCGAAAAAGGCAAAACTGGGCAGAAAAATGAGCAGAAAAGGCAAAACAAAGGGCAGAAAAAACTAGCAGAAAAGGCAAAACGGAGCAGAGGAGGGCAAAACGGAAGGAAAACGACAGGAAAGGCAAAACAGAGGGCAGAAAAACTAGCATAAAAAAAGCAAAACCGGGCAGAAAAACTAGCAGAAAAGGCAAAACGGAGCAGAAGAGGGCAAAACGGAAGGAAAACGACAGGAAAGGCAAAACAGAGGGCAGAAAAACAAGCATAAAAAAAGCAAAACAGGGCAGAAAAATGAGCAGAAAAGGCAAAACAGAGCAAGTAACGAGCAGAGAAGGCAAATCAGAGGGCAGCAGGGAGACAGGCAGCAGAGGGTAGCGGACTGCGGGCAAGCTGGACGGAAGAACTGTCGCAGGGGGAGCTGGCATGAGGACCTGCTTAATTTTTACAGAAATTAAACCTCAACAGGAAACACTTGCATATAGAACAAGTTACTTACCTTCGGTAACGCATTATCTGGTAGAGACTATCTAGCTGCAGATTCCCTACCTTTGATTTTCCCAGGCGTCAGGCTGGATCCGGAAACTTTTGCTGAGCAATACCCCTTGGCGCGGCGTTGGGTGGCTCCATTCGGCTCCGCGTGATGTCATTGGTGTCGGTAGCGTCGGTTATGATGTCGCAGTGCCTATATAGGCGCCACCCAGGCGCGCGGACGTCAGTACTTTTCGTATTTTCCATGCGAGAAGCGCAGAGCCACGAAGTAACTGACGTAGTTGTGTGCACAAACTAGGGCCCCGAAAGGGGAAACAACCCTAGACCTATTACATCAGTCCGCAAAGCGGGGAGGCATGGGTGGGGCTGTAAGGAATCTGCAGCTAGATAGTCTCTACCAGATAATGCGTTACCGAAGGTAAGTAACTTGTTCATCCGATAGAGACTTCTAGCTGCAGATTCCTTACCTTTGAATCAGATACCAGAGCCATACCATCCCGGCTGTGGGTTGCGGACTCATGATCTAGACTAAGAAGTCTTGCAGGACTGAACGGGCAAAGTGCCTGTCCCTGCGCACTTGACCATCAAGGCAATAATGTTTTGTGAACGTGTGCAATGATGCCCATGTTGCCGCCTGACAGATGTCTTGGACTGGGACACCCCGAGCCAAGGCCGTAGTCGCAGCCTTTCCCCTGGTGGAGTGGGCCCTTAATCCCTCAGGGGGCTGCTTCTTCGCCAAGGCGTAACAGATTTTAATGCAGAGAACGACCCAGCGAGAAATGGTCCTTTTATGCACTGCCCTTCCTTTCTTCGCTCCCACATACCCCACAAAGAGTTGGTCATCCACCCGGAACTCTTTTGTGCAGTCAAGGTAGAACGACAACGCTCTTTTTGGGTCCAGTCGGTGGAGATGCTCCTCTTCCTTAGAGGGACGTGGGGGAGCGAAGGAGGTGGGCAAAGTGATGGACTGACCCAGATGGAATGGGGTCACAACCTTTGGCAAAAAAGATGCCCTGGTGCAAAGCACCACCTTGCCCGGAAAGGACATAAGATAAGGAGGCGAGCTGGATAATGCCTGCAATTCACTCACCCTCCGGGCCGATGTAATCGCCACCAAGAAGGCTGTTTTGATAGTCAACAGCTGGAGGGGACAATTGTGCAAAGGCTCAAAGGGAGCACACATCAGGTAAGTGAGGACCAAATTAAAGTCCCACTGTGGCATAACAAAGGGCGTGGGTGGAAACAAGTGAGCCAGCCCTTTTTAAAATCTATTTACAATAGGAGACTTGAAGAGAGAGGGCTGGTCTGGCAGCCGCAAAAAAGCAGACAGAGCAGAAAGGTAACCCTTGAGAGTTCCCAAGGCAGAGCCCTGCTGGGCAAGAGTTAGAATGAATAAATGGACAGTAGAAAGAGAAGCAGAAAGAGGTTCAACGGACCTTTCTGTACAGTATAATACAAATTTATGCCAACGGCAGGCGTACACCGTCTTAGTGGAGGGCCGCCTGGCCGCCAGAACATTACAGACTTCGGGAGGAAGGTCAAAAGCTATCAACTGTCGCCGCTCAATCTCCACGCATGGAGGCGCAGAGTTGACAGGTTCGGGTGGAGAACCCTCCCCTGCTGCTGCGACAGAAGATCCTCCCGAAGGGGCAGCCTGATCGGAGAATCGACACTCATGCTCAGAAGCTCTGGATACCAGACTCTCCTTGCCCAGTCCGGTGCCACAAGAATGACTTGGGCCCGGTCGCTCCTGATCTTCTTCAGAACCCTGGGCAGGAGTGGTATGGGCGGAAAGGCATACAACAGGCCTGAGCTCCACTCGCGACGAAACGAGTCACCAAGCGACAGCCGCCTTGGAAACTCCAGCGCGCAGTACTGCTGACATTGCGCGTTCTCTTCGGAGGCGAACAAATCTAACCAAGGTTCTCCCCACTGCTGAAAGAGACCTTGCGCCACCTCCGACTGGAGACGCCATTCGTGATCCTGAAGGCATCGACGGCTGAGATCGTCCGCCCTGGCGTTCAGAGAACCTGCCAGGAGTTCAACAACCAGGGATATGCCCTGCTGTTCCAGCCATGTCCAGAGAAGCAGGGCCTTGTGACAAAGGGTCCACGACCCCACCCCGCTTGTTGCAGTACCACATGGCGGTGGTGTTGTCTGTAAACACATGCACCAGCTTCTCCTTGACAGAGGGAAGAAATGCTTTCAATGCCAACCGAATCTCTTGGAGCTCCAACAAGTTTATGTGGAGTCCCGTCCCCGCCGGAGACCAGCGACCCCTGATCTCCACCTCTCCCATGTGGCCGCCCCATCCCAGAAGTGACGCATCCGTCACAACTGTGAAATCTGGTTGAAGAAGGGAGAGAGGTCTGCCGCTGACCCAATCGAGGTTCGTTAACCACCACTGCAGATCCTTCGCAGTTCCTTCCGAGATCTGAACCACGCCGGTGAGATTTCCCCGATGCTGTGCCCATTGGAACTTCAAGTCCCACTACAGAGCCCGCATACGCCACCTGGCGTGTCTTACCAACAGGATGCAGGAGGCCATGAGACCCAACAGCCTCAGAGTCAACCGCACTGAAATCCAGGATAGAGGATGAAATATCGGAATCATAACCTGAATATCCTGGACTCGCTGCTCGGGAGGATAAGCCCGAAACTGCACTGTGTCCAGAACAGCTCAGATGAAAGGGAGCGTCTGAGAAGGAGTCAGGTGTGACTTCGGCACGTTTATAGAGAACCCCAGCGAATGCAGGAGGTTCGCCATAGTCTGAAGGTGGGAGACTACTGCCTGGGGCGAGGACGCCTTCAACAACAGCCAGTCGTTGAGGTAGGGGAAGACTGACACCCCTAACCTGCGCAGATGAGCTGCAACCACCACCATCACATTGGTGAACACCCGAGGGGCACTGGTAAGACCGAAGGGGAGCACGGTAATCTGAAAGTGATCGCGGCCTACATTGAACCGCAGGTAACGCCTGTGGCCCGGCAGGATGGGAATGTGAAAATACGCATCCTGCAGGTCCAACGTCACCATCCAGTCTCCTTGGTCTAGGGCAGACAAGACCTGAGCCAAAGTGAGCATTCTGAAGTTCTCCTTTTTGAGGAAGAGATTGACGGTCCGAAGATCCAAAATGGGCCGAAGCCCCTTGTTCTTCTTCGGAATCAGAAAGTAGCGGGAATAACGGCCACTGCCTACTTCTGAAGCTGGGACCCTTTTTATAGCTCTTTTGGACAATAGAGCTGTAACGTCCTCTTGGAGCAACTTTAAATGATCCTCCGCCAGCCGTTCCTGACTTGGCGAAATAGGAGGAGGAAAAGAAAGGAAAGGAGAAAGAAAGGAAAGGAAGAGAATAGCCCTACTGGACGATCTGCAAGACCCACTTGTCTGTTGTTATAGATCTCCAGCGGGGGAGATGATGATGAATTTTCTCACCCACTGGAGTAGTGCGGTCCTGCAGAATCAGCCTAGGAGTGCTTGGAGGCTGCGGCTGCTGGGGGCAGTGTGGTAGACGACTTCTGGCCTCCATTCCGAGGACGGAATGGTCCACGTACGGCTTGGGTAGTCTGAGCGGGACAGTGGCTAGGATAGGGCTGACGTGGCTGGAAACCCCTTCCGTTGCCACAAAATGGGGGAAAGGAAGACTGGCCACGAGGAGCGGTGGGGAGGCCCAAGGATCTGCCCGTAGCTCGAGAGTCCTTGAACATGACCAGGGGCGAAACTGCCTTTTCCCCAAAAAGGCGGGTTCCATCAAAGGGTATGTTCATGCTTGTGCCCCCAGTATTGCAAACCTGTATATGGGCAACTTTGAGAAGCAATTCATCCACAATGAGATTGCTCCCTTCTATGAAAATATACCAGCATGGCATTGATACATCGATGAAATTTTCTTCGTGTGGCATGGCGAAGAAGATGACCTTGACCAATTTCTAGAATGGGTCAATCTGTGCGATGGCAACCTCAAATTTACCCCTAACAAAAGCAGAGACAGTGTCAAATTCCTTGACATTTGGATTGAGCACAAGAATCAACAGCTGTCGGTGTCTCTTTATACCAAACCTACGGCAAGGAATACGTTACTCCACTACAGCAGCTTCCATCCGTGCTGTCAGAAAGATGGTATCCCCTTCAGCCAATTTCTACGTTTACGTAGGAATTGTACCAACATTCCAGAGTTCATCCAACATGCGGACATCCTTAAGAACAAATTGTTAGATCGTGGTTACCCCAAAAGATTGGTGCGTGACTCATTTAAGAGAGTCAAATACTACGATAGGGACACCATGTTCACCCCCAAAAACAAAACCACCGAAGACAAACTGGTATGCGTCACCCGCCATTCAAATCTCAATCAGAAAATTATACAGGCCATATATTCGGAATGGTACCTGCTTATCAGAGAGGATAGTCCTAAGCTACCTAGACCTACTTTCGCCTTCAGACGTAATAAAAACCTACAGAACTTTTTAGTGAGGGCTAAACCTACCGTAAAAGACACTTTCCTGCAGAAATCT
Organism: Calotriton arnoldi; assembly: GCA_963921515.1. Taxonomy (NCBI): domain Eukaryota; kingdom Metazoa; phylum Chordata; class Amphibia; order Caudata; family Salamandridae; genus Calotriton; species Calotriton arnoldi. Next base: position 108,478 of record CAWUFW010000785.1, read on the forward strand.
ATCACTGGCTGCAACCCCATCAAGGGCAATCACAGATGCAGCACTTGCCACGCATGTGAGAATGCCATCGTGGCCGACCATATTATGATTGGATGTAAGACTATCGAACTCAAGCACATGACCAACTGCAGGACTTCCAATGCCATATACTGTGTTCTCTGCCCGTGTAAGCTTTGTTACGTGGGCGAAACGGGGAGAGAAGTTAGAACACGCATCAGAGAACACAAGTCCAACATCCGCATCACCAAAAATCCTGCCCCTCTGGTCCAACACTGGTTAGAAATGGGACATACCGAAAAGGCGCTAAGATGGACCATCCTAGAAAAGATCATTGCCACCAGAGGACATGACGACTACAAATTTCGAAAGAGGAGAGAGGTATTTTGGATATTCTATCTCAGCTCTGAACGGCAGGGACTCAATGAAATTACACCCTGGGAACAAGTTCTTTAAATGTTCCTCTTGCTGACTCCCCACACTACACTCTTATCTGGACCACAGCGTTCTTGGTCCCCTTGAGCACCATTCCTTTCTCCCCGGTCGTTCCGCGCCTTTGTGGAGCTCTTCCATATTTTCTTTGACTCGGCTCCTTTTCTCCCTCTGTGTCTATTGCTTGTGCTTTATACCTCGGTCTTCTATAGACTACCCTGCGTCTTGCTTGGGTCCTTGAACATCCTGCACCGGTCTTGATGCACTGTCGGATTCTTATTGGCTCCGATTGGCATCTGTCTTTTTTCAGTCTGCGACTCAGTGACTCAGTACAGACTTACAGATAGGAGTGGAGCTTTCTGCTGCCTACCTTACCCTGTTCTAGCACTAGATGGTGTTTGGTGTAGGATTTCTTTTTAAGACCTTCATATTCGTTTCATTAGAAACAGTCAGCGGACTCTGACCATATCCTTATTTTACCTTTTTTAAATAAACAAGCCCGGCGTGGTTCGCGCCGTATTGCTTTAGAATATTCCGATGCAACGTTATACTCCTTTTATGGCCGCCAGATAATTCCCCTGTTGCGGGATAACGCTCTAGTTTGCTATTCTGAGCGGGTCACCTGACCTGGGCCTGTACTTATAGTCCACGTTCCGGACCCCACTCACGTGACCTTTCTAATCCGTCATACCCACTGACCGCGCCATTGAGACGCTGAGTTCGGAAACGCTGTATCCTTCAAAGGCTCCAGATCCTTCTTGTCCGACGACCTTCTTTCTAGATCCCGAGGTCCGGTTATACCCAAGGGGAAGGAAGGGGGGCCCCGCCCCAGACATGCTCTGGAGGACGCGGAACTGCACCGTACTAGGTAAGCTCATCGGCTACCCGGGGCACATATTTGGATCTCTTTGGCTCGATTTGGTTATAGCCTCCTGCCTGCACACTTAGGAATATCGCTGAGATTCCCTGATACTTTAGTTTTTCCCACTTTATCTATACGGAGTCTCTATGGGTCCCTTGTGAACTCTTTGACCTGACTACTTCGGGCAATTTTAGTTAAAGGTAACCGAAATTTGGAGATACCATATTCACTGTTTTCCTTTGTTTTTTAAAGCCTTGATCGCTGCACCAACCTTTGACCGTTGCCCTTTCCAAACGCTGGGCTTTTCTGGACCTTGAAACCTCCGGCCTTATTGTTGAACCTTTTTATCCCGCTGCCGGATAGAGAGACTCTAGACATACGAGGAAGCTATTTACAGCATTCCGGTAGGCCCCATGTTATGTTTTTGGGACCGAGATCATTCTAAACTTAGGTACGAGCGAGGGGCTTACTAATTGACTATTTGGTCTTTTTTTACTTCTGTTCCACACCAGCAGTGACCCCTCCTGAACCTGCTCTTTACTACCGGATCTTTCTCAGACGTTTGGCTCGGTTCTGCAAGCCGTGCCTTGTAAGTCCTTGAATGCTAGAGAATTTTTCTTCATTAGCACGTCATTTCTCTTTTACCTTTTCGATTTTTCCAGCACGTTACTTTTCTTATTTTCTTTTTCGATCCTTTCAGGACCACTCTTGGGTATATGGGTAGAACCCAAAAGTATCTGGCTCACTTCTTGCTCACTTCTTCATAGGCCTTTTCATAGTGTATTGCAGGTGATGGTGTCGTCTATTACAGCTTCTGTATAGCCACCCATGTATCTTTTTTTCTTCGCTATTAACTCTTCTGGCTTTGGTACTGGATCTATTTATCCACTATTTATTATACTCATTTGTTCTCTTGGTTGCCCGTATAGGGAGCACAATGTGTCAAAGTATATTTTTTTGTTTTATAGACTGGAGCCGTGGACCCGACCTTATATTTGACGTATATATGTTCTGTTCTCTTTCCCCGAACTGCACGGCCTACTGTTTGGATTGTTTACATATCTGTGCCCTGAAGAAGGTGACGGCTAGACCTTAGCCCACACCGAAACACACGTCGACACTGCGCTGGACAGAAACCATACGGTGGTATAAATATAAGAACAGCCGAATACTCATTGTACAAACTATATGTCATTCTATGTATCATCCAATGCCATCAATGCACTGTTGAATAACATTGCTTGTAAGCTGTTCTTGAGATCATGGCTTTACCAGAGATTCTTTCTTGTTTAATTTAATGTATTTAATCATCACTATACCACTGTATTTCTGATGTTCTGGTATCTGTCCTCACATTTATGCAATTCTTTTTATTGTATGTTTGCGTTGGTAAGACAGCAGTATGAATGGGACTTGGATATGAATGATTGTATAGATAGTTAGGATGCTACTGGTTTGATTTCTTGTCTTTGCCGTGATCTATTGCGTTGGGGGAATCTTATTTTTATTTGTTCTTGTTGGGACTTTAAGAATATCACATATCATTGTTTTGATATTATTTGTGCTGTTTTGAAGTCTATGTATACATATTTAAAACTATTATACAAAAAACTATCTATGTTTGTCGAAATTCTTAAATGTTGAATAAATTGAATATATATTTTTTTTTACTATTTTCTTTAGTCTATATGTCATTCACTGTCTCTGTCTGACACACCTCTGACCTTGCTCCCTGGGCTAAGAACTTATCTCCAGCCCACCAGAGACGCTAAGCGCTCAGATTTATCTCTAGGCAGGTGATTCTCTTTCCCTACCGGGGAAGGTTTCTTTATTCATTAAATTGGCTTGGACATCCCCCGAGAAGCCAGTTGTACGACGCCAGGCGTGGCGTCTTAAGGCCACTATTGTTGAAATCGACCTGCCTAGCGAATCGGTCGTATCTAATCCACACCGTATGGTGAATTTTGCTGCATCTCTCCCGTCCTTGACAGCTTGGGAGAGCACAGCCCGGGCGTAGAGATAGGATGTCGACGTCTTCTTGTAATGAGAAGTGTGTTTGGGATTATTAGATGGGATTCTTCGTTCCCATCACGTCGAAGCCGCCCTGCCAGGTGTCTGGGGCTCCTACACGAAGAAATTTATTGCTAATATTGATTTCAAGGGAGCCTGACCTGCCCCCTCTCTACAGTTGAAGAAAGACAGGCTTTTCCTATATGAAATCACAAGAGAAGAGGGGTAAGGGAGCAAGCTTAAACATTGGTTTTCCTGCCTGCAGTTTTCGCAAGGGACAAAAGTGTGCAAAGGAGATTTAAAGGCATGGCAGTAGCACCAGCTATGTGGTAGCAATTTGTTTCAGCGCATTAAACCATGAACAAATATGATGTAAACTGCAGCGCTTTTAATTATGAACTTAAATGCAAACAAGCAAGATGCTGCATAAAGTTAATGGAATTGAAGGCTCTTTTTGCGCTTTTCAAGCAAAAAACACGACCGGAGAACTACTGAACAATAAAGTGGTTTTTTTCACGTTGATGAGAGGCACGTGGTCGGTTGAAAAAAATGGATAAAAGACTTACCTGTGACCAAGGCTCCTGCGAGAGCTGAAACGCGTTAGGTGGATAAAAGATGAATGAAAGTGTACTGCTGCATATCCCGAGAAAGAAATAAAGCACTTAAAACCCTTTGAAACAGGATGTCGACGTCTTCTTGTAATGAGAAGTGTGTTTGGGATTATTAGATGGGTTTCTTCGTTCCCATCACGTCGAAGCCGCCCTGCCAGGTGTCTGGGGCTCCTACACGAAGAAATGTATTGCTGGTATAGATAATATATATATATATATATATATATCAGAGTCAGAAATAGAACCGATCTTCTGAATTCTGTCCACAGATAGAGAAAGCCAGGAAACAGGTTAATAAAACCGTTTCAGCATTCCTCAGAGACCATAACATAGGCTCTGTCTACAATAAGAACCTGCGCTTCAACATGCATGGAATATACAGGGGAGGTGGTGTTCACTTCACAGATGAAGGCAACAGTGTGTTTCTGAACAACTTGAAACTGCAATCGCTCGTATATGTGGTCATATACACACAATGAACATAACGGCTCTTCTTTTTTTTTTTTTGGTGTGTTCAAAATGTTTTATTAGATGAATTTTACATAAATATTAAAAACACAATACAGAGAATAATACCGAACAATAAGGTATAGGTACATATTACAATATAATATAAGAAATATAGACAACCAGAAATAATGAAATAGAATACCTATACCAGCATTAATAACTACATAATAGATATAAAAGATAATATAAACAAAAACAAAAAAGGGCTACATTAAACAAAAATTGACTGATATAAATTCAAATAGGCTTTTTAAATTGAAGAACATGCAATGATATAGGAGTCCAAACTGGACCACATAATAGACCTAGAAGGAGAGGAATCATTAGGAGAGCGTGGAAAAGAGCATTGCCCACGTCTAAGAAAAATAATCCATTCCCACCAAGCATTAACTGAGAGTAATGTAGCGTTTTTCCAATTACAAGTAATGGATTTGATTGCAGTAGAAATAAGGAAGTCAAACAATTTACAATCCATAGGGGATAATGTAGATTTAAAAAGAGAAGATTCGAGGATTAGAATATGAAAAGATAATGTTGTTTGGATTTTAAGGATCCGGGTTATAATATTCCATATGTCTAATAAAAACTGATGAATAATAGAACAATTAAAAAATAAATGTCTTAGGTCACCAGTTGCAGTCTTACAATGCCAACAATTTGGAGTATCTAGACGTTTAGCTTTAAATAATTTATCTGGAGTCCAGAAACATTGGTATAGTAGATAAACATTAGTTTGTATAAGAGTAGCCGCAAGATAGTTAGCTGTGTTGGATTTCCAAATATCCTTCCAGGATGTTTTAGGGGATTGAAGATTTATGTGTGGTGACCATTTTTGATTAAGATGTGAGAAGGAGGAGTTAGAGGTGATACATTTTTTATATACTTTAGAGGATATATGTCCTGAGCGGCTGAACACAGAAATACAAAACTCTATACCAGAGGACTGAGACATAGAAAGTAATTGCGGATAGGCATTAAGAACAGTATTGCATAGTAATGTATATTTGGGTAATTCAGACAAAGGTAGGTTGTATTTAGCTTGAATTATATCAAATGTGTAAAACATATCATACTGACAAATATCAGCAACAAAGAAAATACCAGCAGTAATCCATAAGTTCCAGAAAGAAATATGCTTATGATATTGGAGTTTAGGATCGAACCAAAGAGAAACTTTTTTAGTGGAAGACAGAGTAATAGAAAAGCTAAATGAAACAACCAAATCAGAGCTGCACCGCTTAGCGACAATGTTCGAATATCATATAAGTGGTGGATTTATGTAAAGCCACGAAGCCGTTGTACGCAAATCAATTTTTTCTTCTTTCTTTATTGATATATTCTTTAAAAGACAAACAGCCAACGCGTTTCGTCCTACACAAGGACTTCTTCAGGGCTTATCTGAAAACGCACAAGAGCCGGAAACCATGTGGTATGATAGCCACAGAGGTATGTTGGTAAGGGTACAAATATCACTCCCTAGCACATATCCAGAGCTTGGCGAAAATACTTAGTGTGTAATAATGACACGCCGCATGGTGAATGGCGTGCTCCTTCCGCCCGATTGTCGGCTCTTGTGCGTTTTCAGATAAGCCCTGAAGAAGTCCTGTGTGTAGGACGAAACGCGTTGGCTGTTTGTCTTTTAAAGAATATATCAATAAAGAAAGAAGAAAAAATTGATTTGCGTACAACGGCTTCGTGGCTTTACATAAATCCACCACTTATATGATATTCGAACATTGTCGCTAAGCGGTGCAGCTCTGATTTGGTTGTTTCATTCTGTTGCCCCTGGTTTTTTTGGGGAGTGCCTTTGGACAGGGGGCACTTTTGGAGATTTGCACGCAGGATTTTATTTTGTTTTTCAATGATTTCAATTGGTGATTGCATGTGATTGGTGCCTCATTGGTTGTTTTTGGTCCACTGTCCAATTTGTGTGCTTGTGTAATAGAAAAGCTACTATCAAATGATAAAAGGGCAATTTTTGAGTCGGCAATAATGGGGGAACGTTTACCAAAAGAACCATTTGCCATGGTAAGAAACGCAGTTAATGGATATGGGGCCAAGATATTTTTCTGCAGGATAAGCCATTTAGGTGCATTGAAGGGGGGAATACTATGGAACCATAAGGAACATTGTGCCACAAGGAATGCAAAATGGTATTTTTTTAAATCTGGAAGGCCAACCCCACCTTCACATTTGGGCAGCTGTAAAGTCTTAAGACTGATTCGTGCGTGTTTATTATTCCAAATGAACTTAGCAAATAACTTATATAATTTACCATAAAAAGTGGACGGGAAAGAGAAGGGTAACATAGACAATAAGTATAGAATTTGTGGTGTTATAGACATTTTAATTGCCTCTATACGTCCCCACCAATTTAGATGAAGATTAGACCATCTATCCAGTTTCTCTTTGGTATTAGTTAAAATTGTGGAACAATTGGTTTCAACTGTATCTTTAATCGAATCAGTAAAAGTTATTCCTAAATATTTGAGTTTTTTGGAGACCAAATTATATCAATATTTGCCAGCATTGTAGAATTACAAAGAACATTTAATGGAAAAAATTCTGTCTTATTAGTATTCAGAGAATAACCAGAAACATCAGCATACTTATGAATAATATCAAGAATAATAGGTATAGAGGTAAGGGGATCCTTAACATATAATAACACATCAGCGTATGCAGAAATGTTAATGGTAGTATTTTTCAAAACAACACCTGTATATATATTACTAATATGGAGAGAACATAAAAGGGGTTCAATTGCAATAAGAAAAAGTAAAGGAGAAAGGGCATCCCTGCCGAGTGCCTCTATATAAGCGAAATGAGGAAGAGCATACACCATTGACAAAAATGGAAGCTGAGGGAGCTGAATACAATGCTTTAATCATATTAATAAAAAAAGGGCCAAAATGGAATACTTCTAGAGTTTTGAACAAAAATTGCCAATTAACCTTATCAAATGCCTTTTCCGCATCTAAGGCCATTACACCAATTGGACAGCTGGATTCTTTGGCAAGGGATAATACATGACAAAGCAACCGGGTATTGTGAGCGGATAATCTACCTTTCATAAAGCCAGTTTGATCAGGTTGTATAATATTGGATAGTAAGGGCGTTAATCTATTCGCTAAGATTTTTGCATATATTTTACAGTCCTGATTAATTAAAGAGAAGGGACGAACATTTGATACTAGGGTATGGTCTTTATTAGGTTTGGGAAGAACAATTATAGTGGCTTCATTAAAAGATACCCCCATCATGGAAGTGCGTTGAAAATCTGTAAAAAGGAAAGTAAAAAGGGGATAAGTGGCCCTGATAACATTTATAGAATTCAGCCGGAATACCATCTGGACCAGGAGTTTTTTTAATTCAATGCATTAATTGCTGCAGCAATTTCTTTAACGTCAATGGGATTATCCAAGGTCAAACTACCAGTAGCAGAAATCTGAGGCAATCGACAAGAATTAAGAAAATCACTAATAACATTATTAGGTGCAAGAGGTTCGTGATATAAGGAAGAGTAAAAGGAAAGGAACTCTTTCAGTATATCCTCAACATCCGTCACCAATGTACCATTATTCATTTTGATGGCTGGAATTTGAATCCTGTCTCCCTTGAGGCGTATATAATTAGCTAATAGTCGACCAGATTTGTTGGAATTAAAATGAAAATTGGATTTTTCTTTTGAAATAAGTAAACCCGCTCTTTTACTAAGCATACAATTATATTCGTATCTATATTTCTGAAGTTGGGATTTATATTGTGGATCTCTAGATGTAATAAAAGTCTTTCCACAGACGCAATCTGTTTCTCTAATTTGGTGAGTTGGGAGTAAAAGATTTATTGTCATGCGCCATAATAGAGATTGAAACTCCACGAATGTAAGCTTTAAAAGCATCCCAATATATAATTTTGGAAGTGTCACATGAGTTATTATTCAAAAAATAATCACTAATGGCTAAGGCCATTTTTTTAGAATTGGTTGGATTAAGAACTATGTCCGAGTTCATTCTCCATTTTTTAGTAGGAATCTGGTGGTCAGAAATACATAAAGAAAAGGAAATCAAAGCATGGTCTGAAACCGTAATAGGGTGTATAACCGCCTCACTAATCATATGACAGATTACGTGAAGTTAATAAGTAATCAATTCTAGAAAAAAGGAGTGGGCATTTGAAAAAAAGGTAAATTCTTTATCTGTAGGATGTTCCAATCTCCAAAAATCAACCAGTTTGGTAACAGAAAGGAAGGATTTCAAAGCAAAGAATGCTTGGTTAGGTCGGAATTTAAAAGCAGAAGACCAATCCAACAAAGGATCCCTGATAAGATTAAAATCTCCACCTACTATAAGAGACATATTACCAATTTTGAGTGTTTCAGCAGAGACATAAGACCAGAAGGCAGGGTCATCAGATGTAGGAGCATATATATTGACCAAATTTAAAATGAGTTTGTCAATTTGAACTTGAGCATAAACAAATCTACCATCTGCATCATGATGATGAGACAATAGTTGTACCTGAGCTTTGTGTGAAAAAATATAGCTACACCATTTTTACGTTTTGCAGCAGGAGACGAAACAATACGCCCTACCCAACCTTTAGACATGGTATGTAATATTTTATCATCTACATGGGTTTCTTGTATAAACCAGATATCTACATTAGATTTTTTGAGATATTCGAAAATTTTGCATCTTTTAAGTGGGTGTCTCAAACCCATCACATTTAATAAAGCAACAACTAACTTTCGTGGTCTAGACATATTGTCCTATAAGTAATAGAAGAAGAAGAAGAAAAAGAAGAGAATAAAAGAAGAAGAGCAGTAGCCCATATAAAAAAGACAAAACAAGACGAACACCATAAAAAGGTGTCAGTCTCCAAGACCTCATACCAATAGAACATTGGAGACGGAGGTGCAAAGCAAGAAAACCACCATCGCATGCTCCTGCATAAAGAGAGAATAACAACCTACATTAAGGACTATAGAATGTTAGCCCGCAGAGCCAGAAGGCTGAGAGTCCATGTGAATAGGATCATGCTGATCCAAGAATCTGATTAAATCTGCAGGAGCTGAAAAAGACTTGGAGACATCGTTCTTCCAGATGCGCATAATCGCAGGATCAAAAAGGCCATATTTGTAACCAGCTTCTCGCAAACGAGGCCTCAATTCTGAAAATTGTTGTCGTGTTTGAACTGTCTCCTTTGCAAAGTCTTCATGGATAAAGACTTTATTTCCTTCAATTAGGAGAAGGTATTTCTCGGGCCGCCTTTCGTATGAGGAGGAGGTGATGATGCCTCAGAACTTTAAATATTATTTGTCTTGGTTTGACCTGATGAGGTTTACGAATTGAGGGAATCCTGTTAGCTTTATCAATCTCAAAACGTTCTGGAAATTTTATATTTAATATTTTAGGCAGAAGGAAAAGACGACAACTCTGACCCTCAACTCCCTCCGGGACATGAAATATGCGTAAGTTGTATTGTCTATTTCTATTTTCCAAATCCAGCAAGGAACGTTGGAGAGAAGCAACCCGAGGAATGAGTGGAGCCATAGTCGTGATGGCTTTAGTATTATCACGAATTCTAATCTCATTGTCTGCAACGCTTATCGATAATGAAGCCATATCTCTCTGAATATTTTTGATATCTGAAGAAATTGTGTCAGTATTAATATGAATAGCTTGAATTTCCTCCAAAAGTTTTGCCAATGAGTTATCTTGTGAGTCAATGGATTTGGTAGGAGGAGGTGAAACAGCTTGTTTACGTTTGTTTGACGCTGTTTTGGACTCCATACTGTTAAACAGAGAGCAAGCAAGTAATAATAAATAAATTATGCCACAAACAACAGGATTTTGAAGTGAAATATGGTCATCTGACAGGACAATATAATTAATATGGCAAAAAACAGCTCCAGGAAGTCTTAAATCAGTGTTTCAATAAACCTTGATGAAGAAGAAAAAGGACAAATTCCCTTTAATCCTTTGCAGAAACAAGAAATTGTGTCCAGCAAAATCAGGAAAAAATCCCTTTAAGAATGGGAAGGCTTCTGGAGAGAGGAGGTGCCCAGCAAGTTATGCCCGCCTCCTCTGTGTTTGAAGCTCACAGAGAATGTTGCAGGAACAAGAGCACTCTCTGAGGAAGAACTAAAAACGCCTTCCGCTCTTCACTTGAAGGCACCAGAGCTCTGAAACTCAGCCCACCGCCTCCGCAAGCCACAAGGAACACCTGGGCCAAAAAGAAAGTCACAGTGAAGCCCCCATCGTCGTCCGACGATCGTCATTGCTGCAGGTGAGATCGGAGCTCAAGGCGCGGCGGCCATCTTGGTTCGCGCGCGCTGCCGACTCCCATAACGGCTCTTCTAAGAGCCACCCTATGTCCCAAACTGTTATTTTAAATGTAAATACTTATTTTTTTAATTAGTGAATCCGCGGATCTGCAAACCAAAAGCACACATTCAGTGCAAAAGAGGTCATTTACTATTCTTACCCAAGGGTTCTGAATAGATCTCAGAGTGGGTATAACAGAGTCTGTATGGGGTCGTGAATGGATATGACAGTCTGTGTGGGTGTAACAGTGAATGTCTGTATGGGTATGTGTGTGGGTGTAGCAGTGTCTGTATGGGTATGTAAGTAGTTGTGAAAGGAGAAGAGTGTATAAAAATGTATATATTTTTTCATTTTTTTCACCCGCACTAACTCTGCGGATCTCCAAAGAAGTTAGTGGGGGGCCACGCTGAGCATCACGAGGAATCCATGGATTCTGCAAATTATCAAAAAATACAATTTGGGGTACTTTCATAGCCATAATACACCCTCACCCCCCATTTTAAGCATTCATATGGAGTCAGGAAACCTCTCACCTGACCCCTTCACTTAATATTCACTCTAGTTTTCAACGCTGTTGTACGATCCCCGGCAAACAAAATGCCGGACGCAACTTTTCTCTCAAGATGCGGCCGTCCAATCAGGAGTTTGCCAGTGCACGTGAATCCACAGACTGCCCGTGGGTGAATCCACGGGTAAACTGCGTACCCAGATATTCAAATTTGTTTTCAGGTTAATACCTCCCAAACTACTGAACAGGTTTACATCAAATCACATATATCACGATCTGCCTACCAACATCTAGCTTCCTGCTAAATTTGGTGTAATTGCGACAGCGGTTCGAGCTGTAGGCTTGTTTAAAGGTCCTTTGGGAATTAACATTGAAAACGCACCTCTTTTGAACCCCTCTTTTTCTGGGCCCCCAACTACACAAACCCCCCCCCGAAAACTTTCCAGACTCCATCTGAAGCACCGGGCAAATTTTTGGTGAAAAGCATAAAGATTCGTCAACCGGCGCCAAAGATATAGGCAAATGAAAATCACCTTTTTGACAGAAACTCTGTCCTAACTATAACTACCTACTGGTAGCGAGAGAGAGAGAGCGAGAGAGAGAATGAATATATATATATATATGTGTGTGTGTGTGTGTGTGTTTAGGGGTGGGCGGAGTGGCAGTACGCAGTATTTCATGGAGTTGTAGAAAAACTCAGTGAAATTCCATGGAGTTCTGTTCTGCCCTAAATTCGGCTCTCAAACATACCTTCAGCTCCACACTACAACTGTGACTTCTTCCAGCCCTCACACATCTGCTGCACCTCACACCTGTACGTACCTGAACATTCCTCAGGGTTCTGTCTTCAGTGTGACGGCTCGCTAGCACAATCTCTGTGCCTCGGGCGGAGCGGCTTCCAGGACCTCAACGACAACGAGTGAGTCCACAAAGCAACAGCCCAGACCTCTAGCGCTCCGCCTCCAGTCCCCAGGCACGTCTAGCACACCACCTTCTTGTTTCTCTGAGCTGTCTGACTTCCGGCTGAAGATGGCCACTTCCATAGCAGGGCAGGCTGGAAACCTTGCCTGTAACTTAGCAGCAAGGAGGTGTTTTTTGAGCAGTGGCCTGGTAAGCATAAGATCCATGTGAGTAGACCGGGCAAGCTCAGCTCCTGATTGAGCCAAGAGAATGTCCTGAGTATTGCGAACACCAGTATCCTATGGCTAACACTGATGTGCATTGTAAATCAGTGTTAGCCCATTAGAATGTTCGGACTGCACACTGGTTGTCCTGAGTGATAGAATGTTAGGGCTTGAAGTTAGACAGTGACTGTGAGCTTGGATACGGTGCTGTTGACAGCTGAAGAAAGAAATACTCCACACAGAGGGTTGTAGCAGGCAATCCGTAAGTGTCAGCGAAGTCAATTGGGAATGCACGTAGATAACGTAAATATGAGATGACAAGCTGTGCGTGTCAGCGAAGACAAGAAACACTGTGCATGTCAGTGAAATTTCAGCAGGCAAGCTGTGCGTGTCAGCGACGTCGAAGAGAACTGCAGGCAAATAAATATAAAATGACAAGCTGTGTGTACAAGTGGCAATAAGCTGTGCGCATCAGCGGTAACACGTTGCTCAGCGGTTGCTAGGAAACAGAGCAACGCCGAGGTTAAAAGGACTTCGTGCGGCGGAGCTTCACGCTGGGCCGTGTTGCGTCACAGTAGGCGTGCGGCGGAGTTTTACGTCGTAAAGGAATGACGTGCCAATCCAAGAGCAATGGAAGCTCCTCGCGCAGGACCTCGCGCTGAAGGGGAAGCTGGAGTCCTGTCCACGCGGGCTCACGGGGCAGAAAGCGTTGAGAGGATCGCGCACACAGGGCTCTCGCGCCAAAAAGAAAAGAGTCTTGCCCCCAAAATTTTTGAAAAACCAGAAAATGAATGACGTGCCAGCGGTGAATCAAAGTGGAGAGATAGTCCCAAAACCCAGGCCAACCACCGGATCTCCTTACTTTATAGGTGAGTGTCCAGAGGTCTCTTGATCACTCGATTCACGGTGTATTGGATGAAGTCTTGTTCAAGTTAATGCTGGAACGAGGGTTTGTCTTGGGAAGGAAGGCAGGTGGGAGTTGTAGAACGAGATGACCTTGGTTTCAAGAGTATATCGAGTTGGAGTGTTGAAGTCCAGGCATGGGTCCGATCTTCTTCCAGGTCGTCGCCAATGAAATGATGTAGGAGGCAGCAGGTAGTTTATAGAGCAGGATACTTTATTAAGTAGAATCAACAACACTCCAGCCTCAGCAGTTGAGCTGTCAACAGCACCAGATCCAAGCTCACAGTCACTGTCTAACTTCAAGCCCTAACATTCTATCACTCAGGACAACCAGTGTGCAGTCCCAACATTCTAATGGGCTAACACTGATTTACAATGCACATCAGTGTTAGCCATAGGATACTACACTCAGCTTGCACACACGTGTCTGCAGCTTGCGGAGTGTACACATATGAAAAGTGTGTGCACGCGGGATCGTTTGCCTTGGTGCAACTTTGTAATTGTCTAATATGTCTGACGGAGTGCCTTACACCCTGTAGACATTGTGGGTCTATTTTATGCAGTTCTACACAACCCACCCCCAAGCCCCACCGGATGAAATGTAGTCACATGGAAACCACAGAATGAGTAAATCCGGTTACATTGCAAATTCAACTGTTATGAATCACTCGTAAAAAAAAGCTATTAGGTCTGTACTTTCTATTCAAGCATACGAAAAACGTGTGAATCGGGCCCTGCATCAGGTGAAAATTCGTAAGTTATTCTAATGGTGACCTACTGGTAGAGGTGGAGTATTTCATAAGTGAGTATCACAATCATTGCCTGCCCTTTGCCAAGTCTACCAGTTCCAGGCAATCCCCAATGTCCATCGCAAGATGCCACTAAAAAAGTTTAATACTGCACCAGAGCAGTGCATAATTACATACAAATTATATAGAAATAATTATGATTTGCATAACGATGAAATTATAGTCTGTCACAAAAGATCGTATTTATTATTCCTCTCTCTGTATTCACGTCTCTGCCATGATTGGGAGCTTTAATAAACAGACTGAGCATCAGTATTAAGACTAGGTCTGTGGGCATTTTTTGTTCACATAAATTGAATAGGGGTGGGTGGCGGGGAGAAAACTCCTCCACGCAGCTACATTGGAGTTTTTTTGCTGAACTCTGCGAGTTGGCAAAAATACACGGGTGTGTTTGTTAGTTACACACACACACACACACATACATACATACACACACACACACAGACTTGGCCCAGTTTAATGTTTGTTCCATTCTAAAAATGATTTCCTAATTGGGGGAAAAACCTCAGATATGATTAGAAATATCTGTCACAAACCTCTCCTTTAAAACGGAGGAAACCAAAGAAAACACAGGCCCATTGTAAAATCTAGGCTATACAACCAGAGCATCAAACTGACAATCTACCTTTAAGGGTTCACCCTTGTTCCAGCATCCCATCAAGCACCAGGGGTGACTGTTAGGTCAGTATATTTTTACGCAGATGAAGGAATGTAGGAAGGTGGAATCTGACTACATGGTTGCCCCCACTTTTTTCCTGGTGTTTTGTTGGTTTTTGACTTAGTTTGGCTGGGAACCTGCTATTCAGGTCCCCAGCCTATCTGCTTTCTCTTTAAACGATTTGGAGTGCACTCTAGGTGCACTAGTGATTGGATACTGTGGTACCTTATGAGTCCCTAGTATATGGTACCTTAGGTACCAAGGGCATAGGTACTTCACAGGCCTACCAGGGGCTGCAGCATGTATTATGCCACCCCTGGGAAGCAGACTAAATCTGACACCACAGGCCTGCTACTGCAGCCTGAGTGAGGAAGTGCTAGCACCCCTCACTGAGATATAGGTTCCCTATATCTCTCCTACACACACATATAACTCAGTCACCCCTAAGGCAGGCCCTATCAATCCTGAGGGCAGGGTGCTTGGCTTCTATGTGAGGGGGTGCCTCTGGCTGAGCAGGGCCCCTCTGCAGCTCTCAGAGTCCATTCTCTGGTGCTGTTTGTGGATGCGGTTAAACCATATACTTTTAAGTGCATTATATCCTCGCGGTAAAATGCTAACTTTGGAATGGCTGCATCGAAACATGTCGTGTTTGGTGTCAAACACCTTGGAATACTATCCCTCCTTCTAGAGGGATAGACATGTACCTACTGTGGAAACGCGGTAGAATCCTGCAGAGCCCTGGCATCACAAAATGGATGCCACCAGTCACAGACACTGGGCTGCCCTCCTGCTGATGACCAACACTCGCAGTGGAGGAAGCCCAACAATAGATATCCTGTCCCAAGGGGGTGTGACCACCTCCCAGACAGGGTTTAGTGTATTGGGGCTGGGTGGGTGCACTCTTAGAGTGCTTTGAAGTCCTGCACTGGGGGAGCAGAAGGCTCCTCTGTGCATATGCCAGTTCAAACCGGCTCAGGGGCTACCTGTCCCTGCTCTGGCGCGAAACTGGACAAAGGGAAGTGGGTGTAGCCACCCACTCCCCTGACCCTCCCATAGGTAGGGTCATAGAGCTAGTCCCTCCCCTTCTTTTAGTAGAAGAGGGGGAACCTGTGCATTGCACCCTAGATATCCCTGGACAACGCTCTGAAGAAGAATCCTGGACCTTCGACGTTCCACTACCTTTGGAAGACTGAAGAATCTCCCTTGGAGTCAAGGAGTGACTCCCTGCTTGGCAGGCACCAAAACTACAAACGACGGTCGCAAACTACGCCGCTCCCGCCGGAGTCCGAAGTCCCTGCAGCCCAAGAAGTGGATTTCCTGACTTCTCAAAGGCCATCGTGAGTCCCCAGCGAAGCGGAGGCCAGTGGACCCCAAGAGTAACGAGGAACCGCGAACCCTGGGTACCGTGCACTATTGTCGAGTGCAACCCCTTCACAACGTTCCACGAACTTGTGCTTTGGACCACGTGTGGTCCCAGCCTCCAGCAGGAATCCCTCCTAAGATCAGAGGCCTACCACGTCCCGAGTGACCGTGGGCCCCTGTGAGAGAATCCTCCCGAGGCGTCTTCGCGATCCCTTGCCAGCTGGCTTGCGGGTCCCCAGAAGACTTTCCAAAGAAACCAAAGGGCTCCCCTGGTTGCTCCAGGCCTGCCCTGACTTACCTTCGCTGGGTGAGTTCCACAGACCTTGCTGGTCTGCGCCATTGTCTCTTCACACTTTCCCCGAGACTTGCTGTTACCAAGGCTTGTTGGCTCCAATCGAGTTGCCGACACCGTAGTAAGCCGCAGACATCGTGGGACACGCCGAATCCAGCTCCTGGTCGTCGATGACGCCTCCTGGACCACGTGGCTGAAGAGTCAAGGCACCCGCGGACAACCTGAATCTTGCGACGACGGTGGGCATCCATCTTCCTTGCCCCGAGTCACTGCCAAGTGACTTTGAACACTGTCCCCTCTGCTTTCAGGTCTTCCATCTTCCGAATCCAGGCTTGGATTCCTCCGGACACCTCTCCTGTCGCCACAAGCAGCAAGTCTTCACTGGCTCCCATTGAAAACGACGCCGCGACCCGACACCAAAGAACACCTATGCACCCGGCTCCCCTGGGTGAGGTAACTTCAGCACTACGGTGCTCCTGTGGGTGTGGGCCCTAGAACTACTTACCCTGTAAGTGACTTGCTTGTAGCTTCCCTCGAAGTGTCCTAAAACTCTAACTTTCCCAGTGCGACTATCGCACTGACTCGTAACCTGGTTCGCGTCTGTGTTACACACCGCGTCCAACTCCCTTGCAATACCATCTGTAACCGCGTCCTTCGACTCGTACAAGGACCGATCGGTGTGTTCGCCTCGAACACGCAAGGGACCTTTAACATTGATATTTCAATCGCGTCTGAGTGCATAGACTCGTACAGGATTTGCATCGGTGCCAGGTCACCGCGTCCGTCCCCTGTGGGTCTCCTACAACTACCTGGGGTGGTTCTTGGGGTCCCTCGATTCTAGATGCCCTAGACCTAGGTCTAGCAAACTAAGATTGTAACATTCAATTGTGCTAAAACTTATCCTGATAATATTTGACTTGTACATATGTTCCTGACCTCTAATCTCATAAAGAGATTAGTAGAGAGTGTTTATTAATAAATACATATATATTTGATATATATACCTGTGTGGTGTCTTTTCATTTGGTGATTCAAGAGATTGGGTGGTAAAACAAGCTGCTTTACATTCCTTCAAGACTTAGCCTGAAGGCTGCTCTCCACAGCTACCACAAGGATAGCTTTCTATAAAGGTTGTCTTAAACCTATCTACCATAAGAGTCGAATTGTTCTGGTGCAAGGTGTCCACTTTAATTAGTGAACAGCATATACCAGGCCAACTTCTCACAAGGAATTAGCACAAAAACACACAAAACAATCTGTATTTAATCATTGTCCAGGGAGGGTTGCTTATTACTTTGATAAGGGTTCCCCTGGAAGAGAACCACAATTTTAGCTATAAAACTTTTCCTTCTCTTCCAGGGGATCCTCATCAGTAGTCATAAGCATTAAATGTAATAGCAAGCTCAACCTACAATAAGTTTTGGGCAGACAAGACGAAATACAGAAGATATCACGTATTATGCAAAAGGATTCTTTAGACAGGTCTGACCTACATGTGCATCATCTCTTGAATCTGAATCCAAACAATGTCTAGTAAAGGTATGTATTAATTTCCATGAAGCAGTTTTACATATTTCAGAAATAGGAATATTTCTTTAAAGAGCCATAGTCACTGCTTTTCCTACAGCTGAATGTGCCTTAGGTTTACCAGCAAAGGTTTTATTTGCTAGCTGGTAACAGAGAATTATATAAGAAACAATCCATCTAGAAATTGATTGGTTAGAAGTAGAAAAATCAGTTGTAAGAGGACCATAGTTCACAAATAGGTGATCAGATTGACCTACTTCATTTGCTTTATCCAAATAGAATTTTAATACCCTCTTTACACCCATAGAATGCAGAGCCTTTTCCGCTGGATTAGAGAAGTTTGGTAAGAAAGTTGGCAAAGAAATTGTCTGATTGACATAAAAATCTGATATTTTTAAAAGGAAAGAGGGAGGAGTTCTCATTACAACCCTATGGAGGAGAAGGAGATCTAATAGGAGGAAAACATTTTAATCCCTGCTAAGAAAGCATTTTGTGAAGGATGCTTCCTATATGCAGTCATCCCTGCAAGATGAAATTCTATGGAAGAAAATGAGAGGCCCGATTTTGCCAAATGAAGAAGGTATGAAATAACTGCCTCCTCTTGGTAGGAAACAGGGTGATGGTTATTCTGAATGCACCATATACAATATCTTTTCCAATTGAAAGAATATGATGCTCTAGTGGATGGTCTCACTGCCTCTTTTAAAATGTTCATGGAATCTAGTGAAAGATTTAAGTGCATGTATTGTAGGAATTCAGGAGCCAAGCTGTTAAGTTCTACGATGGTAAGTTGAGGTGTAGGATATGACCCCCCCCAAATGTGTAGAGAAGATCCGGTCTACACCACAATTTCCTGTGTGGTCTCCCTGATAGGTGAAGAAGATCTGTGAACCACCACCGCCGAGGCCATTCAGGAGCTAATAGGATCAGTCTGGTCTTGGAATGCTGAGGGATGGGAGGAAAAGCGTAAAGAAATTTCCCTGACCGGTTTATCAAAAGGGCATTCCCCATGGAGCCTGGTTGGTAATATCGTAAGGCGAATTTGGGCATTTTTTGTTGTGTGCGTTGACGAAAAAGTCTAATTCCGGGTAAGCCCCAATCTTTGAATATGTTGTGCAGAATTTCGTAGTTTCGAATCCAATCGTGATTTTCTTGTATTATTCGACTTAGTGTATCTGCTGGTTTGTTGTGCACTCCTATATTGCCGTAATTGTTAAATTCTTTGCTAGAAGCCATTTCCAGTTGGTCTGAGCTTCCAGCGAGAACTGTCTCGAATCTGTACCCACCTGTTTGTTCAGATATGTTGTTGTATTGTATTGTCTGTCTGAACAAGGATTGAGGTTTTCTTAAATGAAGGGAGAAACTATTTTAAAGTGAGATGGACAGTTCTCAATTCCTACAGGTTCATGTGATAAGATTGTTCTTTCTTTGGCCAAGTCCCCTGAATGTGAAGGTAGTCCACAAGAGCACCACATCCCAGGAGAGAAGCGTCTGTTACCATAGCTTGAGTAGGAATGTTGTTGTGGAAAGAAACTCTTTTAAACAAATTGGACGCCTTGTACCACCAAGGGAATGATTGGATCGCTTGCTGGGTAAGCGTTATCTTGGTCTCCCCACTCCCTGATTTCTGGCTCCACTGATCCTAAACGCATTGCTGCAATGGTCTCATGTGGAGTCTGGCATTCGGTGTCAGAAAGATGCATGATGCCATCGATCCCAGGAACGAAAAAAGTTGTTGCACTGTTACATGGGGAGGTAGTTTCAGCAGTTGAAACTTCTGTTAGCTAGATAAGAGTATCTCCTTTGAAGTAAACACTTTTGCGAGCATGGTGTAATATCGCTCCCAAATAGTGAATCCTTTGTACTGGTACGACTGTTGATGTCTGAAAGTTGATTTTCAGACCTAGGCTTTGTAAGGTTTGCACTGCTGTTTGAAAGTCCTTCTTTGCTATGAAAAGATACGATTCCTTTATCAACCAGTTGTCCAACTATGGGTATTAAAAAGGTTTCCTTTTGTGGAGATGAGCCGCATCTACAGCCATACACTTTGTAAAGGTGCGAGGAGCAGACTTGAGGCTGAAGGATAGAACCTTTTTTTGGTGTCATAATTTGTTATTGCAGTAACTTTATTTAACAATTGCACAGTGTGGTACATAGGTTCAAAGCAACCAGAAGATATATAACAGTGCGCACAGGCTGGGGGGGGAGGAGAAGGTGGGGGGAGGAACAAGGGAGTCTGATCCTCGCATCTTTGTGCATCCCTCCAGGTGGCAAGGTTCGCCAAGTCTTTGCCCATAGGCCTCCTCTGGGGAGGAGGGGGTAGGCAATGGGCGCCATAGGGCCCAGTCTGCATAGGAGCGGGAAGGGGCGTGGTCCCAGTGGTTAGGTCAGGTGGTCAAGGAGAATCGGGGGGGGCACCAGAGAGGGGTGGGAGTCCCTCTGCATCGGAACGGGGGGGTGGGTTCCCCCCACTTGCTGGGAAGAGAATAGGGGGGGGGACGTTGCTTCACCCGGTGGCACCGAGGAAAACAGGGAGTGCAGTGGTGGTGTCCCCCTGGGGCAGGAGTGCAGTGGTGGTGCCCCCCTGGGATGGGCGCGCTTACTGGCGTCTCCAGTGGGGTGGAGGGGTAAGGAGAGCGGGGAGAGGTGGTGAGGGGGCGGTAAGGATGGCAGGGGGAAGGGTAGGGTAGAGGCGGAGGAGTGGGAAGGGGGCAACATAAAAGGGGGAGGGTTGGAGGGCTTGTGAGGGGGACGGCCGTGGATAGGAGGAGGGGGAGGGGGACGGGGTGGCTGGAAAGGCGCGGACTGGTCGGCGAGGAGAACGGACATCAAGAGTTGGTCACTGTGCACCAGAGAGGGGTGGGAGTCCCTCTGCATCGGACCGGGGGTGGGGAGGAGGGGGGGGGGGAAATACCATTTCCTATGTGAAAAGGAGGCACTTTCTCCACTGCATTTTTCTGTAATAATTTTACCTCCTCGTAAAGCAAGTTTTGATGTAGATGAAGACTGTTCTTCGGTAGAACAGAATTTAATTTGAGCGAATAACCATTCTGAACAATATTCAAGACGTACTTGTCTTTTGTAATATTGCACCACTCTTGGACATGGAATGAAATCCTTCCCCCAACCAAAGTGACCCAATGGACAGGAGAGAAGAAAACCCTCATGGTTTTTGCTGAGATTTTACTGTAGTGGCTGATGTTTGATGTCCTCCTCTGCCTCTAAAGAACCGCCTATGCTGGTAAGGCTATCTTTGCTGTTGATGTTATTGCTGTTGCTGCCGAGGCCTGCCACTGAGGGGCTTAAACATTCTGCGGGAAGTACCTCAGTTCGTAAGGTTTATAGCGTGTCTTTACTCTTTCTCCAAACCTACATCCTTTAGAGTGTTCAATTTGAATTTCATTTGGGCCATCTCATTATCTGGATGAGTACCAACGAGAGAATTGCCTGTAAAAGGAAGATAAAAAATCCTTTGCTGCGTTCAGGTTTTAACCCTGTCAATCTCAACCAGGCACTGTGTCCGAGACATTTTCCATGACAGTAGGCATATGCTGAAAGGTCAAAAGCATTGTCTGTTGCACATATCACTTGGTTCGAAACCATCATGCCCTCTTGCAAGATTTCCAGAAAACAATCTTGTCTATCCCCCTTCGGGCGTTTTTCAGCAAATCTCTGTTGAGAGACCCAAAGGTCTCTGTCATAATGACCCAGCAAAGCAGTTTCACTTGCTGATTTCACGGAAGTTGCCACTGTACCACATATTTTTCTAACAAGGAAAAGGTCCCTCGTGTCACCTATATGTATGTTCACCATCAATCTTTCCCCATATACACCATTTAATCAATGCTCTTTCGTACTCCCAATCATACTATGAGACCTGTTAATTGCAAAGATATCTAGCCTTTTATTAAAATACAAATTATGTTTTCTTCAATAAAATCTCATAAAAACAATTAAAAAAATTCATTACATGAAGTATAATCAAAAAGAGTTTATAAACCACCATTACATGTAAACAGATCACTTATATTTGACTGCATTTCTTTAATATTATCCTCTATCACTATTTCACTGCATTGCCTAGGTAGAACCCATATCAGCCGTCATTACTTTCATACATATACTCCAAAGAGATATTCTCCTATCAAAGCAACGCATATAGGCCTCCCCCTAAAATTTATACTGTCTGAAGTGCCTTGAACGAGATCTTGATCTCCTTGGGGAAACAGAACGCCTAGGTGTTGTACACCTGACCTCTTCGTTGGGGACCGTGGGGGCTGGATGCCTGCCACTACCACCACCCCTACTCATGGGGGCCTGGGTGCCTGCCACTACCACCACCCCTACTCAGGGGGGGCTGGATGCCTGCCACTACCACCACCCCTACTCATAGGGTGGCTGCTGATTTGCGGTTTGAAATCCAAACGATTTTACAGTTGCAATGCGCGCATCATTACCTGCGTTCCTTGTCGCGTGAAGCCTCGGAGTCGTCGTCAATGTTGCTAGGCAGCTTCCCGTGCCGCACATGGACGCAGTGTTACACCAACCCGCCGGGAGCCACCCTGCACTGCGCATTGTACGTGCCGCCAGTTTTGGATCTTCTGATGAAGTTTAGTGGAACGATCGTTGCCGACGCAATCCACACTCACGTATTTGCCACATGCCGTGCGGTAATAAGAAAAGTATGTACAGAGCACTGATTATGCCGCCAAGAAGTGTCGCTGGATTTAACAACTTGTACAAAAAGTGGTTTGTACTTTTCGTTTCTCTTCTCCGGTTTCTTCAATGTATAGACAACATTCCAAAGGTGAATCTCCTGTTCCTGACTCGTCGGTCTTATTGTTTGCGGTGACAAGCACACCTCAACCGGAAAGGGGCAATTTTGACAGTTTATGTACTCTGGCGTGCCACACAGTGTTGCTGTTACGTCCACCCCTTTAACATGACGCACAACATTGATGAATGTTCATCTATTTATAAGCCTATTGTGTACTAGGCTGTCGTTAGAGTTTAGTTTCTATTTTTGGTTTTCTCAATTTCAACATGGAACTGTTTTGCTCCACACTTATCCTGCACGGGTTTGCTTAGTGGGATTTGTAGGCACTTCACATTACGGTCTTCTACATTGGGTACATAGCTTCTTGGTTTCAGTGCTCATTTCCTAGATTCACATTTTACTCTTCCCTACAGAGGGATGGCAATGGGTCACAGCCCCATTTTCTTACGTTACACTTATCTCAATGGGTTTTAGCCCCATTTGCCTACTTTTCATTTGTCTCTATGGGTTGCAGCCCCATTTGCTTACATTACTATTACCTCTTACGGTTGTTCTCCCATTTATGCTCCTTCTAGTTGTGTTTACCCTCACAGAGAGTACCTGCTTATGGGTATAAGTCCCATCTACGTTAGCTGTTCACCCTCACATTAGGGGGTAGGCATTGGGTTTCAGTCCCATTCACGTTAGCTTTCCTCCCCTATGGCTGGGGGTAGGACATGGGAGTCAGTCCCATTTACAGTAGCTACCTCCATTTGTTTCTGGGGTAGGTCATGGGGGTCATTCCCATCTACATGTACTTGTGGTACATCATTACATTTACATCCTTACACAGGGTGTGCCTTACTGGGTATCAGTCCCATGTACATTAGCTTCCACCCTTATGTCAGGGGTAGGTCATGGGTTTTAGTCCCATCTTCACATACGAGTGGTACATTTTGACCCTTTCTTAGGGTGTGTCTCATGGGTTTCAGTCCCATTTGCTGTTATTTTCTCGCAACATTATGTTTATATTATATTACATTGTCAATTTTAAAACGCAATGTTATGCCTTTTTATATCACATTGTCAATTTGAAAATGGGGGAGGATGAGTGATACTTTCTGTATTTTCTTCTCATCTTCTCTGTTTACTCGCTTGTTCAGTTCTCCTCATGATGTCTTATCTTCTTTACATCCTTGGAATCGAGACTATATTTTTGTTAGTCTTCCTTTGTCCTCCGTCTTTCCCCTATTGCTGGGTGATTCTCGTTCTTCCTCATAGGAGGAGATCCTTCCCTCTCTTCTTCGTGTGTCTGAATGTAGTCAGGTGTTTAGTTCGTGTTGTGCTATGTCCTGCCTCCTAGCATGCCTGTCTGGCCAGTGGGTGTGTCTGGGGGTAGTCATTGGTGCTCTTACGTCTATCTGCTACTTGTTTTTTCTTTTCCCACTTATCTTCTATTCAATTTAAATTTTTAGAAGGGGAGGATGGGTTATATCAATCTGTGTATAATTAGCTATTGCTCTCTCATCTTATACTCCCACCTATCTTTCTGCTCCCTCCTCTATGTTCTCTTCATTGCATCTTTTCAGCTGCACTTGTATTCCTTTCTTTTATTCCTTTTCTTGGTTCACATTGTTTTATCTTCTTTCAGGTTACAACATTCATGCTTCTGTTATATAAGAAAGGGGGATATGTAGTATCCTGTTCATGTTATAATCCTGCTATCATCTTCCTCCCTGCTCAGCCAGTGTGAATGTGCTGTGTGCTGCATGGAATGTTGGGGTGATGCCTACTGGAATGTTGGGTGCCTGTGAGGTGAAGTGTGACAGTTGGAGAATGGGCTGAGCAGCAGGCAGGCTGCTCCAGGTGGGGCTGCTTCACAAGAACTTATCAACCTGCTTCACCACAACTCATCTACATTTAACCTACTTCAATAAATCTACTTAAACTACATCCTACCTGCATGGACTTCATTACTACAGATTTCTTTCTCGTCTCTCCTGGTAAGAGCAGAGTCCATGATTCTCATGAGTACCCAAATGTCCAGAATCATCTGCAAGCTCTGCCCATTTGGCCACGCCATGTTTTCCTTGGTACTATGCAAAGGTCTTCTCGCCTTTCCCCACATTGATGGCCAGTTTAACAAAAGGCCCTCAAGCACGTTTCCGACGATTTTGGTGATGCAGAGGAACATGAGGACATCTCCACCAAACAAAGAAGCACTTACATCATTTAGTTAAGGGGAAGTACCTTTGTTTGGTGGAGATTCACCTCTTTGTAGTCTCGTTGCCTTCTCTTGACGAGGACTCACGTTATCACAAATTTGTGGATGAAGACGCTTGAGGAACAATCACATTGCCGAAATTGCATGCACACCTTTTGGTGCTTTACATAGCTATAGTGCAGAATATGCACAAGACATTTACACAATGTGGTAGCACTTAAAAATTAACCAAATGAAAGTACTCCAGTTGGGTAGACGTTTTCAGAAAAACTGGGGACTCTTCTTGAAAAAAATGAGGTTTTATTCTGGCCCTGTTGCTGATTTCACAGAAATTAAACATCAACAGGAAGCACTTACACAAACAAACATAGCAAGTGCCCCAGTTGAAGCGCCACTTCAGTAAAGCACAAATGATCCTAACTTCTTGGGCTTTGCGAAGGCAAAGCATGTGTGTTCCCTCTCGTATTCCACGTTGAAAAACTATATGAAATGCTTAATGGAGGTGAATTCATCGTTGATATAGTGGAGCAAAATCTGATGTGTAGTGACTGTGATTAGTTGTTTCTTTCCTGTCGTCTCCTGGTGAGAGCAGAGTTCATGGTTCTCCCTTTTAAATAACCTAAGTATGCAACTGCCCAAAATGCATAGCACCACTCCCAGACCCACACAGGCACTCTCAGACCCCACCCAGGTACTCACAGACCCACACAGGCAATTACAGACCCACTCACAGACACTCATACACCCACTTACACACTAACACAGGCACTCAGACCCACTCACAGACCCACACAGGCACTCAGACCCACTCTCAAAGGAGACAGGTTACAGCTAGAATTAAAAAGTTTTTAAAACTCTCTGAAAAAAACAAAGGTTACAGGGACGTTATAGTTAGGAAATAGAATTTAAAAAACCCCTTAGAAATTCACTGAAAAATCGAAAGGTTACAGGGACAATAGTTAGGCTCAGATTTCACTTGTCCAAACCATGAAATTAAGTAGTTATAGTTACCTGAGCTAACTATAACTTACGTCCCCACAATGCACTGCTTATGACCTCACATATTACACCATTCATGACATGGTCAGTGAAATCACTGATGACATCTCAAATGACATCACTGATAACATCATCCTGATAACCACTCACACCCCTACACAACCTCTCCTACACCCACTCATACATGGAAACAGGCACTTACAGACCCATACCAGTACTCACACACCCACTCACTCCTCCATAGAGCTACTCCCACACCCATATAGCAACTCACACACACTTATTCACCTAAACAGCCACTCACACAGCCACTCGCACACCCACTCACTCACTCTTACAGCCGCTCAACACAGCCACTCACCCACACACCCACTTACACAACCACTTACCCACTCTTACATCTATACAAGCATTCCCACATCCGCTCACTCATCCACACAGCCATTCACAGACACTCTCCAATACAGTCACTCACACACCAACTCACTTAACCAAACACCCACTCACCCACCCATACACCCACTTACACACCCAGTCATCACTCATACAGCCACCCACTCACACACCCATACAGCCACTCACACCGCCAATCACTCACCCATACAGCCACTGACACACTTACTCACACACCCATACAGCCACTCCCATGGATACAGTCTCGCACCACTCAGGTCACATACGTTAGAAATATTACCACTCATTAGTAGTATAGAAAGAATAGTAATTTAATTTATGCAGTACCTTAGTATATATAGCCAAGTCTCAGAAAAGTTTACGAAATACTTACACTCACTGGATGAGGTCATCAGATATGTCATCAGTGATGCCATCTGAGATGTCATGAGTGATGTCATCAGTGATGTCACTGACCATGTAATGAGTGATGTAATATGTGAGGTCATGAGCAGTGCACTGTGGGGGCTTAAGTTATAGTTAGCTCAGGGAACCTGAAGAAGAGGAGAATCAGTTTGCAGAGCGGGAAGGATGGGTGGCTTGGTAATTAATCTGCGGCTAGATCTGGTCTCTACCAGATAAGGTGTTACCAAAGGTAAGTAACTTATTCATCCGATAGAGACGTCTAGCTGCAGATTCCGTACCTTTGAAATGAGAAACCCATGCAGCACCACCCGGGAGGAGGGTCTGCGAACCGATTCCAAGAAGATCCCTGACTAGGCTATTCGATCTGCATAAGAAAAGAGAAAGAGAGACCGCTCGCCAGGAAGGGAGGGTGAGGAAGAAAACATCCCACAAGAAAACTCTGGGAGAGCCCCGTGAGGAACTGAATCTGCAGCTGTGCAAAACATGAGAAAAACACAATGGCATAAGAATAAGACGAGTAGGGAGAACACTCCATATAAACATAGCACTACAACGCCCCCCCCGGAAGGTCAACAGGCCCAAGAGACCGAGGCGGAAGGCTAAGGACAATAGCTAAAACTACTGGGCAAAAGCTCTTAGCGACAGAAGTAGGCAATGCAGAGAGCACTAACCAATAGCTTATGAAAAGCATTGTGAGCAATATCAGCAATCATAGGCATATACCATGTGAGGTAGAGGAAACACTTGAAAAGAGAAGGAAGCCCCTGGGGCAATGCAACACAGAATTCGAAGAAAGAAGGTAGAAAACAATATATTTATATATATATACACAAATACATATACAGAAATTACATCGTACAATAAAATGTGCCCAATAAGGGTACATACAACCGGCCACAACAGCGGCCATGGGCCGAAGGTGAGACAACGGCGAGCTGGAAACCAGCCACATGACCCCGTCTAAAGGGAGAGGGTGGGGTAGAATGCACACACTCCAGAAAACCAAGTGAGCAGACAGAAACAGCTCTACCGACTGAGCGGGTACGATTAGGCAGTCGAGATACAATGGAAAAGAAAACCGCAGAGAAGAAACAACCGTGCTAGAATAGAGAAATAAAAACCACAATGGAGCACTGGGAAAAGGGCAGAATTGAACTATGCCAACATAGGGGAGGCCTATTCAGATAACTAGTCCTCACTGCAAAAGAAAATAGTATGGGAAGACAAACACCAGAAATAAAGGTCCAACCAAAGGACCAGTGTAAAGAACTGAAGTAGCAGATGGAGAGGCAGTGCCCACAGCCTAACAAGCATGAAGGCCAGAAGCAAAAGAAAGTCCTCATGTGCACAGGGCAACCTGTGCCGGCCAACAAGCCAGGGAACAACGTGAGTGAGGATCCTGACATCACCCAAGATCCAGGGGCGTAACAAACACCCCCGCAGCCCCCGCGGTGCGGGGAGCCCCCAGTCTTCGGTAGGTGAAGGGGGCCCCCTCAGCTCTTCGGTAGAGAGCTGCGAGAGAGAGGCTTGCTCTAAAGCAGCTGCAGTGTGCAGCCTGCTCTGAGCTCCTCGGGCTGACCCAGGACTGAAGAGAAACAAAGTAACAAGTTACATTGTTTCTCTTCGGTCAGAGCCAGGCCCGGAAAAAGGATGGGGGTGGGGGCCCCAGAGAGAGCATTCACCACAGGGCACAGCCTCTGAGAAGCTTTGGACGAGGCAGCACAGAGCTGACAGGGGCAGGAGAAGGATTGCAGCTCCAGGAACAGGATCTGCTGGGACGCATTGGAAGGTAAACAAGCATTTGCAATACATGGTTTTGCAATACATGCATTTGCATATATGCAAGTCATATATGGTTTGGATTGGAATTGTTAGTTGTGGAATTGTGTTGTGTGGATTGGATCTGTGTAGTGAAATAATGTGGCATGGTGTGCAGTGTAATTATGTGGATAGTAATTGTGTGGTATTGAGTGTACTGGAATTATGTGGAGTGGAATTGTGTGTCATGGAGTGGGATTGTGTGTCTTGGAGAGAGATTATCTGGAATGGTATTTTGTGTTGTGGAGTGGTATGTAGTGGAGTTTACTTATGTGGAGTGCTGTTAAATATTGTAGCATGATGTGGAATTTTGTGGTGTAGATTGGATGTATGTGGTGTGTTGGCTAATTGTGTTGTTGGTTTGAATTATGTAGTTTGTTGTTGAATTATGTGGTGTGGAATGGAAATGTGTAGAGTTGAATTTGTGTGACGTGGAAGTGTGCGCTGTTGAGTGAAAATTATGTTGAATGGTATTATGAGGCATGGTGTGAAGGGTAGTTATGTGGAATGTTGCTACGTGGCATAGACTGGATTTATGTGGAGTGTATTTATGCAATATGGAGTAGAGCATAATTATGTGGAGGTAAATTATGTGGTGCTGGGTGGTATTATGTGGAGTGTAATTATGTTGTGTGATGAATTGTGTGGGGATGAATTGTGTGGAATTATGTGGCATGGTGTGGTGTATAATTGTGCGGAGTGGAATTATGCAGCATGTTGCAGAGTTGTATTTTGTGGAGGGTAATTATGTGTTTTGGAGTGGAGTGTAAATATGTTGTGTGAAGTATAATTATATAGGTTGAAGTGTAATTATGTGTAGTTGAATTGTGTTGTGTGGAGTGTAATTATGTGGTTTGGAGTGGTATTAAGTTGTGTGGAATGTTATGTGATGTGGAATTATGTGGTATGGAGTGAAGTGGAAATGTGTTTTTTAAATTTTAGGATTGTAATTATGTGGTATGGAATGTTGTAGGGTTAAATTATTTATAGTTGAATTGTGTGGCATGGAATTATGAGATGTTCAAATGTGCTGTGTGTGGTAGACTTGTACATTGGAACAGTGGTCCCGGTGAACAATTGAATATACATAAAGAGAAACAATAAATTTTGGAATTTAAAACAAGAGATGAAAGTAACGTGTTATGTTTAATGTACAGTGTTGTTTAATCACACTGGACTGACAATGATTCATAACATTTGTTAACACAGTGTTAAAACAGTGCCCCAGGAGGGGAAGGGAAAGGTGAGGGTATTGTGATTGAAGTGAGGATGAGGAAGTGAATGAAACAAAGTGCGAATCACAAAATCTATTATTTACAAAGCAAGAGGGCTCCTATTTAAAGCCAAGTTATTCACAAAATATCCAAAATTTAAATAGCCATGGTCAATAACAGAAACACAGTGATTCATCGCTGTTGTTAAAACTGGCTAGTATCAGATGTCGACGTTTCGGTTATTATGTCCCTTACGCCGGGGTCTTCCTCAGGACAGTAGTGGGGGAGAGAGGGGTGGTTACCTGGGGAAAGAGCATAAAAAACCCATTGAGAACTACGAATTTCCATAAGGGAAATGGAATACATCAAGGGCCTAAGCCTAATATTTTACCATGAAAAGGCCTTCAAATGGGCCTGGAGGGGAGAGTGTGTGGTAGACTTAGCATAGCTGCCAAGGTTTCAGATTGCGATGTGTGACATTTTCATAATTTCAGTGTAATTATGAGTGACATTTCAACGACTACGAGTGACACTTTCTCGTGAGCAAAATCAAGCAATGAAGAGGAGGGAAACATATAAATATTAGAAATTACGCCCATTTGAGCAACTAGAAACTCTAAGAAAGTCACTGAACTAAAGTGTGCTAACAGCAGGCTACTGAAACCTGAGCAAAGTCAGACTGTGTGAATGTCACCCATTATTACAGTTAAATTATGAAAAAGTCACACTTACCAATCTGAAACCTTGGCATCTATGAGTGAATCAGTGTGAAAATGTGCTATAATTGAGGTGTATTCCTCTGCACCCTCATGGTGACCAGCCTGCCAGGTGTCTTTGCAAACTTGCAAGCACCAAGCAGTTTTCCATCAGCTACATGTTAATGTAACTCTACAAAATAAATACATAGGATGTTCTCTACAGAAATCAGAGGTTTGCCTGCGCCAGGTTACACTTACTCCAGCACTTTAAAAGTGGCAGTTCATTCAAGGTCCAATCAGGCCTCCCATAATGTCTGGTTACTCTGCGTAGAAATGCTGCAAAGTTTTTTTTAAATGCTAATCTGTGGTCAGATTAAACCTTCCATAAAGAGCTGCTTTCATCTATGAGTAATCAGTCAGTTTCTGGGATGCTAAAATCACAGTAAGACCCAGTGACCTACCCTCTAGTGCCTCCACAGTGATCTTCTGCCTGAGGTTGGGGGGGGGGACGGACGACAGGGATCTAACATGTTTTAGGACTATGTGGTCTAGACTGCCCTGGTCTGAAGTGTTTCGTCCATTTAGCCAGGAGTGTGAGGAGGGGAGATCCAAGCCTGAAGCAGTATGTGCAGTGGTGCCTCTGATGCTCCCAGACTAGAGTTAGGCCACAGCTCCCTGCGCCACGGTAGGCACCTAGACCCTCGGCACAATCAGCTCGTCTGCGGAGCAAGGTCTGTAGGTGTCAGCTCGTCTGCGGAGCAAGGTCTGTAGGTGCATTAATACAACACCTGCTGGACGGAGGGGGACCTGAGGCCTCTTCTGTGTGTGTGTGTAAATTGGGCCTCACTGGCCTGCGACCAGCAGGCAGAGGCCCGAACTTGAGAGGCTGGATGAGGCAATATAGTAGACTGTTAGAGCATGCCTCTTGATGGACTCTAGTCAAAAGAGGAGCATTGAGGACCGTGGGAGGGCCAACAGATGTTGGATGGCTGCGAGGTGACTGACCACAGTAACAGGTGGAACTACAAGAGATGACTGGGGGCGCTAACCCTATGAGGAGCAATAATTCATGGCAGTAAGGGGAGGGGAGGTTATGTCTATGCACTCCGAGAGTGTAATGTGCGGTATCAAAACAATGTCACCTGGGTACAGTAACGCTTTCAGAAACCATTGTCACACATTTAGCAATTACTCAATGTAACATCCCTAATCAGTGCAGCTATATATCTATCTTGCATCTGAAGAAATCAACGCTCTGACAAAGGTAAGAGTTACCAATACACCTAGGTCACAGGAGTTACGGGACCTTCACAATTAACATTTTTGTTTTTCATTCCGGTATGTCTGTTGCTGTAAGTAGCTATTACCGCCATGTGAAAGTTTCGAAGAAAACAAGTCGGAATCAGCCTGGAAACAGACTCCCGCATGTTATTCCTTTAATACTTACTCATCGTTATTTCAGTTCCCCCAACAACAAAACAGCAATGAAATTGGGCACTTCAGCGCTGTGGTGTCATCGTGTTGGAATCTTAGATCCCGGCTCCTCCATGCAGAGCGGCCGTTTTTGCACATCGCTCCCCGCAGGGAGGCGGAGGTTATCCCGGGTCACATCACCCACTCCAGAGCTCCGGTGCCCTTCTCAAGCCCCTAGCTCCCGTCAGGAACCAGTCCTTGCATATGTCGCACTCGAAACGGCTGACATCGTAGGGCTGCCGGTGCATGGCGCGCGCCTGCAACAAATCCTCGCGAGACCTAACTTTATGGACATACTACGGAAATACGGCAAAATGTTGTGGGCATAGAAAAGGAACAATCATTACAGGACTACCACACAGGCAGCTGTACTGCACAACGAAATTTACTGCATCGCGTTTAGGAGACAGGGGAAGCACCAGAAAACAGACGGCAGCCACATGGAAATAATACTACACCAGCAATGATTAGCAGCACTGGTACCCGAGGAGGCGCGATGCCTGTTATGCGTGATTTTGCATTTCAGTGCGGTGATGCGGATCACCACACTTAAATGCGTTAGTCTAACGCCAGATGGGTGGTACTTGGCAGGGCTGAATTTGGTGGCGTGGATTTGGACAAGCTGTGCACGCTAAGGCTTTTATGTCATGGGGTATAAAGTGGACGTTTGTCTATTTTTCTTTGTAAAAATAATATGGGCTGTTTCTTTACCTTCCGGTACATTTCTGAACAATTTGTTAAGCTAAATTGTATTGTCGCATTGTGTGCGCATGCAGGGAAGAACGATTGTCTGGCAGACATGCAAAAAATTATCCTACGTCTCAGTATTAACTTCCACACTTCTAAGCAGTAATTCCAATCCTAGAATGAGTTACCTGTTTGCTTTACAACGACAGTTAGTAAAACAAGTGCTTTGCGAGCCTGTATAAGTAGCAAAGGTTTTAAAGGGACTTATTTCGTGCAAGGTATTACTTTTCCCAGTTCACGGAAGGGATAAAAAACATCTCCAGATAATAATAGGGTTGACAGGAAGGTGCGATAGCAGAATATTGATACGTGTGGATCTGGTGAGGACTGCGGGCAGCAAGTGCTTGATACGCTATTTGCATAAGAAAATACTATATATTTTTTTCATTATCCTCCATTAGTTATTAGTAAGGAAGGGGGAAGAGAAGCGTTCACTGGCAACATTCAGTTAGTCTTACAGAGACAAAGAATGCTGTGGTCTGTGGTAGATGCCGCCCAGACGTCATAGGTATATGTATCAGGAGCTGCCATTGAAAGGAAGTGGAATTGCGCTTTAGATGTTGCCGGTATTGATGGCTACTGTGCGGTTGCAGACTTTGCTGGGCTGACAGTGGGTGGGGAAATGCTACGTTGTCACTGTAGGTTTAATTACATAAATCGCGCATTCTCTCTGGTGTTTGTTCTTGGGGTACTTGCTGACTGGTGCTACACATGGGATCAGGTTTGCCTTTGACAGGAGGTATGGCTTAGTGGGGTACATAGTGTAAATTAATGTTGGCGTGAGGAAACAAAAATCGGACCCTTTGTACATTTAATATTATTGTGTGCATCATGCAGAGGATGAAAAGTAGCAGGAACAGCTTTGATGCCGTAGAGGCTAGCAGGAAGAACTGTTTTGGGGTGGTCAGTTGAAGAGATTCTTTAACATGTTTTAAACTACTACGGTGGCATTGGGGAGGGCAGCAGCTGAAAGGCTCTGTCTTTACTGGTAGGCAGTGGTTAGATGGGGACCGGCTATCAGTCTTTCTGTCGGTGGTGGACAGGGGAGCAGTGGGCGGCGGTCACGGGTTCGCAGTGACATCCGAGGGGTGGTTTTAAAGGCGGGCGGAAAAGCATAACTGCGGGTTTCGTAGGGGTGAGAGTAGAGTTAATGGATGCGTTAGTAGCAGGCACGAAGGCAGTGGTCTGTGTTTGGAGGTGGTTACCTGAGCGGGCTTCGCTTGAAGGTGGGTCATCAAGTAGGAGGATGTGTTTGGTAGGCCGGCTGGAGGCAGTGTTATGTAACTTTGCTGGAGGCGCAGCAGCAGTATTTACTGATATATGTAAATCGCCCAATGAAAGGGCGGATGTGACCAATGGAGGAACCAGAATCCTTTTTTTATGGCTGGGGTGAGCCCCTGCAGTATGGCGGGTCGCTGGCCTGAGAGCTCTTGACCGGCGCAGAGAATGGGGGGCCCCCTCCATGTAATTTGCAGGGGGCCCCCTCAAGTTTCATTACGCCACTGCCAAGATCGTACTTGGTATGGCTATTAGTACAAGGGACACAAACCCTCAAGGGGATTAGAACTGCAACCGCTCTTGCAAGAAGTCAAGGAAAGTCCCCGGAAAGAATCCCAAGGGATCACAAACCACCGTAAGAGTCAACCCAGAGTGAACGGGTAAGGAACCCATGTCCAAGAAAAACAGAAGATGAAAAATAGCTATAAACCCCCAACAAGGGTAGAAGGCACATCTGAAGAACAGCCATGGTCTGGCAAGCCAACCCATGGAATTCCAATTTCTGGCCACTCCAATTAGGGAACCCCCCACTCCCAGCATGCTCCATCAAAAGTCTGGGTATTGTTATCAGCAGTGATCTGTCTGTGAAAGCCCAGATCGGGACAGTGGTTTCCTCCTGCTTCTTCCAGCTGCGACGAATCAGGAAGATTAGTAGATTTCTGACTACAGAAGCCCTAATCCAGGTCATTTTGGCACTGGTAGTCTCCCGCATTGACTACACCAACTCACTTTATGCAGGTATCCCAGCATATCAATTTAAACGCCTGCAGTTGGTGCAAAATCAAGCGGCCAGATTAATCCACCAACTGCCCAAATGGCACCACGTTAAGCCGTTAATGGAAAGTCTACACTGGCTCCCAGTTGCCAAATGCTGCGCATTCAAGCTGGGGTGTATCACCTTTAAACCTCTATAGGGCAACAGCCCAGCATTTGCATCCTCTCGGATTCAGGGCTATGTTCCCTCCCGGGACCTTAGGTCTTCGCATTTGAATTTGTTGGTCATCCCATCCTCTAAACAGAAGAAACATGGAGGACTAAGGTTTGCAGTCTTGGCCCCTCAATCATGGAATTCTCTCCCTATAGAGATCAGATCACTGACCTCTTACGCACAGTTTAGAAAACAGCTAAAGACCTGGCTGTTCTGCCAGGCATATGACTAATCCCCTCTCAGCAGCATCACTCCCTGGACTCAAGTGCCATTAAACTGTTTGGTGTACGTGCGCTCTATAAGCTCTTTTAACATAACATAACATGAAATGTTGGGGTAGGATTCAGAGGTGTCATGGAAACGTCTCCAATCAAAAAGTGAAAACAACCGCAGCTTTGCACAAGGCAGAAGCAAAGGAAAAACAGTCCATACAGAGACACAGAAGAGGTAGGGCGACCGAGTAGGCTACCCATGCCAAGATTGGCAGGGCCGCAAGGGACCCAAGAGAAAAAAAAGACTGCAGGCATGCGCCCGTCTTGCCTGTGTAGAGCGAGAACTAGCCCAAGAAGTGCTAACACCTGAAGAGAGGCAGAAGGAACACCACTTAGGGCAGGACCAGACAATGTACCACAGGCCAGGAACCACGCCCCATCTCTTGCTTCTACTAGGAAAGAAGGGCACCAGAGTGGAAGGAAAGAAACCCCTAGCCGGTGTGGAGAAACACTAAACACCGGGGGTGAGGGGGCGGGGGTAGCAAGAAGAACCACTGTGCACCATCTTTTGACTTGCACCGGTGCACCAAAGCACAGCATGTGGAGTCCCCTATAAGGGGTACTATGACATCAGAAACATATGGAGGAAAACCTGTAAGGCATACAGACGAAGTACCCTATCAGGGAACAAGACCACAGTGCATCTGGACAATACTATGAAAACACCCCAATCAGAACTTAGGTAAAAAGCAAAGATCACCGTGCAGCCACCGGCGTAGGCACCAAACAGGGTCAGAAAAGATGCGTCCCAAAAAACAACCAGGGACCACAACCTGTCATCGACAGGGTAACACCAAAAGAAAAGAAAATACCAGCAGGGCACCACACCACACTGCATGCGGAGGTGATGAGTGAAAAGAAGAAGCCAACTGGCACTGCCTTTAACAGCCCACACAGAAGGGAATGCAGGAGACCAATCCCAGCCCGACCAAGTACGGGGGGAAGATGAGGGTGGTATGGCAATCAGATATTAAGATTTCGCTCCACTCCGGCTATCCTGAAAACGGCGTAAAGCGGAGTCAAGCTTGAGAGCCAAACAGATATTGACCATCAAAAGGCATGTCCACCATGGCGGACTAAACAGCCTCACATAAGCCGTTGGTATGAAGCCAGGCATGCCTGGTAAGAGCTACTGAAAAGGCCATGGCCTATCCAACAGAATCTGTGGTATCCATGCCACAACGAATCAATAATGTAGCCTCCTGACAGCCATCCTGGGTCAGCTGAGAAACAGTGTCCCGAGAGTCATCAGGGACGGAGGGGAGAAAGCGCAAGACCGAATCCCACAACACATGAGAAAAATGGCCCAAAACACAAGTCGTATTCAGGGACCGTAAAGCGAAGCTGTTAGCAGAAAAGAGATCTCGACCAAAAGCATCCAGACCTTTAGACTATGTCCAGAGGGACATCAGGCATGGCACTA
Source organism: Calotriton arnoldi (assembly GCA_963921515.1). Classification (NCBI taxonomy): domain Eukaryota; kingdom Metazoa; phylum Chordata; class Amphibia; order Caudata; family Salamandridae; genus Calotriton; species Calotriton arnoldi. The sequence continues at coordinate 145,061 of CAWUFW010000785.1, forward strand.
ATGTTGGGGCAGGCTGTAGCAGCCTGAACCCCAAAGCTGTGCAGAGTAGGCTGACCGAAAAGGAAGAGTGAGTCACCAGGGGCAGGATGGTGCCTATGAGCTATAGACCGGTCCACGGAGAACCTTAAAACTGGTTTAGCCCAAGTGCCCAACAAAATATCAAAAAGGGTATCACTGAAGGGAAGCGCAGGCTGAGTTCACAGCTGGCCCTGCTGAAGCACCTCAATTAGGGGATCAATGGCCACTTCCACAGAAGAAAGCTGCAGTCCCAGAACTACGTCAAATGTCTGCAAAAGCTGAGCTAGCCTCGAAAGCGAGGAGAGGAGAAGAAAACAGGCCAGAGGATGGGGAAGAATCAAGGCCACTAGTGTCACCAAGGGCAGAAACCCAATGAAACTTCAGAGGACGCTCAGTCATGTGATCACCCACATCACCAAAATACTGGTGTGCCAAAGAGAAAATAGCAGGGGGCTCCTTCGAAAGTGGAGAAAGGCAGTAAGAAGAGGACAGTTCCACTGACGTTCCCGAAGTCGAGAAGACGACACCTCGGCAGGAAGGAGAGACAAAGTAGGGGCGACCAGTGTCAGCGGATCAACACAGGTGTCACAAGTGGGAACCCAGAAGGGCTGTGCACCGGAGCCAAGAAGGAGTTGTTCATGGACTCGGAGGGCCTCGCTGACACCGAGGGAGGTCCTGCCGGTTTGGAGCTAGTCAAGGACTCACCGACATCCTTGGAGCAGAAAAGCGCACCAGAGGGAGGCGGAGAGCCAAAAATGGCATGGAGGGAAAGATAGTATTCCCTTATCTGAGCCAGAGTCGCCTCTGTGCTGGGAAACACCTGAAGGCGCTGCCCAGATTCTCGTTCTGACTTCGAATTCGGAGAAATAGGAGACGAGTCAGGGACACCCTGCACACGTGGTTAAGTTGGGGAAGCCTGCAATGCCAACCGAGTGACTTACCAGGTGACTAAGAGGATGAATGCCTTTGGGAGCTGACCCTAGAGAGGTCCTCAGAGGAAAAAAAGGAACGTGACCGACAAGGGGCCGTCGACCACCGTACCACTAACAGTGTCATGTGGCGCTCTTGCAGCGCCGACGATCGAAGCTCAAGGCACAAGCCGCACCATTCGGAGTCAGGGTGCGCCACTAAACACCACATTCGTAGACCTCGAAGATATCTAGAAAAAAAGCACACTGTTTCGTCGAGGTACCGTTCTCCGGATCCACGTGGAAACTTGTAAAGGAAAAATCCAGAGGACGGCGTCGTTACGGAGTCGCCTGATGCCCTCTACCGACGTGCAGAGGTACTGCTGTAGAAAAATGTGCGGATCCAGTCTGGCACCTGGGCATAATTCAAAGGTAAGAAATCTGCGGCTTGACGTCTCTATCAGATACCATGAGCTGGAAAAAAAATTGAACAGTTGCCAATGAAAGAGCATGATGGGATACTTGGAGTCCTTAAAGCTACAGTGTCAGATTTGCAGCCATGTAAGGTTGCAGCCTATATGATTAGAGTGCCCCATCATTTCCATTAAAAAAGCATTGCACATTTTTTTCTTCTCACTTAATCTCCCTAGGACTTTCCTTACTTTTACTGGGGTTTCTGATTTCAATAAAACATAAATGGAACTGGTCAATATAGCTTTTTAATAGGATGCTAAAAATTTTTACATTAAGGATTGAGGGCTTTTCTAACAAAAAGCGAAAACAAATTCTATTCTTGTGAACAAGTATTTTAAGATACTGCATGCAGGTGGGACATCTAAGTACTTATGAGTATCAATGGAGATCTCCTGAAGGAGAACCAAGGGCTGCATCTAATATTAAGAGAAAAAGAGCTGCAAAACTTTACACCAAACTTGGATAGTGCAACCTCCAAATCATCCATGATGAAGACCATTTGGTCAGGTAAAGTGTGCAACCTTAGAAGGTACAAGGCTGGACGAGTTTAACCTGACAGTCCTTAGAATGCAAATAAAAAAATGCCCAAATAATTTATATACATTAAAGAGCTTAGTAACAGTATATTTGACTTGGACTGACACAGGTAACTAGTTCCTGTTTCACATGTAGGACATTTATCCCAGCACCCAACAATCAGTCTGGTGCACCTGCTCAGAAACCAAGGGCACTTCACAAAAAGGTCTTTCCTGTAATGCAAAGGTGTCAACAAAAAGAAGCGCACCATTGGCTCAAGTCTGAGCTTACTAGAAAGGTTACAAACCAACTACGTGCCTCTATCTCTAATATTAGCATGCATGTAGTCGAAGAGAAAAAGAAAGCACTTTAATCACAGGGATCAGATGCACAACTCATTTATAGCAGCTCACACTCTGACTCAATACAAGACTCTCAGAAACAAAAATCAGTTCTGTTTTGGCTAGATAAAAGGGAAGCTAGTTCATATGCTTTCAGACCGACTATATTGACCCAACAATAAAATGGTCTTTTTTGGACACCCTTCAGGGGAAAAGAAATTATAATTTTAAAAGTCTTCAATTTGGAGGTTTATCTAACTTAATGAACCTATGCTTATATCTTACATTAAGTAACACACAACACTAAATACAGTAGTGATTCTCCATGCATGTTAAATACAAATATTGAATCTAACAATGCAAACATAACTATAGATATGGCTTCAGGCGACAGTATGGATACGTTACTTACCTGTAATCCTAGTTCTCTTCCAGGGGTATACTCATCAAAGTCATAAGCACTGAATAGTCCCGCCCACGTGCGGGGACCCCAGAGCAATAACAAATTATATGCATATACCTACATATATATATATATATTCACTGAAAAAACCATAGGTTTCAGGGGCGTTATAGTTAGTTGGACATTTCACTCGTACAAAACCATAGAAATTCCCCCGTTATAGTTAGTTCAGCTAACTATAACTCGCGCGCCCGCAATGCACTGCTGATGACGCCACATATTACATCACTCATGACATGGTCAGTGACATCACTGATGACATCACTGATGACATCTCAAATGACATCACTGATGACATCATCCTTGTGATAGAGTGGCAGACCTCCTCTCTCCCTAATATAACCTTTGATACACACACTCAAAAATACAAACTAACATTTTCAAAACAATGGACATACCAATACCAGTTACAACACACCTATTCAGTAATTCCAAGATCTACACACACATCCACTCATTCACCAACAGTCCCTATACAGTCACTCATACATGTACTCACTCATCATATGTACTCATACACCTATACATCCTGTTACACACCGCCACTCATCCATAGAGTTACTCACACACATAGTCACACATGCAAACAAAGTATCAAACATCCATTTACTTGCATATACAGTTATACACACACTACCACACTTACTTCTACAGAAACTTACACATACTTACTCTCTTAAACAATCACTTATAGAAACACCTACTTATTTGTACAGGAACTCTTCCAATCTCTCACTCTCACATATACTCACTTATATACACACCAATACTCACATATACTAATTTAAAACATATGTAGTTACTCATAAAGACACTATTGAGACAGTCATTCACTCACTAACACACCCATACACACACTCATCCACCTATACAGTCCTGCACACATGCTGTCTTCAACACATACAAACAGTGAGTCACTCATTCATGCATCTATGCACTAAGTAATACCCCCCACCGAACCATACAGACACTCAGACACTCATACTGAGACTCAAAAAACCAACTAATAACCCATATAGACACTCATGTAGCTTCTCACCAACCCATGCAGCCACTTATACACAAAGTGAGAGACTGATGCACAAGTTACTAACTTGTGTAACGATATATCTGTAAGAGACAGTAGTTAGTGACAGATCCCTTACCTTAGAATATCCCCAGGCGTCAGGCTGGATCCGGAAAGTTTTTTGCGTAGCAGTACCCTTGCGCGTCGGTAGGCGGCGTCGTGCGGCTCCGCGTCCGTCGCCGGCGTCGTGATCGCCGGGATGACGTCGCAGGCAGTACTTAGGCGCCGCCCCTGCGCGCTGACGTCAGTTCTGTACACGACTTTCCGCGCCAGGAACGCAGAGCCATGCAAGAAGCTGACATAGGTGTCTGAAAAATACTAGGGCCCTGAAAGGGATGTCCTTAACCCTAGAAATCAGTTCGCAGAACGGGGAGGATGGGTGGGCGGTAGGAATCTGTCACTAACTACTGTCTCTTACAGATATATCGTTACACAAGTTAGTAACTTGTGCATCTGAAAGAGACACGTTAGTGACAGATTCCTTACCTTAGAATAGATACCCCAGCAATACCAACCCCGGTGGTGGGTCTGCGAACAAAGATCAGACAAGGAAGTCCTGGAGGACAGAACGGCCAAAGAAGCCGTCCCTCCGGACCTGACTGTCAAGGCAGTAATGCTTTGTAAACGTGTGCAGCGAGGCCCACGTAGCTGCCTGACAGATAACCGGCAGCGGAACACCGCGGCCCAAGGCCGTGGTAGCAGCCGTTGCCCTGGTGGAATGGGCACGCAGCCCAACAGGAGGCTCCTTCTTAGCCAAAGAATAGCAGGTCTTGATGCACAAGGTAACCCAGCGGGAGATGGTCCTCTTGTGCACCGCCCGACCTTTTTTGGAGCCCACGTAGCCAACAAAGAGCTGGTCATCCACCCGGAAGTGTTTTGTGCGGTCACTATAGAAGGAGAGCGCACGTTTTGGGTCCAGACGGTGGAGCCTCTCTTCCTCTCTGGAAGGATGCGGAGGCGGAAAGAAGGTGGGCAAAGTGATGGTCTGCCCAATGTGGAAAGCAGTAACCACCTTTGGCAAGAAGGACGGACGCGTCCGAAGAACAACCTTGTCTGGATGAACAGACAGAAAGGGAGGTTTGCAAGATAGAGCCTGGAGCTCACTCACCCGCCGAGCGGAGGTGATGGCCACCAGAAAGGCTGTCTTCAGAGTCAGAAGACGAAGAGGACAGTTATGTAGAGGCTCAAAGGGAGCGCACATTAAAAAGGTAAGAACCAAGTTTAAGTTTAAGTCCCACTGAGGCATCACAAACGGAACAGGAGGGAAGAGGTGAGTAATGCCTTTTAAGAACCTGTTAACAACAGGGGACTTGAAAAGGGAGGGCTGATCAGGGAGCCTGAGGAAGGCCGAGATAGCACAAAGATAACCCTTGGTGGTACCCAGGGCAGAACCCTGTTGGGCCAGAGAGAGAAGGAACAGAAGGACCTCAGAAAGAGGGGCAGAAAGGGGATTCACAGCCTTTGCTGTTCACCATGCCACAATTGTGTTCCACCTGCAGGCGTATACCACCTTAGTGGAGGGACGCCTGGCTGCCAGAATCACATCACAAACTTCGGGAGGCAAGTCGAAAGGAATCAACTGCCGCCGCTCAATCTCCACGCAAGCAGGTGTAGACTGGACATGTTCGGGTGGAGGACCGTCCCCTGCTGCTGCGACAGAAGATCCTCCCGAAGAGGCAGACGGATCGGGGGATCTACGCTCATATTGAGTAGCTCGGGATACCAAACTCTTCGAGCCCAGTCCGGAGCCACAAGAATGACTTGGGCCCGGTCGTGCCGAATCTTCTTCAACACTCTGGGTAGAAGTGGTATAGGCGGAAAGGCGTACACCAGACCGCAACTCCACTCGCGACGAAAAGCGTCGCCGAGCGAGTGCCGCCTTGGAAATTCCAACGCGCAGAACTGATGACATTGCGCGTTCTCGTCGGTGGCGAATAGATCTAACCAAGGCTCTCCCCACTGTAGAAAGAGTCCTTGCGCCACTTCCGAGTGAAGACGCCATTCGTGATCCATCATGCACCTGCGGCTGAGTTCGTCCGCCCTGGCGTTCAGGGAACCTGCCAGGTGTTGAACCATCAGGAACATGCCCTGATGTTCCAGCCATGTCCAGAGGCGCAGAGCCTCCTGACAAAGGGTCCAAGACCCCACCCCGCCCTGTTTGTTGCAGTACCACATGGCGGTGGTGTTGTCTGTGAACACCTGCACTACCTTCCCTTTGACAGAGGGAAGGAATGCCTTGAGTTTAAGTCGGATCGCCCGGAGCTCCAGAATGTTGATATGGAGCCGGGACTCCGCCGGAGACCAGAGGCCTCTGATCTCCGCCTCTTCCCATGTGACCGCCCCATCCCAGAAGGGACGCGTCCGTCACAACTGTATGCTCTGGCTGGGGAAGGGAGAGGGATCTGCCCATGACCCATTGCCGGTTCGAGAGCCACCACTGCAACTGTTTTGCAGTCCCCTCCGAGATCTGGACGTGATCGGACAGGTTGCCCTGGTGCTGCGCCCACTGGAACTGCAGGTCCCACTGCAGAGCCCGCATATGCCATCTGGCATGATTGACCAGCAGGATGCAGGAGGCCATGAGGCCCAGCAGCCTCAGGGTCATCCGTACCGAAACCCAGGAGAAAGGCTGAAAGATCGGAATCATAGCCTGAATATCCCGGACTCGCCGTTCGGGAGGATAGGCCCGAAACTGCGTCGTGTCCAGAACTGCTCCGATGAAAAGGAGCTGTGGAGAAGGAATCAGATGCGACTTCGGCACATTGATGGAGAACCCCAGCGAGTGCAGGAGTTCGGCCGTAGTCTGGAGGTGGGAGACGACTGCCTGGGACGAGCCCGCCTTCAGCAGCCAGTCGTCGAGGTAGGGGAAGACTGAAACCCCTGCCCGGCGCAGATGAGCTGCGACCACCGCCAACACTTTCGTGAACACCCGAGGGGCACTGGTAAGGCCAAAGGGGAGCACGGTGAACTGAAAATGCTCGGGGCCTACCGTGTACCGAAGGTAACGCCGGTGGGCCGGCAGGACGGGGATGTGGAAATATGCGTCCTGCAAGTCCAACGCTACCAACCAGTCTCCAGGGTCGAGGGCAGTCAAGACCTGAGCTAGGGTGAGCATCTTGAACTTCTCCTTCCGGAGGAAGCGATTGACGTTCCGGAGGTCCAAGATAGGACGCATGTCCTCCTTGTCCTTTTGGGCACCAGGAAGTAGTGGGAGTAGCAACCACGCCCTACTTCTGGGGTCGGAACATGCTCGATGGCCCTCTTGGCCAAGAGGGCCGTGACTTCCTTCTGCAGAAGTACCAAGTGATCCCCTGACATGCGGTGGAATTGAGGTGGCATGGCTGGGGGGGTGGACTCGAAGGGGAGGGAGTAGCCCCTTCGGACAATGTCCAAGACCCACCTGTCCGAGGTGATGGTACGCCAGTGGTGAAGGTGATGGCGGACCCTGCCCCCCACTGGCGTGCTGTGCACCTGAAAGGAGGGACTAGGAGGGTTTGGAGGCCGCGGACGGGTTGGAGGTGGTGGCCTGACCCGCACGCTGGTTGCCCGATCCGCCACGGCGGAATTCACGTCCTCGGCCACGCGAAGACGCCTGCTGCGCGGGCCGGTGGCTGGGCTGCTGACGTGAAGGGCGCCCCTACCGTGGCCACGATAGGGGCGAAAAGCAGAAGTCAGCGGAGGGCGTGTAGCAGAAAGGCCCAGGGACTTTGCAGTAGCCCGTGAGTCCTCAAAGCGCTCCAACGCATGGTCTGCATTGGACCCAAAAAGACCGACTCCATCAAAGGGCATGTCCATGAGAGTATTCTGGACATCCCCTGAAAAACCAGTGGTTCTCAGCCAGGTGTGGCGTCGTAGCGCCACCGTCGTTGCAATAGACCTGCCCAGCGAGTCGGCGGTATCAAGGCCACATCGTATTGTGTATTTGGCCGCATCCCTTCCTTCCGCAATGGCGCGGGAAAGCAGTGTCTGGACCTCCTCAGAACACTGGGGCAAAACATTCGCCACCGAATCCCACAAGGAGTAGGTATATCGGCCCAAAAGGCAAGCGGTGTTGATGGACCGCAAGCCAGCACTGGAGGAAGAAAAACCCTTCTTCCCAAATTGATCCAGGCGTTTGGATTCCCTATCCGGAGGGGCGGTAGGGAAGGCGGTTTGGGAAGCGGAGGCTTGGACAACCAAGCTCTCAGGGGTGGGGTGGACAGAGAGAAACAGGGGGTCGCCCGGAGCTGGGCGATGGCGTCGGGACACGTTCCTATCCACAGGAGCCCCTGTGTTGGGCTTGGACCAGGCGCCCAAAAGAACGTCAGTGAGGGCGTCGTTAAACGGCAGCAGTCTCCGTAGAGGAGGCTGCCGGCTGAAGCACCTCTGTCAAGAGATTAGTCTTGACCGCCACAGTAGGGAGTTGGAGATGTAAGGCTCCAGCCGCCCTACGCAACACCGTTGCAAATTGGCTCCCTCCTCCGTAGCCACGGGAGGAGACAGCATGCCAGTGTCAGGGAAGTATCTAGACCACTGGCATCCCCTAGACCCTCTGTCCAGTCCTCATCGTACTGACACTGTTGTGCCAGAGGGTCATCAGACCCCTCCCAGTCCTCCTGGTCCTCCTCAGGTTCAAAATAAGGGGAGGAGGGACATTTGGGACCCAAGGTCTCATCGGCGCCAGAACCGGCGTCGAGCGACGTCGGTCCGGGTCCATGTCCGGAACTGGGGGACGACGCCGCCCGGAGCCCCAGGCGGCGTCGAGAACGGCACCGGAGACATCGGCGCCGGCGGAGGTGTCGTTAGGTCGACCGGCGTCGATGGGGGTTGTGGAGCCGGGATCGAGGCCGGGGCCGGGATCGGGGCCGGAGCCGGGATCGAGGCTGGAGGCACGGGCGACGCCGGGGCCGTCGGCGACGCCAGAGCAACCCCATCAGGGCCCGCGGGGCCCGAAGGCGCACCGGAGGGACCTTGAGGCCCGAAGAGGCGGGCCATGGCCGACAGGAATTCCTGTAGCTTAGGCCGGATCCGCCCCGAACCCGGGAAGGACGGGTATTGCGGGGGCGACTCCACAGGCATGTCCGGGGCCGCGGGGACGGTGCCGGGAGGGGCCTCAGCCGAGTCGCGAGACCGGCGAGGCGAAGTCCTAGAGCGACGATGCTTTTGGACTTTTTGTGTTTTGACTTACCGGACGAAGAAGACTTCGATGCCGACGACCGGTGTGGACTCCGCGATCGACCCCTGGACCTCTCACGTGACCGGGGCTTCCGCGGAGCCGAATGCCGGGCCTCGAGGAGCTTTCGAGACCGCTCTCGCAAAGCTTTCGGGTTGAGGGCCCGGCAGTCGGAACAAGACTCCGTGTCGTGGCCTCGGCCGAGGCAGAAGAGACACTCCCAATGCGGGTCTGTGATGGACATCATCCGAGCACAGGCGCCGCAACGTTTAAATCCGGGCATCCCTACGACACCTTGAAGTCGATTGAAGAAAAACAGTGAAAAATTCACCAAAAAGTTTGGTCAAAAATGACCAGGGCACTGCTCTTCCCGGATCTGCGCTTGCTGGCGCGGAAAAGAAGAACTGACGCCAGCGCGCAGGGGCGGCGCCTAAGTACTGCCCGCGACGTCATCCCGGCGATCACGACGCCGACGACGGACGCGGAGCCGCACGACGCCGCCTACCGACGCGCAAGGGTACTGCTACGCAAAAAACTTTCCGGATCCAGCCTGACGCCTGGGGATATTCTAAGGTAAGGAATCTGTCACTAACGTGTCTCTTTCAGATACAGATATTTTCATATTTAAACATTACTCACTAACCCATGTATTCACTAAGATACACTTAATCAGTCAGTTATACAATCAATTTTACAAAAAAAAAATCATCCATTTAGACACTTATATACCCATTTATTCTTCCATCGACCTTCAGATATACATATATAAAACATTTAATTTATAGAAAAACACACATTCACTGGATGATGTCATCAGTGATGTCATCAGTGATGTCATTTGAGATGTCATCAGTGATGTCATGAGTGATGTCACTAACCATGTCATGAGTGATGTAATATGTGACGTCATCAGCAGTGCATTGCGATGCGCGCGAGTTATAGTTAGCTGAACTAACTATAACGGGGAATTTCTATGGTTTTGTACGAGTGAAATGTCCAACTAACTATAACGCCCCTGAAACCTATGGTTTTTCAGTGAATTTCTAAGGTTTTTAAATGCTAATTTCTAACTATAACGTGCCTGAAACCTATGGTTTTTTCAGTGAATTTCTAAGGTTTTTTAAATGCTAATTTCTAACTATAACGTGCCTGAAACCTATGGTTTTTTCAGTGAATTTCTAAGGTTTTTAAATGCTAATTTCTAACTATAACGTGCCTGAAACCTATGGTTTTTTCAGTGAATATATATATATTTATTATACTATGTATACATGTGAAAATGTCTCGGTCCGCCTGTTTGCCTCGGTGGCACGGAAAAAATGGGTGGAACTGACGTCAGCACGCCGAAGAGGTCCTCTTATGGCTCTGATGACGTCATACGGTGTCGCGAGCGGAGCCGTGCTATTATGACGTCCTCGTGGACGTGGGAGAGCTAGGAAATAATTTCCGTGGAATGCTGGTGCAGGGGATATTCACTTAAGTGTTCAGGCTAGTCCTTTGGGAGCAACTGTTCATGTTGCCACTCCAGAAACCGAAACCAGTGATCCGAGGGCAGAGGCCCTGCAGATGGCACACGAGGTGGGGTGCCCAGTCGTGTGCACCGGCGGGGCAGCGAAGTGACAAGCACCACAGCCCACAAAAAAGGTAACGAGGGCACTGAATAACACAGGATCTTCTCTTTGTATCTGGCAGGAACAACGAAGTTAAAATGCCCTAGTACCAAAATGTGAATTAGTGCTACAACGGTCTTCAAGAGGACCTGCGATGCCGCTTCTGCCTCCCGTACCCTGGAGGCGGCACATGGGTCACGCGGTACGGTCATACTGCGGTGGGACGCACACTCGTTGACCTCTCATGGCACTGCTCCACACTTCAGGGAGGACGCTTTCCATTAGCTATGTTTTCTGATGACGTGTCGCGCCAGCCCCGTCCAACAACAGAACTCCTTTAGATCCAAACAGACTCTTCCACTCTCTCACCGGAAGTGAAACCAGGCCACGCGGACACTTTCACAATACAACAGCCAGGAATGCACTTTTCGGTAAAAACCACATTCCTTCCTCCTAATTAATCAAATAAACGTCTCACTGAAGAACAGGGGCCAGCTTCGATCGGTAAACAGCCGTTACAACGACTTTTTTACTTCGCGATACCATTACAACGCATGCATTACCACGCATGCGTTGTACATCGCGAAGTCATTACTACGCATTTTTAGAACGCATGGTCATTTACCACGCATGCCTTTACAACGAATTTTGTTGCAAAGGTATGTATGGTAAATGACCATGCGTTCTAAAAAAACATGTAGACGATCCACGTCGTTGTAAGGAAACAGAGGCTGTTCGGTTTCCTCACAAAGACGTGCACCACCCCTCAGAGACGACGTGAAGCAGGAACCACGAGGAGAGAGGAACCACGAGGAGTGAGAGGTAAGGGGGATTGGGCATGGGATGGGGGTTTCTTTTCTAGGGTTTAGGGTAGTGCAGTGGTGTTTGTGTAGTGTAGGGGGTCATGCTGGGGGTAGTGTTTTAGGGTAGTGCAGTGGTGTATGGGTAGTGCTGGGGTAGTGTTTTAGGGTTTAGGGTAGTGCAGTGGTGTTTGAGTAGTGTAGGGGTCAGGCTGGTGGTAGTGTTTTAGGGTTTAGGGTAGTGCAGTGGTGTTTGTGTAGTGTAGGGGGTCATGCTGGTGGTAGTGTTTTATGGTTTAGGGAAGTGCAGTGGTGTTTGGGTAGTGTAGGGGTCGTGCTGGGGTAGATTTAGGGTTTAGGGTAGTGCAGTGGTGTTTGGGTAGTGTAGGGAGTCGTGCTGGGGGTAGTGTTTTAGGGTTTAGGGTAGTGCAGTGGTGTTTGTGTAGTGTAGGGGTTGTGCTGGGGGTAGTGTTTTAGGGTTTATGTTAGTGCAGTGGTGTTTGGGTAGTGTAGGGGTTCAAGCTGGGGGTTGTGTTTTAGGGTTTAGGGTAGTGCAGTGGTGTTTGGGTAGTGTAGGGGGTCGTGCTGGGGGCAGTGTTTTAGGGTTTAGGGTAGTGCAGTGGTGTTTGTGTAGTGTAGCGGGTCATGCTGGGGGTAGTGTTTTAGGGTTTAGGGTAGTGCAGTGGTGTTTGGGTAGTGTAGGGGGTAGTGTTTTGGGTTTACGGTAGTGCAGTGGTGTTTGTGTACTGTAGGGGGTCGTGCTGGGTTCTAGTGTTTTAGGGTTTAGGGTAGTGCAGTGGTGTTTGTGTAGTGTAGGGGGTCGTGGTTTAGGGTTGTGCAGTGGTGTTTGGGTAGTGTAGGGGGTCATGCTGGGGGTAGTGTTTTTGGGTTTAGGGTAGTGCAGTTGTGTTTGGGTAGTGAAGGGGGTCGTGCTGGGGGTAGTGTTTTAGGGTTTAGGGTAGTGCAGTTGTGTTTAGGTAGTGAAGGGGGTCGTGCTGTGGGTAGTGTTTTAGGGTAGTGCAGTGGTGTTTGTGTAGTGTAGGGGGTTGTGCTGTGGGTAGATTTAGGGTTTAGGGTAGTGCAGTGGTGTTTGGGTAGTGTAGGGAGTCGTGCTGGTGGTAGTGTTTTAGGGTTTAGGGTAGTGCAGTGGTGTTTGGGTAGTGGAGGGGGTAGTGTTTTAGGGTTTAGGGTAGTGCGCCCAACCAGCCACAATATCCGTGGACAAAGGGGATCCTGACTCTTTGGAACGCTCCACCAATTGAATAATTTGGGTCAAGCGCCCTATCAATTCCTTTCTTGGGATCCCTCATATACTTGGAGAAAAAGGTACATAGTTTCTCATCAATTTCAGGCGTGTGTGTGCCACCTTCCCCTTCAGTGAGGGCCTGGGGCATTCTCCCCTCATCCTATTCCTGACCTCCCTTTCAAGGGGTTGATGGATTTTCTCCACCACATACTCTGTCACTTTGGCGTCAGGGGTCCACTCCGCCGATCTAGGATGGTAAATTTGGGTAGGCTCGAACATGTCCGAGTGGACCCGTCCCCAACCGGGGACTGAGAGAAGTGGGACTCTGGACGCCAGGGACACCCAGAGTCCTTATCCTCATCGGAGGAGAAATCGTCCTCCGATACACCCTCTCCCTCTAAGGGAAACCCGCCGTCGGGGTCTACAATAGTGGTGACAGCGTCGCAATTTTCTCCGGGCTCCTCCTCCTCCCGGCAGGGTGCATGTTTTAGCGTTCGCGCACTCTTGAGGAAGGTCTCCGTAAGTTTATCAAATCCTTCCAAGTGCGCCGCGTTATGCTTAACGGCCCTTTTATTCCCCATCTGGGAGCTACTGGGACCCGCCACCACCAGATCTGGGTCACTGAACACCCCAGGGATGCTTTTCGCCAGCTTATCAACCTGATCCCTAAGAGGAGCCAGCGCCCTAGAAATAGCCAGAGAGAGGGCTTGGTCCACTGCTGGAGGGAGAAGTTGGGGGCCATTCCTCCTCCACTTCCTGGTAGGAGGAGTAAAAATGGTCTTCTGGAGAAGACATGATAGCAGAGGGTGTGAGCACAGAACAAATGCCCTTAAAATCCTTAAGGCAGCCCCTCGCCGGTGCTCCAACAGCTGGGCTTTCCCCGAAGCTGTTATAAGAATAGACTGAGGCGCAATACCAATTACCACCACCAGGTGGTGCTGGTCACTAACGTGGCCATGTGGGGAAATCACCGCGTAGCGGTGTCAAAATTAGGCGAGGGTTGGTCGGGAATCAAGCGGACACTAAAGGAGTGACCGGATTCCCAAACGCGCGTAAAGACCAGCGGGAGCGCTCGACGGAGCTGCCTCGCTCGGACCAGACGCGCCTGACAGGATCTCACCGCGCGCAGAGCGCACAGCGGGAGAAACTGCGAGGGGGAGAACACGCTCGGGCAAGAGCCTGCTGCGCAGGGAATATGAAACAATACCAAGGCAATAATGCTAATAACGTGCACAAGAAACCGCTATACAAACAGCAACAAAGTCAGATTAAGCCAAGAATGTAAGGAATGCACTTAACTGACGAGCAGTGAAGAAAGAGGAAGCGACGTCACGATATTATATACGATGAACTGTGATATGATTGGACTATAGTTGCCTTGGAGACTACCCCCCTAATGGTTCATGTGTTGTGTAGTCTTTTGTTTAATGATTGTTGTGTTACGTTTTCTTTGAACTGCTATGCAAATAAAGTGAGGAAAGGATAAGTTACTTACCTGTAATCCTAGTTCTCTTCCAGGGGTATCCTCATCAAAGTCATAAGCACTGAATATTCCCGCCCACGTGCGGGGACCCCGGAAATATAAAAATTATATATGGAAATCACATATATACAGCTCTACATATATGCATATACATATATCATTTTTTCTCATACCAATGCAGCTCTCAATAGGAGGCTAAACAATGTAATTACACATAAAAACTACATTTGCCAATATATAAAAACACCAGAGGACAATTAGTACTTGAACTCTGTTTTTTAATGAGCAAAACACTCATAAAGAGTAAAAACTGCAAAATAAGTAGACATTGTTAGCCTACAGGCTGCATTGTAAACCAATAGCCTAGAAAATAAAAACATTTTCAACAAGAAACTGGCACCGTGCCTTTAAGGCAGCCATGACCCCTAGCTTCCCATCATGCCTCAGGGGTGACAGTTAGGTCAGTTGTTCTTTGCATAACCCTGAAAGTCAGGGCACAAAGATATCCTTTAACACTTTAGAAATCCCTCATTTACCTGGGGAGGCGGGTGGGTTGCTTATGACTTTGATGAGGATACCCCTGGAAGAGAACTAGGATTACAGGTAAGTAACTTATCCTTCTCTTCCAGGGGATCCTCATCAATAGTCATAAGCACTGAATAGAATAGCAAGCCCATCAACCACCTGCAGGTAAATGAGAGTAAAGTGACCCAACACAAAGAAACATAACAGCCGAAATCAGCTGTTGAACAGATTCCTCAAGGAGGCCTGGCCTACTTGGGTGTCTGCTCTGGTGTCTGATTCCAGACAGTAGTGCCTCGTAAATGTATGGACGGACCTCCAAGTTGCCGCCTTACAGATTTCAGACATGGGCACATTCTGAAGAAAAGCAGTAGTAGCCGCCTTTCCTCTAGTAGAATGCGCTCTGGGAGTAAACCCCAGGAGCTTCTGCGCTAATTGATAAGCAAGCTTGATACATGAAACTATCCATCTGGAGATGGAGCGCTTTGAAGCTGCGAACCCAGATCTGATCGACCCATAGTTAACAAATAGTTGATCAGATTTTCTTATAGATTTGGACCGATCCAAATAGAATTTTAAAACCCTTTTGAGGTCCAGAGAATGCAAAGCCCTCTCAGCTGGAGTGGAGGGATTGGGAAAAAAGGTGGGTAGAGAGATGGTCTGATTCACATGAAAATCCGACACCACCTTTGGAAGGAAAGAGGGGTGCGTCCTCAACACAACCCTGTTAAGATGGAAGACTGTATAGGGTTCTTTGGAGCAGAGCGCCTGTATTTCACTCACTCTGCGAGCTGACGTGATCGCTACCAAGAAAGCCGCCTTCCAAGAAAGATGCTGTAAGGTTGCTTTGTGTATGGGTTCAAAAGGCGGACCCATCAATTTTGATAGCACCAGGTTAAGCTCCCAGGGTGGTGAAGGAGGCCGTACCGGAGGATAGACCTTCTTTAAACCCTGCAAAAATCCTTAACAGCCTGTAACTGGAAGAAGGAAGGTTGAGAAGCTGAACGCCTATATGCAGTTATAGCTGCTAAATGTACCTTAATGGAAGAAAACTTCAAACCTGCTTTCGCCAGATAAAGTAGGTAAGGAAGGATGACCTCTTCCTGACCTTTGATTGGGTTACAATTGTTCTGCATACACCACATGTAAAACCGTTTCCACTTGCATGCATACGAATGCCTCGTGGACGGTCTTCTTGCTTCCTTCAAGATGGACATGCAGTCCTGCGGTAGTCCTAAGTGGCCATACTGGAGGACCTCAGGAGCCATGCCGCCAAGTTCAGTGAGGGAAGGTTGGGATGATGAATCCTCCCGTTCATCTTGGACAGCAGGTCTGGTCTGCACGGCAGCCTCTTGTGAGGACACTCTGATAGGTGCAGAAGGTCCGGGTACCACCATTGTCTCGGCCAGTCCGGTGCAATTAGTATCATCCTCGTGCACGAATGGGACAGCTTGGTCACCACCTTCGGGATCAGCGGAAGGGGTGGAAAGGCGTACACAAATGCCCCTGACCAGTCTATCAAAAGGGCATTCCCTTTCGATCCTGGTCGGTAGAACCGTGAGGCGAAGTCTCGGCATTTGGCATTTTCGTCGTCCGCGAAGAGGTCGATGATGGGACGACCCCATGTCTGGAAGATGTCTTCGACGACCTCGTCGTTGAGTACCCAGTCTTCTCTGTCTTCGAAGTGACGGCTGAGTGCATCCGCTCTCACGTTCTGTTCTCCTGGCAGGTGGACTGCTGTGACTGCCAGATTCCGAGCCAGGAGCCAATGCCAGAGTGCTTGAGCTTCCAGGGAAAGTGTGCGTGAGCGAGTTCCCCCTGTTTGTTCAGGTAGTACATGGTGGTGGTGTTGTCCGTCTGTACTAACACTGAGGTTGCCTGAATCGAGGGGAGGAAAGCTTTGAGGGCTAGGTGTACTGCTCTCAGCTCTAGCATGTTGATGTGATAGGATCGCTCCTTTGGAGACCACAGTCCTTGAGTCTGGAGAGAACCCATGTGGGCTCCCCAACCCTGCAGCGAGGCGTCCGTGATCAGTGTCTGAGCAGGCGGAGGTTGATGGAAAGGAACTCCGACTTGCAAATTTTGTTTCCTCATCCACCAAGGTATGGAAGCTCGAGCCGCGTTTGATGGACTTATTTTTCGTCCCAACGAGCGGTCTGCTGGTCCCACTTGTCCTCCAGATCCTGCTGAAGAGGACGCATTCGTAGTCTGGCATTGGGAACCAGGAAGATGCAGGATGCCATCGACCCTAGCAGGGAGGCAATCCGACGCACAGGCAGTTTTCTGTTGCGCAGAACCAGCTGGCATTTCTGTATGAGGGAACACTGTCTCTCCTCCGAAGGAAACACTTTTCCTACCGTGAGTCTAGCAGAGCTCCTAAAAATGTATTTTCTGTGTTGGCTGTGAAGTTGATTTGACGAAATTCACATGCAGTCCCAGTCGGTGACACAGCTCGAGACAGCTCAAGAAATGAATCCTCACACTGTCTGGGGAAGGACCTTTCAACAGCCAGTCGTCCAAGTACGGGTATACGAAGACGCCCCTGCGGCGCAGTGCGGCTGCCACCACCGCCATGCACTTCGTGAACACTCTGGGGGCTGACTTCAACCCGAAGGGTAGAACCTTGAACTGGTAATGAGCGGATCCCACTAGGAATCGCAGGTACTGTCTGTGATACTGATTGATCGGAACGTGAAAATATGCATCTTGCAGATCCAGCGAACACATCCAATCCCCTGCCTGAGATGTGGATATATTTGATGGAGAGCCAACATGCGAAACTTTTCCTTTTTATGGATAGGTTGAGTGACCGCAAGTCCAGAATGGGTCTGTACTCTGCTTTTTGGCCTTTTTTCTTTACCCAAAAATATCTTGAGTAAACCCCTTTTCCTCTTTGAGATACTGGGACCCTCTCGATGGCTGACTTTCTGAGAAGGGTGGTAACCTCTTTCTGCAAGAGTTTTAACTGATGACACGACGGAGGAACTGGAGGGATTGATGGTGGGCGATGTTGAAAACGTAGAGAGTACCCATTCTGCAACGTGGCTAGTACCCACCGATCCTTTGTGATAGCTCGCCACTCTTCGAGATGATTTGCGATACTTCCCCACTGGAGTGGTGAACGGCGACAGGGGAAGTGAGTGCTCATTGTTTTGATTGCGTCTTGGCGGAATTGTTGCCTTGTTGCTGGTTTCTTCCTCCTCTGGAGGAGCGTCTGCCCCGATACTGCGTTTTTGCTGGCCTTGCTGATCCTGATTTTTTTGCCAATGAGGGGTTTGAACCCTCTGTTGGGAGGATCGTCTATTGTAAGGACGGAATCTCTTACGGAATTCCTTTCTTTTCTCCAGGCCCACCGCTTTAAGCGTGTCCAGTTCCGTTTTCATCCGCGTCATCTCTTCATCCGTGTGAGTCCCGAACAAAGAGGAACCAGAGAACGGAAGATTGAGGATGCGTGACTGCGCTTCTGGCTTGAGTGCTGTAAGACGTAGCCATGATGTTCTCCTTGCGCATACCCCATGAGCATAAGCATGTGCCGAAAGGGTAGCTCCATCCGCCGCAGCACTGATGACCTGGTTAGACACCTGACTGCCCTCTGTTAAGATTTCTTCAAAATCTTTACGGTCTTCCTGCGGCAACTTTTCAGTGAATCTCTGTAGTGAGTCCCACAGAGATCTGTCATAGCGGCCCAGGAGTGCCGCTGCATTGGAGACCTTCAACATGGAGGCCGAAGTGCCACAAACCTTCTTTCCCCAGGAATCCTGCACCTTGCTCTCCTTGTCTGGTGGGACAGTAGAGGAGGATGCCACTGCATGAGTCTTCTTTGCCGCCGCAATTACGACTGAATCCGGAGGAGGGTCAGCCCTGAGGAAGAGCGGATCGTCCTCTGGTGAACGGTACTTTTTAAGATCCTCGCTGGGGCGGTCTTAACACTCGCTGGCGTGAGAAAGATATCCATCACTGGCTCTATGATGCCTGGTACCAAGGGAAGCAGAGGTTTAGCTGCTGCTCTTTGGTGTAGAGTCTCAAAAATCACAGAGGACTTGCTTTGACGAGTTGGCATAGGTATACCCAGCTTTATAGCTCCTCTGCCAAGAATGTCCTGAAACGTGTAGATGTCGTCCACCGGAGAGACTCTTGACGGTGGACTGTTCGTCAAAGTAGGCGAATAGTCTCTATGGGATGTATGAGTGGAAGAAGAGGACGGAGTAGGCGATCTGTGTGCTCTCCTCCTGCTTCTTGATCTAGACCTCCTCCTGTGTGAGTGCACCGGTGTGCGGCTGCGAGCTCTTGTTCTTGAAGGAGATCGCTCTTTATTCTGAGTTAAACGAGCCAACGGGGATCTGTTCTGAGGGCTCGAGTAATTCCTGTCCGTAGCCCAGTGATGTAGAGGCCTGTGCCATCGTGGCGATAAATGGATGGAAGGCGATCTGTGGCTCTCTCTTTCCTTAGGAGACTGAGCCGGAGGCGTGAAGCTCAGCTCTTCATGCCTTGTTGGAGAATCTTGGTGACCCCCTGACACTGGGCTGCTGGACGTCGAGATAACCACCTCCGGGGATCTGGACGAACCTGAAAGTGACGAAGACAGGCTCACTGGAGGTGAGGCGTCTCCAGAAGGGCGCTTTGACGTTGATCTGGAGCGTCTAAGTGTCGACTGCCCTCTCAACGGAGACGTATGTCTCGACGTTGACTTTCTTCTCTTAGAAAGTGGACTTCTCGACGACGAACGTCTCTCCAACACTGGTGCTGTGTCATGCCTTGACACTCCCTGCACCCTTTCAGGAGATTGCTGTCTCGACGTCGACCGGCGTTGGACTGCCGGCGACGGAGGTCTTGGTCTCGACGCCGAAGATCCACTCGGCGGAGTCATCCGCCTCGACGGCGTGGAATGATGGATAGACATTAGAGTCTGCTTCGACGCCGAAGGAGGTGTCATGTGTCTCGACACCGAAGATCGTTGCTTTGATCCCGGCGGGGATCTGTGTCTCGACGTCGATCGCCGATGAGGAGGCGACGACGGAGAGATGCGCCTCGACGTCGATCGC
This sequence comes from Calotriton arnoldi, assembly GCA_963921515.1. Classification (NCBI taxonomy): domain Eukaryota; kingdom Metazoa; phylum Chordata; class Amphibia; order Caudata; family Salamandridae; genus Calotriton; species Calotriton arnoldi. The sequence goes on from CAWUFW010000785.1 coordinate 164,702, forward strand.
CGCTGATGAGACGGGGAGATGTGCTTCGACGTCGATCGCCGTTGATGAGGCGACGACGGAGCGCTGTGCCTCGACGTAGATCGCGCCTGCGACGACGGAGCGCTGTGCCTCGACGCCGATCGCGGCTGCGACGACGGAGCGGTCTGCCTCGACGTCGATCGCGCCTGCGACGACGGAGCGGTCTGCCTCGACGCCGTACGCCCACCCGGCGCCGACGGAGACCTGTCTCTCGACGTTGAGCGCCGCCTGGTTGACGTCAACGGAGGACCTGTTACCTTCGTCGACGAAGATTTCGTAGTCGAATGATGATGCGCCGGCATCACCGAAGTCTTCAACGCCGATTTCTTCGACGTCGATTTCTTCGACGTCGATACCGACGCCGACGGAGAACAGGTCGGGACTTTTCCTCTCGACGTCGACCGAGTTCTCCTCTTCTTCTGCCTCACAGGAGACCTACCTCTTTCAGAGAGGCCATAGAGACGGATCCTGTCCCTCTCCTTGATAGTCCTTCTTGATAACTTCTTACAATGCTGGCAGTTGTCAGAAGAGTGGGACTCGGGAGGCAGAGAATACACACAGGATGTGTATCTGTTCTGGCCTTCTTCTTGCCACAGGACGGGCAAGGATCGAATAAAAAAGGCATTTTATCCAAAAATAAACCTTTTCTGTAACACAAAAGGAGTTACTTGCACTCTAGGACCAAAAGACGTCGAGTGAAAGTAGAAAAAGCTAGTTTATATAGATATTTTTTGACAGAGAGTCAAAAAAACAAGAGCTGAAAATCCAGGGTCCTGACTGAAGGAGCCGGAAAGAACAACTGGCCTAACTGTCACCCCTGAGGCATGATGGGAAGCTAGGGGTCATGGCTGCCTTAAAGGCACGGTGCCAGTTTCTTGTTGAAAATGTTTTTATTTTCTAGGCTATTGGTTTACAATGCAGCCTGTAGGCTAACAATGTCTACTTATTTTGCAGTTTTTACTCTTTATGAGTGTTTTGCTCATTAAAAAACAGAGTTCAAGTACTAATTGTCCTCTGGTGTTTTTATATATTGGCAAATGTAGTTTTTTATGTGTAATTACATTATTTAGCCTCCTATTGAGAGCTGCATTGGTATGAGAAAAAATGATATATGTATATGCATATATGTAGAGCTGTATATATGTGATTTCCATATATAATTTTTATATTTCCGGGGTCCCCGCACGTGGGCGGGAATATTCAGTGCTTATGACTATTGATGAGGATCCCCTGGAAGAGAAGATATGCATAATCCTCGCCTCCGTCCTGCCATAGAATTCATTAAACTTTATTCGATCTGATTTAGAAACATAGATCATAAAAGTGTACATAAAAACAGTAAATCCTCTTTCCTAATACAATACAGTGAGAATTAATTAAAACCAGTAGGTAAAAACGGGTGTTACAAAGCCCGGTTCAGAGCAACTTCAGGTTAACAGAATCGTAAAGTTCAATGTTTCGCAAGATCAATCTCATGTACTTCGGTGCAAAATACGCAATAAGGGGTCCAAGTAAGATGTAACGCTCCAATACCTGACCAGTCTGCACTATATAAAACTGCAGAAAAAATAAAAATAAAAAGTGTTTTGCACACTTCTGTCATTGGGCTATATGTGGGCTACATCTGGGTGATATTTGTGCTACATTTGGGCTCTTTTTTCTCTGGTGGCCATCTTGGGAGACTTATTTGTTATGAAGTTTCCTAATTTCGTCATTTACTGCAGTCTCCTCAGTAGGAAATGCTTTCAGTTTTTTACTTTGATTCCATCAAGAAGGCATTCAGATGTGTCACACATTTGCCATAAATTCAGAATGTTAGCACTCTAGTTGTTCATTAGATCACTGTAGTAAAGCTACTGCTCACCAGGGAGTTAACTGGAAGTCTACTGCTGGTATTGAAAGTGATTGTTTCAGTCTGCATGTCAGAATTTTCTAATGAAATAGAAGAGGATTTGAGATCTCACTTAAAACATGCCCTACATTTTCTTTCTGCAGCACTAACCATAATTTCTATGGCAAAATGAACCCCTCATTTTGTTCCTTTTTAAATTAAATGTTTTAAGTGTTACCAGTTTATTCCAATCAAGATGGCTTCAGGTGTGCCATAATTTTGTCATAAGTAAGACTGTTAGCTCTCTAGTTGTTCTTTAGAACACTCTGGGAAGCTGCAGTAGAACACAAAGGCATCAACTGACAGGCTGCTCCTGTTGAAATATAACAGGAAGATGTTTGAGATCTCACTTAAAACATGTCCTAATTTTTCTTTCTACAGCACTAACCATAATTTCTATGACAAAATGAACCCCCTCATTTTGTTCCTTTTTAAATTAAATGTTTTAAGAGTTACCAGTTTATTCCAATCAAGATGGCTTCAGGTGTGCCATACTTTTGTCATAAGTAAGGCTGTTAGCACTCTAGTTGTTCTTTAGAACACTCTGGGAAGCTGCAGTATAACACAAAGGAATCAACTGACAGTCTCTGCCCTTGTTGGATGTACATATTTTACTGAGAATGTCAGACTTCATTCTCACATGACTGAGAAAGATAATGTGAATTTACAGAAAATATGCTCTCATTTTAGCTTCTGGAGCACCTTCCAAAACTCTATGGGACAAGCATGTGAAAATAGTTTTCTCTCAAACATGATTCATGATATCCCAGCAGAAGGTTTTTCACAGGGTAAAATCACCTTAAAACACACCACAATTCCTGAAATTAGTATGGTACCATCAACAAATGAATTCTAATGTAACTAAAGTCTGTTATCACCCTTTATAGTTCTCCTTTTGGTAACCCTCAAAAGGGAAACATCCTTTACCACGAAACCATTACAACGCGGTATGGTTACATCGTGGTTTTCATACATTCCCCTCAAAATCTTCGATTCACTACAATGCATTTCAATGGGGTACTATTCATGTATATTGGTCCCAAGATGGCTGCCAGCAATTCCAGGATGAAGTGCTGACAGCCAATCAGATCTCACGATGACATGTGTGGTTAGGCTCCGCCCAGATATCGATATTTTTTCTTTTTCAAATTTCTCAGGAACTACTGAACGGATTTACACCATTTAACAAAAAAGGTTCTTTCTGAACCAAGAACTACCTCTTTGCCAAATTTGGTGTAATTCCGTTCAGCAGTTCTGGCTGAAGCCGTGTCTAAAGTTTCCTATGGAAAATTGCATGGGGAAAACACGTATTGGGACCCCCCTTTTTTCTCGGCCCCGCTTGCCGAATCACCCCGAAACTTTCAGGATAGGAGCAGCCCGGAGCGCCCCACGAGTTTTGAAAATTTCGCGAAGATTCATCAACCGGCGCCAAAGTTATTGGAAATAGAATGTTGTGAATTTCCTATGGAAAATAGGTCCTAACTATAACTACCTACTGGCGACCGCCAGTAGGTAATATATATATATACACACACACACACACACACACACACACACACACACACACATATATAGGTAATATGCATATATACATATGCAGCCTAAAACCATATTACTAGGCTCAAATATGCCAATATTGCATTGTAAATTTTTACATTTGAAATAATAAAGAAAACATACACCATGATATTTTCATGATACAGAGAAAAAACTGTTTTCAGTTTGTTTTGAAAACACAGCCTTTATTTTCAAAGGTAAAAAGGCAAGATCATAGAGGCAGATTAGCCTAGAGAGGCTGCATACAGAACAGTTGGAAAAAACTGGCGCCGTGCCTTTAAGACCTCCAGGAACCTCCAGGCTCCCATCATGCCCCACAGGTGACAGTTAGGTCAGTTCTTTTGGACGGCGTATAACAGTGTAAGCACAGCATGGGTAACAGATACATATTTAGGGACATGGTATTCATCCGGGGAGGAGGGAGGGTTGCTTATGACTTTGAGGAGTATACCCCTGGAAGAGAACTAGGATTACAGGTAAGTAACTTATCCTTCTCTTCCAGGGGATACTCATCAATAGTCATAAGCACTGAATAGAGTAGCAAGCCCATCCCTATACCCTGCGGACGAATACCAGCATATCATAACCTGTTAACAAAACATATATTACCCAAACAAGTTTCTCAAGGATGCTTGTCCAAACCGAGCATCTGCGCTTGAGTGTCAGAATCAAGGCAGTAATGGCGTGCGAAAGTGTGAACCGAACGCCATGTGGCTGCTTTACATATTTCCTGAATAGGTACATTTCTAAGCATCGCTATCGTAGCGGCTTTGCCCCTTGTAGAATGAGCTCTCAGCTTGCCCGGGAGCTGCTTGTGTGCCAGCTGATAGGATAACATGATACATGACACTATCCATCTAGCAATGGACCTTTTAGAGGAAGGAAAACCAGTGTTCAATGGACCATAATTAACAAAAAGCCGGTCCGCCTTTCGTACACTCTTTGTTTTATCTAGATACATTTTTAACACTTTTCAGATCTAGAGAGTGCAAAGCTCTCTCAGCAGGAGTGACAGGGTTAGCAAAGAAAGTAGGAAGAGTGATTGACTGGTTGATGTGAAACTCCGAGACCACCTTAGGAAGGAACCTCGGGTGAGTTCTTAGCACCACTCTGTTCGCATGGAAAACGAGATAAGGCTCTGTAGAGCAAAAGGCTTGTATCTCGCTCACCCTGCGAGCAGATGTGATTGCCACGAGAAATGCAGTCTTCCACGAAAGATGTTGAAGGGAGGCTTTGTGGATAGGTTCGAATGGGGGACCCATTAACTTAGAGAGGACCACATTAAGCTCCCAAGAAAGGGATGGAGACCTAACGGGTGGGTAGACCTTTTTTAGACCCTCCAGGAAGTCCTTAACAACTGGCATTCGAAAGAAAGAAGCCTGAGTGGGGGACTTTCTATATGCTGTAATCGCTGCCAGGTGCACCTTTATGGAGGAATTTTGCAAACCTGCTTTGGCCAAATACAGAAAGTAGGGTAACAGTACCTGTTCCTGACCTCGAATAGGGTCATGACCCTCAGCAGTACACCACATGTAAAAACGCTTCCACTTAAAAGCATAAGACTTTCTCGTAGAAGGTCTCCGTGCCTCCTTTAAGATCTGCATGCAGTCTTGAGAGAGACCTAAATGTCCATATTGGATGAACTCAGGAGCCATGCTGCTAACCTCAGGGACGGCAGATTGGGATGGAACACCTTGCCGCCCGCCTTGGTCAGCAGATCCGGATGACATGGCAACCTCCTGTGTGGTACTTTGGACAGATGAAGAAGGTCCGGGTACCACCACTGGCGAGGGCGCTCTGGTACAACCAGGATCATCTCCGTCTTGGATTCGTACAGTTTGTTGATCACCAGGGGAATGAGGGGGACTGGTGGAAAAGCGTAGAGTAAAGTCTCTGACCAGTCTATCAACAGAGCATTCCCCTTGGAGCCTGGTTGAGGGTATCTGGAGGCGAAGACGCAGCATTTTGCGTTTTCTGCGTCCGCGAAGAGATCCATGTCTGGTGTTCCCCAGCTGCGAAAGATGTCTTGCGCAACCTCTTGTTTTAGCACCCAGTCGTGCGCTTCTGCGAAATGCCTGCTTAAGCCGTCCGCTTGGACGTTGAGGACGCCTGGTAGGTGAACTGCGGAGATCTTCATGTCTCGTGCCAGAAGCCACTTCCAAATCGCTTGCGCTTCCAGAGACAGGGGTCTGGACCTGGTGCCCCCCTGCTTGTTCAGGTAATACATCGTTGTTGTACTGTCCGTCTGAACAAGCAAAGCAGTCGACTTGATGGAGGGAAAGAACGCCTTGAGAGCCAGATGCACCGCTCTGAGCTCCAGCATGTTTATGCGGTATAGCTGTTCTCTTTCTGGCCACATTCCCTGTATCTGTAGGGACCCCATGTGAGCACCCTATCCCTGAAGGGACGTGTCCGTCACCAGAGTCTGCTTGGGAAGCTCCTCGTGAAAAGGAACTCCTATCAGAAGATGAGACCGTCGCATCCACCATCTGATGGAGAGCTGGACAGACAGAGGCAAGGTTACAGTGTCCTCCCAGCGATTGGAGGTTTGAGACCATTGATCCTCCAGAGTTTGCTGCAGAGGTCTCATGTAAAGTCTGGCGTTTGGGACCAGAAAAATGCACGAGGCCATCGAACCCAGTAGAGATTAAATCTGTCTGGCCGTGGGATGAGGTATCCTCAGGAGGGTCTGACACTTGTGGAGAATGGATGATAGTCTCTCCTCCGAAGGAAACGCTTTTGCGTTTACTGTATCCAGAGTTGCGCCCAGGTAATGTATCCTATGAGTTGGATTGAGGATGAATTTTTTTAAATTGACGAGCAGACCTAACTGATGCAGTAGCTGAATGAATCAGGCGAGGTGTTTCTGCAGAAGAGTTGGAGACGCACTCTTGAGTAACCAATCGTCTAGGTAAGGGTAGACGAAGATTTTCTTCCTCCTCAAGAACGCAGCTACTACAGCCAAGCACTTCGAGAATGTGCGAGGGGCCGACTTCAGCCGGAAAGGCAGGACCATGAACTGGAAGTGGTCTGACTGAATCTGAAATCTTAGAAACTTCCTATGCCTTCGAGAGATTGGGATGTGGAAATAGGCATCTTGAAGATCTATAGAACACATCCAATCCCGTTGATGTAAGTGCGGGATTATTTGGTGTAAAGCCAGCATTCTGAACCTCTCTCTCAGAATGAACTTGTTGAGAAGCCTGAGATCTAGTATAGGCCTGAACTCCTTGTTTGGACCTTTCTTTGGGACCAAGAAGTATCGGGAATAGATTCCCTGTCGACGCTGGTGCCATGGAACCTCCTCGATGGCCTCCTTTAGGAGTAGAGCGGATACCTCCTCTCTCAGAAGATTTATGCAATGGATTACAGTTTTTTGAGGAGGAACAGAAGGTGGAGGGGACTTGAATCTGATGGAGTACCCATTCCTCACAATATTGAGCACCCACTTGTCTAGTGTTATTTTGGTCCACTCTTCCAAATGAAAACTGATACTTCCCCCCCACCGGAGTGGGTAACGGAGCTAGGGGAAGCAAGCACTCACTGCTTCTGTTGTTGCTTGGCAGCAGGTGTGGACTGTCTGGAGCTTCCTCCTCGTCCTCTACCGGGACGACGCTGGTTTGAATGGGATCTTCCCTGATGTTGCTGGGAAGACCACTGAGGGGTTTGAACCCTCTGTTGGTATTGTCGTCGGTCATAGGGACGGTAGCGTTGTCTGAAGTCTTTCCTCTTCTCCAGACCAACCGCCTTCAAGGTGTCTAGTTCGGTCTTCATTCTAGACATTTCGTCATCAGCATGAGCGCCGAAGAGCGATGTCCCATTGAAGGGGAGATTGAGGATTCGATGTTGGGCCTCTGGCTTCAAACCCGTCAGTCTCAGCCAGGAAGAGCGGCGGGCACAGATCCCATGTGAATACCCATGGGCCGCGAGATCAGAGGCATCCGCTGCCGCACTGATGACCTGATTGGCCACCAGACCCCCTTCCTGGAAGATCTCCTGGAAGTCCTGCCTGTCTTCCTTCGGTAGCTTCTCTGTGAAGCGTGAGAGAGAGTCCCACAGAGAACGGTCATATCGACCCAGTAATGCTGAGGTGCTGGCTACTTTCAAGTAGGATGCTGATGTATTACACATCCTCTTGCCGATGGAGTCCATGGCCTTACTGTCTTTATCCGGAGGTACCACAGATGATGCTGCCCCCGTCTGGTTCTTCCGTGCTGCTGACACGATGACCGAGTCAGGAGGAGGGTCAGCTCTCAGAAAGAGTGGGTCCTGCTCAGGAGCCTTGTACTTCTTGGTGATCCGTGACGGGGCTGCTCCCACCGACGCTGGAGTCAGGAATTTCTGAAGAGCAGGCTCTAGCAGTCCCGGCACCAGGGGAAGCAGAGGCCTAGATGAAGACCTGTGATGAAGGGCCTTGAAGATGACCGATGTGGAAGGGGCAGGCATCTCGATATTAAGTTTTGCAGCCCCCCTACACAAGACCTCGTTGAAGGTCACAATGTCATCAATGGGCGATACCCTACTCGGTGGTGAAGAAGAGAGAGTTGGAGAGTAGTCTGCTTTTGAAGGTCTGGAGTCTGAGGACCACGAAGAAGATCTGTGGCTTCGTCTTCTAGGAGAGCGGTGGCGAGTTCTTGAAGACCGACTCCTAGGAGATCGTGACCTGCGCCTTTTCAAAGTCGGTGACCTTTGAGGAGTGGCACGTCGCTCGCGTCCCACAGATGAGTGAACCGATTGTATGATCGGAGACCTGGACCTGCTAGGAGTATGAGCCGGCCTTGATATTCTCCGAATCTTCCACTCTCTTATGTTCCCCAGCCATCTCGGAGAGATGTTAGTTGGAGGGGCTGGATCCGGTGACGAGGTTTCTGGAGTGACTTGCACTATCCGGAGCTCCGGGGAAGAAGAAACACTCCTGGAGGTTACCACCTGGACGTCCTTCGGCGTCGATTTGTCCCTCGACGTCGCCCTAGGTCTCTTGGCAGGAGGGGACCTGTGACTGGACTGCGACTTCCTCGACGTCGATCTCCTCGACATCGATCTGGACCGCGATGTTCTCCGCGGTGACCGTCTAGGCCCCGAGTGCGATCTGCGTGGTCTCGACATCGACCTCCTCGGTGACGGATGCTTTGACGCCGAGTGCCTCGACGGCGACTTTCTCGTAGGCGACGTCGACCTCCTCGACGGCGATCGCCTGCTATGACGCACAGTCGGAGAATGACTGCGTCTTACCGGCGTCGAGCCCCTCGGTGTCTTGCTCGACGTCGATGTTTGTGCCACTCTCGACGTCGGTGGTGTCTTCGACGTCGCCACAGGTCCTCTCGGAGGCGGGCTGTTCTGTCGACGTTGATATGTCAACGCCGAGTGACTGCCTCCCGCCGTCGTAGGCGAGCCAGAACTGGACCGCCTACGAGATGGTGTCGACGTCGGCCTGTGATGAGACTTCGTACCTGAAGTCGTTCGCTTCTCCGGCGAATGGGGCCTCGACGTCTACTTTGACGCTGAAGGGGATCACAAGGGTACTTTCGACGTCGATCTGTCCCCCGAAGGCGTATGAGACCGGTGTTTTCTCTTCTCACCCGTGTCTTTGCGCTCCAACCTTTTCTGAGAGGAGGGCTTCTTCGAAGGATGTTCTTCCTGGCCACTTGCTGATTCCTTTCCTCTCTCCTGCATAGCACGCAGTTTGATTTTCTCCCTTTCTCTAAAGGTTCTTCTAGAAAAATTTCTGCAGTGGTAGCACTCATCTGGTCTGTGAGATGAAGGTAGGCAAGCAATACAGACCGAGTGCTGATCTGATGTAGCCATCTTTTTTCCACAGGCCGGGCACTTATTAAATAAGGCCGGCATTTTGACAGGAAAAAATTGACCAAAGTCAGAAAAACAGAAGGATTTAGTACCCCAAGTACTAAAGACGTCGAGTGAAAGTCAAAAAATTCACTTTAGACCAACAATTAGTGACAAAAAACCACTGACGAGCTCAATGCTCCAGGATCCTCACAGAAGGAGCCGTCCAAAAGAACTGACCTAACGGTCACCTGTGGGGCATGATGGGAGCCTGGAGGTCTTAAAGGCACGGCGCCAGTTTTTTCCAACTGTTCTGTATGCAGCCTCTCTAGGCTAATCTGCCTCTATGATCTTGCCTTTTTACCTTTGAAAATAAAGGCTGTTTTTTCAAAACAAACTGAAAACAGTTTTTCTCTGTATCATGAAAATATCATGGTGTATGTTTTCTTTATTATTTCAAATGTAAAAAATGTACAATGCAATATTGGCATATTTGAGCCTAGTAATATGGTTTTAGGCTGCAAATGTATATATGCATATTACCTATATATATATACATATATATATATATATATATATATATATATATATATTACTCCCTCCTGGCTCGAGTTCGTACGGACCCCTGGCGCTCTTGATCCGGTGCAGGTTCCAAGGCAGAGCCCCGCCGTATTAATTAATCCACATTAATCCTTTCAGATTATAGAAACCGCACTCACAAAGTGTAATCTTCTCCAATTAATTTATTTTCCACAAAGTATCCAGTTAGAGGAACAACCGACGCGTTTCGTAAACACAGTTTACTTGATCACGGTTAGCATGTTACTTTTGAATCCTCCAATTAATACACTTTTCCAACAACATGTGATCTCTGACATCATTTTCGATCAAACCCTCCATGTTGAATTGTGGGATATGTAGTCAGTTATTTAAACTAAAAGTGAGAACATTTATAATTGCCCATATTTTTTTTAAAAATACCTAAAAATCACCCTATGTGTGTACATTACTTCAACTAATCTTACAAAAGTATTCTTCGTTTTTTTTATATATATATATTTTTTTTATATTTATTATTTCTTCCGTGCCTTTACATATATTTTTATGACTATCTACTATCTACTCCGCTAAAACCTCCTTAATTCTTGAGCAATTTATTTGCTCACATCTACTTTTACCACTACTTCAAAAAGGAAATGATTTTGTTATATTCTATATCACCAAGGAATGTATCCTATATTTACAAGTCTCAATGTATAACTACCGCCCCCCAGTGGGCCTTCATATTTTTCCTTTTTTCCGACTATTTCCCTTTGGGCAGTTTCTATTATAATTGCTGACAACCTGGTTATTATACGGGGTACACGACCCGTTCACCGATGATCATTATTTTAAACAAGGAGATGTTCATCCCGGTTTACCCTAGGCTATACATTTTGTCACATTTCTTTATCAGAACCCCCCAGTGGGCCTATATCATTTATTCATTTTTTACATATCTATCTCTATTTGGTGATTTTATTCCCTTATTTAGGTGGGGCCATTATTCCTAGAAGGACGATTTTTATAAAAATCTGTTAATGTGTGATGTTTCTTCACAATTATTATTTTACAAACATTCTCACATTATTTATGTTCTTATTACAGTTCTTTTCCATCCATCAACTACAAAACTAAAAACAAATTCATCTCCTTAAAGATGGACATGTAAGTCCTCACTTTGATTTAGTCCATAAGGCATCAGTGTTCTGAAGTTCAGAATCTGTCTTGATTCTCTTCTTCTTAACTTTTTTACCCGATCTCCTCCTCTTACATTTAGTGGGATCGACTCCAAAGCATAAAAAGTTAATTGTTTCCAATCTCCTTTGTGCTCCACTTCCATGTGTTTGGCGATGGCATTGCTACGATCTCTATTTATCGTCGCACGGACGTGTTCTAATATTCTCTTCTTTAACTCACATATCGTACTGCCAATGTACATTAACGGGCAAGGACATTCCACGACATATACAACGAATTGGCTCTTGCATGTTATTAGATCCCTGATCTGACACGTGGTGTTATCTGGAAGTTTCACCTCTGTTTTATTCTGGGCAATTTGGCAAACTTTACAGTTGTAACATTTTAAGAAGCCTTTCGTTTTTAGCCATTGTATCCCTTTCGCTTTCCCACTTCCTTGGTGGTGACTATGAATTAATTTGTCTTTTAGATTTTTTGCCCGACGAAATGTGATATTTGGATGGGTACCCATGATTTTTCCCACTGTTAGATCTAATTGCAGTAGTTTCCAATTCTTTCGTAGGATCTTCACAATTTGTTTTGATTCATTTGAAAAATCTAGGATCAATCTTACTGGATCCTTTTTGACTTGCAAGCTTTCTATGGGTTTCCTTTTTATTGTTTCTTCTCTTGATGTCTGATCTGCTCTTCTCCAGCTTTTTCTACTATATGGGATTTATATCCTCGTTGTTTAAATATTCTAACAGTATCCATACTCTGTTTTTCCCATTCTGTGTTTTCCGAGCACATCCGCCGGATCCTAAGGAACTCTCCATAGGGTATGTTATCAATAACTGTTGCTTTGTGGAAGCTTTCGGCATGTAATATTGCATTGGTTGATGTTACTTTACGATGTAAAGTTGTATGCAATTTATTATCATGGACATAGATCTCGGTGTCCAAAAATATGACTCTTTCTTTACTTATGGTATACGTAAATTTGATGTTTGCACTCGTTGAATTTAAAATTTTGAAATATTCTTCAAATTCTGCTGCTGTTCCATCCCACACTATTAGCAAATCATCAATGTAACGCAGCCACTTTGCTGTCTTATTTACGTATTGGTCATTATTCGGATGCCACGCCAGTTGTTGCTCCCACCATCCCATTGTGAGACACGCATATCCGGGACTAAAAGAAAAACCCATAGCACATCCTTTGATCTGTTGGAATATTTCTTCCCCAAAGAGGAAGACATTTTGACTTAAGCACATTTCGACCATATCTATTAGCATTTGATTGTGTTGATTGTATTGGATATTTCTTTCCTTTAAGAAGAAGCTGCATGCCATCATCCCAATATCATTTTCAATATTTGTATAAAGGGACGTTACGTCCATTGTTACCAGTTGATAGGTTTCCTGCCAAGTAAGATCTTGTAGATGTCTCAACAGATCTGTAGTGTCTTGAATATAAGAACTCAGATTTAATACGAATGGCATTAAGAAATAATCTATATAACTGGCAATTGGTTCAAATAATGATCCCTTTGCAGACACAATTGGTCTGCCTGGTGGTTTGAGTGGATTCTTATGTAATTTAGGTAAGAAGTAAATTGTCGCTGTGACAGGATGATCGGTGGTTAGGAATTTTTTCTCATCTTCATCAATTAAATTTTTCAAATGCCATTGTTGTATTTTTATGTCCAAGGTTTCTTTATATGCCTGAGTGGGATTTTTGTCTAGCGTCCGATAATATTCCTTATTTTTTAACTGGGAGTGGGCTTCTGCTTCGAAAATCACAAGTGTTCCAGACCACGATGTTCCCTCCCTTATCAGCCATTTTTATCGTTATCATTTTGTCCTCCATCAGGCTTTTTAGGGCCTTTCTTTCTTCCTTAGATAAGTTGTCACGAAATTTGGTTTTCTTGATTTTGTAGAGATCTTGAACCACTGCCTCTTGGAAGAGGTCAATCTTGTTTCCTTGAGTTAATTGAGGATAAAAACGAGATTTAGGTCTTTTGCCACTCAAGCCTGCTCCCTTCTGGGGGCAAGCCGTTTCTTCTGAGATGACTTCACTTTCATCCATTACATCGAGATTAACCAATGTTAATAACGCATCCATATTTGTAGTTGTTAATGTTGTTTCAGATGTTATCACATTTTGTTGGATTTTTCCCTTATTTGCATGTTTGGCCATCTCTTTGTTTTCCTCGAAGATTTTTGCAAGCTTGATTTTCCGGACATATTTATAAATGTCAATTCTCGTTTGAGCGAGGTCCATTTGTTGGATTGGACAGTAGTTGATTCCTCGTTTTAATAAAGATGTTTCTATTTCCGTTAACATTCGTGTTGAGAGATTTGCAATTGTCATTATGTTAATTGTTTCTTCCTCCCTCATGCTGGGATTCATTTCTGTTGTTTGCTCATACTCCTTGTTTTTGTGCCTACTCTCTCCTCTGAACCACTTTCTCCTTGTTCCCCTTCTTGTTGCCTTTTGGATTCCCAAAAGCGGCCTCTCCCCCTTCCTCTTGGGTTTTGTTGGAAATTGCGATTTTGTTCCCAGTATCTTTGTTGGAGGACTAATCTCATGTCCCCTAAAAATTCCGATTTGCCAAATCTCCCACTGTCTCCTGTTCTCCCTCGCTTGCTTCCGTCGAAGTTAGGGATGTCAAACTGCTTGAACTTGGAGTCACTGTATCCATTCGTCCTTGCTGTTTAAACATGTCAAATTTCCTCGCATATGTGAATATGCGTCCCTGTGAATAGTCATCTTTATCGCGTTGAAATTTTACCTGTTTTCTCGTTTTCACCACTTCCTCATGTTTATCCACATATCCTTCCAGATCTTCTTTTAATTTTTTCATTTCGGGGTTCAAGTCTAATGTGGCTAATTCTTTTTCTAACTCTTGTAATTCCACCTTAATTTTTTCCAATGCCACTTCAATGTGTTTTACCAAAATTTTGATTAAGCCCAATGATGATTCGAGTACATACTCCCCCCATTCCTGGAGTAGCTCATTTGTCGCATCCTGTTGACTTGGCATTATAGCTATGTGCAATCCCCTCGGGACTCTCCGGACCTCTAGATATTTTTTCAATGTCAATAACTCCCACCATTTGTTTATTTCCTTCTTACTGAGCTTTTCCCACTGTTTTAATTTGCTCCGCGTGTCTGATTTTTTGGAGGCTACTTTTGTTTTGTTTGCTGATGGATTTTGTCTTTCTCCTTCTTGATCAAAAAATGAGTCTGCCAACTCACTTCGTTTAGCATCCCGTTTTTCCATGTTTGTTCCTCAATTTCCTGGATTACTGCAATGTCATTTGTGTTTTACACTGCGATTGGTAGAGATTTATTAACTCTGTCCATAGACTTCAAAGAAATTAGTACTGTATTCCCTTTCGCGCTCGTTGCTCATTAAAACCTTATTGCGCCCATGGATTCAGTATTCTTTTATCGTCTATGAAAACAACCAGCTTCTTGCACAGATGCAACTTAGAAATTTACTTTTTCTCTCACCCGCTGCTATAATTGTCAGTTTCCCCGCTCACCTCCACCTTCTGGTGTTCGGGCAGCGCTTCTCCGACACGCCGATGATTTGCAGCTATTAACTTCTGTGTTGTGCTGGCGGTCACCGGGTCCGACTTGCAATCTTACTCGCTCCTGGCTCGAGTTCGTACGGACCCCTGGCGCTCTTGATCCGGTGCAGGTTCCAAGGCAGAGCCCCGCCGTATTAATTAATCCACATTAATCCTTTCAGATTATAGAAACCGCACTCACAAAGTGTAATCTTCTCCAATTAATTTATTTTCCACAAAGTATCCAGTTAGAGGAACAACCGACGCGTTTCGTAAACACAGTTTACTTGATCACGGTTAGCATGTTTCTTTTGAATCCTCCAATTAATACACTTTTCCAACAACATGTGATCTCTGACATCATTTTCGATCAAACCCTCCATGTTGAATTGTGGGATATGTAGTCAGTTATTTAAACTAAAAGTGAGAACATTTATAATTGCCCATATTTTTTTTAAAAATACCTAAAAATCACCCTATGTGTGTACATTACTTCAACTAATCTTACAAAATTATTCTTCGTTTTTTATATATATATATATATATATATATATATATATATATATATATATATATATATTTTTTTTTAATATTTTTATTTCTTCCGTGCCTTTACATATATTTTTATGACTATCTATCTACTCCGCTAAAACCTCCTTAATTCTTGAGCAATTTATTTGCTCACATCTACTTTTACCACTACTTCAAAAAGGAAATGATTTTGTTATATTCTATATCACCAAGGAATATATCCTATATTTACAAGTCTCAATGTATAACTACCACCCCCAGTGGGCCTTCATATTTTTCCTTTTTCCGACTATTTCCCTTTGGGCAGTTTCTATTATAATTGCTGACAACCTGGTTATTATACGGGGTACACGACCCGTTCACCGATGATCATTACTTTAAACAAGGAGATGTTCATCCCTGTTTACCCTAGGCTATAAATTTTGTCACATTTCTTTATCAGAGCCCCCAGTGGGCCTATATCATTTATTCATTTTTTACATATCTATCTCTATTTGGTGATTTTATTCCCTTATTTAGGTGGGGCCATTATTCCTAGAAGGACGATTTTTATAAAAATCTGTTAATGTGTGATGTTTCTTCACAATTATTATTTTACAAACATTCTCACATTATTTATGTTCTTATTACAGTTCTTTTCCATCCATCATCTACAAAACTAAAAACAAATTCATCTCCTTAAAGATGGACATGTAAGTCCTCACTTTGATTTAGTGCATAAGGCATCAGTGTTCTGAAGTTCAGAATCTGTCTTGATTCTCTTCTTCTTAACTTTTTATGCTTTGGAGTCGATCCCACTAAATGTAAGAGGAGGAGATCGGGTAAAAAGTTAAGAAGAGAATCAAGACAGATTCTGAACTTCAGAACACTGATGCCTTATGGACTAAATCAAAGTGAGGACTTACATGTCCATCTTTAAGGAGATGAATTTGTTTTTAGTTTTGTAGTTGATGGATGGAAAAGAACTGTAATAAGAACATAAATAATGTGAGAATGTTTGTAAAATAATAATTGTGAAGAAACATCACACATTAACAGATTTTATAAAAATCGTCCTTCTAGGAATAATGGCCCCACCTAAATAAGGGAATAAAATCACCAAATAGAGATAGATATGTAATAAATGAATAAATGATATAGGCCCACTGGGGGCTCTGATAAAGAAATGTGACAACATTTATAGCCTAGGGTAAACCGGGATGAACATCTCCTTGTTTAAAATAATGATCATCGGTGAACGGGTCGTGTACCCCGTATAATAACCAGGTTGTCAGCAATTATAATAGAAACTGCCCAAAGGGAAATAGTCGGAAAAAAGGAAAATATGAAGGCCCACTGGGGGCGGTAGTTATACATTGAGACTTGTAAATATAGGATACATTCCTTGGTGATATAGAATATAACAAAATCATTTCCTTTTTGAAGTAGTGGTAAAAGTAGATGTGAGCAAATAAATTGCTCAAGAATTAAGGAGGTTTTAGCGGAGTAGATAGTCATAAAAATATATGTAAAGGCACGGAAGAAATAATAAATATAAAAAAATATATATATATATTAAAAAAACGAAGAATAATTTTGTAAGATTAGTTGAAGTAATGTACACACATAGGGTGATTTTTAGGTATTTTTTTTAAAAAATATGGGCAATTATAAATGTTCTCACTTTTAGTTTACATAACTGACTACATATCCCACAATTCAACATGGAGGGTTTGATCGAAAATGATGATGTCAGAGATCACGTTGTTGGAAAAGTGTATTAATTGGAGGATTCAAAAGTAACATGCTAACCGTGATCAAGTAAACTGTGTTTACGAAACGCGTCGGTTGTTCCTCTAACTGGATACTTTGTGGAAAATAAATTAATTGGCGAAGATTACACTTTGTGAGTGCGGTTTCTATAATCTGAAAGGATTAATGTGGATTAATATATATATATGTAGGTATATGCATATAATTTGTTATTGCTCCGGGGTCCCCGCACGTGAGCGGGACTATTCAGTGCTTTTGACTATTGATGAGTATCCCCTGGAAGAGAATTAAATCTATCTATAGCGATCTGCAGTTACATACATCCATCTACATAAATTGTTTAATGGTGGTCACCACTGTGTAGTTACGGTTCAGGGTAACTTTCCACTGAAAAAGCATTTCTAATTTGACAGAACTGCAAAATATCTGGCACTCGCTGTGTGTATACAGCAAGAGCCTGGCATGCCAATTTTCATCCAGTTCAATGCAGGGGGGAAAAGGGATAATAAAAAATAAGACAAGATCTAAAAAGATGTGCTTTTGATTTTACCTGCCATGAGAAAATATGCACAAAGCTACAGCAAAACCGCTGAATGGATACCACCAAACTTGTCATAAATGTAGAACTTTTCTCAGAAGGTATTCTTTCCATGGTTTAGTGTAAATCTATCCAGTAGTTTTTAATAAATTAGAACTACAAAAAGGTGCTAGATGGGGTTAGCACTTTTGTAGGTTAACACTTTGTATAGATTATTGTTTAAAATTGCAAATTTGCAGTATGGCCTTTGGGTCCCAAAATGCTTTCATTTTTTTTCTTTTCTATGCATAATCCAAGACTGACTGTGAGCACTGTGCTCTTATGGGCTGGCTCAGAACCTGGTCTTCAGCCCTGTGTTGTGGGCCTGGTGGCATGAGGCTAGGGCAGGGCTTGGCCCAAGGCTGTAAGCAGATGGTTTGCTGGGCTGGAAGCTGGTTGCAGAGCCTGGCTGCATGCCGGAAACTGTGACATACCGCAACTACGCACAGCAGGCTAGGAATATAGGAAACATGGGAGACTGATGCGAATGTACCCAAAATTCAATGAAAAAATCCTTAAGGGTAAGTTACTGTTACTGTTAGACCTGGCATCCTTGGCGTGGTGTTCCCCTAGATTTTTGCCTCTGCCTCCTGTGTTTTTGCTATGTGTTGGACTCCGTTTTTGCTGGTCTAGGTGCTTTGGGCACTTTGCCACTGCTGACCAGTGCCAAAGTGCAAGTGCTCCCTCTGTAAATTGGGACTATGGATTGGTGTTTTCATGATTGGCTTGTTTGACGTACTACTAAGTCCCTAGTTCAGTGCACTGTGTGCGCCCAAGGCCTGTAAGTCAAATGCTGCTAGTGGGCCTGAAGGATAAGTTACTTACCTGTAATCCTAGTTCTCTTCCAGGGGTATCCTCATCAAAGTCATAAGCACTGAATATTCCCGCCCACGTGCGGGGACCCCGGAAATATAAAAATTATATATGGAAATCACATATATACAGCTCTACATATATGCATATACATATATCATTTTTTCTCATACCAATGCAGCTCTCAATAGGAGGCTAAACAATGTAATTACACACATAAAAAACTACATTTGCCAATATATAAAAACACCAGAGGACAATTAGTACTTGAACTCTGTTTTTTAATGAGCAAAACACTCATAAAGAGTAAAAACTGCAAAATAAGTAGACATTGTTAGCCTACAGGCTGCATTGTAAACCAATAGCATAGAAAATGAAAACATTTTCAACAAAAAACGGGCACCGTGCCTTTAAGGCAGCCATGACCCCTAGCTTCCCATCATGCCTCAGGGGTGACAGTTAGGTCAGTTCTTTGCATAACCCTGAAGGTCAGGGCACAAAGATATCCTTTAACACTTTAGAAATCCCTCATTTACCTGGGGAGGTGGGTGGGTTGCTTATGACTTTGATGAGGATACCCCTGGAAGAGAACTAGGATTACAGGTAAGTAACTTATCCTTCTCTTCCAGGGGATCCTCATCAATAGTCATAAGCACTGAATAGAATAGCAAGCCCATCAACCACCTGCAGGTAAATGAGAGTAAAGTGACCCAACACAAAGAAACATAACAGCCGAAATCAGCTGTTGAACAGATTCCTCAAGGAGGCCTGGCCTACTTGGGTGTCTGCTCTGGTGTCTGATTCCAGACAGTAGTGCCTCGTAAATGTATGGACGGACCTCCAAGTTGCCGCCTTACAGATTTCAGACATGGGCACATTCTGAAGAAAAGCAGTAGTAGCCGCCTTTCCTCTAGTAGAATGCGCTCTGGGAGTAAACCCCAGGAGCTTCTGCGCTAATTGATAAGCAAGCTTGATACATGAAACTATCCATCTGGAGATGGAGCGCTTTGAAGCTGCGAACCCAGATCTGATCGACCCATAGTTAACAAATAGTTGATCAGATTTTCTTATAGATTTGGACCGATCCAGATAGAATTTTAAAACCCTTTTGAGGTCCAGAGAATGCAAAGCCCTCTCAGCTGGAGTGGAGGGATTGGGAAAAAAGGTGGGTAGAGAGATGGTCTGATTCACATGAAAATCCGACACCACCTTTGGAAGGAAAGAGGGGTGCGTCCTCAACACAACCCTGTTAAGATGGAAGACTGTATAGGGTTCTTTGGAGCAGAGCGCCTGTATTTCACTCACTCTGCGAGCTGACGTGATCGCTACCAAGAAAGCCGCCTTCCAAGAAAGATGCTGTAAGGTTGCTTTGTGTATGGGTTCAAAAGGCGGACCCATCAATTTTGATAGCACCAGGTTAAGCTCCCAGGGTGGTGAAGGAGGCCGTACCGGAGGATAGACCTTCTTTAAACCCTGCAAAAAATCCTTAACAGCCTGTAACTGGAAGAAGGAAGGTTGAGAAGCTGAACGCCTATATGCAGTTATAGCTGCTAAATGCACCTTAATGGAAGAAAACTTCAAACCTGCTTTCGCCAGATAAAGTAGGTAAGGAAGGATGACCTCTTCCTGACCTTTGATTGGGTTACAATTGTTCTGCATACACCACATGTAAAACCGTTTCCACTTGCATGCATACGAATGCCTCGTGGACGGTCTTCTTGCTTCCTTCAAGATGGACATGCAGTCCTGCGGTAGTCCTAAGTGGCCATACTGGAGGACCTCAGGAGCCATGCCGCCAAGTTCAGTGAGGGAAGGTTGGGATGATGAATCCTCCCGTTCATCTTGGACAGCAGGTCTGGTCTGCACGGCAGCCTCTTGTGAGGACACTCTGATAGGTGCAGAAGGTCCGGGTACCACCATTGTCTCGGCCAGTCCGGGGCAATTAGTATCATCCTCGTGCACGAATGGGACAGCTTGGTCACCACCTTCGGGATCAGCGGAAGGGGTGGAAAGGCGTACACAAATGCCCCTGACCAGTCTATCAAAAGGGCATTCCCTTTCGATCCTGGTCGGTAGAACCGTGAGGCGAAGTCTCGGCATTTGGCATTTTCGTCGTCCGCGAAGAGGTCGATGGTGGGACGACCCCATGTCTGGAAGATGTCTTCGACGACCTCGTCGTTGAGTACCCAGTCTTCTCTGTCTTCGAAGTGACGGCTGAGTGCATCCGCTCTCACGTTCTGTTCTCCTGGCAGGTGGACTGCTGTGACTGCCAGATTCCGAGCCAGGAGCCAATGCCAGAGTGCTTGAGCTTCCAGGGAAAGTGTGCGTGAGCGAGTTCCCCCTGTTTGTTCAGGTAGTACATGGTGGTGGTGTTGTCCGTCTGTACTAACACTGAGGTTGCCTGAATCGAGGGGAGGAAAGCTTTGAGGGCTAGGTGTACTGCTCTCAGCTCTAGCATGTTGATGTGATAGGATCGCTCCTTTGGAGACCACAGTCCTTGAGTCTGGAGAGAACCCATGTGGGCTCCCCAACCCTGCAGCGAGGCGTCCGTGATCAGTGTCTGAGCAGGCGGAGGTTGATGGAAAGGAACTCCGACTTGCAAATTTTGTTTTCTCATCCACCAAGGTATGGAAGCTCGAGCTGCGTTTGATGGACTTATTTTTTCGTCCCAACGAGCGGTCTGCTGGTCCCACTTGTCCTCCAGATCCTGCTGAAGAGGACGCATTCGTAGTCTGGCATTGGGAACCAGGAAGATGCAGGATGCCATCGACCCTAGCAGGGAGGCAATCCGACGCACAGGCAGTTTTCTGTTGCGCAGAACCAGCTGGCATTTCTGTATGAGGGAACACCCAGTCGGTGACACAGCTCGAGACAGCTCAAGAAATGAATCCTCACACTGTCTGGGGAAGGACCTTTCAACAGCCAGTCGTCCAAGTACGGGTATACGAAGACGCCCCTGCGGCGCAGTGCGGCTGCCACCACCGCCATGCACTTCGTGAACACTCTGGGGGCTGACTTCAACCCGAAGGGTAGAACCTTGAACTGGTAATGAGCGGATCCCACTAGGAATCGCAGGTACTGTCTGTGATACTGATTGATCGGAACGTGAAAATATGCATCTTGCAGATCCAGCGAACACATCCAATCCCCCTGCCTGAGATGTGGATATATTTGATGGAGAGCCAACATCCGAAACCTTTCCTTTTTTATGGTTAGGTTGAGTGACCGCAAGTCCAGAATGGGTCTGTACTCTGCTTTTTGGCCTTTTTTCTTTACCAAAAAATATCTTGAGTAAACCCCTTTTCCTCTTTGAGATACTGGGACCCTCTCGATGGCTGACTTTCTGAGAAGGGTGGCAACCTCTTTCTGCAAGAGTTTTAACTGATGACACGACGGAGGAACTGGAGGGATTGATGGTGGGCGATGTTGAAAACGTAGAGAGTACCCATTCTGCAACGTGGCTAGTACCCACCGATCCTTTGTGATAGCTCGCCACTCTTCGAGATGATTTGCGATACTTCCCCCCACTGGAGTGGTGAACGGTGACAGGGGAAGTGAGTGCTCATTGTTTTGATTGCGTCTTGGCGGAATTGTTGCCTTGTTGCTGGTTTCTTCCTCCTCTGGAGGAGCGTCTGCCCCGATACTGCGTTTTTTGCTGGCCTTGCTGATCCTGATTTTTTTGCCAATGAGGGGTTTGAACCCTCTGTTGGGAGGATCGTCTATTGTAAGGACGGAATCTCTTACGGAATTCCTTTCTTTTCTCCAGGCCCACCGCTTTAAGCGTGTCCAGTTCCGTTTTCATCCGCGTCATCTCTTCATCCGTGTGAGTCCCGAACAAAGAGGAACCAGAGAACGGAAGATTGAGGATGCGTGACTGCGCTTCTGGCTTGAGTGCTGTAAGACGTAGCCATGATGTTCTCCTTGCGCATACCCCATGAGCATAAGCATGTGCCGAAAGGGTAGCTCCATCCGCCGCAGCACTGATGACCTGGTTAGACACCTGACTGCCCTCTGTTAAGATTTCTTCAAAATCTTTACGGTCTTCCTGCGGCAACTTTTCAGTGAATCTCTGTAGTGAGTCCCACAGAGATCTGTCATAGCGGCCCAGGAGTGCCGCTGCATTGGAGACCTTCAACATGGAGGCCGAAGTGCCACAAACCTTCTTTCCCCAGGAATCCTGCACCTTGCTCTCCTTGTCTGGTGGGACAGTAGAGGAGGATGCCACTGCATGGGTCTTCTTTGCCGCCGCAATAACGACTGAATCCGGAGGAGGGTCAGCCCTGAGGAAGAGCGGATCGTCCTCTGGTGAACGGTACTTTTTTAAGATCCTCGCTGGGGCGGTCTTAACACTCGCTGGCGTGAGAAAGATATCCATCACTGGCTCTATGATGCCTGGTACCAAGGGAAGCAGAGGTTTAGCTGCTGCTCTTTGGTGTAGAGTCTCAAAAATCACAGAGGACTTGCTTTGACGAGTTGGCATAGGGATACCCAGCTTTATAGCTCCTCTGCCAAGAATGTCCTGAAACGTGTAGATGTCGTCCACCGGAGAGACTCTTGACGGTGGACTGTTCGTCAAAGTAGGCGAATAGTCTCTATGGGATGTATGAGTGGAAGAAGAGGACGGAGTAGGCGATCTGTGTGCTCTCCTCCTGCTTCTTGATCTAGACCTCCTCCTGTGTGAGTGCACCGGTGTGCGGCTGCGAGCTCTTGTTCTTGAAGGAGATCGCTCTTTATTCTGAGTTAAACGAGCCAACGGGGATCTGTTCTGAGGGCTCGAGTAATTCCTGTCCGTAGCCCAGTGATGTAGAGGCCTGTGCCATCGTGGCGATAAATGGATGGAAGGCGATCTGTGGCTCTCTCTTTCCTTAGGAGACTGAGCCGGAGGCGTGAAGCTCAGCTCTTCATGCCTTGTTGGAGAATCTTGGTGACCCCCTGACACTGGGCTGCTGGACGTCGAGATAACCACCTCCGGGGATCTGGACGAACCTGAAGGTGACGAAGACAGGCTCACTGGAGGTGAGGCGTCTCCAGAAGGGCGCTTTGACGTTGATCTGGAGCGTCTAAGTGTCGACTGCCCTCTCAACGGAGACGTATGTCTCGACGTTGACTTTCTTCTTTTAGAAAGTGGACTTCTCGACGACGAACGTCTCTCCAACACTGGTGCAGTGTCATGCTTTGACACTCCCTGCACCCTTTCAGGAGATTGCTGTCTCGACGTCGACCGGCGTTGGACTGCCGGCGACGGAGGTCTTGGTCTCGACGCCGAAGATCCACTCGGTGGAGTCATCCGCCTCGACGGCGTGGAATGATGGATAGACATTAGAGTCTGCTTCGACGCCGAAGGAGGTGTCATGTGTCTCGACGCCGAAGATAGTTGCTTTGATCCCGGCGGGGATCTGTCTCTCGACGTCGATCGCCGATGAGGAGGCGACGACGGAGAGATGCGCCTCGACGTCGATCGCCGCTGATGAGACGGGGAGATGTGCTTCGACGTCGATCGCCGTTGATGAGGCGACGACGGAGCGCTGTGCCTCGACGTCGATCGCGCCTGCGACGACGGAGCGCTGTGCCTCGACGTCGATCGCGCCTGCGACGACGGAGCGGTCTGCCTCGACGTCGTACGCCCACCCGGCGCCGACGGAGACCTGTCTCTCGACGTTGAGCGCCGCCTGGTTGACGTCAACGGAGGACCTGTTACCTTCGTCGACGAAGATTTCGTAGTCGAATGATGATGCGCCGGCATCACCGAAGTCTTCAACGCCGATTTCTTCGTCGCCGATTTCTTCGACGTCGATACCGACGCCGACGGAGAACAGGTCGGGACTTTTCCTCTCGACGTCGACCGAGTTCTCCTCTTCTTCTGCCTCACAGGAGACCTACCTCTTTCAGAGAGGCCATAGAGACGGATCCTGTCCCTCTCCTTGATAGTCCTTCTTGATAACTTCTTACAATGCTGGCAGTTGTCAGAAGAGTGGGACTCGGGGAGGCAGAGAATACACACAGGATGTGTATCTGTTCTGGCCTTCTTCTTGCCACAGGACGGGCAAGGATCGAATAAAGAAGGCATTTTATCCAAAAATAAACCTTTTCTGTAACACAAAAAAGGAGTTACTTGCACTCTAGGACCAAAAGACGTCGAGTGAAAGTAGAAAAAAAACTAGATTTATATAGATATTTTTTGACAGAGAGTCAAAAAAACAAGAGCTGAAAATCCAGGGTCCTGACTGAAGGAGCCGGAAAGAACAACTGACCTAACTGTCACCCCTGAGGCATGATGGGAAGCTAGGGGTCATGGCTGCCTTAAAGGCACGGTGCCAGTTTTTTGTTGAAAATGTTTTCATTTTCTATGCTATTGGTTTACAATGCAGCCTGTAGGCTAACAATGTCTACTTATTTTGCAGTTTTTACTCTTTATGAGTGTTTTGCTCATTAAAAAACAGAGTTCAAGTACTAATTGTCCTCTGGTGTTTTTATATATTGGCAAATGTAGTTTTTTATGTGTGTAATTACATTGTTTAGCCTCCTATTGAGAGCTGCATTGGTATGAGAAAAAATGATATATGTATATGCATATATGTAGAGCTGTATATATGTGATTTCCATATATAATTTTTATATTTCCGGGGTCCCCGCACGTGGGCGGGAATATTCAGTGCTTATGACTATTGATGAGGATCCCCTGGAAGAGAAGCACTGATTGTGCCACCCACACAAGCAGCCTTGCAAAAGGTGCCACTGCAGTGTCTGTGCGCAGTTTGATATGGCCATGTCGACCTGGCAAATGCACCCACTTGCCAGGCCCGAACTTTCCTTTTTCTGACATGTGAGTCACCTTTATGGTAGGCCCAAGGCACCCCTGTGGGCAGGGTGCAGTGTCTGTGAAAGGTAGGACATGTTGTGAGGGGTGTAACATGTCCTGATAGTGAACTACTGGGAATGTCGTTTTTCACTATTGAAAGGCTACCTGTCCAATAGGATAGAATGGGAGCTTTTTTTATAACATCTTATAAATATAAATTTCCATTGGGACAAGATAGGAAGGTAAAGTCTAGAATGCCTGAACTCAGAATATAAAGATGCATCTTTTACTAAGGATGATTTTTACATTCTGTGTTTGAAAATACCTCTTTTAGAAGGTGGGTATTTTCTTGCTTAGCCATCTTGTGTGCCTCTGCTGGTTTGTGTATTGACTGTCTGGCTTTGGAGTGACAGGGGCTGGGGATATGCATTCACTGTAAACAGCCACTGGGGGGGTTGAGGTGTACCCTGGCTTTCCTGGATGAGTCAGGGCTGGGCTGAATAGACCTGGGCTGCATTTAGAGTAGGGGGGAGGAGATTTCCTTTCACCTGAATGGGCCTGGTCTGCCTGCCACAATGCTGTCTCCACCTACCGGGGGGAAGCTGGGCCAGAGAGAACAGAACTGGTTTTGACTGAGCACAGAGTCTCTCTGCCACCATAGAACAAAGGAAAATGCTGTATAAATATTGGGGCCCAGAACGGTAGATCATTTCTAGAATTCATCAAAGGGCATATCCACAAGAAAGGACTTTGTCAAGGAGAAGAGCTGGAGAAACTGAAGGAGAAGTACTGCCCCTTTGCTGTGTGCTGTCTGGGGTTGGCCTGCAGTGGCTGTTTCTGCCAAGGAAAGGACAAGGACTTTGCTGTGTGCTTGCTGTGTCCCCTGCTTGAGGAAGATCTCCAAGGGCTTGAAGTAGAGCTTGCCTCCTGTTCTGAAGTCTCAGGGACACAAAGACTTCACCACCAGCTCCCTGAATTTCCATGCTGGAAGTTCTGACCTGCCAAGAGGGTCCTGTTGCTGAGTTGGGCCTCTGGAGGTTGTTCCTGCTGTTGGGAGCTGGAAAAGACACGCAACTATGAGAAGCGTGATGCACCCGCACCTATTTGACGCATCGCTGCCATGTGGGAAGAATTTCCATGCATCGCCATCGTGCCACTGAAGAAACCGACGCAGCACCTGCCCGCGGCTGGAGAAATCGCCGCACTCTGCATCAAGTGCACCGATCTAGGAAGTCCGAGATTACCGCACCGATTCCGACGCAGGCCCTGCTGTGTGGCTGCAAGAACCAACACATCGTGGGACCGCGGCTGGAGGGACGAACGCAGCGCCGTTGCTGCCGTATCGAGAACTGACGCATCCCCAATCCCCACGCATCGCACCGGGGCCTGAGTCTACAAGGACACCGGGCCGCAGTAAGAAACCGACGCATCACCTTCCTGCAAAGTAAGAAACCGACGCATCACCTCCCCTTCAGTAAGGAACCGATGCCTCACCTCCCCTGGAGTAAGGAACCAATGCATTATCTTCCCTGCGGCTGTTTTTATTTATGATTTTGACGCATCCAAGATACTTTGTGTTGAAAGTGTTGCATCTATAGCTTGCTATGGGCAGAACTGTTTTTACCTTCTAAGAAGTACATTTTGATTACTGTATTGTGGATTTTTGTTGTTTTGGTCTTGTTTGGTTTAGATAAAGATTACTTATTTTTCTAAACTGGTGTGGTGTCCATTTGTAGTGTTATTACTGTATGTGTGCACAAATGCTTTATATACTGCCTATGAGATAAGCCTGTTTGCTCGTACCTAGCTACCAAGGGGGTGAGCAGGAGTTATTTTAGAAGTGTATCCCCCTTACCCTGACTAGGAAGAAGGGTCCCTATTTGGACAAAGGTGCAAACCATTGCCAACAACAGAGCCCCATTTTTAACAGTTACTTTTGCTCATAAGATATTAATATCATGTATAAAAACGTAGAAATTCCTTTTAATTAACACAGTTAAGGTGAAACAAAAAGTAGAAAAGCTGAAATATTCTGGATACGGTTAGGTGAGCTGCCCACAAATTAATCCTTGCAAATGACAATCGAGATTACATCACTGGTGATATCGCCTATCATCATTGACTCAGAATGAGCTGACAGTGCCCACTGGTAAATTGCTGGAATATGTCCTTCCTTTTTCTTCAGTTTAATGATTCATGAGCAGTAGAAGAAAAGGGCCTATTAAGAACTTTATTCCGAGCCTGATAAACTTTGGGATTTATGAAAATGTAGAATGGGTAAGAGACACCTTCAAGCTGAGTGCCTGAAGAGAGTATGGTGCCTGGAACCAATTGATTGTAATAGAATAGACGGAACCAATCTTACTGTTATTGGCAGACATCAATTCAGGCTATGCTTAGAACATGGCCCCATTTTTATTCACTGGCAATCTCAGGGATATCTTCCAAGAGAATAAGTTCAGCTTCAAGTGTGCCAGTAGCCTTTTTTAATCTTTTAGAAGTTACTGATCCCATAACATTTGCAAATGTGCTCATTTAGTAGTCAGAGGAAGATGTCCTGGTGAATATTTCTCATACAAGAATAAGTTACATATAATGTCCTATTATATTAACATAAGATAGCTAAGACTTTCCTTCTTCTAATATACCAATACGATACAAAAACAAAATCACAAAGGCAAAGCAACTTTTTCAGTGAAAATTACAACACTCAAAATGAGACTTTGGTATGGCACCATAGAACAATTTACTTTTCAGCAGTACCTCTGTGTACCATGAGGTGGCGCCTTGAGCCTCCGCACTGACCCTGTTCCGCTCCAGAAATGACGTGCATTGGCTTTTTATTCGCCCCTCCGCCGTGCTGACATTAGTTGCTTTCAAGACTAACCGCTTCTCCAGATGCAGAGTCCCAAGAGCAAATTGGTACATAAGGTGCAGATCTTATTAACGGACAAAGTCGAATCACAGAACAGGGAAGATGGGAGGGTCGGTGAGTAATCTGTGGCTTTTTTCTACCAGAAAGTGCATTACCAAAGGAAAGTAACTTATTCTTCTCATAGAGACTTTAAACTGCAGATTCCTCATGTTTTGAATAGATACCAAAGAACTACCTATTTGGAGGTGAGCCTGTGAAAGGACTCAAATCAGAAAGTCCTGCAGGACTGAGCAGGCAAAATGTACCTCCTGGCGATCATGAATGTCCAAGCAATAATGCTTTGTGGAGAGATGACCACATAGCTGACTGGCAAATGTCTAGGACAGGGACTCCGTGTGCCAGCGTAGTATAAGCAGATTTTGACTCGATAGAATGAGCATGCAGTTGTTCTGGAGGCTGCTTTTCGGCCAATGAGTAGATGATCTTAATGCAGAGCATCATCTAGCCGGAGATGGTTATCTTCTAACCAGCCTTGCCTTTTTTCGTTCCACATAACCCCACAAAGAGCTGATATTCTACCAAGTGGTCTTTGGTACGATCTTTGTAGAATCTTAGCACTCTCTTGGGGTCCAAGCAATGAAGTCTCTCCTCCTCCTTGGAGGGGTGAGGAGGAGCACAGAATGCCAGTAAGGTGATGGTTTGACAGACGTGGAACTGCCTAATAACTTTTTGAGGAAGCAGATAGATGCCAGAGTCCGGAGAACCAGTTTGTATGGGATGAAGGAAGTGCATGGTAGATTGACAGCCTGAAGCTTACTCACATGCCGTGCCAAGGTGATGGCAATGAGGAGTTCAGTCTTTATAATAAGGAGCCGTAAAGGACAGCTGTGAAGCAGCTCGAACAAAGTGCACATCAGATAAGTCAGGACTAGATTAAGGTCCCATTGGGGCATGACAAAATTAAAAAGAGTAAACGCGTTGATGCTCTTTCTAAAATTGCATCACAACCAGTGACTCAAACAAGAGCTGATCTGGCTGTCGTAAAAAGGACAAAAGATAACCCTACTATGCCCAAAGAAAAGCTCTGGTGGGCAAGAGATAGAACAAATAACAGAATGTCAGATAACGTGACCTGGAGGGGGTCAATCCGACGTGTGCCGCACCAAGCAACAAATTTGTCCCAATTACCGGTGCATACAGTCTTTGTTGAGGGATGCCCGTCAGCCAAGATGACATCAACCACCTCTAGAGGAAGGTGTTCAGCTGTCACCGCTCAAACTCCAAGCATGAAGGTAGAGATTGTGCAGGCCCAGGTGGAGAATCCTGCCTTGTTGCTACAACAGCAGGTCCTTCTGGAGGGGCAGTCTGATCGGAGGACAAATGCTCAAGCCCAGGAGTTCTGGATACCATACTGTCCCTGCCCTGCCCAATCTGGAGCCACTAGTATAACTTAGGTCCAATCTCCCCGGTTCTTCTTGAGAACTCTGGGCAGGAGTGGTATCAGCGGAAAGGCATACAGGAGTCCCGAGCTCCACTCAAGGTAGAACACATCTCTAAGCGAGAGACGCCTTGGAAACTCCAACGTGCAAAAGTGCTGACATTGCGCTTTCTCAGCGGTGGCGTAAAGTTCGAGCAAATGTTCTCCCCATTCACGGAAGAGACCTTGCACCACCTCCAGGTGTAGCTGCAAACCGTGATCTGCTAAGGCATCGATGGCTGAGCTTGTCTGTCCTAATACTCAATGATCCTGCCAGATGGTTCACCACCAGGAAACTTCCTAGGTGGTGCAGTCATTTCCAAAGGTGCAAGGCCTCCTGGCACAGAGTACGAGACCCCACCATTACCTGTTTTTTGCAGTACCACATAGTGGAGGTGGTGTCCATAAGCACCTGTACCAGCCTCCCTTTGATGGGCAGCAGGAAGACTTTCAAAGCCAAGCAGATGGCCCTCTGCCCCAGAAGGCTGCGGTGGAGCCAGGGCTCAGACAGAGACCAGAGGCCGCTGACCTCCATCTCTCCCAGGTGGCCACCCAAACTCAGAAACAGTGCATCGGTCACCACTGTCATCACTGGGTGGGACAGGGAGAGGGGCCTGCCACTGACAATCGCAGTCCAGTAACCACCACTGCAGATCTTTAGCAGTTTTATCCGGGATCTGAACGTGATTTTAGAGGTCATCTTATATTGGGCCCACTGGGACCTCCGATCCCACTGCAGAGCATGGATATGCTACTTGGCGTCCTCGACCAGTAGGATACGGGAGGCCATCAGTCCCAATATCCTCGGAGTCTACCTCAATAAAATCCAGGACGGAGGGTGAAAGATGGGGATGATAGCCTGAGTGTCCTGGACTCTCTTTTCCGGGGGAAAGGCACAAAACTGAAGCATGTCTAGAATGGCTCAGATGAAAGGGATCATCTGAAAAGGAGTCAGGTGTGACTTTGGCATGTTGATAATGAGCCCCAACGATGTCGGGAGGTTTGGCGTAGTCAGGACGAGGTTGATGGCCACCTGGAGCAAGCACGCCTTCAACATCAGGATAGGGGTCACCGGAACCTCTGAAGGTGTGGCGTCTATGGCCTGCCGATGGAATCGTGACCTTAGCAGCATCACAGACATCTTGAACTGCCTGAGAGAGTACAGGGCAAAGGTATTTGGGTACACCAGGGAGGACTTGTGCCACCAAATCCCAAAGGGTGCATGAGTAGCATGCTAACAAACAGCTGGTGTTAACAGATCGGAAGGCCAAGCCGGTATAAATAAAACAAGAAAATGTTTTCTGAATGTTTTCACTCGCTGAGATTCCTTATCTGAGGAATGGTGGGAAATGTGGTGGTATTAGAGTGTCTGGTGGAAGCCTGTACCACTACGCTTTCTGGCGAGGGATGCTGCAAAAGATAAGCCGGGCTGCAAGGAGCAGGGCGATGGCTCCTGGCAATTTGTCTATTGACTAGGGGGCCAGAGCAAGGTTTGGCCCAAGCCCCTAATAAGGTATCAGTAAGTGCCTCGTAAAAGGAAAAAATGAGCTCAGAAGATGTGTGCTCTGGTTGGAGGACTTCTATCAAGACATTATTTTAACCTCCAAGGCGGGGAGCTGTGAGTAAAGCACTTTGCCTGCCCTACGCATCACCATGGCATAGGAAGCGGATTCCTCTGTGGCTGGTGCGGGGGGTAGGGAGAAAAATTTCCTACCTCTCTGGAAGTATTGAGGCCACTCACCTCCTGTAAGTCTTCTCATCAGATGGCATCTTAGTAAGGCTAAGCAACTCATCAGACGGGTCACAGTCATTATCTAACTCAGTCCCAAAAAGGGAATGCAAAGAGTGTTGTCGAGCCTGTGGCAGATTCGGGCTCGATGTCTGTCAAGGTTGGACCAGCGTCAACTCTGTGGCAGAGAGGACAATCGGGGCTGCTTCTTCAGGCGGCGATTAAAGCATCGTGACGATGTGCCTAGGGCCAGCGTGGGTCATGTCGCTGGCAGCGAAGTCGGAAGCAAGATAAGTTCAGTGGTATCCCAGGAGAAGGCCTCTTGGCTCCTTGGGGCCTGAGGGTGCGCCAGAGGAAGTTGGCAGGGATTCAAAGAGCCGGAGCATAGCTGCGTGGAACTCTTTAATCCTACGTGGTGTGGCTGAAGCCCCCGGAAACCCTGGTCGAGCCGGGACCAGCTGCAGGACTGGCTCAAAAGTTGGCCGACTTTGGGAGCGAGATCGAGTGGGGTGGTGCTGCCCACACTTGCTCAGGCAAATGCGAGTGGCATGAAGGGGCAGAATCATGCTTCGACTTCTTATATTTCTTATGCTTACTTGAGGACTTGGAGAGTGATGAAAGCGGACCTCTGGAGCGACTGTTGTCTCCAGCAATGAGACAGAGTGGACATTGGAGGCGGAGCAGGATTTGGAACAGTTCCACTGCGGAACCCTCCTATGCTTGAAAACAGAGTTTTGCTTTGTGTTCCCTGGTGACCTTTGGATTCGTCAAAGTGCAGTTGCTGCAGGCCTTGGTGTCATGGCTCAACTCCATGCACACCTTATGAGGATCTGTGACAGACATTTGTTTGATAGTCCCTACAGAGCTTGAAACTTGTTGTTTTAGTGGGTGACACCCCTTGCACACTGTAAGAAATTTGTAAAAATATTGCAGTAAGTGTCTGAGAGGAGCTACAGATCCACGTCTGGTGGTGCAGAAAGAAAGGAACTGATGTCAGCATGTTGGAGTGGCGCCTATATAGGTCCCCACGTCATTTCTGGGGGGGAATGGCATCAGTGCTGAGCAGCAAGGCGCTACTTTCACACACGGAAGTACTGCTGAAAGTTTTCGTGTCCAGTCTGAAGTCTGGGGATTATTCAAAATATGAGGAATCTGCAGCTGGAAGTATCTATCAGAATGAACCCACTTCTCCAGGGCAGCACAACGATGAAAGCAACCATTCAGAAACCACATGCACATAAAAACCTAAAGTTGTACACCAACTTCCCACTGCACTTTCCAAGCTTGATGCTCTTCAGAACTAAGCTGTATGAATAACAAAA
The DNA here is from genome assembly GCA_963921515.1 of Calotriton arnoldi. Classification (NCBI taxonomy): domain Eukaryota; kingdom Metazoa; phylum Chordata; class Amphibia; order Caudata; family Salamandridae; genus Calotriton; species Calotriton arnoldi. The sequence continues at coordinate 197,125 of CAWUFW010000785.1, forward strand.
GTTAGGAATATATTCAGCAGAGCATCTAAATGGAGGGCTCAAATGGACAGGCAATTTCTACATGGGATATTGTTGCAGTATTACAGTAGATAAAGCATACACATTCATACTCAAATTTACAGGACACTTACATGATGTTTTCCACTGATTTTGGTTTAATGAAAACAGCAATTGGGTAGAGCTGAGCAATCTGTAACCTCTTGATCGCATTCCCAGAGACATCGAGAATACAGTGCTTTCCCTAAAACCAAACATAAATACGACGGGGTCAAATATTTCAATCACAATCTGTTATCATTATGCAAAAATAAAGAGAGAACCTTACAAAATTTCACAATTGTATTTGCAGAACAAGTGATATTGACTCACACAAGTAACTGAGTGATGAGGGAGGGGATGAAAGGTCAAGAGTTAAAACTCTCCTCAGTAACGAAAATGGCAAAAACATCCTCCCTTAGCCCCACACTTTTTTATATCTATGTCACCCCCTCTGGCCAATCTTAACAGCAGCTACAGTTTTGCAGTAATCTCCTACACAGATGACACAAAGATTGTGGTTTCAATATCATCTGAAGCTGAAGGGGTGGCTAAAATGTTTCGCAACTGCATGGCTCACATTCTGAGCTGGATGCAAAGAAACTGTCTGAAATTAAACTCAAAAAAATCTTAGGTACTTCTCTTTGGGAATGACTCCACCTTCTAGAACTCCTCATGGTGGCCGTCCAATCTTGGTTCTCCTCTCTCCCCAGTCCAAAAGGCAAAAAATCTAAGTCGTATTTGACACCAAACTAGGTTTTTCAGACCAAATAAATCAAACCTCCTTGTTTCTTCCTGCTTAGGACTCTAAAGAAGATTTTTCCTTTCATACCTTTAGAATTACAAAAAACGGTTATTTATGGGTACTCAGAAGTGTTTGGTGAAAAACTTCAATCTCTTCAAAATGCAACGGCCAGGCTGCTTTTGAAACTTCCAAAATTTGCCTCTATTTCTCAATCCTTGCATAGCCTCCACTGGCTACTAGTTAGGGGGAGGATTAATTTCAAAGCACTATGTTTGGTGCATCTTCACCTGACAGGACAAGAATACTTTCAAAAATCTTTTTCTGGCACTCACCTGGTCGTATGTTCAGATCAGGTTCTGCTAGACTAGTGGCTGTCCCCAGAATAAATAAAGCAAGAAGGGGCGGCAGGAGTTTTTCCTTTTGTGCTAGCAAACTTTGGAATACCCTGCCATTAAACTTAAGATCTCAACCAAATTTTGCGGCAGTTAAGGAAAACACTAAAAACCTGGCTTTTCTCGCAAATAGATATATAATATTATCAGCTCTGATTTAGGCTCTGGTGGTTTTTCTTTTTGGAACGCTAGCGCCAAGACACCTATGGGTAATCGCGTCCTATATAAGTTTATTTACATGCATCTGATAGAGACAACTAGCCCCCGATTCCTTACCTTTGAATTTCCCCAGGCTTCAGACTGGAACCTGAAGATTTTTCGTGAGCAGTTCCCCTGTATGCCCATTGGTGGAGTCAGTCGGCTCCGTGAGGCATCATCGTAGCCAAAAGTGACATCCGTGTCACCTATATAGGCGCCGCCTCGGCACGCTGACGTCAGTTCTTTTCTTTCCAAACAAACCATGATCCGAGAAAAGAGCTACCCCTCTGTGACTCAGCGGAAGTCACGGTTCGCTCGAGAGGAAGGTCTCTGGACCGTTCCAGGAGTTCCGCAGTCCACTTCATTCCACTCAAAATCGTCCAGACACTCAAGTAAGAGGCACAAAAAACACAAGAAGTCGAAGCGCACTTAGATTTCTCCTCGCATGTTGGCAGACGCGACGAAGGAACAAACGGCGTTCGAGGCCTGGTTTCTCAGGAACCTGCACCTGGGCCGACTCTGCACCTCCCCAGTTTTTCGGGAGCCGGAGCGACCCCCGTTCAAATTAAAGAATTTTATGAGGCTGTGCGTCTTATTTTTGAGTGCCTGACCCCTCCGGTTCGCCTTCGGGCCCCGTGGGGTCAGAGGAGGCCCCAACTGGTTCCACGCCGTCAGCTCCGATGGGCCACCATGGATCCGGTCATGGATCCAGACCGGCACCGGTCATGCTACTACAACCCGGACTCTCCCTGCGCCTGCCCCATTGTGATACCCAACGTCACGGAAGCAAGAGCCGTGTCGACCAACACAGATTCCGGAAGTCGACAGGACACCCATGTCCTAGGTCGGAGCCTGAGCTCTATTCTGAAGGGCTAGGCCTCTGAGAGGAATGGGATTGGTCACTGGACCCTTTAGAATACTAGTATGAGCAGGATATGGACTGGTGTGAGGAACTGGGTGATGCCAGCGGAATGGACACTTCTCCAGAAACCAGCATGCTTTCTCCTTCTACCGTGGCTATGGAGGAGGGAGCTAAATATGCAATGGTGGTGTGGAGGGCAGCTGACGTCTTCGACCTTCAATTGCCCTCGGTGGCGTACAAAACTAACATCTTGACGGAGGTGCTGCAACCGGGAGTCTCCTCCTCTGAACCTCTACTCCTGTTCAACAAAGCCCTCACTGACCTTCTAGGGACCTGTTCCAAACCCAGCACGGGGCCTCCTGTGAATAGGACAATTGCCCGCCGCCACCACCGGCTCCCAGGGACCCAAATTTCCTCACCCAACACCCTACCCTGGAGAGCTTGGTGATCAAAAAGCCTCCACTTCCCATGGCATGTTCCCGACTGCTCCCCCGGACACAGAATCCAAGAGGCTGGACAGCTTTGGAAAGAAAATGGTTTATTTTGCCAGCTCTGTAATGCAGTCAGTGAACACCACATGCTTATTGGGCCGCTATTCCCACACTCTGTGGGAAACGTTTGCGCAAGTGATGCCACAGGCCCCGGAGGAGGCCCGGGGCATTCTCTCTCAAGCAGTTACAGACGGGAGAGATGCATCGAAGTCTACTATATGATGTGGCTTGGACACGACTGACTCGTTGGGCAGAGCCGTTTCGTCGACGGTGGCCCTCAGACACCACACCGGGGTGAGACCATTTGGCTTTTTCGGAGGATGTCCAGGCTTCCCTCATGGACATGCCCTTCGATGGCACCAGTCTCTTCGGAGACAAGGCAGGCTCAGCGCTGGAGCGCTTTAGGTCACGCAGGCTATGGCTAAGTCCTTGGGCCTCCCAGCTACCCCACGTCCCCAGTCTGCCTTTCGCTCCCATCAGTCACAGAAGAGGCTTTCAACCGAGCCAACCCTATCCCAGCCACCGAGTCGCGCAAGTTTCCCAGCCTCTGCGTGGACGAGGGCAGGGGTTCTACCGGCCTCGTCGGTTGGGTAGCCAGCGGTCTGGTCCAGCCACCACCCCTGGTAGCTTCAGCCTCCTAACTATTCTAATCTTGCCCTTTTAGATCATGGGTGTCCAGTTTGTGGCAGGATCTGCAATCACCTCCACCACTGGCAGTCCATATCATCAAAGAGGAGGGTTCTGCAGATCGTCCGAAAGGGCTACTCCTTCCCCTTCAAGACTATCCCTCCCTCCATGCCTCCATCTTACGACCAGCTGACAGAGTATCATTTGTTCCTGCTCATTGAGGAAGTCATGGCTGTGTTGGCCAAGGAGCCATAGAGAGGGTTCCGGCACCAGAAGTGGGCTGTGGTTACTACTACAGCTACTTTCTGGTTACGAGCCCTCAACTACTTCCTCAAAAGTGGACGGTAGCATTGGACTTGCAGAACGGCTATTTTCACATTCCCGTCCTGCCTGCCCATCGGCATAACCTGCAGTGTATGGTAGACCATGAGCATTTTCAGTTCACCATGCTCCTTTTTGGCCTTACCAGCGTTATTCACCAAGGTAATGGTGGTGGTCGCAGCTCATCTGGCAGATAAGGGGTGTCAGTCGTTCCCTATCTTGACGACTGGCTGCTGAAGGCGGACTCGCCCCAGGCTCTTGTCTCCCACTTCCAGACTAAAGCAGACCTCCTGCATTCGCTGGGGTTCACTATCCACATGCCTTAGTCACACCTGACTCCTTCTCGGACGCTTCCTTTTATCGGAGCTGTTCTGGACACATCGCAGTTTCTGGCTTATCCTCTCGAGTGTCGAGTCCAGGATATTCAGACTATGATACCGATGTTTCAGCCTCTATCCTGGGTTTCAGCGAGACTGATTCTGAGGCTGCTGGGCCTCATGGACTCCTGCATCCTGCTAGTAACACATGCCAGATAGCATATGAGGGATCTGCAGTGGGTCCTGAAATTCCAGTGGGCGCAGCATCAGGGGAATCTCTCTGACATGGTCCAGATCTTAGAGAGAACTGCAAAGGACCTGCAGTGGTGGCTAACGAACTGCGATTGGGTCAGAGGCAAACCCCTCTCCCTTCCCCAACCAGATCTGACAGTAGTGACAAATGCGTCACTCCTTGGATGGGGCGGCAATCTGGGAGAGGTGGAGATCAGAGGACTCTGGTCTCCGGCAGAATCTGGACTCAAACATAAACATGGTGGAGCTCTGTGCAATCCGACTGCCATTGAAAACCTTTCTACCCACCATTAAGGGAAGGCTGGTACAGGTGTTCTCGGACAACACCACCGCTATGTGGTACTGCAACAAACAGGGCGGGTGGGGTTGATTTTGATTTGATTTTTATATAGCGCTCGAATGCCAAGAGGCGTCTTGGTGCTGCTGCCATATCATTCAAGAACGGAGAGAGGGAGGGTGTTGGCTAATAATTGAATAGCCATGTCTTTATTGATTTTCGAAAAGCCAAGAGATCTGAACATTTTCTTAAGGTAATCGGAAGACCATTCCATAACTTGGCGGCTCTTAGAAAGAATCTCTTACCAAGTTGCACGCTTTGTTCTTGGAAGTGTTAGTAGCATTGCATCCGAGGATCTAAGCTTCTTATCTGGGGTATACCAGACAAATTTCAAGCGAAAATAGTTCGGTCCCATATTGTACAGTGCTTCAAAAGTAATTCAGAGAGTTTTAAAATCCAAACGTCTGGCTATTGGGAGCCAATGTAGTTTGATCAAGGCCTGGGACGCTGACTTATGTTTGGGAATTCCCGTTAGGAGTCGAGCTGAAGCATTGTGCAGCATTTGGAGTTTTTGCAGGGACTTTTTTCGAATGCCAATAAAAAGGGCGTTTCCAAAGTCTATTTTAGCAAGAACTAAAGTGGAAACTACTATTTTCTGAAGATCATAGGGGATGTAGAGACAAATCTTTCTTATTTTCAGCGCATAGAACACGGAGGATGTAAGTGGATTCACTTGATGTTCAAAATTAAGTTTGTCATCAAAGACGATTCATAAATTCCTTCCTTTCTGTACTGGTCCCATATTCTGAGGCCTCCAAATTGGCGACTAGAAGGATTTATCTTTCCCAAACAGAAGAACCTCTGTTTTCCCCGCATTAAGCTTTAAGCAATTTGCCCTCATCCATTGTTCTATTTGGGTCATACAGGAGCTAAACCTGTGTCCAACTTTCTCATGATCTTTAAAAATTTACACCACAATTTGGATGTCGTCCGCATAGGACACCACAGAGAAACCCATTGTCTTTATAAGTTTAGCCAGAGGGGCAACATAAATGTTGAAAAGAGTGGGGCTCAATGAAGAGCCTAGAGGTACCCCACAAGGCAAGCAAAATTGCTTTAAAGTAAATTCACCCATTGCTACATGATTTGTTCTGTTAGTTAAAAAAGCTTTTAGTAGCTTCAGTGCTGCTCCTCTTATTCCTAATTCCGCATATCGGTCGATTAAGATGGTATGGTTGACAGTATCAAAGGCTGCAGAGAGATCAAGCAGTATTAGTACGGCCTGGCCTCCGTTGTCCATGACACATCTTAATTCTTCTGATGCGGTGAGCAGAGCCGTTTCTGTGCTGTGTGCCTTCCTATGGGGAATGATCCAGTACATTATTGCTGTCGATGCATGACAAGAGTTCAATATTTAGAGACTTTTAAAGCAATTTAGCCGGAAAGGGAAGTCTGGATATGGACCCTTTGTCAAGAGACCCTGCATCTCTGGACATGGTTTGAACAGCAGGGCATTTCCCTGGTGGTTCAACAACTGGCAGGTTCCTTGAATGCCAGTGCAAACAAACTCAGCAGTCAATGACTAGCGGATCGCGTCTCCAACCGCAGGTGGCACAAGGTATCTCAACTGTGGGGAGATCCTTGGTTAGATCTGTTTGCCTCGGCTGAGAACGTGCAATGTCAGCAGTTTCACGCGCGGGAGTTTCCAACTCAGCTCTCGCTCGGAGACGCTTTTCATCTCAAGTAGACCTCAGGCCTCCTATACGCCTTTTGCCCCATACCACTCCTGCCCAGAGATCTCAAGAAGATCAGGAATGACTTAGCCCCAGTCATCCTTGTGGCTCCAAACTGGGCACAGAGAGTCTGGTATCCAGAGCTTCTGAACCTAAGCATCAATCCAATGATCACGCTGCCCCTTCGGGAGGATCTCCCGGCGCAGCAGCAGGGGAGGGTCCTCCTACGAAACCTGTCAACTCTTCGCCTTCTTGCATGGAGATTGAGCTGCGGTCGTTGATAGCTTTTGACCTTCCTCCCGAAGTCTGTAATGTTATTCTGGCAGCCAGGCGACCCTCCGCCAAGACGGTATACAGCTGCTGGTGGGAAAAGGTTTGTATCATATTGTACAGAAAAGGTTACTGATCCTCTTTCTGCCTCCCTTTCTGATATTTGACTTTTTATTTTGGCCCTTGCCCAGCAGGGCTCTGCTCTGGGCACTATGACAGGGTATCTTTCTGCCCTGTCTGCCTTCTTGCGGCTGCCTTACTAACCCTCCTTATATCTCCCATTGTAAACAGATTTCTAAAAGGCCTTGTACATAGGTTCCCACCTTCCCCTTTCATTATGCCTCAGTGGCACCTTAATTTGGTTATCACATTTCTGATGGGTGCCTCCTGCGAGCCTTTACACAATTGTTCCCTCAGGCTGTTCACCATCAAAACAGCCTTTCTTGTGGTGATTACATTCGCCAGGAGGGTGAGTGAGCTGCAAGCTATCATCCAAGCCTCTCTTTCTATCAGTTTTTCCTGACAAACTGGTGCTTCTCACTAGGACCTCTTTCCTGCCAAAAGTGGTAACACCATTTCATATGGGCCAACTTTCGACGCTCCTCCACATTCCTCTAAATAAGAGGAGCGACTCCAATTGTGGGACCCAAAAAGAGCAGTCGTTTTACCTTGACCACATACAAGACTTCCGGGCTGACAACCAACTCTTCGTGGGGTATTTTGGTGCTTAGAAAGGTCGGGCGGTGCAAAAACGGATCATCTCTCGATGGATTGTTCTCTGCATAAAGATTGGCTACACACTGGCAAAGAAGCAACCTCCTGAATGCTTACCAGCTCATTCCACCAGACCTAAGGCTACGACCACTGCGTTAGCCCGTGGAGTCCCAGTCCTGGACATCTGTCAGGCAGCAACGTGGGCATCAATGCACACGTTTAACAAGCATTACTGCCTGAGCAGTCAAGCCCGCAGGGACGGGCACTTCGCCAGTTCGGTCCTGTAGGACTTCTTGGTCTAAACTTGGCCACAGACCCACCTCTGGGATGGAATTGCTTGGGTACCTATTAAAAGGTAAGGAATCTGCTGCTAGATGTCTCTATCAGATGAGCCAGTTACTTACCTTCGGTAAAGCCTTATCTGGTAGAGACAATATCTAACCGCAGATTCCTTACCGACCCACCTATCCTCTGCACTCTGCCGAAAGATTTCTAGGGTCAGGGCTGATCCCTTTCAGGACCCGAGTTTGGGCACACCAGTGTCAGTGCACTTCATGGCTCCGCGCTTCTGGCATAGAAAGTTGTGAAAAGTAACTGACTTCAGCGCACCGATGTGGCGCCTATATAGATGACATGAACGTCACTTCCAGCGCATATGCGGCCATGTGGAGCCAACCAACACCACGTATCGGCGCGCAGGGGTACTGCTCACGAAAAATCTTCCGGATCCAGCCTGACGCCTGGGGAAATTCCAAGGTAAGGAATCTGCGGCTAGATATGGTCTCTACCAGATAAGGCATTACCGAAGATAAGTAACTTGTTCGTCAAGACATTTATCATACATTTAATGACCATGTAAATAACAATATTAGTATGCTATCACAATATTATAAGGTAATCCAGTGTAACGTTCAAAGTAGATAAAAGTTGTCTTGTAATTGATGACAATGTTACCAGTTCGGCTAGTTCTATAATGGTGAATGGGGTCTGCCACAAAATCATCTGGCCTAAATGAATCTGCCTTCCAAAGTGGTCACTTCCAAGGCATCTATCAGCAGCCAATTTTAATTTTCTGTTGGACGGCTGAACTGCACATGTGAGTGATGCCCTTTTGTGCCCCTCTTGTCACACAGGCATAATTTGCAGCCTGAATAAGCCTGCTTTTGAACAGAGGCACCACACATGTGCAGGCTTTTCAGAAGCTGGGGGTGTTTGGGTAGAATTAATTAAATTAGAACTAGTCCGTTGCCTCTTCTGGATTCTACAAAAACAGACACCTTTCAGAGGTGCACAGGTTCAAAATACAGCTTACTAAGGAGAGCCGCTCTAGCATGGACTAGTGCTAGGAGACACTGGTGCTGTGCATGCAACTTCTGACGCCATCATTGATGTGGTTTCGTCTAGAACTGCTAGTATCAATCAGCTGATAACATTAGCTGTGCAGTCCATAAGTGAATTGCAACCTGCAGACAGTACCCTGTCGCACTTGGGGATTTGCATAAAGAATCAAGTTAATGGACATATTTTAAATGAAGCCATATATGCGTCTCATCATCAGTAGGAACCGCCTGATACAGGGAAGTGAGATTTAATGAGGGAAGGAGTACTCCTCTCAGTTTCTAGCTATTGGTCACTTACAGAGATTAAAGACCCAAAGCTGTCAGACCAGAGAGTTTTTCAAACGCATTTAGGACAGAATTGGTAGGGCATTTTCTCCATAACACCCTCCTCCAACCGTCCTTTTCAATATGGCCAGGGTTTCCTTGAGAAAGCTGTTTCGATGTGGCTTTAAGTGAAGTCCAATGCAGTCACTGATCCGGTGTAGAGTTCTTCTGTCATAAGGCTGAATTCTTGATGACAAGCACTGAAGATTCCAGAGAATAAGTAATTGGTCCCAGAGCTGGCAATAAACGTCCGAGCCCATGGCATAAAAAAAAAAATATATATCTGAGGAGGCGTCATTGTGCATTGTGGACTAAGGGAGGAGTCACGAGGCATCTAGTGATTCACAACTACTTGAAGATAAACAACTTGCAAACGCCCATGACCAATACTAGATGGCAGGAAAATGTAGACCATGTGTTTCTACAGAAACACATGCTATGAACATTAAGAGCCTCTCAACAAAGATGACAGATCTCTTTTGATTCCTGGCTACATTCTCTGAGAAAATCAGCAGTGCCAAATTAAAAAAACGGAAGCTCACCTATTAAGTCAATTTAGAAGAACCCTTGAGGAAGGTCACACAGTGCACAATCAGGATAGGGGTTCTTGACAGCCAGGAATTGCAAAAACATGTTTAGACCTGATCATCAATGGCTTAAGTGAAAAAAGGTAAGACTAAACAATGGTGGTTCCAGAAACAAAGGTGTAATCATTTATAAAAACATGGAAGCCTGCCATCACTGTACAAAAGAGCCAATGGTATAATTCATTTACGACATTTGGAAGTCTGCAATAAGTTTTAAAAAGCAGTCTCATGCTTTTACTACATTTAGAATATAGCAATATGCCTATAAAAGCCTATCCACCTGTACTTTTAGTTAAAAGTAAACTGTACATCACCAGTTACCATTAACTCTTCAGAAGTGCTTGGGTGTTCCAAAATTGCCCCAGCACCATCAGCACACAGCTACTCTCTGGCCATCTCTGACAATCTGAGTGTCTGTATGCCTCTGGCAGTCTGCTGAGCACACTGCTAGCTTTCATTTTCAAACACTGAAAATACGCTCCACTGGAAAAAAAACATTCCTTCTTACAAGTGACAACTTTGCATTACTTTTCCTTATGGGCACCCAGCATATAGCCTAGGGTGCATTATCCTATAAATAATGTACTGGTGGGAGGTCTAACCTCACATAACAGATCTTAAGCAATGACTCTAGCACACTAGCGCTTCCTAGAAGCAATAAGGTGATCTGGACAGAAGTGGCTCAAAGTGAGTTACCTTTTCTGCTACTTCCCGTACAGACTGGACACTCGTCCCATAAAGGTGGTTGTTGTACTGTCCCGCCTCAATGAACTTGTGATCTTGGATATCCTTTTCCATCTGCTCTCGAGAGCCCATAAAGTGGTAATCTCGTCCATCTACCTCATAATCTCGCTTCGGTCTTGTAGTGTCTACAAAAATACAAAAGCAGATTTATTTACACATTATAAATAACTTAACATATGTAGAGAAGATTGTGTACTGTTCACATATCCTGTGCTTTTATACTTTTCCTAGATATGAATCCTAATAGTCTCAATCAATCAGGGAATTTTGAAGCGTGCTACTCACCCGGGAGGGTCTCAAGGCGCTGGGGGGAGCTGCGGTCTTCTCATTTTGAGATTATAAAAAAGGAAGAACTGATGTGAAATGAAGTACTATGTACTAACAAGTGTTCGTTCTTGAAGAGCGATCCCTTTCCGTTCATTAGATCGAAAACATCTTATTTATGTACAAAGAGGACATGGCAGCATGCATCAAGTGTGGCAAGGACTTTACAATGCTAAGAGAGAATAAAAACTATTACAAAAAGAGAAATCGGGGATTGTTATGACAGGGTCAAATTGATTAATCGGTTTACAATACGGAAAGCATACTCACGTGGAACGCAGGACCCAAATTTGTCGGGGAATTCTGAGATTAAGTCGTCATTTATTCTGTCTTTCATAGGACCTAAAATGATCACTGGTCGTGAATAACTCACTGAAATAAAATAAAAAAAGGAGTCAGTATTAGCATCATTTGTAATTGTTTGTAATGAGAAGGTTACAGAACAGATCAAGACTTGAACAGTGACTGCAAACTCACTGTTTTTCAATCTATGGATCTCTGCATAAGTTCTGCTCATTTTGTCTCTAACAGATTGCAGCCTTCAGTCCTATCACAGCTTGAGACCCAGAGTCAGAGGCATGGGCAGATTTTTTTGTTTGGAGTGCCAACGCTTAGCCCTGCAGGTGCATTCCTGTGATATCCTCATAATTACTTTCCGTAAATCCAAGTGGGAGCTCCTTGCATTTCCTTTGAAACAGCTGCTGGATCTCAGCGTGTGAAAAGCAGGCCCCAAAGCTTCACAAGCAAATGGCAAGGAGGAGTCATTTGTTGGAGAGGAGACTAAGCAACAGGACAGTCACAGTTGCTTTACCTTAATTTGATGCACAAACAGTATGTGATACCACAGTGATACTCGTGCTTTCAATTAGGACTACTCAATACCAAGCATTAGTGTATATACAAACTGTACACAAATGTTATTCTTCCAAAGCTGGTTTACTCTTGCTTGGTGAGGATTATACATGTTTAGCATTGGTCTCCTGCTTTCGCTTTTATTTCACTTGGTCTGTACAAGTGATGTCACGGCCGCTCACCCATGTCACTTTGATGGACAAAGCTAGTCTACAACACCTGCCACACACCAAGTAGCTTTCAAAAGACCACAGAGTGAATAGCAAAAGCATGGCAGCAAGCCTCGCCCTCCTTCACCCACACAAGCCTATCGAGGAAAGATGCACCGGTTCCCTCCTGACTGATCCACACCAGCAGTGGCACTGGGAGGTGGAGCATAGAGGCAGAGATGGCACTGCAGAGGGCAGTGCTGAGGCAGGGAACCCAGTTGACAGGTCACCAACAATGGAGGCAATGGCACTGACTTGGCGGGTAGGGTTTCGTGAGTTTCCAGGAGGGGAAAAATATGATGGCTTCCGCAAGCAGTTGAACGCCTAGACCTGATTATAATACATTGGCATATGAGGTAGATTTTGTCTGCACCCATGAGCACTTAATGGAATACAGAGTTTGGGTAAAGTTGTGGGTTTGAGAACCAAATAGGTCTATTTCAGATAATGGCAAATGATGTCTGGAGACAAAATGATTGCCTTACCATGATATATTTAATGCTAATATGTTAGAGAAAATCGTTCCTGGAGGATGATTACTGCTAATATTATTTCCTTGGAGCCAGAGGGAACTTGCTACTAAGGGAGTATTGAACATTCATCTATATTGATCAAGAGACCTAATTAAGACAGACATCTGAGGCCAAAACCTATAAGACTGGTATAACTTTACAGATGTGTGTGCTGTAAACAAGTAAGTTCTTAGACAATGTCATTTATTTCAAGTTTCCAAAGTTGATGACTGTGAAGAGGCCCAGTTCTGCCTTGAAGAGGCGGGGGGCAATCAAAGTCTAAAGGGTGCTTGACTGTGAATTAAAGGTCTCTCTGAGTATCCAGTTATTAACTCTCTTTTGAAAGACACTGCCATAAGACCAGGGACCTCGCACTAAGGACAGTTTACTTACACATTGGGATGTGTGGAGACCAACAAACTCAGGGGGAAGACAAAATTCTCATGACTTCCCAAAATGTATTCTCCTGTATAAATTATTACATCACCCAGAGGCCTCTTCTACACAGGTTCACTAAAACAGGGTTTTTGGCACAAGGTACACCTCAGATCATTTTCCTTTGTGTATGGTGCTCAGCAGCATGCAACATAACCATCAACTTAGATGAAAATTTGATTCACATCTTGGGGGATAGAAAGTGAGAGAAGCCATTGATCACTGTTTCTTAAAATCACATTGAAACGGTCATACCAAATGCACCCTGTGGGTGGCCCACCCTACAAAGTAGTGATTAGAAGGTGGTGAATATCTACCGTGACAGGCCTTAAAAAACAGAATATTAACGTCCACCAGTGTGGATGCAGAGCTACACATTAGAAAAGGAGCATCTAGACATCGATGACTTAACAGTAGAGCATCGACCAACTAAAAGGGTTGGAAAACAGCGTTGTCCCAGAATATGGATCTGTTTTAAAGCCACACAAAACGGCTCTATAAGGTGGAAAATAAGGCGGGAAAACTAATTAGTAAAAGACAAGGAGGAGAAAGATTGATAATCGAGATCGACAATGGTTATGGTGAATGCATTGGGGGAAACTTCGAAACTGTGGACTGCTTTGCTAATTAGTTTAAGGACCTTTATTTGGTAACTTCAGGAGTGAATACATTAATAATTTTATGGAATTTACAGCAGAACTGCCCTTTTCCACACAACCAGAGGGTGATAGGAACAATTGGGCGGCTGTAATGTAGAAGCAGGAATCCTTCAACCTGCATCTTTATAGGGTGCTCAACAAATTTAGGTAAGATCTATGACTCTGGAGGAAACAACCCATTTCTTTCTTAGGCTCCACTGCTCTTTTTTAAAAAGAGAATGCTTTCCGAGCTTCAACACATACTTTAAAATATGCCTTAATCACTATCAGAGATTTTTTTTAATTTTGGATGCAGAATTCTATAAGTTTCACTGGAAGGTTGCCTTTCTATAATTTCTACGTCCACGCTTTACTGAGGGGTGTATGACAGTGGCATAGCTCTACCTGTTGTCCATAAATGCTAACAGGTATTACAATTGGTGATGTTAAATGATTGGGCATTTTAGCTGCGGGGAGACTTTTCTTAGGGCAGACAGACAACGGATGGGAGTGCGGTCTACTTGCTAGCCTCATATAGCAACAGGCACTTAAGAGGCTTATCTGAATACGTTATCAGTGGTGATGACATGGCAAGCTGCAAATTCAAGCCTTGGCTGGAATGACGTCCTAATAAAATGTACCGTCCAGTTAGTAACTGACATCCTTATAGTATCACTTTTGACATGTTTTGAAAAATGGGACAATCGCTACAACTACACTGGGAAATGTTGGGAATCAAAATGGGCTAAAATATTTTGAACAACTGCTAGATGAACATCGCTTTCCTTTACAGGTGGTCCTATATTTGTGATTCGGACATGCTTTGGCCACACATGTGCCCTTTATGCATCAACATTACTGCTTCTCACTGGAAAACCGGTATTAACAGAAGCGTTACAAATATTGCTTTCATAATTTATAAGACAGTGGGGCAAAACACACCTAACACATTACAGAGGCTTAAAGAAAATTGGGAAAGAGACTTGTTGGAAATAAAAGATGACAAATGGGAAGATGACCCTGCATTATGCTAATGAGATTGAAATCACAGCAGGGGTTTGATTTTTTTCAGATCAAGTTACTGCACAGAATACATTACACTCAAGTCTAATTATTGAAGCTTGCCAGAGCCAGCACTGACCAGTGTCCTACAGGCTGTGGATAAAAAGTTGTCTGCTTTTACATTATTTGGGTGTGTCCCACCCAGGCACACACCCATTTCGAGATTAGATCTGAAGTAGTCTGGCCTGAGTGACAAAAGGTCCCGTAGAGAGGTGGGCCAAACTTATTTTGATAGTCATTTGGAATGGTAACTCTCCACCTAAATATACCAAAAGATTTTGTGATTTACGCTATTGCTAGATTGTGTGGAGCTATCAACAGGCAATCCAATATGGATTGATGCATTTAGAAAAATGCATTTAATAAGGAAGAGAATGCAACTGGAATAAGATAAGATACCTGAGGGGGAAGCTTCTATTGCCTCACACGATCAAACAAACACTTAAAACTTGATGAATAGTACTCCTGATTTATAGTGAATAGGAAGAGATTTCATAGAAGTTTGAAAGGCCAACAGATTATTTTATAATCAAGAAACTTGCATATTGTATAAATTGCATTCTTCTTTGTCAATATCTTTTATGTCAACAGATTCTGTAATCTATAAGTAATGTTAGTTTTTAAATGCTGACAAAGTTTAAAACCTAATAAAACTAACTATAAAAACAAAGATCCAAATCAAAGTTAGCATCTTGAAACTCTGCGTTGTAAGGAAATGATTCACATCATACAAATTTACAATGTTCAGAATGCAACATAGTTCTCCATGCTTTTTCTTTAAAGAGGATATATATCTATAAATTCATGCCTACTTTGTGTGTGGGGGCAGGACATGTTCTATCTGCCCTAAAAGGTGTACCCTTCGCAATCGCCTATGAATTTTTCTGGGGTGCCGACAGGCTGCGGAAGCTATAGAGTACAACCATTCCAGACCACTGACAGGACCCATGCACCAGTGGACATCTGGATCCAGTAATGGAGGTAGATAGAAAGTCTCCATCACACCACAAGATGTGGGAGGGTCCCCTAAGATGGCACTGGGAGGGGTGTGGGTTCCCATGGAAGTCACTGGGAACTTCTCCACTGAGACTAGAAGAATAAGCTTGTTCTTACTACTGAAGTATCTCCAACTTTAACTGAAGGGTGGAAGCTGAAGAGCAAGGGGCTCCTGAAATTGCTTTTGGAACAAAAGAATGCTCTGCCCTCCAAAGACTACAAAGCATTGTTGGCTAGAGTACAGGAGATGATGTCACTTGTAAACCTTGGACGGCACTCAGTCATTTCAAGGTGACGGTACCCATTTGGAATTCATGGGGCGCTTCGTCCATGGAGGGAAACAACAAGCTCTCATAAAAGAGAGGACAATGACTATATGTGGCTCTAAATTGGGGTCTGAATACGAATGCCATCCTTCAGGTACCAGGATTGGTCAATTTAGTTCCTGGCAAGAGTACTGATGATATCGCTGGACATCGCCACCTTAATCTGAGGTGCCTCCTTGCCTAGGTTGATCATACATTTAAAAATCCCCTTAACATAATCTGAGAACAAGAATTTACAATGCAATAGGTCTCGTAATGACATTATTTTGAGCTATTGGCATTGTAAATGTCATTGTTTTTTTTTTCCCCTTCGTGAAGCATTAATCAAATGGTGTAATGCAAAATGGCAATAGCTCACTTTGTTGTAATTGCGAAATCTATTGCATTGCATTTGTACTAGTGTGAGTTTTGTATTGTAAATGGTAAGGGCTTTTATTAATGTTTTTTATTTTTTATCACATTAATCTAATGCATTAAAAATGTTAATACCCACTCATTTTGAAATAAGGACTGAGTGGATATTACATATACCCATGTATTGTTACTATGATTGCAGTTACAGGTGTGAGATCACCATCACTGCAGATATAGGTGTGATATTACTATCACTGCATATATATTCATGAACACTCGTATTCCTGGAGAAGCTCCTCATTGGACCCGTCTCAGCCTCTCCTGTAGCATTAAACCAGCCTCCCCCACGCCCGCCATGCTTCGCAGCAGCTCGAGCTCGCGCCTTGCAGGTGGAAGCCAGAATCTAGGGCCTCCAGTCTATTCAGTACACAGAGAAACTAGCAAAACAGATGGGCTGGGGGGTATTTTCCTACGGGGAGGCTCTCTTAGCTCCAGCCCTGTGGACATCCTGGTTTATTCCGTGGTAAAGGCAGGGCATGCTTACCCTCAAAGATTGCTATCCCTGGAGCGAATCAGAGAGATGGGTACGGCCCCTTCTGCCTCCGTTAACTGGTCGCTGCTTTTGTCTCTTGGAACTATGGTTCATCCTTCAAACGGGGAGAAAGTAGGTTCTCCTGGCGCCCGCCTCGAAGTGGGACGGGGCGGGCTGTTCATATGTAGGGTGAACACGAGATCTTTTCCGCGTAAATGTAATCTACGCATCGACCCTGGCCCCAGGGGGTGAGACTATTAGAGGGTGACGGCGCACGAAAACAGAAATCGGGTTAATGCGAAAAAGAGACTGAAAGTTTGGCTATATTTTTAAATGAGCCCGTCTGATCTCGCCGCGTTATTAACACAATAATAACAAGGCATGGTGACGTCTTTGCGCATATGTGTGACTTTGGGGTTCTCCTATTAAGCCTGTACCTATATCGCCCAAAGTGTTGGGTGTTCCGACAAAAAAGCAAATCACGTTTGAATGTCTATTTCTGTTAAATAAACCTTAACCTAGTCGAAAATGGTTAGGCTCTGAAAAAATGGCTTTAGCACAATCGCTGCTCCTACGCGTATGCCAGTAACGTGAAATCAGTACGTCATCGTAACCCCACCGAAAATAGCTTTATTTTGAGAGGCGGAACATTTTTGAGTTTTCGTAAGTGAATGTTTTTTTGCTTTTTTTAATCTAATGGATGTCTCCGGGCCCCTGCGTTTACCAAAATCAGGGCTTGGTAGTTCACCTAGAAAGGAGACGCGTGTTTGTCAACAGCCCTGTTGCACGAGAAATGAAATAACAAGTCACACACATTTCACTGTCACTACCATCGACCCCCTGCCGGGCCTGGTGTGGCCACCGGCAACGGAGGTCGCGACATCCTCGTCGGTTTACGCCAGCCTTGTGTCACCTCTTCGGCCTGAAATATGCGGCATCCGTAGAGCCAGTACTTTTGGTGAAAGGTGGTGGTTTATCTGGCAAGTGCACAAGTGCTCAGATCATGAATTATGTGGAAAAGGCAACAGCCTCATAATCACTTAATTTCAATTGCCCTGCCTTTAAATGCCAGATTCGCGGGGTAGCAGCTACTACTCATACGTTCATACTTAGTTACATGTTGGATTTATGCCCTTATTTCGCTGGTTTCGACCACACTTTGTAGAAATAACACCGTTCATAACAGACAATCTCTGCAGAGCTCCATTCCAGCCCGTTGTTTCTATTAGTGACTTCTTCATGAAAAGTAAACCAAAACAGGCCATTCAGATTTCAATGGAACCACGTGTTCCTTTGGTGAACATTACAAGGGAAACGTTAAACACTTCTGAGTTCAGCCATTGCTCGTTGTTTAAATGACACTCTAGTTGTGAAAAGCAAACCAGAACCTAAACATGCTAAATGAAATCAAGTGAACATTCCACAGGTAATCAGGGCCCAATGTTAACTTAACATTGCAGGTTTGACTAAAAGGTACGAGCGCTAGCCACCGTGTCTTATGTAATCCTTCATCAAAGCTGCATTTCTAATAACAGAGAAGCCCTTTGTTTCTTCTGCTTTGCTGAGAGTAGCCTCGACAAGCTCTAATTTCTATAACTAAAATGTTTTTTGTTCAAAAGCAATGCACATTTTATTTGAAACCGTGTATTTTGGACTACATATTTAAATACATTTATCTTCCCTTTGGCCATAAACAGTCCAGTCCAGTATTTCAGGGCTGCATTCAATAAACATTTCCCTGTTTGGAAATTAGCAACGCTAATTTCACCAACCCAAACATGCAAAATAAAAAGATACATTTTAGGAAAACTGTTTGATGTGCCCCTAGATTGCCATCTCGAGGATCTGGTGGTATTTACAAACCTCTCAGCATTCAGGCGTGTGGTTTATAATGCCTCAAGAACCTCTTAATGTCAGTATAGAAGAACAATAAAAAAGGAACCCAGTACATAATAAACATGCACCCCCCTACCCCCCCCCCCCCCACACACACACACATGAAATATGTGGTTTTCAAACAGGACAGCGTGTTATTGAAATACATAAGTAAACACTGGACTATATTGTTTTGCTTGCTGGTGTAAAAAGAAAGGAACATGTTTAATTATGTTTAGGTGAGTTTGTAGTGCAGTAGTTTTATGGTGTGATAAATGTATATTTTGTCTGTAGAAATAAGAGATTGCTGTAAGCGAGGTTTGGTCAACAGTGTGGTGTGGATTCAGTTGGAATGTTCAGGTTTAACTTTCCTTTATGAAAGTGATGCTTATTAATATCAAACAAAGGGCAGTCGAGCCGTGTAGAGTCATTTGGGGTTGATGTTACCTAAATGTACCATCATGTTTAGAGGCTGCTCACCTGCAGGACCGGAAATCAGGCTGAGACAAAGCACTGTATTTGAAGAGATCAGTAATTCACATAGATTATGTCATATGCAGGTATTATGGAACATAATTTACAGGAATGACGTAATGCCGGTGAAATTACACAGAACCTCGATGTACAATTGGTATTCAGCCTGGCCCAGCCTCAGTGAAGAGTCTCACTACAAACAGGAGACCTGCCTACAAGCCGCTGCCTACTCTGGGACCTCCCACTCGAGTCCAAAGTGGGTCTTGGTAGCCCGTGGTCCAGAGAATGGCTGCTTGATGTTTGCACTGGTAGTCCATTCCTGACCTTTGGAGAATGGGCCATGGGTTTTCGAGGAAAGGGCGCAGAAAGCACCCCTCTGCGGTGTCGGATGGGTTTAACAAACCCTTCCTCCCTGCACTCACCAAGCACCTGTGTGACGCACCTCCCTCCGACGGCTACAGCGTTTTGCTGGGTAGGTCTTATTTTAAAATAGTATATTAACTCCATTCAGACCATATCGGCGGGCACTCCTTCGACTTTGGGTTCTTGAAGGCCCAACAAGCTGAGCCCCCACCTCCATCTCTCCGTGCACTGTCAGGACGAGCCGGTGCTGTTCCCAGGCCTTTCATGTCCAAGCCCAGTTTGCTTCAGCCTGTGTTGAAGATGCAGCAGAGACCCCAAGTCTACAAGGCCCGGACTCAAAAACAGTCAGCTCCAGTCTGACCTGCACCACCGGCTGTCTTCAAGGGGGCAATTATTATTAACATAACATGTATTTGTAACGCACGGGTATCTTGGTGCTAAATAGCAGATGTTTATTGTTACCCAACTAAATGGTACTAATTATATCGACCTCAGAAAGATGAAAGCCTGAGTGGACCCGCCCGGATTTGAACCTGTGATCATGAGGTGGAACATAGGTCCCTACAGGGGACGCATTAGTCCACTGAGCCTCAAGACCCAGCATTAGCTCGTTCCTAGAGGCCAGCATTGCCAATATTCTCTTTACGGCGCCCCTCTGGTTACAAGTCTTCCTGTAGCAGCCCTTCACATTTGAACCCAATGCACAATTCGTGGTTGGTCGAGATGTCCACCCAGGTGCCACCGACGCCATAATTTGACGCCGGACCATCCAAATAGCGCTTGGAAGCCTTTCGAGGGCCAGTTTCCCCTGATGAGTGACATCACAAAGCGAGGACCTCAAAGACCGTATTGAACTGCTCTTAGATGTCGGCGCGGTGGATCAGCCATTGAACCTCCAATGTCCCTGCACCCCTTCTTTCTCTCTGAGCTCTCGAGCTTTATCTTGGGGTCCGTTTCGATTTCTCGTCTCTTATCAGTGATATTTACCGTAGGCATTACTCTGCCCCCCTTTGGGTAAATGAACAGGTCTGCGCCCCCACCAGCTCGCGCCTCTTTGTCACACAGAACCCCGCGTCTGCTTCTCGTCCGCCGGTGAAAGTGGCCTCCGTAATTGCAGCCAATAATGGCGCTGCCCTCTCCCGCTACTTATCTTTATTTTTAGCGCTCTTCACAGGCCTGCACGTTTTATGTCTCGGGGTCATTAGACAATTATTTGCTCTACCTTTAGGGCAGCAGAATTTAGCAATCATTGGAGGAGGGGGCTGTAAACACGATGGAAGCGCAGGACGTGGGATAAACAGAGAGATGCGATAAACGCCCAAAATAGGACCAGATGAGGGCCTCTGCTCCCGTGGTGTACAGAGACTGAAGGGACTAAGAGCAGGGACGCGCACATCCAAACAACAACCTCCCTGACCCTCTCGTTAGCGAGCAGGCTGCTGGGCGATGAATAACAAGCAACATCACGGACTGTCGCCTTCGGGAGGGGGGCCCCTCGAGGCGGGTGGCGGTCGTTTTGTTGAACACGCGTGATCTGGGGAATTGCTAGCAAGGCAGGAACGTTCTTTGTTACCGCCCTGTCTCCTTTTGGGACGGCCCATCCGGACTGGATCCTTTGCTTCACGGCTTGTTTTGATAACACGCCTCCTGTAGATAAGAAATTGCTTCACGACAGCCGTGAAGCAAACGATCCAGTCCGGATGGGCCGTCCCAAAAGGAGAAAGGGCGGTAACAAAGAAGCCTCATTTTCAATGAGAGGCCACCGTTTACCATAAACGATGACGCCATCCAATGAAAATGAGGGGCGGGGCTTCAAGCCCCCTTCTGAAATGTCCTCTCTCACAATATGTCTCGCCGAGTGAGCAGCGCATGCGCGCTGCAACGCTAGGCGAGACCTAAAAAGTGGCATATGGATCAAACTTGTGCCACAAGTGCAGTCTAAAGCTGGCCATGATTGCATTGCTTATCTGTGGAAGACACAGTTAGGCAAATGGATCTTCCTACCATGTTTCAAAACAGTGTGCCTCCTTTATGTGGGAGGCGAACACCCTGAACATTAGGAAAGCAGTCATCATCACCACATAGTTAAACGGTTTTCAGAGTCAAAGACAGTCTTTGGAAGCTCAATGCCTATTTTCCAAACATTTTCTGATTACTATCTCAGATGGGACTCTGCAAACCATTCCCTTGAGGACCAGCGGCACAGTCGATTGTGAAGGCTTTGGGGAGGGAGGCAAGGCTACCACCATGAAAGTAGAGATGCCTTCATGTTTAGAGGGATGATGGGGTTTCAATCGACAAAGCCTCCAAAACATTGACAAAGAGAGAATGGCAGCACATGTTCAGTATGGGTCTTCATGGTCTCCAGCACAAACATGCTGGTTAGTGCAGAGATCAGAGTCTAGTTCCCTGAAATGCAGCCCTTTACTCAGTTCCTAGCTTTTTCCTAGTGATGAAATTCACCAACTCCATCGGGATTGATGCAGGCCAGGTGGTTCCAGTGGGACCTAATACTGATGGCAGTACAAAAAAGGTAAGGGTGCACCAGAGTTACCCAGGCAAGAGGCACAGAATTTCTGCGGAGTAGCTGCAGCAAACGGTCAGTACTAACCTGCATAGCTTGAAGCCAGAACTTGCTACATAAGCTACCTGTGCTTAACAAAGCTAATGAAAAAGCAAATAAAGAGAAGGAAAATAAATAAACATCCAACAAAAGAATTAAAGGCTCTTGCAGGAAACAAATGAGTGTGGAAGAACCAGCTTTTTTAGTCACCATGTTCAACGGAACAAGGGAAGGGCACACATAAGCCCATGGATGAGGAGCGTACCAAATATGACTTATGCAGGTGTGCACACTACCTGCGCACAAAGTTATGAACTAATAGCTAATCAAGCAGATCCCTATCCTGCTAGTAAATGACCAGGAGACCCACATGTTGTGACTAGGTAACAGCTGGGACAAAAGTATAATAAGAAAACATTAGCCCAGATATGATAGCACTGGTACTCATGCATTCAATCCTGTTATTTAACTGCACTTGTCGGAGGGCCCTTCTAAACAACATCCAACAGAAGTTGGCAAACAGAAGTAATAATCTGTCATCAGTTAGGTACTGGTGTTCTGCTGCCTTTAAGCTAGGTTGGCTCTATGCAAATACTGAATGCATAAATACATTCACACTAGAATTACTACACATTCTGTGAGGTCCAGAAAGTCTTCTTAAGTAAGAAAGAGAAAGGGTTGAAGTTATACCAGTTTTCAATGTGCCTAGTATCTAAATTCATGAAATGCAATAAAAAAAAGTCTCCAATTGCTCCTAATCCTTCGCAGAGGGGATGCAATTTACTAGCACTGGCTGGTCTTCTTCTTTTAGGTAGGTTGACTGATTAGATAAGAATTTCAGCTGCCTCTTCTGTAGCATTAGCATTTTATACAAACTATTAATATTAATTAACCATTTATCCCACACATCTGGAACAACAGCTCTATGTAACCACTCTGTAGACAGTGAATGGTCTTGTGTAGTGAAGGTTAGTATGTAAATGGCTTCTGTTGGAAAGCTTAATTTACAAATGAATACCAATAAACAATGTGCACCAAGGAGCACCTCATTCAAATTCCATAAGGAAGCTTCTTCCCCATCCTTGGTCCCATTTATAAGAGTTCTGTCTCAAATATTGATGATCCTGACTTGTTCTTTCTCCCATCAGCTTGTACACCGCCCAGCTGTGTGTCAGGTAGGTTCACCCTATATGAACCCCAATAAATACCACACTATAGTTACATCACAGGACCAACTGCTTTGAAAAATAAACATTATGTTATTTTCAAGCCACAGACAACAAAGATGCACAACATATGTATTCATTCGTTTTCCGTCAGTTTGTAAACAGAGCTCCTTAAGATCTCATCAACTTATTTTTGCAAACGCTCTCATCTGGTACTCTCACATTCTCTGGTTCATACACGCCTTCTAATGTAGGAGTTCAAATGTGAATCTGTATGTGGGAAATGGTGTATTTTCCTAGATGCACTTTATTTATACTGGTGTTAAATAACAATTCAAATCACACAGAAATACCAAGCATTTTTCATAAATTTACAATTAAGAAAAAAAAATCGGTGCTATTGATTTTACACACCTTCTTGTTGATTGACGGGTTCATAAGACAAAACATATTCTTCTTGACCACCTGTCGGAAAGTTAAAATACAGATGAGAAAACAGAACAAATGAAATCAAAGGCGAACTTGTGTGACAATTTCCACACTCATGAGTGCTACAAATCTCACAGACGTGGATGATCATTGATAGGAAAGCTAGTGCTGCAAATTTTCAGCAATTTCCAGCAACCCTGACTATTTGCCAGGGCACAGAGGCCATTTGGCCAAACCAGTTAGCAATATGAAACATTTCAAATGTAGCGTACAACACCATTATGCTCTGATTTCACATATATGCAGGGATCGTGATGAGTAAGCATGATTGGCGACATATCTGGGTAACTTGCTTACTGCAGGGGTGGCTTAGACCTTAGCAGGAGAATTATAAAAATTTCATATATCAGCTTCTTCCCTTAAAACTAGGGAAACTAAAAACAAGGGATGTGAATAAACGAAGACATCAATTTATAAATAAAGTTTTAAAAACACAATACGAGGCCTGTCTTAAGATACAGCATGCATTCGCACTGAATGGATGATCTAGCAATTAAAAAAACACACTAAATAACTTGGAAAGAAATAAAAAGGAAGCATAAACATAAAACATATTTAAACGGCAATAAGAAGAGAAAGTACATTCTACCACGTAAACAAGAAACACATTGTTTACTTGCCCTTCAATGTTAAGGATTATGTTGCCACAACAATTAAGATTTTGGTATCTGGCATACCACAGGTCTCTTCCAAATACAGGGTGCAGAGGACCTTTTGCGGCTGCAGACACTAAATGCAAACAACCCCCTCTGGACCTACCGGATGGGGAAATCAAAGTTTGTGTCCTTTTGGTTTAAGAGCATAACAGGGTTTAATGTCCGCTAACAGCTGGTGTGCGAACCCAAGTACATGGTGTAGGTGAGACCAATCAAGTATTCGGTTCAAGTCCCTTCTTCTGTACAGGGAAATAGTTTGTTACAGCCCAACATGGCACTAAAAAGTCGAAACATCTGCACCTCTTCCAGAAGATCTTTGGAGACTGTTAGAGGCAGATGAGGTCTTTATGGTTGAGCTGATGGAGATGAAACGCATAGTCGTGAAGAACCAGTTAGACAAACTTTTTACAGTCAGGAGTGGGAAGCAGTTTTGATGTATACCTGGTTTGACTGGGCTGAAGGGGGAATTAAAGGAAGAGGAGGCACAAACAGGCAATTCTTGTCTTAAGGCGGTCGAATGGCTCAAATGACTATTTTGGATGCATGATCACTGGTCACCGTGCCCACCCTATGAGCATTAAGAGCAAGGGGACTTGGTCAGGAGACCTGCGGGTGAAACATACGTTACTGTAACCACGGATGCTGTAGATGGGGTGCGGGGGCAGTTAATCTGGCGGTAGCACACAAGTTAGGGTGCCAGAGACCAAGTGCATAACAAGGTAGTTATAGGAAAATCAAGGCCTGACTGTGCCACCCCAAGAAAATAAAGAGCTTGAGGTTTTGCAAGACGACATACAGGTGAAAAGTGAACCCCCTGTAATGGCGGCTGTTGCAAGGAAGGCTTGAGAGTAGTGACCATGGTAACAGCAGATGGGCCCTCGTCTGACACCAGACAAGTGGCAGGTGCCAAGGTCTGATGGAGTACAATCAGTGAGCCCCAACACAGTGCACAAAACGCAAAGATCTGATAAGTAAGGTTCCCAGTGCCTCCCCGATCAGGTGAAATGAGGAGCCTGAGCAACAGCAGCAGAGGCACACAATATTAATGGGCAACAGGCCGAGATCAGACCGGAGGACTTATTTGGGGATGGGACGGGTGCTGGGTCGTTGGTGGAGTAAAGGAAAAAGTGCTTCACCCATTGGAGGAATTCTGGGGTTCTAAGACTGGAGTGGAGTAACCCGGGGAGAAGACTGGGATTCAGTACAAGGTCATAGATTCTTCTTGAATATGCCCAGGGGAGCGGAGGAGCAGAGATTGTGAGAGGCAGTGGGGCAAAACAGAACCAAGGAGTGAGACAGTAGACAATAAAATGACCATAAGACTGGGGAGCAGTGATGCCCAACCAATAGTGGGCAGAAGCTAAATAACAGACAGAGTTCAACACAGAAGGTCAGTAGTTGGGTGGGGGTGGCTGAAGCTCATCTCCCATGATCAGGCCACTTCTGGCTGAAGCAATACACTGGGCCTGTGCCAAAGAGGGCATCTGGAATAGAAACCTCTGTCTCCCATCAGACGCTTAAGGGCGTGCAGCCACAAAAACATGAGGGAATAACATGAACTGAGGTCTGTACTGAAAGGGCAGCCAACAATCAAGCTGTGAAGGCAAGACACTACGGTGGTAGGAAACAGTCACTGGCAATCTCTTCTCTGCAACCCGACTCAACCACTGGAGTACAATAAAGAGGCACTGGTTCTAGGGACCCATAACTGAATAACAACCACAGAAGCAATAATAAACAAGACGGCAGGTCCATAGTCAAACAGACCAGTGAACTAGGAGACAGATTCTCTAACTGCACTCATCCTAGCGATTTAGACAGGTGTCTACCTTCTTCTAATCGAACAAGGAGCACTGCTTTCGTGAACATATGAATATATGCAGAGTCACAAGAGCAAAATAAGAAGGCAACAAAAGAGCTGCTTAGCAAGGAGCTCAAAAAAGAAAGAGGGGCCTTTAAAACAGCAGACGCAGACGATTGACGACAAAAATGTCCATGAAGGACAAGACCCCAAAAGCATCGAAACAGTGAAAAGCTTGATGCAGCATTTATTCATAGACATTAAGCTGGAAATCAGCACCATTAGAGAGGGACTGATGCAAAACTAAGAGAAATCAACAAGGGTATCTCTGACTTGGGAAACAGAGCTTAGGCTCAGGGGAATACAATTGACTAACACATTGAGCCAATGAAAATGCAGGGCCCTTCTCCTTGAAGTACAAAACAGGACTTTACAAAAGAAGCAGAAAGATCTTGAATGTTTGTCTCCCTGAAACCAGTATTCGCCTGAATATTGGTCTTGCTTGAACAATATCATTATTTCCACAAAAAAAAGGGGGGGGGGGGAGACTAAGAAACAAAGGGCAGAAATATCACAAAATATGTATAGAACCTGTGGCATGTTGGAACCTATATCTGAAGTGATAGAACATATGGGTGTGCCAGCTAGTCCAACAAAACCTCAGCTCCTCCAGACATTCAGACCCGGGTACACTATTTTGGAGCAAAGTAACACAATTATTGCGGAGGCACACCGTAATTAAGGTATTCCAGGACTTTCCAGAGGCCACACTACAGAAGAGGAAAGCTTTCAAACCAGAGACATATTTTATCAGAGAACAAGGTGTGAAATAAAGGTGGGAACATCCATTACAAATTATGAATGTGGTGAGAGAAGCAGTGGTCAATCACACCTCCTAACAAAGGCCCCCAAGATGCTGGGGATGGAGATGAACACTCTGCCCTCTGAGAAGAAAGAGAGGAAGGCCCCACCATATCAGTACCAGAATGGCAGATAGTGAGAGGTGGTTATGCAATCGGATGCCAGATTAGGAGGAAATTCTGGCAGGAGAAAAACAGCAATTGAACAATTGTAAGCAGCCATCACCAGATTGCCAGACGACTGTCTGGACTATAGCAAGGACTAAGGGGGAAGGCTCAGCGATAAGAAGGTCCGCATATGGCAAAACCATCCTAAACTGTTGTCACCCTGGAGCAGTAAGGCGAAAAGCCAGGAGAGGAGCTGGGGTGCTCGGGTGGGGACCAGTATGGGGGCTCAATTCAGCTGAATAGAGGAAATGAAGTGAATGGCTGAACGCAAACGTCATTCACTTCAACATCTTGCAACAGTAGAGGTTTCAACACCTTAATGGAAAGAGGGAGTTTTATTGAGTTAGAGATGTTGGGGACCAGAAAGTGGGGAAGAAAGATAGGAGCAATTACATAAAAAGATAGGAGAAGGATAATCACTCAATGCCCTAAGTTGGTATTTAGATGGCTCTCCTCAGGTATAACTCCAAAAGGATGAGGGGCGAGAGAGGACCAGAAGCAGTCGGGAAGATGTCACTATGGCATTATGGCAGCACGAAGGATGAACATGACATAAGCAAAGTTCACTGCACATGGCGTGCAGAGGCGATGGCAATTAGGAGACAGTCTTCAACATTAGTAGTCATTGTGAACAACTCTATTGGCTCAAAAGGTGTGCACATAAAAAATGGTAACGCTAACTTCAAGTCCCATTGCAGCATGTCAAACAGAGTCGGCGGAAACATGAGGCAGACCTTTGATAAAATGTATCACAACAGATGGCTTAAACAGAGGTGGTTGATAAGGTAATCACAAAAAGGCCTAAAGGGCTGACAGATAACCCATAATTGTGCACACTGCAAGGCCTTGCTGGGCAAAAGATAAAACACCACATCCAAATGTTTGGCCTGCAGAGGGATGGTGTTGCGAGCACCACACCAGGCCAGCAACTTCACCCTGTAACTCCAAGTAGATGGACTTCCTTGAAGGCGTCAGGCTGCAAAGATAACGCAGAATACTGTGGCCGGCAGATCAAATGCAATCAGCTGCCTCCACTAAATCTCCACGCATGGAGGTGTAGGTTAACTGTTACAAATTGCAGCAGTGTAAAGATCAACCCGTACAATCAAATCCCATCCACAGTGTGTGGCCAGTATCAGTCAATTCTAGTGGTAATTACCGAAAATAATGTTTTATACTCAACCGAAGTTCTCCAAATAAACAAATCGACTAGGAAAATACAAAAAGTACTACAAAATGTATTACAATGTTTTTATTATCAATTATATACAAAACACAATTTAAAATATAGAGTTCGATGATGTTACAAGTATAGTAGAGAGAGAAGACATTGCACCATTGTGCCGAAAAGATAGATTCAGCCACAATGTAGCAGCGATGTACCAATGTAAGGATCAACAGCCAGACATGTTTCAAGTAAACCGGCTTACTTGAAACAAGTCCGGCTCTTGATCTGGACATCTGTGACATTTCCGAGCTAGCACCTGTGGCTGCCAGTGCAGAAAATCAAAATGGGAAGTAATTACATTTTTGATACGATTATTGGAAATAAGGGACCATCATATATACAGAATTTATTTGTGAATACTTTGCACATCGGTTGCTTCTCTGCCAGTTTTTAGATGATGACCATGTTATGTACGGTAATAAGCCCTGAGGAATTCTAGTAGATGAAGCACGTGTTGGCTGTGTATTCTGATCGGACACTACATAGGAAAAGACCAATTTTGTTTTATTCTGTCTTCAATTGTCTGTCTGAACTGTTTAAACTTTGCTAAAATGTAATAAGCTTGGTACATTGCTGCTACATTGTGGCTGAATCTATCAGATCGGCACAATGGTTCAATGCCTTCTCTCTATACTATACTTGTAACATCATCAGTGATCTCTAAATATTAAATTGTGTTTGTGTGCATAATCAATAATGAATACATTGTAATAAATGTTTTAGGACTTTTTGTAATTTCCTGGTCGATTTGTTTATTTGGAGTGCTCCGTATGAGTACAAAACATGGAGGTGTAGGTTGTTGAGACTTGGGTCCAGGACTCTCACCTGTTTCTCTGAGTAATATCTGAATTAATCTACACCACCACCAGTTATTACTTGGGATGCATCCCAATCCATGGTTCTTTGCCCACCATGCCACATCAGACAGGACCCAGCCATATGCAAATCATCAATGTTTGAGCTCCAATAGGAACAGTTCAACCTGAACTGTCAGGCCAGGTCCTCATCTGAATTGGAACACAAGCAACTGGAGACTGGTTTCTGCCTATTTGGACCATGTCAGTATGGTGCAGCATGGTTCCAGCGGCACTGAGCATAGCACCCACTTCTGGACAAACATGTCATAGTAGGGGTATCGCAATGAGGAATACAAAAAAGTGATAGGATGCTTAGACAAGCGGTCCTCCTGAAGTGGTAGTCATATCAGTGGACTAATGCTCACAGTCAGGAGCTACAGGTACCATACTCTATTGGCCCAGTTTGGGTCTATCAACGTGACTTGGGCCTGGTGTTTCTTGACTTTCCTTAGAGCTCGAGGCAAGAAAGGCAGTGGCCAGAACGTATAAAGGAGGCTTGTGGCCCATTGCTGCCAGAAACCTTCTCTTAGCGGCTTGCATGGAGGGAACTCCAGCACACAGTAGTTTTGATATTGCACATTCTCATCAGTGGAGAATATTTCTACACAGAGTATACCCCATTGATTGAAGATGCCCCTTTGCCATCTTGGGGTGGAGATGCCACTCCTGATTCACCAGCCTAGGTCTGCTAAGCTCATCATCTGCTCTGGGAATCAGCAGCCCTTCCAGATGGTTGATTACCAGAAGGATGTTTTGCTTTTCAAGCCCCTTCCATAGATGGAGGGTCTCCTGCACAGAACCAAACTCTAGCCCGCGTGTTACAGTACCACATGTGATTTGATTTGCTTTTATTGATTTATAAAGCACCTGAATCACCCCCCAAGGGGTATCTCCGCACTATGGAATTGCTATAGCCGGCCACAGAAGAGAAACGGATTAGAACAATGTAGTTTTGAGGAGCCTTCTGAACTGTAAGTGATCTGGACATTGTCGCAGATGGATAGGGAGTTGGTTCCAGTAAAAGGGGGCTAGGTGGAAGAAAGCTTTACCACCTAGGCGCGATTTTTTGTAACGTGGAGTACGGAGTAGAGATTTGGACCCTGATCGAAGAGACCTGGGTGGCAGATATTTAGTAAATTTATCTGCCAGGTAGCTGGGGCCTTTGCCGTTCAGGGATTTGTGCACAATGCAACAGATCTTAAATCTGATCTGCTTCCGCACCGGAAACCAATGCAGTTGTTGCAAAAGAGGGAGGGAGGCAGTTCGGGGAGGAGCATTGGAGACCAGGTGAGCTGCGGTATTCTTGACTACTTGCAATCTATTTAATGAAGTTTCATTAGCTGAAATCAGCAGAGCATTGCAATAGTCCCGGCGGCTTAACACCAGTGCCTGGATGAGAGTTTTTCGAGTGGTTAAAGGAAGGAAGGGGAATACCCTACGGAGGAGACTTAACACATGGAAGCATGCGCCGACAGTGGTTGTGGCGTGCTCCTTCATTATCAGTTTCTGATCCAGGCGGACTCCCAGGTTTTTGACCACCAGTTTGGGAGTCGGAGCGGTGCCTAATTCCTCTGGCCACCACCCTGGGGACAACCTCACCAATGCATCTCCAAACAGCATGACCTTGGTTTTCCCCGCATTGAGCTGGAGGAAGTTGTTCCTCATCCAGCCAGCGATAGCCGTCATGCCCTTCGAAAAGGTAGACTGGGCGTTGGGATTGTTTTTATCAAAGGAAAGTAGGAGCGGAGTGTCGTCAGCATACGAAATTGGAATGAAGCCTAAATTCCTAAGCAATCCCGCTAAGGGAGCAACATATATGTTGAATAAGGTGAGACTAAGACAGGATCCCTGAGGTACTCTCTTGGTCAGTCGTGTAGTCTTTGAGCGGAAAGGGCCTAGGTTGATAGTCTGAGTTCTATTAGAGAGAAAACTCGACATCCATTGTAAGACGATCCCTTGGAGGCCAATTTCCCTAAGTCTCCTGAGCAGAATCTGGTGAGAAATCGTGTCAAAGGCCGCCGACAGATCAAGCAGTACAAGAAGCACTGGTTGTCCGTTGTCCAGGGACATTCTAATGTTGTCAGTGACAGCAATCAAAGCTGACTCAGTGCTGTGCCTTGGTCGGTAGCCCGACTGGGATGGATCGAGGCAGCTTGAGACTTCGACGAAGTCAGACAGATGTTTATGGATGTGTTTTTCTAATATCTTGCTCAGGAGAGGTAACAGTGAAATAGGACGAAAGTTAGATAAATCATCTATGGGGGCCTTAAGATTTTTACGGATGGGGATTATTTGCGCCGCCTTCCATTCGGAAGGGAAAAGACCCTCTTTCATTGAGCAATTGAGGATAGAGCAAATTGGGGCAGCAAGTTGTTTGGAGAGCAGTGAGGTGGTCTTAGCTGGGATACTATCAAGCGGAGAGCTCGATTTTACTGTATTTAGTAGTGACTCTACATCCCCGGGCGTAAGTGCAGGAAAATTATCTAACATATGCACGTTAGATGTGGCCGCGAGGTGTTCTACTGTGGTATCTAGCTGAGAGCTTCCAGCGGAAGTAATTTTATTGTAGATCAATTCAATTTTCTGAGTGAAATGAGTTGCTAGTTTTTCACATAGGGCTTGTGAGGGAGCTTCTTCGTTGTTGCACGCCTTCGGATTGGTGAAGGATTTTAAGATCTTGTAGAGGGTTCTGGGGGCATTCCCTGCCTGTTCAAGTTGCAGCGCAATATGGGCTTTGCGAGCGGTTTTTATATTTTTATGATATTGAGCCAAGGCGGTTTTGTATCTTTCTTTATCCTGTGCGTCATGTGAGAGGCGTCAGTGTCGTTCCAGTTTTTTGCAGCGACTCTTTTCTGTCCGAAGGTTGGGGGAAAACCACGCTGTCTGAGGGCATCTAGCTGAACTAGGGCATTGTTTCAGGGGGGCCAGATGATCAATGGTGGTTTTAATTATAGAATTAAAGCGGGCCAGGCACTCCACTACATTGTCTGAGTCAAGGTTCCGGAGTGTTGGGATTATATCCTGGAAGTAGTTGGGGGTCGTGATGACATGATACCTGCACAAACCTCTCCTTTGTAGATAGTGGAAAGGCTTTCAAGGCTAGATGAATCATTCGAAGCTCTAAAGGTTGCTGTGGAACTGGATCTCTGACAGATAATAGAGCCATGTTATTCCTTCCTAACCCTGGCGGACCCTCTCTACCACCTCAGCAGTGAGGAGTCTATCAAAACTGTGAAGTCTTGGTGAAAAAAGGACAGTGGTATGCCACATGGTAAGCTGGAGTCTGACTGCTACCAATTAATATCCTAAGAATTCTCCTGTGAGATCTGAACAGAGTCAGAGAAGCAGCCCTGAAGCTGAAGCCATTGAAACGTGAGATTCTACTCCATCTCCAACCACGGAAGATAGGCTGTGACTACTGCATCACTTTTGTGAACACCAGAGAGGCTGAGTTAAGGCCAAAGGGAAGCACATCAAAGAAAGTGTTTCTGGCCTACGTTGAACCTCAGGTAAAGTCTGCATTATATGAAAATACAATATATGGAAATTTGTGTCTGCAAGTCCAAGGACACTATCCAGTCTTCTGGGTCCAGAGCAGGGAGGATCTTAGCCAGTGTAAGCATTTTTAATTTGTCCTTCTTCAGAAAGGCATTCAAAGGTTGGAGGTCATAAAAGGCCTGAAGTCCCTGTCCTTTTTGAGGGCTTGAAGCGGCGTGAACAGCATCCCATACCTTTCTCCGATTCCAGTACCTGTTCAATGGCTCCCTTAGAGAGTAAAATATTTGTCTCCGGCATCAGGATTATCAATGCTCCTCTGAAATTTGTTCTAGCATGGGAGGAAGATGGAATGGGGACGAAATGAAGGGTATGGCATAGCCCCTTTGAAAACTGCAAAAAAACATTTGTCTGCCTTAATGGATCTCCAGCCAGGAAAGAAATGTTGAATCCTGCCTTCCACCAGTCTGACATGAGCTGCTGAGGATAAACCAAAACGGCTTGACACCAGTTGCAGCAGAGGGAGGAGAAACTGGAGGACTGTTGAACCAGCTGATCTGTGTGGCGTTTGCCAGTGCCACATCCACGATTCTGAAAGGACTTTACCACTGGTTAGGAAGGCTGACATTGTATAATGGCTATCCCACTGGAATAGCTTCTGAATTTCCTGAATTGGGGGAGGGGGGGGGATTGTTTTGCTGGTGGAGAGGAAGTCGGTACAGGCCTGGGATATGGGTTTGAAGGGGACCAACAGTCCAGCAGAAGGACCCACCAGCGGTAACCTAACTTGAGGCCACTGAGGTTCATGGGGCCTGAAGGCACACCAAAAGGAGCCCGAAGCTCACCAAAGATTTGCAGAATGGCCTCTTTGAAGGCCTCAATCTCCTGCGTGGGTGACAACAGCACAGGGAACTTAGGCAGCATCTGTGACCAACTGAGGAATCAGTACTCTGCCCAGTGCCCTTGAGGGAATGGGACTTGACACCTCTACACCTTCTCTTTGGAGTCAGAGTGGCTGGAGGAAGTCGAGTTTTGCTTTGCTTTTTTATACTTGCGACTTAGACTTACCTGAAGATTTTGATGAGGAAGTTGAACAGTCACAGAAATTGTCCTTCGATAGGGTACGTCACCCAGTATGAAGATCATGACTTCTAGTGTTTGGAGATACAACTTCGCCTCACAGTCTCGAATCACCTTCGGGTGCATTTATCACATGATTCTGGATGGTGCACACAGCCCAAGCACCGAAGGCACACCTTGAGCGTGTCCGTGACCAACATCTGCTTCCTGCAGTCAAAACACAGCTTGAAACCTGTGGTTTTTGGTGGAAACATCATTCCCTAGCAGCCAGAGTTATTTTGTTTTTAGTTGTTGGAAGACTGACAAGAACGGAGCAGAGCTCCAGGTTCACACCGGAAGTGGCAGCAAGAAAAGGAAATTACATCAGTGTGCAGTGGTGACGCTTATTTGCGGCTCCCTTCTGTCACTTCGGGGGAGGTATGTAGTCAGCGCAGATTCACACAATGCTACCTGTCTACACGGTGGAGCATAGATACAATATTCAGTCTGGGCCTGGGTTATATGCTAAGGTAAGGAATCTGCCGAAAGTGGTATCCATTATCCACCTGTTTTGAATAGCAAGAGTCCAATATGAAGGAATAACTTTGGCACTAATATTATTAAGCACATGAGGTCTTCAGTGCTTGTGCTATGTATATCATGTGCAAAGTCATGAGAAGTGTAATGAGGAGCTAGTTTCATAGCTCACAGTAACCAGTAAATTTCAATGTTCTTTGGACCATAACTACAATGTTCCTTCAATGGAAGTTTTTTGTGTGAAATGGAAAATGCTACTTACCCAGTATGCATCTGTTCTTGGCATATAGAGCTGTAGAGCCCTATGCTTTAGCATAGATCGCCATCTGGTGTTGGGTCCGGATGTTTGCACTTTGTTTTTGTTCGAAGAAGTCTTTGTAGTCACAAGGTAGGTGACTCCTCTTTTCGGTGATAGTGCGCATGGGCATCGACTCCATCCCCAGATTGTTTTGCCGTAAGGGTGATGATGGAGTTAGTAAGAGTAGAAAGAGATGTCCATGTATAGTGTATCTAAGTAAGATAATACTGCAACAGATAAAGCTACCCGGGGAGGCGGGTGGGCGCATATGGCTCTACAGCTCTATATGCCAAGAAGAACAGATGGATACTGGGTAAGTAGCATTTTCCGTTCGAGGCATATGAGCTGTAGATCTTATGCTTTAGCATAGACTATGTAGCAGTTACTCCCAAGCGGTGGTGTATCTGTTGAAGTGCTCTGAAATAGTGTTCTTAAAACAGCCTATCCCACACTAGCTTGTTGTTTAGCTAACACATCTACACAATAGTGCTTTGTGAATGTGTGTGGTGTAGACCATGTTGCAGCTTTACAAATGTCATCTAAGGGTATGTTCCCTAAGAATGCCATAGAAGCCCTTAGTTTGCGTGTTGAGTGTGCTCTAGGGGGAATTGTTAAGGTGCGTTTAGCTTTAATGTAGCATATTTGAATGCATTTAACTATCCACCGTGCAATACCTGTTTTTGATATGGGATTGCCTTTATGCGGTGGTGAAAAAGCAACAAAGAGTTGTTTAGTTTTCCTAAAAGATTTAGTTCTTTCAATGTAGTAAAGTATTGATCTTTTAACATCTAACGTGTGAAGAGCACGTTCTGCCACGGAGTCTGGTTGAGGAAAAAACACAGGTAACTCAACAGACTGGTTGAGATGAAAGGCAGAGACGACCTTGGGTAAAAATTTTGGGTTAGTCCTAAGAACCACTTTATTTTGGTGAATCTGTAAAAATGGTTCTTGTATGGTTAGTGCCTGGAGCTCACCAACTCTTCTAAGAGATGTGATGGCTATAAGGAAGGCTACTTTCCAAGTCAGAAATTGTAGCTCACATTTGTGCAAAGGTTCAAATGGTGGGCCCATAAGTCTTGTAAGGACTATATTAAGATTCCACACAGGGGAAGGTGGAAGTCTAGGAGGAATGATTCTTTTGAGTCCTTCCATAAAAGCTTTGATAGCGGGTACACGAAACAAAGACAAGTGTTGTCTGTTTTGTAGGTAAGCCGTTATTGCGGCAAGATGTAATCTTATAGATGTATATGCTAAGTTAGTACGCTGTAGGTGTAAAAGATAGCAAATTATGTTTTGAATTGAAGCATCTAGTGGATTGATTTGATTGTTATTACAATAAATTACAAATCGTTTCCACTTTGCAGCATAGCATGCTCTTGTGGTAGGGCGTCTAGCTTCTTTAATGACATTCATGCAGTCTGGCGGGAGATTAAGGTAGCCAAACTCTATGATTTCAGGTGCCAAATCGCAAGGTTGAGTTGATTGGGATCTGGATGCCTTATCTCTCCATGGTTCTGAGTGAGGAGCCTGGGGGAGAGGTGTAGCTTTTGATGAGGAACTATTGATAGTTCCAACAGGGTGGTGAACCAGGGTTGTCAAGCCCATGTGGGAGCAACTAGGATCATTGTGAGGGAATGTTGCTTGAGCTTCCGAACCAGTAATGGAATTAGCGGGAGAGGTGGAAAAGCGTAAGCAAATTTCCCTGACCAATTCATCCATAGCGCATTGCCTTTGGACAATGGGTGTGGATACCTGGACGCGAAGTTTGGGCATTTTGCGTTGAGGTGTGTGGCGAACAGATCTATTTCTGGGTAGCCCCACATCTGGAAGAATGGGAGGAGAACTTGAGGATGTAGTTCCCATTCGTGGATCTGTTGTCTTTGACGACTGAGCAGATCTGCAATGTGATTGTTTACTCCTGGAAGATGTTCTGCTAGGAGGTATATTTTTTTAGGTATGGCCCATCTCCATATGCTTTGAGCTAGGTGTGAAAGCTGTAGAGAGTGTGTCCTCCCCTGTTTTTGTATGTAGTACATTGCTGTCATGTTGTCTGTACGAACTAGAACAGCTTTGCCTACTAGATGTAGTTGAAAAGCTTTTAATGCTAGAAAAATTGCTAGCAGCTCCAGATGGTTTATGTGGAGTTGTTTTTGTTGTATGCTCCATATTCCCTGAATGGTATGTTTTTGAAGATGAGCTCCCCAACCAGTGAGCGATGTGTCTGCTGTGAGCACTATCTGTGGAACCGGGTCGACGAATGGCCGCCCCCTGGAAAGGTTTTGTGTATTCCACCACTGCAGAGAGCAATGGGTGCAGCCGTCTACCAACACCAGATCGGTTAACTGACCTTGAGCCTGGTTCCACTGACGTGGTAAGCATTCCTGTAGGGGACGCATTTGCAGTCTTGCGTAGGGGACAATTAGAATGCAAGAAGCCATCATTCCGATCAATTGCATGAACACTCGGGCTGGTAATGAGTGTTGTGGTTGAAATTGCGATATCAGGGTTTGCATGTTGCGTATTCTGACTGGGTTGGGGTACGCTAGAGCTTAGCAAGTGTCTATTGTGGCTCCTAGGTACGCTTGCGTGTTGGAGGGTTGGAGATGAGACTTGGTGAGGTTGACAGTGAATCCCAAGTTGTGAAGCAGTTGAACTGTTTTGTCAGTGTGGTGTATGCAGCTGTGTTGTGACTTGGCTTTTATTAGCCAGTCGTCCAAGTAAGGGAAGACGTGAATGTGTTGTCTGCTTAAATGAGCTGAGGCTACTGCTAGACACTTGGTGAAGACTCTTGGTGCTGTAGTTACCCCAAACGGGAGAACTTTGAATTGGTAATGTTGTCCGTCCACCAGAAACCTGAGATATTTCATGTGAGCTGAGTGAATGGGAATATGGAAGTAGGCGTCCTTTACGTCCAGAGTGGACAGAAAGTCGCCTCGTTGAAGCAATGGGAGCACCTGTTGGAGGGTGACCATGTGGAAGTGGTCCGATTGAATGTAGAGGTTTAGCTGTCTGAGGTCCAGTATGGGCCTGAGAGAGCCGTCCTTTTTTGGAATCAAAAAGTATAGGGAGTATACTCCTGTCCCTTGATGACGTAATGGGACCAGTTCTATCGCATGTTTTTCTAACAGAGAGAGAACCTCTTGTTTTAAGAGGGTGAGATGTTCTGGTGACATTACACGTTCCCTTGGAAGGATGGTTGGGGGAGTGCTAGCAAGTTCCAGGCAATAACCAGATTGGATAATTTGTAATACCCACTTGTCTGAGGTGATGGAATTCCAGACAGGTAGGAACTGTGAGAGACGTCCCCCGACAGGAGTGGAATGATCGGGGGGTAGTGGAGGGAAGTCACTGTTTATTGGCAGGGGAAGTGCGGGTGGAGTTACCTTTGCTTCTTCCCTTATTATTTCCTCTGTAGCCTCCTCAAAAACAACCTCTGGAGGAGTTAGATTGGTTGTTACCTTTATACAAGGAGGAGGGATTCTCTGATGACACTTTTTGAGCCGCCTCTATAAAAGGAGCGGCGAAAGGAACCCCTGTTAGATGGTAATTGTAATGCCCCCATGGACTTTGCAGTTTCGGTGTCTTTTTTCATTTTCTCTAATGAAGTATCTACTGCTGGTCCGAAAAGATGCTCTTTATCAAAGGGCTGATTGAGTATGGAGGATTGTACCTCCTGCTTGAACCCAGAGATTCGAAGCCAGGCGTGTCTGCGTAACAATATGCTAGTATTAATGGCACGAGATGCTGTGTCTGCTGCATCCAGTGCACATTTTATGGAAGTGTTGGTGATGAGTTTCCCTTCCTGAATGAGGTCGTTGGCTTTAGTCTTATACTCTTCTGGAAGATGTTGCATGAGTTTTTCCAATTCATCATAGTGAGTCCTATCGTATCTCGCTAACAGAGCTTGAGCATTGGCAATACGCCAATGGTTAGCTGCCTGGGAAGCCACTCTTTTACCTGAAGCATCAATAGGTTTCGACTCCTTATCAGGAGGGGCGTCGCCTGTGGTTTGAGAGTTAGCTCTCTTGCGGGCGTTAGATACAACAGAGTCTAAAGGCAGCTGGCCTTTTATGTATGCAGGGTCTGTAGGAGCGGGCTTATATTTTTTATCCACTCTAGGTGTTCGTATTCTGGCTCTTACTGGGTCTTTGAATACTTCGTCTGTATGTTTCAACATTCCCTTGAGCATGGGCAAAGTGTTGGTAGACCTTTGTGAGTGTGTGAATGTTTCTACCAGGAAATCCTCTTCTAGAGGGTCTGTATGTAGCTCCACCCCGTGGTATTGAGCAGCTTTATTAATAAGTTGCGCAAAGCCAATGTTGTCATCAGGTGAAGGTCTGGAGGGATACAGGTCAGGGTCATTATGTTGATCTGGATCCTTATTATAATCTTCCCAAGGATCAGCGTCCTGTGGTATGTCTTGTGGGATATCCTCATCGTCATCCTGATCCTCATCCCCGTCCCTATAATCTTCGTCCTGTGGCACAGGTGGAGGTGGTGGTGAATTTGATGGTGTAATTAATAACTGAGGGATAAAGGGAGGAGAGGGAGGTATGTAAGGGGGAGAAGGGTTAGTACCCATGTCCTTTTTCTTTAGAGGTATAGGGGAATCCTCTGAGAGATCCAGCTTCCGTTTTTTGGGAAGAGTGGCAAGGAGGTGTCCAGTTTCAGGGTGAATACGGAGTCTTTTCTGTTTTGGATCCAAAGACGTGTCTTCGGATCGAGGTTCTTTGGAAGGAGTCTTTTTTTGCTTAGGAGTGGATTTCGGCACGGAAGATCTGGGCTCAGTGTCTTTGGGTGCCGAATGTTTGGAGTCTGAGTGCTTCGGTTTAGCTGGTTTAGGGTCTGAAGCTTTCGGAGTGGAATGTTTCGGCTCCGAACCTTTGGTCGCGGAGGGTGTCGGCTCTGAGCTTTTAGGTGTGGAGTGCTTCGGGTCCGAGGCTTTAGGCTTGGACAGTTTCGGTTCCAAAGCTTTCGGTTTCGATGACTTCGGTATCGAAGGAGTCTTCGGTGCCGATGGTGTGGGAACTGGCACATGTTTCTCCTTATGTTTCGGTGCCGAAGGTGTTGGTTCGGCACCGGAAGAGGGCTGGCTCGAGCCGGAAGGCTTGTGTTTATGTTTCATAGCCGGGCTGGAGGGTGGGGCATCTGAAACTTTTTCTCGGTGTCTACCCGAGCCGGAAGGCGAGGGTGATACCGGAGCCTTAGGTTTTGGTTGAGTGGGCACATGGGGATCTGTACTCACGGTACGTTGACCCGGAGTGACGTTGAGGTGTTCTTCCATGTCGGAGTCAGCTTCGGACAATGAGACCAGTTCTTCTTCCTCGGCTTCTGCGGCTGGACTGTGGGATTCCAAATCTTCTCCGAAGATGTCCAGAACGGAGCCGCTGCCGCATTGCATCTCGTAGCGTCGAGCCCGACGATCACGGATGGTCTTTTTCGATTGGAATGATCGACACGCTTCGCAGGATTTTTCTTCGTGTTCCGGGGATAGGCACAGGTTGCAGACCTCGTGTAGGTTGGTGCGTGGAAATTTAGCACGACACCCGGGACATAGCTTGAACGGAGTCCGTTCAATCGACTGCTGGCGTGGTCGGCACGGGTAGGCCTGACGGCCCGCCTCGAAGTTCCCGATCGAAGGTTTTCAGGATTTGTACGATGCGCGTCGAATGGGAAACCGCGATCGATAAACAATACCGTCGAGGGTAGAGGATTGCGCGTCAAAGGGGTTCGAAAACGATACCGGAGCGCAACAATACACATCTGAACCCGATGGCGGAAAAAAACAATCTGGGGATGGAGTCGATGCCCATGCGCACTATCACCGAAAGGAGGAGTCACCTACCTTGTGACTACAAAGACTTCTTTGAACAAAAACAAAGTGCAAACATCCGGACCCAACACCAGATGGCGATCTATGCTAAAGCATATGATCTACAGCTCATATGCCTCGAACATTGTTTTTCAGGAAAAGAGAAATTACTAATTTAGTTATCGAATCATTACATTATTCAACTTAAGAGTCGATTGTTTATGTAGAGTAGAAAGAGGAGAGGGAAATAAAGTGCATCTAAGTGGTATGTTTAATTGGAAACAAACTTTACGACAACGCTATCTTGGTCTCCACGAGATTCACAGTAGGATTCAATTTACTGAAGAAACAAACAGATGTCTATAATACTCGCAGGTACGTAATGGTGGATTTGAATACGTGCATTTTATAAGCAAACACCTCAAAATGCATGTCATGCAAACACATTTAAAGAAATGTTGAATGAACTTTCATTCTCTTATTCATGCCAGAGGAAGAACAGATGCGCCCAATTAACAACAGCACAGCATGACAGGCCAGGTAACTATCAAGGAAATGAAATTATAAATGAAGAAGCCAGGCAAGCATAACCTGAAGCTAAAACAAACATTTGTCAAACAAACACGAAAGAAAATGAACTCTCAGAACAAAAGATGAAAAAAATAAAAACTCGGATCATGAACCATGTAAAACAACTGCACAGGAAGAGAAGCGTTTAAGTGACTGGACCTTGTGAACATCCATACTCATCTGTGATCAATATTACTTTCGTGTTAGACAGCAGGAAGGAAAAAAAATTAAAGAAGGCATTTAAATTCAAAGAAGCAAATATGTCAACAAAACTGTATTTTTCACTTCAATAGGACAACATTTTAATAGAAGTGCTGCAACTGAATTGCCGATTCGGACTTCTTAAAAAATAAAAATACAAGCTAAAAATGCGGTGAAGAGCCATCCTCTTCATTGGGTTCACTTGGTAATGTATGCATTGCACAGGCAAGAGATCTTCCCACTTGAAAGTTTGCATTAACTCTATGATAGGTTTGACATAAGCTGCTCTACTGACAATCAACCGACAATATCATACCCGACTTACAAACTACATAAATATTTTTTCCTTATATAACACCAAAAAAAAATTAAAAATTAAAATTAAAAAAAAAATATCACACTGTATTCCTCATTACGCGCCGATACAAATGGGTAGATCATGGCGTTGCCAATTAACTATACATCTAATGACCAGTTATGAGTCGGGAATCGACATGGGGGCCTGCATTTGACCGCAGACCTCCATACCAGCATTCCCAACGTGTCTTCATAATGCACAAACAGTGGCACATTATGAATACAACATCAGAAGCTCATGCTCCTGTATGCTGAACAACTACCTGCACCTTCTCACATCTGCAGCCTGCACAAGTGGTCAGCTTACTACAGTGGTGCTGAAATAGTTTCCAGAGTAAGGGTGCTTCCTGGTGTTGGCTAACTAGAATTCACCTTTTAACCCCGCGCCCCCTCCCCCCCAAAACCACAACATTTTTAGGATACTGAATAAGCTACAGTACAGATGGAGTGGGCAAAACCCAAATGCACATTTTATAGCAATGGGCTCTACATAAGTACTTAAATATAAAGGAACAAGTTCTGATTAACTCTGGTCATGATTACTAAGCACATGTCCCATTAAAACGGTAAGCTAAAGAATCATCACAAATAGCACCAATAAGAGGCTATGTTAGTGTCCTACTTATGATAGAGACAGGCCTTTATTGTTCTTGAAAAGTTATGATGGTCTGATGGGGACCTTATAAACTTATTAGACTTAAAAAGTTAGCATAATTCACAAACGTTTGGGCCAATATCATACGGATGGATTACTAGGTTTCATTATTTGGTCTAAGGTTATTATAAAGTGAAAATGGTTCTTCAATATAATGATTTACTGAAATAAATACATTTGTATGATAATATTAGCAGCATGAATCTCAGGAGGGAATTCTTGTTATATAAATGATTTTAAAATATTATTTAAGGATGACATGGTCTGTGAAGAAGTTTAAAAAAGTATTTTTAGATTCTGCTTGACTGTTTTAAATAGCGTATGTACCTATGTAAAGCGAGAAAATAGTGTGTCTTGTTGTTACAGTACCACTGTAGCCTTAATGATACCTAGTGTCACTAATAGCTGTGGTCTTAATAATGCCCTGCTAGCTATAAAAGCCCAGAGTCATTCAGCGTTTGCTAAAAGCCCAGAGTCATTCAGAAGAACTCAGATTCATTCAGCGTTTGCTCCCCATAATAATCAAATTATAAAGTGGGCCGCTTATGATACCACTCAAGAGTTGCACTTTAAGATATCCAGGTCCATTACAAGTGCTGATTTGGATAATACCTAGTCACTTGGAGATCTACCAATGCTAATCCTAAGAGTTTTCTAGATTTAATCATTTATATTAGCTCCTGCAATAGAACATTGGGAGCTGGTTAGCAAATTCAATTCCTCAAAAGCAGACAAAAGCGCCTGCTATAGGCCCACTCATGAAGCATTCCATGGATGTTGGCTCCTACACTTTGTATTTAACAAGTGACTGTCATCCCTTTTAGAACTTCTTGGCAATTAATCCCAAGTTTATAGGTTAAATATGCCTTCCACACAGGCCCAACAATACGAGAGCAAATGATCAGTACCACAGATAAAAGTCTGTCAGCATAGCACCGCATTAAATCTGCCTATAAAGTAATACAACACACTTATTTGAGGGTCTGTGGTTGTGTTGCTTTCTACTGCGAAAGTAAAATGTGGAGGAATTCTGCAGTAGTCAACCCCACACATGGGGGATGATGTCGGTGTTACGGAGTGTGGTTAGCCGTGTAAGTCTGAAAACGCTCACAAAGTTGTAAGTTTGTGGGCATGCACTAACTGAAATCTGACTCTTTTTCAACCTGGATATGATCAAGATGGGAAGGGGAACAGATTACCCACAGATTTATTTGGGGTGTACGATAAGGGCTTCCATGAGTAGTGCAACCCCCGCCCCCCTAAAAAACATGCGTTTGCACTCTACACTCCATTTCCACTATGAGTAGTTTTGTGCATTGTATGCACAGAATGAAGGAGAGACATCGTGAGAGGTCGCATGACATTCCTGCACTAGTTACAGTTTTGTAAGTTTATTACTAGTAATGTTTGTGAATTCCCAAAAGTAGTAAATCAGAAATTTTACGTAGGTGAACTTTTATGGTTGCAGAGTTTGTATTATTTTCGTGAATAGGGCCCAATGTGTCTAAATTTTTCCGCTCTACTCAAAATATTTGCTCCAATCCCTTTTGAATATTGAGAGGCAGAAGGCCGTAATAGTACTTGCAATGCTGAAGAGATTTATTTAAATATTTGAAAACTTTAGAAAGGGTGATTGGAAAAGATTTGCACATCGATCGGTTCTAGGAAACTTGTCAAATGCTTTCTGCTTTTTTCATATCATAGAGCCTGGCAAGAGCCAAAGGTTCAGGTTACTAAGCATTTTATTTAAACACAGATTTGCAAGAAGAGGTATAAGCATACATTTGTAAATTAAATTGTACTGTGGCTTAATCATGTCTAATTCTTTTAACACACACGAAAGGCTGTAAAGTAAAGCAGTTAAATGGGATCTGTACCTCCCAGTCTCCTGATGAAATGTCTATGGGCCATCTGGGTGTACTGCAGCACCTGACACTTCCAATTCCAAAACGCTTGCCCTAAAGCAGCTGTGGTCTTTTTGTTTATTTATCAAGCTACCTAAGCTTGAACTTTCATGAGCACTCAGATGGCATTGGAATGCTATTAAAGTGTCTTAGATAACTAGATAATTTATGTTGTTTTTGTCTGGCGGCAGCATTGATGGGAGGAGGGCAGTTATTAACATACATGGATTTTTAGGTCTGGCTTGACAGTGCAACTGTCACCTGACTTTTCAACCTTCACCAATATTATCCTACATTCTTCTGCTTCCACACAAATGCATATCCCTCCCGATGCTATTTACTTGTAATGCCTCACACTACCATTCATCATCCGTTTAAAGCCAGACCTTGGCTTTGCCATTACTTGTTTTGAATAGTTACCGCATGTAGGCAGAAACCGAGTAACACAGCCAATAAGTTCATTCATGGCAACCACGTTCATACTTTTGATAAAAATAGAATATTTGAAATTGGTTTATTTTCATAAGTATGTGACACAGACCCATATCCTTTAAAAGCAAGGACATTGAAACACATTTGAAGTCCTTGAATGCAATTACTTCTCTGATGGAAGACTGATCGATTTTTTCTTGTAACAAAAGGGGCTTTTATCTAAGAGTAGCATGCAAAGACAAATGAAGGATAGCGGTCTGGACCACCATACTGTGGCAATGCTATAATGCAGTATTTACCAAAGTAGGTATTTACCCATGAGAGAGAAGCCTCAGCTGAAGCCATATGAATGTTTTGATTTTCACCTTTCACAAAGCTTTCCCCAGTTCACTGTTGCTTTTACTCAAGCAAAGATTTTTTCCCCAATTGCGAGATCATTTTTTTCACCTAGAGAAGGTTTCACTGTGCTTGAATCTAACCAAGCTGCAGTACATGTATGCACATTTTTCACTACCCGGTTATCAGTTGATATGTCTTTTCATCATAATTGGCTAATCTTTGAAGATTTTTTTGCCTCAAGTTTACTTTTTCTAAAA
The DNA here is from genome assembly GCA_963921515.1 of Calotriton arnoldi. Classification (NCBI taxonomy): domain Eukaryota; kingdom Metazoa; phylum Chordata; class Amphibia; order Caudata; family Salamandridae; genus Calotriton; species Calotriton arnoldi. The sequence goes on from CAWUFW010000785.1 coordinate 242,011, forward strand.
AATTTCTATAGGCAATGGCAGGGAGCAGGAAAACAACATTAACCATTTTCTGCGAGGTATATATTACACCAAAGCATTTTATTGGTATAAAAAAAGGATATCTGAACATAAATGAATGCAAGTCATTATTTCCAGGCATAAATGGCAAAGAGAAACACTTACCAAAACATTCATAATGTTTTTTATTAGACCTTCAAGAAGGTTAAAAAAAGAAAAACAGAAAAAAAAAAACTTTGCCCAATCACTGCCTTTTTTCTGCTAATACCCAAAACATTTTTTCTATGTTTTTAAACCTAAAAAAAGTTACAAAAACTGCTAAAAAGTGAGCCAGGAGATCAAACACTTCAATTGATTGCAATGAGCTTCCAGATATCTTACAGCTTTCAAGCTACAGGAAACATCATTAAACTGTCTGATGGCCAGTTTTCCTTTAATATCTCTACTCCTTTAGGTCGGAAAAAGAATATTACAAAAGTCACTGGACATTTTCCTCTCAGGTTTGAAAAATACAAGGGAGGAAGATTCCACTCTGTACCTCACTGAGCCAATCCCTCCAAAAAGGGTGCCTTGAGATCAAAGACTTACGTTAATTGCAATGTATTTAAACATCTCTTAAGCTTTACAGCTTCAGAAACATTCTTAAACTAGCTGATGGCCAATCGTTCCTATAAAACCTCTACTCCCTATCTCATAATAAGAACGTTTGAACTGACACCAGCCATTTTCCGCTCAGATTTGAAAAACATATTGTAGGAGAAAACCACCTGGTACGTACCTACCCCCATGACGTCAACACATTGTCATGGAAATACAAGTTACTTACCTTCATTAACACTCTTTCTAATACACATCCAACTGCAGATTCCTCACCATAGAATACTCCCCAGATGCTAGGCTGGATCAAGAAAACCTTTATCTAGCAATGCTCCTGGGCACAGCTAGGTGGAACCGTGTAGCTCCATGCTGACTCCATACCGCCCCGGATGTGATAGAGGGGAACTGCATATCAGAGCCACTTTTGCGTGCTGTTGTCTGTTTCATGCTTGTCTCTTTCTGAGCCCTCAGACGTGGGGTGTGATTAATCGGCAATACAAGTAGGCAGAACCTTAACTTAGGACCTCGTCCACACTAGCATTCAAAGACCACACCAGGTGGTTTGTGATCTGGAAGATGCCCTGACTCTCCAACTAACTTCAGAGGCACGCAGTCTCCTGGCAAAGGGCCAGGGCCCCACTCCACCCTGTTTGTTGCAATACCACATGGCGACTCCCTCTGATGAATGTAGGAATGCCTTCACAGCCTTGTGAATGGGGCATAACTCCGCCAACTTGATATGGAGTTGGGTTCCATAGTCCTCTGGTCTCTACTTCCACCAGAAGAGCTACCCAAAACAGAAGTGGTACATCCATCAAATCTGTCAACCATATCAGCTCTGGGTGAGGAAAAGAGAGGGGCCTGCCGCTGGACCAATTGCAGTTGAGTAGCTACCACTGTAGCTTGGGTGCGGTCTCTGAAATGTGGAAATTTTACTTGGTGCTCGCCCCACTGGAACGTCAGATTTCCTTGCAGAGCCCTTTTATGCCAACTGGTCTAGTCGACAAGGAGGGTGCTGGAGGCTAAAAGGCCAGTAAGCCCTCACAGCTGCTCTCACTGAGATCCAGGACTGAGGCTGAAAGATCAGGATCATAGCACAAGTTTCCTGGATTAGTTGCAATTGAATTATGGTCTTACTATAACTTATCTGCTCCAAATAAAGGAAGCCACCACGAAGGAGCCAGGTGTGACATAAGCTCAGTAATCATGAACACCAATGTCAGGAGGTTCACTGCCATCTGGAGGTGGTCTACAACTGAGAGCGTCAAGCCCTCCTTCATCAGCCAGTTGTCAAGGTTGGGGGAAACTGGTATCCCCTGACCTACGAAGATGGGCAGTGACCTACGCCATCACTTTTGTGAAAACCCAAGGGGCAAAGAAGAGGCAAAAGGAGAGCATGACAAACTGAAAATGCTCCTGCCCTACCTTGAACCGAAGGTAACATCTGTGGTACTGCATGACGGTATATATAAATACACACCCTCCATATCCAATAAAACCATCTAGTCGCTCTGCTTCAGGGCAGACAAGATCTAGGCCAACCTGAGCATTTTGAATATGTCCTTCCACAGGAAGCCATTCAGAGTTCAAAGGTCTAAAATGGGCCCAAGGCCCCAATCCTCTTTCAGCACAAAGAAATAGCAAGAGTAGCAACCATCTCCTATTTCATAATCTAGAACTCTCTCAATAGCTCCTTCGGAAAATAAAACTTGCATCTCTTGCAACAGAGTGAACAAGAATTGCTCTGATGTGGGGGAAGATTTGATGGAGCAGAAAGAAAGGGTAGGACATATCCATGCTGAATGAACTGAAGCAACCATCTGTCAGATGTGATAGATACCCTAGAATAAAGTACTGGAACCTACCTCCCACAGGGTGGTTGTATGCCACTAATGGGAAGATGAAGCAGCTTGTGACTGTTGCCGCAGGAGAAGGGGACTGGGAGGACTAGTGCTCTTGTTGGTGGGCACGTTGCCTGCCAGATGCACGTCCCCAGCCTCAAAAGGACTGTGGTGATTCCAGTAGTGGATGGGGAGACTGACACTGCCTATACACCAACCCGGTAGAGTATTCTCTCAGTCTCCTAAACTAATGAATAAACTGTATGACACATGTCAAAAGACCCAAGGAGCATGTTGTGGCTTTACTCTCTGAAACATTTAAAGCAGAATCGGCTTTCTCGTCAAACAGGCGTGAACCTTCGTAAGGAGAGATCCATGAGAGATACCAGTATATCTCCAGACAATCCTATGGTGTGCATCCATGCATGGCAACGGAGCACCACCTTGGAACCAATCGCCCTTCCCAGACAATCAGTGGTATCAAGGTCAGTACGAATCACCTATCTGGCCGCATCTGAACCATCCTGAATTGTTTGACCTAGTGAGGCCTAAAGGTCTTCCAGGACCACCAGCAATATCTTACTGGGTCAATAAGCTGACTGCATTGACTAATCTCAATACTAGGCTAGCAGCGGAGAACATTAGTTTGCCAAATGCCTCAATCCGCTTAGACTCCCTATCAAAAGGAGTTGTGGTGAAGGAACTGTGATTCACCTTGCTGGTTGAAGCCTGAACAACCAGAATCTCTGGAGAAGTAGGTTTAGTGAGAAAATCAGAATCGCCAGGTGCTGTACTGTGACATCTGCCAACCTGTTTATTCATCAGTGGGCAAGAAAAGGGATTTGACCAGGTTCCTGTTAAGGTATCAGTGAGGGCCTCATCGACAGGGAGCAAGGGCTGCAATATGGCTGGCTCCAGCTGTATGATTTCCATAATGATATTAGTCTTAGTCTCAATAGAGGGCAGCTGTAGGCCAAAGACCTCAGTTGCTCGTCTGACTACTACTGCAAAAGATGAACTCTCTTCACTTGGTTGTCCAAGTGGCGAATTCAACTCTTCATCAGATAAATTATCAAGGCCACCGGCCTCTTGTAAGTCCACATAAAAATTGCCATCATTATAATGAGGTGCCAGATCATCCCCATCCACATCATTTCTGGGTGATGGTAAGCTTTGGTCCTAATCATAGCCAAAAGTGTAGTGGAGCTTCTGATGGTGTGTCCCTCTAGTAGAAGCAATGGCTCAGATTCAGACTGTATGGAACCATTTGCTCTCTAGTAATTTCGTAGTGCAACATCGGTTAGGATTCGGCTGGCATCGGTTCACGGTTAGAAATATGAATTAGTACCGAACCCTACTACAGAGCTGTGGCACCAGCACCGGGACCATGGTAGGTCGTGGAACAGAGGTGGAAGGCTGTACTGGAGTCGGTACTGATCCCGTAACAAGTCCAAGGGGGTCAGACAGTGCTGAGGACAGTCTGCCAGCAGTGACATGAGTATGGTCCTTTGCTGGTCCCCGGGGCCCAAGACTCACCTGTGGGAGCAGGAAAAATTACAAATATCTACAGCAAGGCCTCCTTAAAGGTGTAAATTTGCTTCAGCATCACTGATGACCGAAGCCCTAAGAAATTCAGAGTGTAATGCGATCAATTGTGGAATCAGCTACACAACTGGAGATCTGGAGGGAGACCAACTGACATTGATTTGGATAGTGAGCACCAAGGTGGAGTGGAGTTCTGCTTCATTTTTTTGTACTAGTGTTTGGACTTTGATTTTGACTTTTCGGGTGACTTTGACGGTGAATATGACCTAATGCGTGACTAGTCTCTGGAGCGAGTATACACTCTTGACGTGGAGTAAAGGCAGAACCTACACGATGCAAGTGACATTTTATATGCAGCAATGTACAGATTTGCTTATTGGTCCCGAATCGCCTTTGGGTGTGTAAAGGCATGCTTGTCACAAGGCTTTGAGTTGTGTCCTGAGAACAAGCACAAAAAACACACCTTCTGAAGGTCCATGACCGACATCTATCTCCTATAGTCGAGGCATGGCCTAAAACCTGTAGTCTTAGAAAACGATATTGCTACCCTAGGGCACTAGATTTTGTTCAATTTTCAGGAGTCGTCGGAAGGATGATAAATTTGGGAGCATATCTCTAGATCTGTGTTGGAAGGCATTGAAAGGAAATTACGTCAGTGTGCAGGAGTGGCGCTTATAGGTTATGTGATCTGCTCCGTCACTTCTGAGGTGGTATGTAGCTAGTGCAGAGCCGTACGGCATCACCTAGCGGAGGGGAAGCATTGCTAGAGAAATGTTTTCCAGTACCAGTCTGGTGCCTCAGGAATATTTTAAGGAGAGGAATCTGCAATTAGAAGTATCCATCAAAGGCCATCTACTTCAAAAGGATGCATTTGACTAGAATATATTTAGATTACAAAGAACATAACATATGTAATGGATTTTTATGATTTTTCGCAAAAAGTTAACTGCAAACCTCAAAACATCAGTGTAGAAAGAGAAATGTCAAAATCTCAATAAGTCAAAAGAAGCATGGCTGAAAAGATTAACAGAATGCAAATGAGCGTCACTTTCATTCAAACTTACAAGATAGCCAACAGTGAAAGAGAAAACAAGCACAATTTAGAGTAAAGACTGAAAAGAATGTACATCATGACTAGCAGTGACAGCTTCCATAAAATGCTCCACAATGTACTTCCAACTTCAAAACAAGGAATCTAATACATTCGATCACCTATAGTTATGATATTCACACTGACTGGTCAGCCCTTGATCTAACAGTAATTGCCAGAGGGAAAATGGTACTGTGTTTTTAAAGAAGTCAGATTATCACAAACTCATCTAAGATATCCCACCACCAGGTGTTACCAAACTAACTGTCTCTAAAGTTAGCTCTGTTTTGAAACCACTAACTTGCTTATTTCTCAGAAAGCTTAAATAATTTGATGGGGAAATCAAGCAAATAGTCTCAATAAGGATGCAGATTCAAGATTAGAAGGGCAGCACACAAATGTGAGGATTTTATGTAACGGTTATGAAATCCACATCACATGATATATATGCAGATGTGCTTTTATAACTACGAAAGCAGACTCATTTCAAATGACCTGTAACAGTGAACAGGAAGAATGAAGACACCATAAACAATATTTTCCTGTAAATTATGGTGAGAGAAAAAGGCATGTTACAGTTAAAAGCGGCATACAATATTGCCTGGAAAAAAAACAAAAAACAAGGGACTATTATGGGATTAATGAAAATAAGGAACTTAAAACACTTACGGTAACTACTTTCGCTATCGCTGGCATTAGATGTAACATGCTCTGTAATGGCAATACAATAAAATAATGAGGAAAAACAAATGACAATCTCATAAGAGATGCATACAAATCATAATGAAGGAACAGATCAATAGAAACAAAAAACAGACAAATGAAAGTGGCAAAATAAGGAAACGAAAGCCTCCCGTCTGATGTGCTGCTTTCTTTTTAAAAGTAGTAAATTTCAGAGGACAGGACTTTTGAAACGGCATCGGTCTTTACCATGGAATCAGAGACTATATTTGGATCGGATTTAAAAAAGGAGCTGGTCCGGAAAATATGTGTTTTAATTTACAGACAGCCGGGGTGTCACTAAATACTGGAGGGTCGGTATCTGTGCCTGCCTTTTAGGATAGCAACACAACATAAATATACTTTTAAATTTAAGTTATTCACATAGTTGGCGTTTATGCTGAAAATATGGGCCTGCACTCACCTTTCCTGGACCTACTTATGACATATAAGAAAGAGGATTAAAATGACCAATACAGTTGCATAATAGGTTTGGTCAACAAGCTGACCTTTTCATTTAAGTCGTTCAGCAACTTGGAAATCTGATGATGCTATAAATAAGGCACTTACACCAATAGTAATGGATATTATTCTGAAGGCAGTCTCTCTGAGTGTAGGAAGGACAATTTCAACTGAGAAGGCATGGTTATGGCTAAGAGATCTAATATGACCTTGAATTTGGTAACCTCCGGCATGTAATTGTAAAATTGCTAAACAAACTGAGTCTGAGAAGACATGAATAAAGCTAACACATATTACAGATGACTGAGACAGGGTGGGATTTATTTGTAAGATATAATGACTTTTGAAAATTGGGTTTTTCTCAGCAAAATATCAGACTTCAGAAGGCATGACAATATGGAAATTGTGCTTCGAGTGACATCAGTACAGAAGATGTCTCAGAGTTTGTACAAGGCAATTAACACCAGGTCACTTTTTAAAATGCTCACATTTCACATTTCAAGCATGGCTATACTTCCTGCAAGGGGGAGGCTTGCCTAGAACTTCTAGGCATATATACTATTAAAAAAATAAATCTGAAATAGATTTAGCCCAAATGAATAGACTGGTGCAAACCCAATTTATAACGACGGCAGGACATAACCAAACAGGCAAATGAAGTAATAAAGCCAAGTTGTGTCAACTCAGTCAATTTGACCCAAATAATTAAGGATAATTTGGAGTTCAGCATTAGGCAATGACACTACTACAATATAACTTCACTCCATTTTTAGTGAAAAATCCACTAGCTACTTATAGGCAAATAAATGTTTCTAACAGCAGCAGGCTTTCAAATGGCCAGAAAGTGACTGATTTATGTCTAAATGCACCACCATAAATGTGATTAAGGAATCCTAACAGAAATTGGTCATCCTGAAAAAGAATGACCGAAAACTGAAATACATTAAAAAAAATGCTCACCAGTAATGATGGTTCCTCTATATAAGGTGGCCTTGAGGCCATTTGTTTGGGAATATATTCTCCAGGTAAAAGGAGGTACAAAATTATCATCTAACTCCTCCTTTGATGCATGAGCCACAAACCTCCTCTACAGTGCACAACAGCAGCACACCAGCATTTCTGTCCCACAGAAAAATATGTCATCCTGATTGCTATCACAATAAAGTAAAAGTAAACAAGAGAATTTTGGCTAAGAGCATGGAATTCATAAGTAAAATTTAATGAGGATGAATAATTTGTGGGGGGAGAAAATTAAATTTTCTAGTAAAAAGTGAACAAAAATAACACTGAGATCATAGATATTGACATTTTCTTGGAATAAGCTATTGTGGGCAAGCAATTACAATTTTTGATTGAGAAATAAAATGTATCTTTGGGGCAAGAGAAACGTCAATGCATAAAAGTCAGTGCATAAAACATATAGTGCTCTCCTGCACTCTTACCAGTCAGGCGTGCACCACTGGTGAAGCACTGCAATAGCTGCAAGCAGCACTTCAGTTGGTAGATAACAGCAACACTATAAATGTGTTAGGAGTTTCTGATTTCCTGTATACTTATCCTCCTGATCATTTAGGAGCATCATACACAACTCATCACTGGGCCTTTTTTTTCAATTACTTTGAACCCGATGGATATGAGGGAAAAGATCTCATTTGGGCTGTTACTATCTTAAGGAGCTCAACATGTTTAGGCAGAAATTTTAAGTGACCACTATTTCCAAATGCTCGTTATCGCCAAGAGAACCTGGTATTTTACTCTGTTTGATAAACTCAGCCATTGGAAGATCTGGTTGGGGTGTGATGACAATCATCTCTATTTGAAACAGTCTTCTTTGGTTGATGTGCACTACTGAAACCTGTTTGCCTGCAGATCTGCAGAAAATAGAAGATAATACTATTTGTTCCTCTGCCTCCAGTAACAAATGGAATTACTACACTAGTTCATGGTGTTACATCTCTGGCTTTCTTTTCTATTCTGTGCACCTTCATTTGCTGAGAAAGACAACATGGATATTATTTAAAAAGACATTTGTACTGCTGGTCAGTTTTGTATTTCATCATACCTGGATTGTGAGAACGTTTGGAAGCTTCAGCTCTACAGATATTCCAGAACATTAAACTAGGGGGCACCAGAAACATTCCTGGACTGTTAATTTGATCTTACATCACTGATTCTGTGCAATCTAAACTGGCACTCTTTAGATAGCTGTACCTTTGCGAATATGTGATGTCCATCTACAAATCCTGTAATGTGGCTACTTATCAGAAAAACTCAGTTCCAGCAGCTCACAACTGACTTTGACGTGCCCTGGCATGAGAAAGCTAAAACAAACACTCATCCCAGTTATCTGGGTTCTTTGCGCGGGGAGGAGGCAGTGGAGAAGCAGCTTCAAGCAACATTTAATTATTATTTTCCACTTTTCTCCAAATGGATTTTGGCATACACCATTCTCCTGAGCCGTTATACCAAAGGCTGAAATCACTATGAAACGAAGCCTGCAAATAACCCCAAGCATTGTCTACTAATGCACCTCTTGTTCGGAATTCCTTTGCCTACTTTTGCTGCAACTGTTTTTTCATCTAATGAAAACTTGATAAAATAGCTTGGTTTTATGAGGACTCAGCGGATATTAACTGCACATTTATATCTATGACATTTATTCTTGATGTTGCTTATTTGAGCATATTTTTATTTAGCTTTTATTGTAGTCTTTTAAGAGTAAATTCTTTACCCGCTGTCTTTTTTGTTTTTATAGAAGAATTCATTTTTACACTTTCTACATAGCTGTTGCACTCTTGATTAGGGTGGTGTTATACTTCTCACTAAAAGAAAAGTCCAGAAACATTCTGCCTTAGTGAATCAAGAATGCACCTGCCAGGAGGGAGGTTCCATCAACAATGCAAAAGAGTACACATTGCTGGAGACTATACAATCTACTAACGTGTGACCAGAACAATACTTTGCTAAAAATGCCCACTTAGGTAAGGGTTGGGTCAAAATGCTGATCTGGTTCTCTTGCAAACTCTGAACAGCTGATGGGTGAGAGGCAGATAAGGTTTTCATGCCTGCCCCAAATAAAGTTTGAGGGTAATGTAAACTCCTACTAGATAAAAATAAAAAGCATCACAGTGGTCGTGTTGGTGTAGGGTCAGTACTTTCCAACATCATACATACTTTACTCATTAAATCTCATCACCCTTAGCATGAGACAATGAAGTCACAGGCTTGTCTTCAAATGACTGAACGTCGTGTATCAGAAGGAATTACCAAGAAGCTCCTCAACCTCGCAGTTACAGCAAGGTCACACTAATTCAGGAGTGGGGGACAAATGAGACTTCTGTTAGCACCCTTCTAATCTGTGATGTCCTTATATGACATGGTCAACCGTTTTTCGTCCACAGCAAAAGTGAAATATCGGAAAAGGAAGAGTAGAAACTATACAGATTGTCAAGCAAGGCTGCTGGTTTCAGAGTCACTGCCTTTCACCATGTGATGTACAATTTCCAACAGCATCTTTGCACTACTTATTTAGTCAGGATGGAGGGTTTTGTACACACTCACTTCTTACCAAAGATAATGGATTCAGAATTATCCAATATAAAGAGAATTTCCGAAGGTAAGCAACTTATTCTTCTGTTTAGGCAGTAGTGCTTGGTGAATGTAAGCATGGACCGTCATGTCACAGTCTGGCAGATGTCTGCATCAGGAACGCTCTGGAGGTTCCTTCTTGGCCAAGGCATAGCATGTTTTTGTGGACAGAATGATCCACATGGACAGAGTCAGTCTTTGTACTGCCTTTCCTTTGTTGGTACTAGGAAAGCCAAACAAAACTGGTTGTCTACATGGTATTCCTCTGTGAGCTCTATATAAAAAGTGAGGGCTCTCCTTTGGTAAAGCTGGTGATGCCTCTCCTCCTCTTCTAAAGGATGTGATGGTTGAGAATATGGCAGCAGGGGTGATGGAGAGATGAATACAACCTTTGGAAGACAGAAAGGCCATATTCTCTGCATCAATTTGTCAGGAAAGAAAGTAGTGTATGGAGGTTACGCCGAGAGCGCCTGCAACTCAATGACAAAGTACAGAGAAGTTATGGCAAAAAGAAAAAAACACCTTGATCATAAGGAGTCACAGAGAACATGGCTGTCACAACATGCTCTTCAGAAATGTGAGGACCAAGTTAAGATACCATTTAAGTATAATGCAGAGCTCTGACGGAACATGAGAGTTCAGCCTTCTAAAAACCTCAACCCAACAAGTGTCTTGAATAAAGAAGGTAGGTCATGCAATGTAAAAAAGCCAAAAGGGTGGACAAACAGCGTTTATCTGTGCCCACCGCAAAGTATTACTGGGCCAAAGGGGGAAAAAAAAAAAAGAGGATGTATGAAAACTTGGTCCTTGGGGGAATCAAGCCGATGGACCCTACACCAGATCACATATTTCTCCTAACACCCCAGGTGTATGGATTTCGTTGTAGGGCACCTCCCTGAAGAATCTCATCCACTACTTCAGCAGGAAAATGTAAACTTCTCAGCTTCTACTCAATCTCCACGCATAAATGTGTACATTGTAGAGATTCGGTGCAGGAATCTGCCCGTTGCTGAAACAGTTGGTCCGTCTGCAGAGGCAGACAGATAAGAGCGGCAAATGCTCATGCTTAATCCAGGGCTATCTAAATGACTTGTGTCCGGTCTGAACTTTCCATGAACTAAAGGCAGGAGAGGCAGCGGTGAAAATGTATACAAACGTTCTGAGTGCCACTGCAGGCAGAATATGTCCCCATTTGGAACTTCTTGGTTGAAACACCGTGGGCAGTAGTCTCAACACTGCCTGTTCTCATGGAGGCAAAAAGATCCAGCTAGGGTTCACCTACTGGTTGAAAATCTCCTGTGCCAACCCAAGATGACACCATTTGTGATCTGCCCACTCGCATCCGCAGCACCTGCCCTCCCTTGTGTTCAGAAGCCCCTGAGAGATGATGGCCTACCAGGGAGATCCCTAGTTGGTCCAGCCACCTCCAGAGGTGCTGTGCCGCATGGCACAAGATCAAAGACCTCATGCTGCCCTGCTCGTAACTATATCCCTTAGTGGTCATGTTGTCCATCACTACCTGAAATAGCCTCTCTTTGACAAACACGAGAAAAGCTTTTAGGTCGCCGTGCTGGTGGCCCGCTGAACTAGATGCTTTCCCCTATCCTATCCAAAAAAGCAAGGGGCCTAGGTACTCAACCACCCTTTAGATCCCAGTTTAGCAAAGCAAGCTTCCTCTGCTTCTCAATACTAATGTCCTTGAGAAAAATTAGGCCTCTTACCCAAATCTGCAGGGAAGATCCTAATCCAGGGTCCAATGCCTTTGCACCTGCATTATGGCAATGCACTATTTCTGGGCATTCTCATCCATAAACGGTAGATGGTGTAAACTATGGCAGCTACATTACTTCTTAAGGTCCCCAGACACTCTTCTGCCTCCAAATACCTAAACATTTTACACTGGCTGCCTTGAAGGAACAGCATAGTGTTTAAAGCACCGTGTCTGACTCACAGAAGACAAAACTAGCAAAATCTGAACTACATTAAGAATACATTTTCGATCACCCAACCCAGGCGACTGCTTTGATCCTTCTCAGCCTTTCTTCTAAAACCCCTGAGAATCAATAGAGCCAGAGATGGTGGGAGAGCTTTTTCCGGTCTGTGAAATTATGGAACTTTTTTCTGCAACATCTGATAAGCACTAAAGACTACAGCACCTTCCGTCAATTACTCAAAAACTGGAGTTTTCAGCTTCCTTGATTTTATGGCAAGACACGAAGGCTAGCATTATGCAATCTCCTGTAATGCACAACTCACGGCAGCCTCGATAAAAGAATATAAATGCTTCAAAATTCCAAATAACAAACCTGAACCCTCAGCCATATTCCTTCCTTTTTGTTGGTGCTACACGCAGATAAGTACAGTATGCGTGTACTGTAGGTATTTGGCATTGACTGCATATTTTAAGTAGAATGCTGTTGTGAGAAGAATTGTGCGAGTGTTGCTTCCTTTTAAACTATTTTGTGAGAAAGAAGGTGATGTATAGTTTTGTTGGGCAAGAAACAAGGAAAATTTGGTTTGATTCAAGACGAGTTTTCATTGTCTAGGGGATTTTTTTGGTGTCAGACACTCGTTATGTCATAATTTTTTAACATGGGAGATTCAGCATTTGAAATTTGACTTAAGTTGGCTTTTACCGTTCGTGTAGTGGGAAAATTTGAAATCAAGTCGAACGTTGGGCACTCAAAGGCGTTTTCCACCACAAGCTCTTGGTGTTCGGGTTGTGAGGAATGGAGCAGGTGCAGGAATCTGTTGCGCAGGCACCGAAACAAAGAACGGACTGCATTTTTGTGTGTTTGCATGTGACTACACCTTTATATCATACGTTGGCATCCATTTTGAAGATTTGGGGTATCCAATACCATTTGTATAGGTTGTACCTTTGACAACTTGGGTCAGCACATGAGAATATTGAGATTACAATAATTCAGTCAAAGAGGAAGGAATCTGCTGATCGCACAGGTTTGGAGGGTGTCGAGGACACACAAGGAGAGCAGATAAAGGCCCTGACAAACGTAAAAGACACAAAAAGTGGGCGCAAACATTCTGTGCTGAGATGTGATAAATCCTCTGGTAGTGCAGAGGTTGAATTAGGTTGTTCTTCGAACTTTAATTCTGATGAACAAAAATATAAGGCTCAGGAGGATAAGAGCATGTTAAAAAGTGGAAGAGAGAAGGATTCTGAGGTTTAAATCCTTAGGGGATAGTATGTTTCATGCCATGATGATTAAACATCCTCTTTCTCAAAAACGGAGAACTGCCAATCATGTGGCTGAAAATGTTGAACTTTGGTTGAGGAAACAGATTGCGAAAGATGTGAAAGTAAGGTAAAGGTCAGAGTGTCCGAGACCGTCTTTAGCTAATAAAGCGATGGTGACACCAGAGCTCAATGCAAAAATGTTGGCATTCATCGGGAAAGGGGATATCCCTGTAAGGGTCTGGATAAAGGTTTGAGTAGGTACCAAGACAAATTGCTATATGTTATTAGCCTTTTAATGAACATATTTGATACGGCTGAGGCCTATAAGCATCATAGCAGATTGGATGTGGAGGAATTGAGTCGGTGTGTTCAGCGGGCAGTATGCCTGCTAGGTAATGCTAATAATGCTCTGCTGGCTGAACGCAGGAAAAGCATTTTGCTCAAGATTGATCCAAAATTGGTAGAACTGACAAATAATGAGGAAGGGCCTGCTGTGAATGGTTTCCTGTTTGGAGAAGCATTCATTAAACATAGGTCTAAATTTGAGGGAGCTTATTGATCAATTCAGAAGTCTCAGCGTGACATCAAGAAAGTATTCAAGGAGCATGGTTTTGGATTAGCCGGGTAAACAAGGGGTCGGTTTCTTGGCCGTGGACAAGGAATCACGAGGAGGTCATTATCACATGGTTTTATACCCTTTTTCCAGAATCACAATCCAATCCAATATGCTGGCTTCTTCCCTTAGAGGCAAAGGTGTCAGTAGTGAACGTTGAAGCAGAGGATCAGGTAAGAGTAGACCCCATTGTTATTCCCTAAAAACTGGGCGGCACACTTGCTCAGTTTTATCAAAGTTGGGTATGAATTACAGGAGATGGATAAGTTACCTACCTGTAATCCTAGTTCTCTTCCAGGGGAATCTTCATCTAAATCATAAGCACTGAATATTCCCGCCTACGTGCAGGGACCCAGGAGCACATATTCAATATATATTATATATGTATAAAAAAACAATGTACGTAGTACTTGTACTTTACCTTTACATATATGTATGCAGCCTATACTTAAGGCTAAAAATGTCCCATTTACATTGGATTTTCATTTGATGAACCTCTCACCAGACTTGAGCGTTTCTATACACCAAAAAAAGAGAGCATACGATGAAACAGTCTTCATTGAATGAAGGAAACTGCAATGAAATGCAAAGGCATTTTTAGCCAATAGGCTGCATTTAAAACACAACAAGTAAATACTGGCACTATGCCTTTAAATCCTCCTGTATCCCATCATGCCCCAAAGCTGACAGTTAGGACAGTACTTTTTTACAGTGACATGAAGAACAGAACTAATACATGTATGACCTGCTGCATGAAAGATTCGTCTGGGGAGGTGGGCGGGTTGCTTATGATTTTGATGAGGATTCCCTTGGAAGAGAACTAGGATTACAGGTAAGTAACTTATTCTCTTCCAGGGTATCCTCATCAATAGTCATAAGCAGTAAATAGAGTAGCAAGCCAATCTCGCACACCTGCCGATGAATCAAGAGCAAATACAAGCAGCTGTAATCATCATCGAAATAGATTTCTTTAGGGTGTCTGAATCTAGGCAGTAATGCCTTGTGAAAGTATACACCGATCTCCAAGTCGCAGCTTTGCAGATTTTGGAGATGTGGAAATTTTTTAGTAGGGGCGCTGTTGCCGCTTTGCCCCTTGTAGAGTGGGCTTAGGGTCTGGCAGGTAACTGATTGTTGGCTAACTGAATAGAATACAAGAAACTATCCATCTAGAAATGGTCTGCTTAGAGGAAGCAATGCCTGTCCTCATAGGGCCATAGTTAAGCAGATGATCAGATTGCCTGATAGCTTTGGTCTTGTCAAAGTAAAATTTCAGCACTCTTAAGATCTAATTAGTGTAATGCTCTTTCCGCTGGTGTGGAAGGATTTGGAAAAAATGTTGGGAGTGAAATTGTCTTGTTAATGTGGAAATCAGACACCACCTTGGGAAGAAAACTCAGATGAGTTCTCATCACCACCCTGGTGGCATGGAAAACTGTGTAAGGCTCCTCGGCATAGAGAGACTGAATCTCACTGACTCTGCATGCCGAAGTAATAGCTACTAGAAAAACAGCTTTCCAGGTAAGGTGTTGTAAGGATGTCTCATGTATAGGTTCAAAAGGGGGACCCATGAGTTTCAAAAGAACCCCATTCAATTCCCAAGGAGGAGAGGGATAACGTACAAGGTGGGAACACCTTCTTCAGCCCCTCTAAGAAATCGTTTACTGAAGGCATTTAGAAGAACGACATCTGCGTTGGAGACTTTCTGTAAGCAGTAATCGCTACGAGATAACCCTAATATTGGAGAATTGCAGACCAGAATTTTGCTAAATGGTGTAGATAGGGTAATATTACATCCTCCTGCCCCAGAATTGGATGGAGTTCATTTTGAACACACCACATGTAAAATCTTTTCCACTTGAAAGCATAGGAGTGTCTGGTCGATGGCCTTTTAGACTCCCAAAGAAGGTCGATGCATTCCTGCGAGATGTCTAAGTGTCCATACTGGAGGAATTCAGGAGCCATGCTGTCAAGCTCAGTGAGGGAAGGTTGGGGTGGAAAAACTTCCCTCCGAGGTTGCGGAGGAGACCGGGTCTGCATGGCAGCTTCCTGTGTGGTCATTCTGACAGGTGGAGGAGATCCGTGAACCACCACTGGTGGTGTCATTCTGGAGCTATTAGGATCATTCTGGTCTTGGCATCTTGTTGATGACTGTCCGGCTCAGCAGAATGGGAGGAAGTGTGTAAAGAAATGTCCCAGACCAGTTTATCAAAATGGCATTCCCCTTTGTTCCTGGTAGGTAGAACCTGGATGCGAAGTCTGGGCATTTTTTGTTGTTTTCGTCCGCAAACAGGTCTACTTGCGGATGCCCCAACCCCCGGAAGATGTCTTGCATGACGTTGTCGTGCAGAATCCAGTTATGGGTTTCAGCGAAATTGCGGCTGAGAGTGTCCACTTGTGCGTTCTGGATTCCTGGCAGATGAATTGCTGAAGTTTCTGGCTATTAGCCATTTCCAGATGACCTGCGCTTCCAGAGAAAGGGGACCTGAGCAAGTGACCCCCTGCTTGTTTAGATAGTGCATCGTGGTCGTGTCGGCCGTTTGGAACAGGAGAGACCTGGTTTGAATGGATGGATAAAAGGACTTGAGGGCTAGATGGACTGCCTGCAGCTCTAGCACGTTGATGTGGTATTGTTGCTCCTTGTCTGACCACAGGCCCTGCATCTGCAGTGAACCCATTAGAGCACTCCATTCCTTGGAGAGATGTACTGTGATCAGTATTTGTGTAGGGGGATCCTGATGAAAAGAAACACCTACCAGCCGATTTTGACGGTGAGACCACCACGGCAGTGGCTGTCTTGCAGTCTGTGAAAGGCTCAGCTTGTCGTCCCAATGGCCTGAAAACTGATTCCACTCGCCCTCCAGATTCTGTTGCAAATGTCTCATGTGCAGCACGGCATTGGGGAAAATACACAAGGCCATAGATCCTAGGAGAGACGCTATCTGTTGGGCGGGTGAGTGAGGAGTGTGGAGAAGGCTGTAACACTCCTGAGTGATTGAGGATAGTCTCTTCTCTGAAGGACAAACTCTTGCGGCTTTTGTGTCTAGGGTTGTCCCTACATAGTGTAGTCTCTGGGTTGGAATCTGGATTGATTTTTCAACGTTGATCTGAAGACCCAGATATTGGAGGGTCTCGATGCAAATGCGATAATGTTTTTCCGCCAGATCTGGGGAGGAGCTTTTTATAAGCCAGTCATCTAAGTATGGGTAGACAAATATTTTTCTCCTCCTTAAGGCTGCTGCCACTATGGCGATGCACTTCAAGAAAGTGCATGAGGCTGACTTCAGCCAAATGGCAGCACCTTGTACTGATAATGCCTGAATGCCACTTTGAATCGCAGGAACTTCCGATGTTTCTTGGCGATTGGAATGTGGAAGTAGGCATTCTGGAGATCGATGGAACACATCCAATCCCCATGATTGAGTTGAGGGAGAGCAAGCATGCTGAATTTCTCCTTGAAAAGCATTTGTTTAGTAGTCGTAAGGCCAGAATGGTCCTGAATTCTCCATTTGGGCCTTTTTTCCTTACCAGAAAATAATAACAGTATACTTCTACTTCCTTTTGAGAGAGTGGGACCTCCTCTATAGCCTCCTTTCGAAGCAGAGTGGACTCTTCACTCTGTAGCAGGATTTGCTGGTGACATGAGCTTTTGAAGGTCGAATAGCGGGAGGAGGGGACTTGAAACGTAGTGAATACGTATTCTGTACAATATTTAAGACCCAGTGGTTGCTGGTGATGGATCGCCACTCATCCAGGTGTCTGGTGATACTTTACCCCCACCGGAGTGGGTAACAGAGACTGGGGAAGCGATAACATTGTGTGGCTGGCATTTTGGAGGAAGCTGCTCTTTGACGATTAGCTCCTCGCACCCCCCCCCCCCCGATCTTTGGGGCTGGTACTGAGGTTAGTAGGTGCTGCTGCGGACGCGGAACCTAATGAGGGGACGCGCTCTTTGCTTTGTGGCCAGCGGCTGGGGGACTCCATGTTCCAGCATCCTTTGCTCTCCCAGGAGGGAGGAGCGAGCCCGAAACTTCGCGCTTAAAAGCGCCTAGGACCCCCGCAGCGCGCAGGCCCGTCTTTGCCCGTCACTGACCGGAGAAGGCCGGGCTGGGCCACCCCCCTGACGCCCTCTACAAGGTACTGTTATTGATTTGCTCGTTGTTCAGGTATACGCGACCGTATCGGGACTTTACCATCCTACTACTATAGATTGGGCTGAGTGTTCGAACACTTGCTGCACCTGTGACCTGCAACTGAACTAGAGCAGCGTACTCTCTCCCATTACTATTCTGGGCTCATATTTCCGGACTACCCGATCATCTTGTTATTACGATTGTTGTTTATTTATATTTTATCCGGTATAGACCAGAGTGGCTGTTTTGCCATTTTTTGAAAGTATGGGTAGGCGCAAAACAGCTAATATTCCGCCAACATGTGATACTGGTAGGGCAACCATTGACTCATACCTAGTGAGGGCAGTAAATGTGATTACCCAGGAGATAGACAATGTCGAACGTCGCCTTTCAATTGGTGGAGGGTCTGGGTGCGGGAGTGGGGCCCCTGTTATACCAAATGATACTACGGTACTACCCCCAGCAAGTGAGTGTGCAATTGGGGGTGATAATGGTTTGGGGGCTACTGATAATACGAATACCATACTAAACTGCGAGATAATACCATCTCCTAGTATAGCTTCCGTTAGCCCCCCTTCTCCCAAAAGGAAGAGGAAATGTAAAAACACCACTGTGGCGACGAAAGCTTCTAAAGGACCACGTACACTCAAGCCTCCTGTCCCCTCTGGCAAAGATATTGGGTTTACCCCAGGAGATTTCGGAGGAAGTCAATGGGCACCACTATTGGCAGGGATTACTTCCAGACTTGAAGCTTTATTGGCCCCAGTCATAGAGAAGCTAGAGGCTCTAGCAATCGAAGTATCCAAGATTGGGCTACATCACCATATACCCCCGATAGGACAACCTAAAGAGGGTTATATTAGGGAGCCCGTACTTAATGCATGCATACCAACACCCGCTCCAATGGTTAATCCCATATCTTTAAGCATTACGCCAAGTGATACAGGAGCTATTTCTGGTGGTATTCTCAGGGATCATATGCAACCAGTGAATCCTAGACCAAATATGTTGCAGGTCCCTCATGGGAATACAAATAACACAATATATGGTGGTAATATACGAGCCCCACTGGCAGGAGAGGCCAGCGATATCAACTCAAGGGCAACCAGGACTACTATTCACCTACCACCTGAATGTGTACCCTATGTGGCAGTTCTAGTTGATGTTCCTCCCTTACGCCAAGGTCAAACAGAAACTCATGACTCTCTGAAGAATAGAGTGATTCATTGGCTTAATAGGTACTCTTATTTCCCAGCCGGGAATGCTAACGATATCTTGCTCGTCAGGAGCGTGCACTGGATTGGCCCCTTGAGGAAAAACTATGCGGGGGACTGTATTATAATTAATTTTAGGGATCCCAGATGCGCTAAGGGTGTCCTTACGAACTGGGTGCACAACCTCAATCTTAACCCAGAATGCAATATGTTGTTGCAGCCTTTGGGCTACTTCTACAGGCATCTTAGGTCTCCCGCCCCTGAGATGAGTAGAGGTAATCCAATAGGCAACAACTCTGCATTAGTACATCCTTCGTCTCAACCCCTGTTGGTATCTAATAGTTACTCCAGTATTGGAGCTTTCATAGATTCCCATGCTTGGAATCATTCCCCGTCGTCGAGATGGGAGCCTCGGTAAATATATATATATATATATATATATATATAACAGTAGTAAATAACCATTACAAAAGAGAAACAGGCCTAGGCCTAATCCCATTTTGTAGTCAGACCATGTCTTTTTGTAAAAGAGACCAAAAAGACTCATTAGCCAATCAGAGCCGCCTCACCCCTTAGAACCCTGGTGAAAGAACCTCAGCTCCTCAGATTTTCTACCGCACGTTGTGCAGAAGGGAGTCTCCTTGAGCTCTGCTCTATTTCGACTATTTCTTACACTTTTCAGCTGTTTTCTTCAGGTTTTCTTGGTGAAATGTCTGAGAAAGGAAAGAAAGGGTTATTTAAGGCTTGTTCCACTTGTGGAAAAAGAGGCTCTATGTGGAGGATAGGCACAAGGACTGTATATACTGCCTATACCCGGACCACAAGGCTGCGGAGTGCAAGATTTGCCGCACTTTCTCGACTAAGACTCTCCGGGATCGTGAGGGTCGTCTACTTACCTGGCTTCACAAGTTAAAGTCAAGGAAAGAGTCGGTGTCCAGTGACAGTGAGGACGCTTCTTCCGCAGTTTCTTCCAGAAGGTCAGTCAAGAGGGTAGGGGTTCCCCTTCATCATCTCTGGGTCACCCCTCTAAGGCCTCAAAGAAGACCCCAAAGGAGTCTGAGGGCCAAGGTTCCATGAAATCTCCTCACTGCGGTGTAAAGGAGAGGGAGGAACCATTATCTTCATCTGCGACTCTCCCTGGCAAGGAGAAACCTTTGAAGAAGCCTTCTTCACATTCTTCGGAGAAGAGTTCCCATTCGTCGACGATGCGTAAACCCTCGTCGACGTAAAACGCAAAAATCACAGGTTAAAAATGTTCCTGTGTCGACTCCGTCTCTTTTCCCAGTGTCGACGGGCTCGTCGACGAGCAACATCTACAGCACCGTCGACGGCGGTGTCGACGAAGACGGCGTCTACAGTTCCGTCTACCACTGTGGCGTCGACGACGAGAGTGTCGACGATGACGACTGCAACAGTGATGACAACATCAGCAGGGGTGTGCCTTATCTCGTCGACGACAGGTTCGACGACGCCCATCGTCTCGTCGACGATCAGCTCGTCATCGAGGATGTCGACGCTGGTTCCAGCAACTTTCTCATCGATGGTGCCCCCGTCGACGATGATGTCACCGACGACGGTTTTGACCTCCACGTCGACGAGACCGTCGACGACGGTTTTGACCTCCACGTCGACGAGACCGTCGACGACGGGGAAAATTTCAATTTCCATTAAAAGAAAAGGGGTTGCGCCGGAGAGGCTTTCACCCAGGACAGTGGATCCCTTACCACCTGCATTATTATTGGAGGAGGAAGAGGACTCTTATGGTGAGGACAGTCAATTTGGCTATGCTAACAGCCCATCTCAGCTTCTAGTGAAATGTCAAGAAACTGATTCTGAGGGTGAATACTGCCAGGAACAAGTTTCTATACATCATCAATATCCACAACAGGAGGATGTTCAGCAACAGATGGTTTCTGTTCCCACCTCTCTGTTATCGGACTTACAGGGGATGCTTCTTGACTATCGTCAGAGGTTGTCTTCGCTTCCTCCGCAACCTATTCTCCTACCACAAACTGTGCATACTCCTCAACCCATGGTGATAGTTTCACCACCTCCAATGACTCATCCACAAATTCAAACGTAGGCAGTCCCTCAACTTCAGGATGTTTCTTCTGATGAGGAAGAAGGTGAGCTTGTGCAAACGGATCAGGGAGAGGAGTGGGATGATTACGTGATCCCTGATCCCGCTTCTCCAATTCCTGCTCCTGTGGATTCCCCTCCGGCTGATATAGGGGTTTTCACAAGCTAATGGAAAGGGCTTCGTTACGTTTTGAACTTCCTATGCCATCTGTTCAAACGGAGTGTTTCCTATATGATTTTAAGGAGCCGGGTAGGAGGATGATACGTTCCATTCCCATTGTAAATCATGTATGGGAAGAGGGGATAAGGACCATGAAGAATCCAGCTACAGTGGTCCCAGTGCTACCACGGCTAGACAAAAAATATAAAGCTTCTGAGGACAGCCCAGCCTCGTTGACTGGTCAACCAAAGCCAGATTCAGTGATTTCCCAGGCAGCGCAGAGGAAATCTAAGAATCCTTCAGTACCTCTGACCACACCACCGGACAAGGAAGGCAGACGCCTAGACAATGCAGGGAAACGATTTTCCTCTATGGCGAGTCTGGTTATTAGGGCTGCTAATGCATTAGCGATACTTGGCCGATACGACCGCCAATTGTGGTGCGACCTTTCGCCTTACCTTGATCAATTGCCTGATACAGCTAAGTCTGAAGCGAAAAAGATCCTGCATGAAGGAGAGCTAACATCAGTAGAGATTATAGACTGTGCGATGGACATAGCTACGACATCTTTCCGCTCTTTGGCAGGGGCAGCTGTGCTTCGTCGACAAGGTTGGCTCAAAGCAACTTGGTTCCGGCCAGAGGTTCAGAATAAGATCCTGGACCTCCCATTTGACGGGGAAGCTTTGTTTGGGAAGCACATAGATGATGCTCTCCAAGACATTAAAAAGACACTGAGACGGCTAGGTCATTGGGGACCCTTCAGTATCGGAATGTCCCTTTTCGGGGAGCAAGAGGCAGGGGTTCTCCCTCATATAGAGGATCCTATCAGCAACAGCGATATTCCTCGTATGCTCCCGCATCCCAATCTTACCGGCCTTCTTACAACCAGAAACAACCACGCCAGACGTCATCTTTCTCCAGATCCAATTATAGGGGAAGACAGAATCGTCAGGGACGAGGCGCCTCTAAGAGGCAGTAGCGGCGACCTGGCTCTTTGCGCTGTGCCCTCCTCCTCCTCGAAGACATCTGTAGGAGGCAGGGTTTCTCTTTACCTTCAAAACTGGCAACGGATTACATCAGACCGTTGGGTCCTAAACATCATTCAGAGTGGCCACACCCTGGAGTTCATTCATCTACCACCATCCAGAGCTCCTCCCGCCTCCTCCATGAAACATCTGCGTCTTCTCCGGCTCGAAGTTCATCAACTGCTGATCAAAGGGGCAGTAGAGCCAGTTCCTTTCTCTCAGAGGAGCAAGGGTTTCTATTCCAGGTTTTTCCTGGTAAGGAAGACATTGGAAAAATGGCGGCCGATTCTCGACCTCAGGGAGCTCAACACTTCTCACAAAACAATCCTTTCGGATGGTATCTCTCCAGGACATTCTGCGTCTTCTCAACACTGGGGATTTTATGGCCACTCTCGATCTCGAGGATGCGTATTTCCATATACCCATCCATCGGGCCCACAGAAGGTTTCTTCGGTTTACAGTCGCCAAGAGCCATTTTCAATTCAAGGTGCTTCCATTTGGCCTTCGCTCAGCTCCGAGAGTCTTCTCCAAGGTGCTTGCACCGGTAGCGGCATTTCTCAGGAAACATCATTTTCAAGTCTTTCCCTACCTGGACGACTGGTTGCTAAAGGCTCCTTCCAGGGGGGCAGCAGCAGAGGCTGTCGCCTCTTGCACCTGCCTCTTCTCCAATCTGGGCTTGACTCTAAACACCACCAAATCTTATCTTCGCCCTTCCAAGAAGGTTCAGTTTCTGGGAGCGATTTTAAACACATCTCTCAGCAAGGTTTTTCCCTCTCTAGAGCGACAAAGAAATCTAATCTCAATGGGCCACCTAGTGCGAAGAAAAAAGTATCTTTCGGTTCGCCTCTACAAGTCCCTGCTGGGTATGATGTCCTCCTGCATTCCAATGATACCTCACTGCAGATTGCGAATGCGTCCCCTGCAGGAGCTTCTGGATTTACAGTGGAAACAAGTGAGCGGATCCTTCAACGACAAGATTCGGATCACTCAGGACATGCGCCACGCCATTCGATGGTGGACAAAACAAGAGCATTTGTCCCAAGGTCTATCCTTCGTAACCGCTCCAACACCTCAAGTGGTAACTATGGATGCGTCACTGGAGGGCTGGGGTGCAGTTTTGCAGGATCTGCAGGTCAGTGGTCACTGGCTTCCAGAACATCGCCTCCTTCACATCAACCTCTTAGAGTTGACAGCGATTCTGCCTAGCTCTTCAAGCTTTTCTTCCAAGGTTGCAGGGTCTGTCGGTACTTGTCCGGACGGACAACACCACAGCCATGCACTACATCAACAAGGAGGGCGGCACCAGGTCTCTGCCATTGTCACAAGAAGCCCAAATAATCTGGGAGTGGGCGATCTGTCAGGGAATTTCTCTGAAAGCAGAACATTTGCCAGGAGTACTGAACGACAAGGCGGACAGACTCAGCAGGCTGAAGTCTGTCACACACGAGTGGGAACTGGATCAGACAACGCTGGAGAGGGTTTTTCGCCAGTGGGCCAGACCTTCCATAGACCTGTTTGCCACACCAGAAAACAGGAAATGCCAGTGCTACGCCATCAAGCTGCACCATCGAGGGTCACTGGGGAATGCGCTTCGATAGCCTGGTCAGGCGCATTTGTCTACGCCTTTCCCCCATTCCGCTAATTCCCAGAGTACTCAAGAAGATGAAAGTGGAAGGATGCAAGATGATCCTAATAGCTCCTGCCTGGCCGCGGCAGTTTTGGTTCACCGAACTTCACCTTCTCTCCTTGGACCATCCTCTTCCACTGCGACCAATTCCTCACCTTCTTACAATGTCTCAGGGTCAGATACTACACCCAGATCCTCGCTCGTTACAGCTCACAGCATGGCTCCTGAAGAGCGGGAATTTCTTCACTTAAATCTTCCAGAGGAGGTTAAAGATGTTATTTCACAGGCAAGAGCTCCTTCCACGAACAGGACCTACCGCTTAAAATGGAAGCGTTTTAGCATATGGTGTCTAAGCAATAATTTGGATCCTTTCTTATCACAACCACACCAGGTCCTTCCGTATTTCCTGGCCTTGGCTAGGGCAGGTTTGGCTCATTCCTCCATTAAGGTGCACTTAGCAGCAATTTCTCGTTTTCGACGCACGTCCTCTGGGCCTTCTCTTTGGTCAAGAAGAATTGTCAAACAGTTTCTTAAGGGCCTCTTCAGGGTGTTTCCGCCAGTGAAGCGTCCACCGCCTTCGTGGCAACTAAATTTGGTTCTTTCTCAACTTATGAGGCATCCATTCGAACCGATTCATCGGTCAGATCTCAAGTTTCTCTCCTGGAAGGTCGCTCTGTTGTTGGCCCTCACTTCAGCCAGGAGGATAGGAGAATTACAAGCTCTTACAATTCAGGAACCCTTCCTTCAGTTCAAGGGAAATACTGTCATCTTGAGAACTAATCCAAAATGTATTCCTAAAGTACCTTCTTCTTTTCATCTCAACGAACCAGTGATCCTTAAAGCTTTTTTTCCTCAGCCTACTTCACCGGCCGAGAGAGCTCTTCACTCTCTGGATCTACAAAGATGTTTAAAATTTTACTTGGATCGAACTAAGTCCTTCCGCAAATCTTCACAGTTTTTTGTATCATATAGCGCTCCCGCAAGGGATTTCCCATTTCCAAACAGGGGATATCTCGCTGGGTTGTGAGCGCTATTCGATACTGTCACACAGCAGCGGGCAAACCCCTGGAGGGTGTTGTCCGAGCACATTCGACAAGATCTATGGCATCTTCAGTGGCCTTGTTTGCTGGGGTCCAGATCAAGGACATTTGTAGGGCTGCAACTTGGAGCAGCACTCACACCTTTACAAAGCATTACTGCCTGGAGTCATCACTTCAAGACGACGCGGCGGTTGGACAGGCAGTCCTGAGGAACCTCTTCCAAAGAGTGGTGAGCTTTCCCTTGCTTCCCTCCTTCCTTCTTTTATCTGCTTTATACACATTTTCTCTTGTTTATAAATGCACTAACTTATCCATGCCTTTGGCTGGTTTTAAAAGATGTATTTAGAGAATGTTTTTTCAGACAGGTAATGTCTTATGGAAAATGTGTATCCTTACTGCTAGCTACTCTGATTCCAAGCATGGGAATCTATGAAAGCTCCAATACTGGAGTAAGAAAACAAGTTACTTACCTGTAACTTTGGTTCTCCAGTATTGGAAGCTTTCATAGATTCCCATGCGACTCACCCTCCTCCCTGGGAAAGCTCAGCCTCTCTCTGTGTATGTTTTCACAACGTATACGAAAATCTGAGGAGCTGAGGTTCTTTCACCAGGGTTCTAAGGGGTGAGGCGGCTCTGATTGGCTAATGAGTCTTTTTGGTCTCTTTTACAAAAAGACATGGTCTGACTACAAAATGGGATTAGGCCTAGGCCTGTTTCTCTTTTGTAATGGTTATTTACTACTGTTATATATATATATATATATATTTACCGAGGCTCCCATCTCGACAACGGGGAATGATTCCAAGCATGGGAATCTATGAAAGCTTCCAATACTGGAGAACCAAAGTTACAGGTAAGTAACTTGTTTTCATTCGAGGTATTGGGTGACATCCAGGATATCGATTGACTTGTTGCAGGAAATCAATCTTATGAATTAGCTACCTCTCCCATTCCTTGTAATAATATGGTGGATTCCACATACGTGACAACCGCTATTTTTTCCATCTCTTGTAACACAGTGGCTCCTACATGTGTGACACCCACTAGATATAATTCACTGCAATCTAGTGGGATTGGCCAGTGTAACGACAGAGGGAGTATTAATATCCCTGTAACCCCTGCATTGCTATCTGGAAATGAAGCAACCCCTATTCATATCAAATCTGCTATGAACAACCAACCATTTTTCTGTTGTAGTGATTCTGGCGAAGATGGAGGTTACAGAATTGCGACCTGGAATGTAGGGGGGTTGGCGAAAAAACAGGGTAATCCAGTATGGGCGGAGTTTGTTAATGACTTGGAAATATTATGTATCCAAGAAACATGGAGTACTGAGCCTATCCATTTCGAGGGCTTCATGTCATACTGGCTGGAGGCTGTGCCATCGTCAATGGGAAGAGCAAAAGGGGGACTCACGGTCCTCATATCAAATAAACTCCCAGTAAGGCTCAAGAGGCAGATAACTATTGATTCCCACTCTTTAATTCTTTGGTTAACCTTTAGGAATGGCCGGGATATTATTTTGGTTAATTTTTATAATAATGTCTTCAACAATACTCGGGGCAAAGTGGCATTAGCTCTTGACGGGGATTGGAGACCTTACTCAAACCCATCGCTAGTAGTTTTATATTAATATGGGTCGGAGATATTAATATTCATACATGCCCACTTTCCACTACTCGGGTCTGTGGGGTGTCTGATGAGTTAGGGAACGACTATTTACATTTCCCCCATAATGATTATGGGAAACGATTGAATTCTATGATATTCAAGTTTGATTTAAAATTACTAGAAGGTGCCCATGACAGTAAGGGGAATTTAATTCCAACGTTTACAGGGAGCGACAGTTATCGACCACATTTTAATATCTGCTAATGATTGAACCCTCTGTTGGTAGGAGGTCTGTCATAACGCCTATACCTTCGACGGAAGTCGTCCCGCTTTTCTAGACACATGGCTTTAAGTGTGCTTAATTCTGTTTTCATTTTGGCCATTTCGTCATCTGTGTGAGAACCAAATAGAGAATTGCCGGTGAAAGGAAGATAAACGATGCGCTGCTGTGCCTCTGACTTAAGGCCTGTAAGGTGAAGCCATGATGAATGTTTGGCACAGATTCCGCGAGAATAACCATGCGCAGTCAGATCAGAAGCATACGCAGCAGCACTGATCACCTGGTTAGAGACAAGGCCGCCTTCCTGTAATATCTCCTGGAAGTCCTGCCTGCCTACCTTGGGTAACTTTTCTGTAAACCTGGACAGCAAGTCCCAGAGAGACCTGTCCTATCTCCCTAGCAACACTGATGCACTAGCCACCTTCAAAAAAGAGGCAGATGTGCTGCACATCTTTTTTCCCCCAAGGCTTCTGTCTGCTTACTATCTTTATCCGGAGGAATCGATGAGGAAGCTGCGATGGAATGAGACTTCTTAGTGGCAGCTATGATGACTGAGTCCGGTGGCAGGTCGGTTCTCAGGAATAAAGGATCCTGAAATGGAGCCTTGTATTTTTTAAGGATCCTAACTGGAGCCGTTCGTAGGGAGTTAGAAAGAGGTCCATCAATGGCTGAAGCCGACCTGGGACCAAAGGAAGCAGTGGCCTTGATGATGACCTATGGTGCAAAGTCTCAAAGATGACAGATGAGGATGTGGTGGGTGCTGGGATATCCATGTTCAACTTAGCAGCACCCCTAACCAACACCTCATTAATAGTGTTCAGGTCATCTATTGGGGATACTCTCGCTGGTGGAGTGTCCGTAAGCATGGGTGAGTAATCCCTTGTTGAAGATCTTGTGGCTGTAGAACAGGTAGGAGATCTAAGTCTGCGCTGACGTGACCTAGAACGTCGAGATCTCCAGGCAGGTGTGGAGGATCTTGTTCTGGTCCTTCGTCGAGGTCTACTCCTAGATGTGACCTGGTTCTGCGCCGAGGTCTGTTCTCCATAGTTGACCTGGATCTTGTTGGGGACCTAGGTGGGCTGTTCTGTGACAGACCAGCTGGAGGAGCCGCTGTCTGGTGGACTGGCCTTGGAGATGGTGTCTGTGGAGCAGACCGTGTCTGAGACTAGGTCCGTGAATATTGTGAGTCTGGACTATGTTATACAGGCCACTTGCGGACGCTTTCCAGCCAACGTGGTGACAGGTTAATCAGGGTCTCAACAACCTTTGATTGATGAGTAGACATCTGTCCCTCAGAAGATAAATGAGAGGAAGCCGCAGACGTTGTGCGTCTAGTTGATGCTCACCCTTCTGAAAATTGCCTTGACGTCGAGTTGTGTTTCGACGTCGCCATGTTCAGACACGTTGAATGGTGGTGAAATATCGAGTGGGTGAAACGGTGATGTGGGACGGTCGACAGAGTCTTCGTCGTCAAAGAATGTCTCGATCTCGAATGGCGATGTGCGGCCGTCGACGGAGTTTTGCTTGACGGTTCCTACCTCAAAGTCTACCAGTGGTGTACCGCCGCCGACTGAGTCTTTTCCTTAAAGCATGTCTCAACAACGCTCACTTCACCACCCCAAGAACGATGATGGATTCAACCCAGATCTGTGACTGGGGGAGTGTTTGAAAAGTTTCAGCGCTCCGTCCATCATCATCTTGTGTTTCCTTTGTTTGCCCTAAGTTGGCAGAGTATGCCCAGATGTGGGTCCCTTGCTCACTTTGCCACTGGATTCAAGCTAGCCTGGCTGATGAGGGGTGTTACCCCAAAATCGGTCTCAGATTGCTTGTTTCCGGTACAGGGAAGACAAGGCTTGGCAGTTCGGGCTGGACTGTTCCCATGAGGAACAGGGTCAAGACTGATTTGAATATGGCTGGGTCTCCACCGGGGTGGCAAAGTGAGCTAAAGAACGATGATGGATTCAACCCAGATCTGTGACTGGGGGAGAGTGTTTGAAAAGTTTCAGCGCTCCGTCCATCATCTCCTTGTGTTTCCTTTGTTCGCCCTAAGTTGGCAGGGTATGCCCAGACGAGGGTCCCTTGCTCACTTTGCCACTGGATTCAAGCTAGCCTGGCTGATGAAGGGTGTTACCCCAAAACCAGTCCCAGGATGCTTGTTTACAGTCCAGGGAAGACCTGGCTTGGCAGTCCCGGCTGGACTGTTCCCACGAGGAACAGGGTCAAGACTGATTTGCATATGGCTGGGTCACAACTGGGGTGGCAAAGTGAGCTAAAGAACGATGATGGATTCATCCCAGATCTGTGACTGGGGGAGAGCGTCTGAGAAGTTTCAGCGCTCCGTCCATCATCTCATTGTGTTTGCTTTGTTCTTTTTGCCACAAGCAGGACACTTGTCAAAAAAGGGAAGGCATTTTCAACAGAAAAAACAAATATCCTGTCTGTAAACTATTACCCCTCTCTAAATGAAGAAAGACGTCGAGTGAAGCAAAGAAAATTCTCTTTTGAAAATATTTTTGGGACAGAAAGCCAAAATATAGAGGAGAGTTCAGGATCCTCACTGAATGAACCAGAAAAAAAAACTGACCTGTCATCTTTGGGGTATGATGGTATACAGGAGGTCCTGGAGGGCTTAAAGGCACAGTGCCAGTATTTACTTCTTATGCTTTAAATGCAGCATATTGGCTAACAATGCCTTTGCATTTCTTTGCAGTTTTCTTCATTCAATAAACACTGTGTTTGCACCTTATGCTCTCTTTTTCTGGTGTTCAGAAATGCTTGAGTCTGGTGAGAGGTTCATTAAATGAAAACACAATGTAAATGGGGCATTTTTAGTCTTAAGTATAGGCAGCATACATATATGTGTGTGTGTATATATATATATATATATATATATATATATATATATATACACACACACACACATACATATATAATATAT
Organism: Calotriton arnoldi; assembly: GCA_963921515.1. Classification (NCBI taxonomy): domain Eukaryota; kingdom Metazoa; phylum Chordata; class Amphibia; order Caudata; family Salamandridae; genus Calotriton; species Calotriton arnoldi. The sequence goes on from CAWUFW010000785.1 coordinate 271,767, forward strand.
ATTTAATAAGTGCTCTGGGGTCCCCGTATGTAGGCTAGAATATTCAATGCTTATGACTTGATGAGGATCCCCTGGAAGAGAGCTAAGGGCTTGGAAACAGTGCAGAGTTACCAAATCAATTTGGTGGGAGAACCAGTTCAGACACTGGTTCCAAAGGAAATTGTTTTCAGCAGAGCCCAGTAGGAGTTAATAGACAAGGAAGTTCCGGAATTGTTAGTGAAAGGAGCCACTGTAGAATTTTGTCAAGACTCGGTGGTCTTTGTAAACAATATTTTCCTAGTGGAAAAGAAGGACAAGGTTATGTGTCCGGTAATAAATGTAAAGAGTTTAAACGGTTGGGTAGTTTCAAGATGGAAGGCGTGTATCTACTAAAGGACATTTTATGGAAAGGAGATAGGTTGACTCGTTTGGATTTGAAGGATGAGTACCTTACAATTCCGCTTCAGAGGTTTCTTCAGTTCAGATGTGGTGGAAAAATGTGGAAGTTTGTTTGATTTCCTTTTGGCATAGTCAGCACGGCGGTGTTTCATGTAGGTCCTAAATCCTGTGGCAGCATTTTTAAGGGAAAAAAGAATAAGGTTGATTAGATATCTGGACGATATTTTGATAATGGATATGGGGAAGTCGAGATTAAAGCTTCATACAGATTTGGCAGTGGAAATGTTGGAAAATTTGGGCATTGTGATAACCAGGCATAAGTCAAGTTTGATTGCAAGTCTGAAAACGCAGTTCTTATGTTTTTTGGTAGATACGGTTGGGGAGTGTTAAGACGTCCAAAAAAGAAGCTGAAAAAATGAGAAAGGAGATTTGGCGTGTTTTGAGTCTGGATCAGATTTCTTTGAGGATGTTGGCTTATATCAATGATTTAGGCCATTTTAATGGTCCATTAAATTATCAAGTGTTACAGAGATTGAAGGATTTACACTGAAGTGGTTTGAGATCTACAGAAAAAAATCTTATTTCCTGGGAAATGAGGGAGGAACTTCAGTGGTGGTTAAGAAATGTCGAGGCATGGACTAGAAGAGCGATCTTTTGAGACAATTCAGAGATGGTTTTACAATCAGATGCAAGTTTAGATGGTTGGGGTGCCAGATGTGGTTCAGTGTCGACTGGTGGTGGCTGTAAAGAGGAGGAGAGCAGAATGTACATAAATTGCCTAGAATTGCTTGCTGGGTCTTTCGCGATAAGATGCTGCACGAAGAACAAGGTAAGTCTTCCTGAGAATTGACAATGTTTCAGTAGTGAGGTATGTGAACAAATTAGAGTGTCCAAAATCCAACGACTTAGCAGATTTGGAAAAAGTCTTCTGGGAGTATTGTCTAAAGAGAAAGGTGTCGGGTCAGGCAGAACATTTACCAGGGTTGAGCAATGATGTGGCAGAATGGTTCTCGAGGAATTTCAACTATTCAAGTGACTGGAGGGTAGATAGATCAATTTTCTTTAAATTAGAGAATGTTTAGGGTCCTTTCAAGGTGGACCTTTTCACGAACAGGTTGAATGCACAAGTGAGGAAATTTTTCAGGGACAGATGCTTTCCTTGAGGATTGGATGGGTCTTCAGCTTTATGCGTTTCCTACTTTTTTGATGATTACGTGGGTGGCTCTGATAGTTTGCAAGTGGAAGGAGACAGTAGTGTTAATAACTCCACCTTGGATGGATCCAGCAAGGTTGCCAGTGTAGATAGATTTGCCAATAGATTTCCCAATTCACCTACCGATATTTCAAGGGATTCTGAGGGGTCCCACGGAGGGAGATTTACGATTTGGTGAATTCGAGTCAGTTGATACTGGTAGCTTCAATCAATCAATCAATCAGGGGTTTATAAAGCGCGCTACTCACCTGTGAGGGTCTCAAAGTGCCTGGGGGGTGGTGTGGGGGGGCAGGTGAGCAGCTCCGGGTCAGTCGAAGAGCCAGGTCTTGAGGCTCTTCCTGAAGGAGTGCAGAGTGGGGGAGCGTCTGATGTTGACTGGGAGCTCGTTCCAGGTCTTTGCTGCGACGTAGGAGAAGGCTCCTCCGCCTGCTCTGGTTCTGCAGATGCGGGGGGTCTCTGCCAGGGCGAGGTCGGCGGAGCGGAAGTTCCTTTTGGGGACATGGAAGGAGACTCTTTCGTTGAGGTATTTGGGTCCGATGTTGTGGAGGGATTTGTAGACGTGGGTGAGTAGCTTGAAGGTTACTCTCTTCTCGATGGGGAGCCAGTGGAGGTCTAGTAGGTGCTGGGTCATGTGCTCGTGTCGTGGGGTTCCGAGGACGAGTCTGGCTGCAGTGTTCTGGATGGTTTGGAGCTTGAGTAGCAGGGTTTCGTTGATTCCGGCGTAGAGGGCGTTACCGTAGTCCAGTCTGCTGGTTATGAGTAGCTTGGAGGATCTCAGGAGAGAGTATGGGAAATGGCGCGTCTTTCATGAGAGGCTTCAAAGCTTATCAAGGAGACATGGGCACCCGGAACGAGGAAGATGTGTAGACTGGTGTGGCAGAATGGTTTCACTGGTGTGTGGAAAGGGAATGTGATCCCATTTTAGAGGATGTGGTAATTATAGCTAATTATTTGTCTAAAGTTTTAGGAATGGTCTGCCCTACAGAACTATAATTGTACAGAAATCTGCAATTGCAGCGGGTCATGGTTTGGTAAATGGGTTGTCTGTGGGACAGAATGTTCTGGTTAGAAGACTGTTGGGGAGTGTTAGAAATTTAAAACCTCCAGTGTCTAGATATAATTCACTTTGGGATATTTCTAGAGTACTAACATTTTAGAAAAAGGAGTTGAATGAGGTTTCATCATTGAAGGATTGATTTTCAAGTTAACTATGTTATTGTGTTTGATATCCTTTAGGAGGATTTCCGATGTTAGGGCTCTTCATACTTCAAGTAAACTATTCACTCCAGAGGGGGTAGATTTTTATTTGTCTAGAAGGACAAAGACTAATTCCTTGACAATGTTTTACCCGTATTTCAATGACCAGAAGAATGTGTGTGTGGTTATATGCGCGACAGTGTATGAGGAGAAGACTAAAGATGGTAGAATGTAGGACGTAAAGCATTTGCTTATTTAATTTGAGACGCATTTTAAAGCTGGGTCGTCCCCGACGCTTGCAAGGTGGGATAAAAGGGATTATGAGGAGAGCTGGTGTGGATACAAGTGTGTTTGGGGCACATTCTGTAAGAGATGCAGTTGCTTTAAAATCTTTTATGTTGGGGGTACATTGCAGGTCATTCTGAGGTCTACTGATGCAACTGTTAGAAGGTTTCATTTTAGATCTATTGAGAGTGCTGTGAATTGTTTGATTGCTAAGCTTTGAACTTGCACTTGAATGATGTTGGCCTCCAGGTCTTGTCATACAATGTATATTTTCCACAGTCTGGTGGGCAGAAAATCTGGTTTTTATTAAAGAGACAGAGGTGAATATTATTCCTCCCTTTACCCAACACTTTTCTATTGACAATCTTTGTTTTTTTTATAGCTCAAGTTTAAATGGATGGGTGACCTACAGTCATTGGTCCATGGAGCTGGTCGTTCGGCATAGGAAGAATTTAAAAGGTGCTCCTTGCATGGGAGTTGAAGTTTACTGTTCGACTTCTTAAGGTCGATATTTGGAAAATGATATGGGTTTTAAGTTTGTTTCGCATGTTCTCAGTCAGCCAAAAAGAAGGAAGATGGCTGAGAGTTCAGGTCTTTTGTTCTTTTGAATTTTGAAGTGTTCTATGTTCTTTTAAAGAGGCTGCTGTGAGTAGGGGCAATAAAGATTGCATATTAGCCTCCGTGTCTTTAATAAAATCCAGATTTTCTTCCCACCAGGCTGTGGAAATCTTTTTCCTCCTCTTCACCATCAACCTCTTCTTACCCCTTGCGACTTGTATCTCAAGCACCAGGATGCCTTCGGGCAGTCGTTTTGCGCTCTATAAATATGGTTTCACTAATTCATTTAGAGCCCGCCAGATTGCATGAATCTCAAAAAACTTTAGGAGTTCATCTTTTGTTCAGCAGAGCACCACAGACCCCTTATCTCCTCCTCTCCCAAATGACTGCTGCAACCCAGATATTGAATCAATCCCCACCATGAGCTCTAGACGAGGTAGGGAGCACAGCCTGCTGTATGACAAGTTTATGTTCACCTGTCACCACAGAAGACACAGACATTTTCTGAAAGATCTGGATGGGAGTGGGAGACGCTTTGCTGGGACCACTGGAAACAGAGGCTCTACAGCAAGGTCTGCATGTGCCAACTAGCACAGGGGACCAGGAGGATGTACAAGGCCAGCAGTCCAAGAAGACTCAGAACCGATCCCAATGAAACCCAGAACTGATCCCAATACATTGAGATCATGGCTTGAATGTACTGGGCACGTTGTGGCGGTGACATCTCCCTGATGGCCACTGTGTTGAGAGTGGACCCTATGAAGGGAATCCTCTGGGTGTCAGAAGGTACTTCGGTTTGCAGACAGAAAACCCTGAAGAATGGAAAAATGGCGATCGATGTTTAAAAGTGGTCCTAGGCTTACTGGGCCAATCTGCCTTGAGCAGCCAGTCGTCAACTTGCGAAGGTGGATGTGACCACTGCCATCACCTTCAGAAACGCACAAGGGGTGTAATTGAGTCCAAAAGATAGAATGCCAAATTGGAAATGCTTCATTAAGAACCAAAAGTAATGTCTATGCAACTGCAGGACAGGCTCATGTAAATATGTATCCTTCAGATGTTTTTAGTTAATAAACAAAACAGACAAACTAAAAGATGCAGAAACCTGAAGTTTGTCCAATTGTTTTATTTCTGTATTTGACAATCATCAGTGCAGTACTTTGGGCATTAAGAAGATGTTTTTGTATGTCCATATAATATTCAGAGTATGGGTGGAACATTAAGTAAACAGTCTGCTAGTCTATCAATTAATATGCAGTCTGGAATTCAGAGTCTGTTGTGGTACTTCATATTTCTGTATCTTTATTTTGTCTGATTTTTTTACTAACGACAAACATTTGTACATGAAAATGGCTTTACTAGGAGTCTTTCGCAATAATATTGTAATGAATGAATGGCCATATATAATGTATTAATATAACACTAATCTGTGGCGTCGGCATCCCACGTGCAGCTCTTAAGATTCTGGGTATGAGTCCTTCGTCAGGTCTCGGGGGGGAGAGAGAGGGGTCTGAGCCACAAAACCACACTAAATATTATGCCTAAATTGGGCTGTTTCACTTGCATAGTAGGATTGGGAGCACTCTTCTCCACTATAAGGTATTTGATAGAGCCGGAGTTAATGAGAGCAAGGGCTTCAATGTGGCATGCCCGGGCTGCAAGGTTTCCATCAACAAATTAGCCTTTGTGCATACTGTGGGTAATTGCAAACCAAGAACTTCTGCTACCCTGTGGCCAACCACCACAAAGGAGACACTCTTCTGTGTGTGAACCTGGCTGACATTATAATTTGATTTCAGGAGAAACGTCCAACCCACAGTATTTTGTATGCCCCAGTACACTCTGGCATCAGTTGTCTGCTTCGTCCTCCTCATCATATTGTACGTTCTGATGCCAGTCAACTGTGCTTGAATCAAGTAAAAGCATTCATTTACAGTTGTTTGTCCAGACAAATTGTTTTAATACATTTTAAAAATGATCAATGAAATGCTTAAATTAATCATGATAAAATTCTTCTGAGGTGCACTTGGTACTATTATTTTTTACTTTCAGCACCAGTACAGAAGGGTACCAACAAAACTAACTTAGTCTAGGAAAAACTTTGAAAACAAAAGTCAATTGAGTTTGAATTCCTAGGTAAGTGTCTCTTTATAGACACATAAGAATACCAAACACAACTTTCCATGTTTTCCTCTTCAATGAAGTGTGGATTGAGTCAATAGGAGGACCAGACAAGAGCAAATCCCTTTATTTACAGAGGGGAATTTAACAATGTAAAGAGTGTTTACTGGAGATGCTTGCATGAATGACTGATGGTAATCCTTTAGATACCACTTTATTCTATTTTATCTTTAGATCATCTGTTCCATTACAGAAGGGGTATCTCCAAACTGAAATCACTGATGGTTTTGCTGAAAGCTTGAGAACGATTTAAACATTTGGATCCAATTTTTGTTGCCTATTTAAGTCTCTATTAGTGGAATGTTTATGCCGAGCAGTGCAATTCAACTCTGATGTGCTACAAAAACTCAAGCTGCCCCATCTGACTAATAAGGCGAAGCGGTGTTTGTGTTTCCAGACACAGGAGTAAGGCTTAGGAGTTTAAGATAGGCAACTATTTCAGGGGATCCACCAAGACTGATCTGCATGTGGTTGGTCCACTTCTGTAATGGTGTAGGCAGGCTAAACACAATGTAAGGGAATACAGTCAACAGGAATTCCCATTTGTTAAGGCTGATATAAGCATTCACATTTGCAACCTAATTGCTGCCAGAAACTGTCTGCAGACAATTGTAAAAGATTTGAGAAATGGTGTCAAAAAAGGTGGTGTCTCAAGAATTATGGAATTGGAATTTCCCCTGAAAGTCAGCTATGTATTATGAATTAATAACCTCAAAGTCCAACTGTCCAGGGGCATATCCTAGGGAGGCCTGTCTTCTGTCCATCATAGAATCAAATAAAAACACCTGGAGTGATTTCTGGTAGAATAAAGTGATGCCTTGCGAAATCCTTCAGGTGTCTGCTCTCAAGGAGAAAATAAATGGTTTAGTTCCTCTCAGATGTAAAATAACACCGAATCCTACGTTTGGCTTTTTTCAAAATGACAACGTACCATACTTACACTTTGAATAGGGCAATTATGTCAGGAGATGTTTTACTCAGTTCTATGTTCCTTTCAGTAACTTTGAGCATATTGAACTGTCTTGCAAACACAGGTTGCTAGACAGATCATATATCTTGCTAGACGTTACGTGGACTGGCATTTACAGCAAATCACAAGTAGAAATGTGTTTTGGATTCCCATGTGACTTTGGATTAAAGTGCATAGTTTGTTGCCCCACACGATACTTAACTGTTGCCATCAGGATTTAGCAACTTCCGAGGACAAGCAAGCATGGGCAGCTGAAGAATTGTAGTAGCAATGTAATATTGTACGCATAAACATGAGAATGTATTTCTTTACAACAGTTGAACTGACGATTTTTTATCACTAAGCAAATTAAACAGGCAGATGACCCTCCGCAAATGCTTTTTAAAATTGTGCAAGATTTAATTTCTCCTCAGGCATGTGCACAACTCTCTATAGGGTCCGAAGGTTTCTGTGACTCACTGGCTAATTTCTTTCAGGAGAAAATCTCCAATATATATCTAAAATGTAATACCTTACTTCCCACTATAGTTAGCAATAGTAGCAGTGAAGAGGATCTGATAATAGACAGGACTTATTCCTTAGACAGATTCAAACCCTTTACCTCGGAGGAAGTCAGTAGATCACTGACTACTCCAAATCAGGCTCTCCCGTGGACATTTGTCCCCCTAAAGTAGTGGCATCGCTATCCAACTGTCTTTCCCTGGCTATTTTAGAGATATTCAATTCCGCGGTAGAAACTGGCACCATCCATTTTGAATAGAAGGCTGCCCGTGTATTACCTAATCTGAAAAAACCCACCATGGATCAAAAGGTGCTGGCAAACTACTGCCCCACATCGCTACTCCCTCTTTTGGGCAAACTGCTTGAAGCTTTAATAAATAAACAATTAACAGCCTTCATGGAATCAAATCAAATCCTGGGCTTCTCGCAATTCGGCTTTCGATTAGGCCATAGCACGGAAACTGCACTTCTGGCAGTGACTGATTCTCTGCTACTCTCACTTGACGAAGGCAGCTCGTCCATGCTCGTGCTATTAGACCTATCAGCGGCATTCGACGTGATCGCTCATGTCCGGATGATTGAAAGACTGCAAGAGATTGGGATAAAAGGCCTTGCCCTTAAGTGGCTCCGCCATTTTCTGCAAGACATATCAAACTGTCATCCTTGGCCCATATACCTCTCACACAATGAGACTAGACAGGGGTGTCCCACAGGGCTCTTGTGTGAGCCCCACTCTGTTTAATATCTGTGTCCCCCTTGCTAAGATCGTAGAGCCTTTTGGCTTTGAGATAATCGATTATGCGGATGATACTCAGCTGATGTTTACATTTGAGTCAGATCTAGCCGCTACCAAAAATAGTTTTGCTTCGGGTATGCTAGCCATCTCCAACTAGATGAATGACAATTATCTCCAACTAAATGCAGACAAGACGGACATCATGCTATTTGGCAAGGCCTCCTCTGTCTGGACAGATGAATGGTGGCCTTCCCAATTGGGGCCTACTCCCATCCCTAAACAATCTATTAAGAATCTCCGAATGAAAATTGATCAGTGTCTTACGATGAAAGATCACATTCTGACCACTTCCGGACTATGCTATCAGAACGTGCGTCTTCTGCGCAGAATATTTCCGTATCTTCCGACATCCGTCAGAAGAACGTTAGTCCAAGCCCTAGTAGTGAGCAGATTAGACTATGGCAATGCTCTGTTGGCGGCAGCTAATGATACACTGGTAGCCAAATTACAGGTAGTTCAAAACACGGTAGCCAGGCTTATTTTCGGCCTCCCTCCCGGCACCTCCTCTGCTCCAATGTTAAAGGAGCTGCACTGGCTGACAGTGGAAAAAATGTGCATTTTTAAGCTCTGTGCTCTTACTTATAACGCGTTATGAGGCAAAGGACCCAGAAATCTGCAATTAAAAATCAAACCATACACACCCAGCAGAAGATTACGATCATGTGTTAAGTCCCTGCTGTGCGTTCCCCGTACTCGCCTAACGAGATTTTTAGTACCTTGCCCCCTTTCATTGGAACAAGCTTCCGATACACGTCAGCACTTGTGCTAACTACTGCAAATTTAGGAAATTGCTGAAAGCCCACCTATTCTAATTCCCAATCTCATCTCCCTACGGATACTTGCTAAACTGGCTCAGCACCGAGATAACCATGGGTGAGTCGTGCGCTATATTAAATCCAAATAACATAACAAGATCAAGAACGTGTGGTATGGGAAAAAGCAGCCTTGACACTTTGCCAAATGTTCTGCTATGCAGTAGAGTAAATAGATATATGGGACAAAAGGTCGTTTTTCAGAGTTGTTAAAATGAGTCAACCCCACTAAGGGAAGAAAGTAATAAATTGATGCATGCTTTCATTTGCCAACTCCTTTCCTCAGCCCAATACAAGCCTAGAAAGCAACTTTAAAGGAAAAACGCAAAGCTAAATGCAGAGCCAGGCATGCCCTGAGACAGTCTATTTTAAGCAGATATATTTTTGGGAAGATTTGAATAAATCTTGTGAGGAGAAGTTTTAATCTACTTAAACTTATCACGAAGGTTGATAAGGGACTAACGTTTCTTGGGCTTAAATTACAAGCAAAATAAAGCACATCCTCACTCAATGGAACCAAGGCAAAGATAAAGATTAAAGTACACAGCCAGGGTTCATTTTACCATGAAGCGAAATCATGCACTGAGTGGAAAGAATATTTCAAGTAAAAATCTTTTCATTCTTATTTGGGAGCTGTTGAAGATCTGAAATTGGCACCTGGAGTTTGAATGCTTGGGAGCTTCAGAACCAAGCAGTGATAGACCACACCTCTTTGCGACAATCACTTTTACCCAAAAGAAAACCTGGATTCAGTTGACTCTCCTGTCACCTTGCAGGAGAATGTTTACTCTGGATGGGTGATGTTGCAGGTTGCCTATAAAGCAGATCCAGAACATTAGTGATCTGGGGAAGCACTCCTCGTTGCGAAAATGGAATTCCACAAGAACAATGATGTCAGAGATCGTTGTGATTTGGAGCAGTAGAAGAGGTAGCAGCAGTAGACGCCGTCAAGTCATGCACCTTAGGATAAATGTAAAGTTACACGAGACAGGCAAAATGGCAGAAACCTTTTGCAGAAATAGCTGTACGGAGATATCCATGTGGGTAGGTCCAGTAAATGACGGTACTGCCATCTCTAATGATACTCCGATAGGCTGGCTGTGTATTGCACTTATATAGTTTTAGACAATTCTGCCCTCGATGGATTTTTGGAGGACCTTCCACTTCAAAGATATAGTTGTATTAATATTGACCGACAGGAGGCTGAATTTTCAGTTGAGGAATTTACTCATGCTGTTGGCCAGTTGCAGATTGATAAGGGTTCCAATATTCTACAGCTGGATAGGTTAAACAACTGTCAATTTTCAGAGCAGAGTTCCTCTAACTACCATGGCAGAGAAAAAAGGGCTGCAGGCTGACTAATAGCTACCAAGAAACAAATGGAGCAAACCTACCAATTTCTGTGAATCCAGCCAGACCATCTCACTCAACATAGAGGCCAAGATTCTGTCAACGGTACTTGTGAACAGGCTAGCTCACTTGATTTGAGGTTCTAAGCTTAACAAATTGACACAACTGAATCTGTGCCACCTTTATACCCGTCTCAATAAAGATGCCTCTAAAGAGGGCCCTTTGACAATTTGGACTCTGGATGCAAAGAAGGAATTGGCTCTATTGAGCAACACGTCCTATTTGGGTCTTTTAGAATATGGATTACATACCCTTGTTCTTGTCGTTGGTTAATCTACTTTATACCAATTCTACTGTGAAGGTCAGGGTGAATGGAGCCATGTCAGGTGCCTTCAACTGGGGAGTTATTCACTTGAGCTATGGTGTACTGGGTGAAAATGGACTGCTTGAGACAGGGATTCTACTAGTAAGATGTCTCAGAAGACAAATTATTATTGCATGCCCATGCCATTCTACAGCACTTCACACTTGCATGGTTCACAATATCCCAACTATTGTGCATTTTTCGTGTTTTTGTGTGATATGCACGGTCTAGTATCAGCTAGTTTAAGTCCACTCTGTTTCCAATGTGGGATTGTAATGAGGATCCTCTTTCTAATTATCACCTCAGTATGGGTATGTCTGGTATTAAATATTTGGGCATAAACAAGTTAAAGGTCTATTCCTGGACCTTGTGCATATGAAGATTCTTGAACGGTTTAAGGAGGATGCTGTGAACCGGGGTAAGCTCTCCACTCTTTAGTAGACACTGCAGCTTTGTTCAAGGTGATTTATATTTGTTTTCTTTATATCCTACAGAATACTCCCTAATGGACAGCAGTCATTCTTTTGGGCACCTGAGGCCACTCTGCAGACTTAGCTTTGGGGCCTTCGCTCCCCGAAAATATAATGGGAGGGATGGGGAGTATCACCCTGCTGCCTCTATACAGCTATTACTGGGTTGCTTGTGTGATTGATTTGGTGACAGGGTATTTTCTACTCTGGAGGAGTGGTGTATCTTATTTGACAGACTTGCCATGGAGTCTTGGAACATATCTGCATTTCGCCTACGGGAAAACAAGTGTTATACCATTACTACAATGGACCACCACAGTCTATAAAGTTTGGGAAAAGCACAGGTCCAACGAGGAGGAGCAAGATGGCGGATTGACGCCGTCTCGGTGAACCAGCACACGGAGGAGCTCCCGAGCCTGCACTCTCCTCCCGTCTTTTAATTTGAATAATATGAAAAACGAAGGAGAATGACACTAAAGTGATTTAGGAAAGAGCAGAAGGGGGAAAAAAGACTTTACTACTCACGTTTGATCCTCCTCGGCAAAACTAGAGGCGGATTGGTGCGGCTTGGACCCTAGGCGTGGGAGGCTGATAACGCCGAATGCAAGCGCTTCTGCGGACAGGTCTCAGGCGGCTGCCGGTCACGTATACAACTGTGTGTGTGGCACCCCGGCGACTTCCTCTGATTTTCGGCGGTGGCTTCATTTTACGTCGGCGGCTACTTGTAACCATTAAAGGATCCCGCAGCATGCCCTCTTCGAAGCTTACAGCAAGAGCCGTCCGGGCAGCTAATCGACAGCCGGTGGGTGCAGCTGGGAACGGTCGGGTGGACGTGGAGACCTCGAGGGTGGATTCTGTTAAAGAGAACGTAGGGCTAGGCAAGCCGGTGCTGCGCTTCTTACAATCAAGTAAGTCAGTTGAGCTATTTTCATCTGAACCTGCCGCAGAAGCAATGTCTAGTAACTTGCTGAAATAGTAACTCAGGCCATTTGTGAGCAACAAAGTAACTTAGATATGGCTCTTCTTGGCACAAATAACGAAATTATTACACAGCAGTCCTATAGGTCTCAGTTTGCAGAAGCAGAGCGAGCTATCAGTGGTGAGAGGCTTCAAAGGAATCTAGAAACGATTGAAAGAGCGGCTGCAGATAACTTTAAAAATAATAGCTAATGCTCTGACAAAACTTTAGATCTTGCGGTGCAGCCGGATAATTCTGCTGATGCGGATGCTGCTAAAAGGGCAAATGTGGTGCCAACAGTAGATGCCTTGTCAGAGGAACCCGGCCGGAAAGAGGTATTGATATCTACTGTTGTGGAAGCAGAGCCGGTACCTCCGATAAGGTCTATGGAAGCTGGAACAATGGAATCTTGTAGTGAAGGAGGCAATAGTATTAGCCCAATGTGCTCGACTCCAGAGCATAACGGTGAAGTGATTGCGGCGTATAACTCTCTTATTATCTCCGAGGGAAGTACTATCCCTGAGGGTGCTGATATGATCCAGGCTCCCGACAGCAATTTCTTGTCTAATCCAGCGACATTGGCTGTAGGTCAGGAATCACAGATGGCCTCAGTAGTACAGGATACTCTGCAATATTCAATGGAGCCAAAGGAAAAGCAGCTCCCTCGACTTATGGCTGATAGAAAGAAGAACTCTAAGCCCAAAACCATGAAAGATGTGAAGAAGAAACTAAATGGGCTCAATCAGCAGGCTGGCAATGCGAGGTCGTCACGGACAAAGGAACTATCTGCCGGAAGCCCTTTGCGGCGGTGGGTCCAAGCCAAAGGTGGAGTTAAAACTTTGATATCTAGATTGTCGGGGGTGACTTAACGGACATTGTAGGTGATATGGCCAGGGCGTCGGAGACAGGGGCTCTTAATAAGGAGCCCTCCAATGAATCTGCCTCAGTATTTCTTCCTGGCCAATCATCTACTCCGGGTTTTTCTATGGGGTCTTCACTACCCGGGCCTTCCCAAATATCTCAAACGTTGCATACAGCTGAAGAGCTCCATGAACTTCGAGATATTCCTGGTAAAAACATTCAGGAGAGCGAAGCTCCAATACTCTCACTGATCTTACAAACTTTGAAAGACCAAAGAGAAGAAACACGAGAGCTTTTCGCTCAAGTAAGAGCAGATAATTATAACATCCAGCAGTCCATGAGAGAAGTGACATTAAAAGTCGGGTCTCTTACAGAGGAGATAATTGAGCTTCAGCAAAGAGTAGTTTGTGCGGAGGAGGCTACCTCTAAAGCTACTAGTTCAATTCAGCAGCACGACGCACAGCTAACAGCAATACAACTTAAGTTGGAGGATGTAGAAAATCGGCAGAGGAGGTATAACTTAAAATTGTTTGGAGTTCCGGAAGGACAAGAAGGGTCAGACTCTAGAGCCTTTATTGTACAATTACTCCAGAAGGCGTTCCCGGACCTGGGGGATTGGGATTGGGACTGTCCGGTGCAAAGGGCTCACAGACTACCGTTGGTACAGCGTAGACAAGACACCCGTTATCCCAGACCATTTTTGATTTATTTTGGTAATTTTTTGTTACGACAAGCTGTCTCCCTGAAGGCTCGCCCTGGATCACCGGTTGTGGTCGAATCCCTTTCTCTTTTTGTACGATCGGACTTTTGCAAGGCAACAATGGACAGGTGCTGGAATCTACGAAAGTTGATTGATCCACTAAAAGCCACTGGAGCTCAAGCATTTCTGCAGGAACCAGCACATCTGAAGGCTTTACGGGGGGGGGGTCAATCATATTTCTTTTTGACTGAATCAGAAGCAAAGGCAGCAATCCACAAATGGCAGAAGGGGGTGGATAGATAAATTTGAGGTGCTGCGTCTGGATTGAGGGGTAAAAAGAAAGAGAAAGCTAGTTTTTTCCTCTCTTTGTATTTATTTTTTCTTCTTCTTCTTTAGTATCTCTGGTACTCCAAAATATTTCTTTTTTCTTTAGCTCTCTTTTCTTGAATCAGGCTGTGGGAGGGGAGGCGGCGGCTCGGAGCTTCCATGGCGCGTGGGTTCCAGGTAGCTGCCACTCAAGCGGCAGCTTAAGAAGGGGATGAGTCCTCCTTCCAGATGCAAGGGGGGGGGGGGTCAAAAGTCAACATAAGGATACTAAGAAGTAAAAGTGTAAATGGAACAGATGAAAGCTGTATTAAGCTAAGTAAATTGGAGAATAAAATGGCAGGAGCAAAGAATTTTCAAGATGGAGTGGGTTAAATGCCTTGCGTGGACTGTAGCAGGACTAAATAGCAAGATCAAGAGTCAATTAGTTGCTGAAGAATTAAAAATTTACAATCCTCAGATAGTTATGCTCACAGAGACACATCTTTCTTATAAGGATCGTGGATTGTTAAAGCAACTAGGGTTTGAAGTGGTAGTGTGTACAGCACAATGTGTTTCTATACAAGGGGTTGCTATATTGAAGCAAAAACGATTTACATGCACTATAGGTAAGACAATGTCCGATAAAGGTGGTAGATGGGCTATAGCACAGGTGACGATAAAGGGAAAGAAATATGTCTTTTGTTCTCTGTACGGCCCCAATATAGATGATCCCACTGTTATTGATACAATAAATATGGAATTGTTGAATTGGGAGGGGGAAGGGGTGGTGATGGGAGATTTTAATTGTATTATGGATTATGGGGTAGATACAACAAACCGAAGAGCTACTCACAGGATGCAGAGGACACGGGGCTGCGATAAGGGAGCTGGGTCGGTTACAGGCGATTAGAGATGTATGGAGAAAGTTATATCCTAACATACCGGGATATACATATTATTCTGCTCCGCATAAGTCGTATTCCAGAATTGATTTGGCGTGGGCGTCAGATTAAATATTATGGTCCGCTGATATGGAAATTTGTCCTAAAGTTACCTCGGATCATAACCCTATTATTTTTTCTTTTAAGATCCTTATTGAGAATAAGGTGTCTAGACTCTTCATTTCCCAGGTATTTACTTCTGGATGAGGAGTATGTTGCTGTGATCAGGGAACAACTTGAGGTATTCTTTAAAGAAAACATAGGGTCGGCATCACCTATAGTGGTCTGGGACACATGTAAAGCGATTATTAGGGGCTGTACACAACAATATATTTGGCGACAGAATAAAGGCCGGAAAGTCATAATTAAAGAGACTACCTTAGCTATTCGGGCTGTAGAAGACCAACATGCGGAGGCGGCTCTGAGGGTCACTGATAATATCGAGCAATTGGGGCTTACCTTGATTGACCTTAGGTCAGCCCTGAAGAAAACACTCAGGGAAATAATTATGGCAAGATTTGGTAAATATCGTCTGTTACAATACGAATATGGGGAGAAAATAGGCAAGATTCTTGCTTTCAAGGTAGCAGATGACCGAGCTAAGACACATATAAAAACTATTAAGGGGTCTAATGGTTTGTCGTATGAGCGCCCACAACAGATTTTGGAACAATTTGTAATTTACTACCAAAAGTTATATACCTCATCAATTCAACCAAAACAGGATGATATATATAATTATATTCAGAATAGCTTGATGGCAAGTATGGGTGGTGAAACATCTGAATTTATGGCAAGAGACGTCTCAAAAGAGGAAATAGAATTGGCAATTAGTGCCTTACCATCAGGCAAGGCGGTGGGTGAAGATTCTATACCTCTGGAGTTTTATAAGATCTTTAAAGGCGTTTTGCTGGTACCGTTTAGTCAGGTTATAGGGTATATCGGGTTAAATGGTAAGATTCCTGAGTCCTGGAATACGACACAAATTGTCTTTTTTTAAAAAAGGGCAAGCCGGCGGACGAATGTGGGTCGTATCGGCCAATTTCGCTTATTAATGCGGATGCAAAAATATACGCGAAGATCTTAGCGAATCGTCTTGCTCCAATCATGCCTAGTCTTGTATCCCCTCACCAGCATGGGTTTATTCAAGGGAGAGACACTACTGCCCATGTTAATATGGCAATAGCTGCCTTTGATGTGGCAAAGGTGCGGTCAACCCCACTCGGTATGATTTTGTTAGACGCTGAAAAAGCGTTTGACCAAGTGGGGTGGGACTTTTTATGGGCTACGCTCTCAGCTGTTGGAATCAAGGGCCAATTTAAGAAATGGGTACAAGCCTTATATGAAAGGCCCTGCGCCAAATTAGCATATTCTGGTTTACAATCTGCTATCTTCCCGATTTTCTGTGGTACACGTCAGGGATGTCCCCTTTCACCTTTGTTATTTGCTTTGTATATAGAACCTTTTATTCGTGTTTTGCAAAATAATCAGTTGATCCGCCCCTTTATGTCAGGCGTGCATACTCTGAAGGCCATAGCATACGCGGACGATATTGCCGTTTTTTCTACGGAGCCTGGGGATGCATTGAAAGTAATAGAGGATGAAGCTGCTGAGTTTGGCTTAATCTCGGGATACAAATTAAACATTACTAAGACTCAAGCTCTTCTCAACTTTAAACCTCCGGCTTTAATGCAGGGGGTCTGCTCTGTTGTCACTTATCTGGGGGTTAACCTGTCGGCACAGATAGACAGGATCTTTTCTCTAAATTATGAAGAACTACTGAAAGAGACAGCCAAGTCATTAAAAAATTGGCATAAGCTTCCTTTAGGCATTATTGGTCGGATTAACATCATAAAAATGAAAATTCGGCCTAAATTTCTTTATTTATTCCGTTCTATTCCACTACGAGTTCCTAATTTATTATTTTTTAAACGCTTAGAGGGTATGATGAGCAGTTTCATATGGGGGTACAGAAAATCACGAAGGGCAATAGATTTGTTAAAACTTTCTTTTAGCCAGTGTGGTTTAGAGTTTCCGGATTTTAAGATGTATTTTTGGTCAGCTTTCATCGGACGCTTTCGTAGTCTCCTCAATCCTGCTTGTACTACTTTCTGTCATAAGTTTATGTTAGGTGAGGAAAGCAATATGTTTCTTTATAGAACTAATGACCCGAACTATTTTAAAAGGGTTAAATTCAAGACTGTACGAGATAATATATTCATTTGGCGGGCTATATCTTTCAGGTGTAATATATCATTTTTTCATGACAGGTTTCCCCTCTGGGGCAACCCAGGTCTGCCGGAGGTGTTTCATGACACTATGGGCAAATGTTGGGCTAGATGTGGCGTTACATGTTTGGCAGATCTGTATGACGACAGGGGTTTTGTTTCTTTTGGGGCACTTCAGACACAGTATAAGCTTTCGGAGAATATGTTGTTTAAATATCTTCAGATTCGGGATTATTTCACCCGTCATCTGAAGCTGACGGATACCTCTCGCTCTGATATATGGGACTGCCTATATGCCGCAAACATAAAATCTCTGATTAGCAGGACATATAAATGGTTGAGCACTTATAGGTCAGATGATTCTGAGAGATTAGCAGATCGATGGAGCAAGATCCTGGGGGAGTCGGTGGTGGCTACTTCGATATCGCAAGCTCTCAGTATGATAAATAAGTCAGTGCCTTCTACTAACGTGCGGCTGCAACAACGTGTGATTTGCTTACTATATTATACGCCTGAAAGAATTGCTAAATGGTCATCTAATAATCTAATTACTGATCAGACAAAATGCCCAAGGTGTGATCTACATGCGGCCAATATACTGCATATGTTTGTAACATGTCCAGCACTTTCGACATTTTGGCAAAGGGTGGGTCAAGTAGTATCTCAGAAGTTGGGGATCGAATTGCCTCTCACAGCTAGGGATATAATGCTGGGTAGCAGGAACTCGAGCCTTAAATTGAATGGTATATTTTTTTATTTTTATGGTTTCTGCAAGATTCGCAATTGCTCGGGTCTGGATCACACCAAAACCTCCTTCTGTTACTGATTAGGAAGCTAATATGGCTTAATTATGCTATGTTATTCTTTTGAGTATAATTTTTTTTTTTTTTAATGATTTTTCTTTCTCACTCGAAAATTGCTCTTTGTGGAAATTTCTATGTATTTAATGTGATGCTTTTCTATCTGTATCCTTTTGTTGACAAATAAAAAAAGTTTTTTAAAAAAAGGGAAAAGCAACTTAAAGTGAAAGATCAGAAAAGCAGGAGGATGATGGGAAAAAACTATTATGTGCAAGGACCACTTTAGATGCAGTAGAGAATTTAAAAACTGAGTTTTGATCAGCATCTCAAATTGATATAGGATGGGAACTGTGGTGTTAAAGCTTTTTACAGGCTATACTCTGACTGTGACTTAACTCAAACTGAGATGCGTACGGATATACAACTGAGACAGGATCTCAGCTATGATCTGGACTGGAATGAGGTACAAGATCAATCAGCTTTAGAGGTTAGAAATCTAACTAAAGAAATGTTCACCAATCTCTTGAATAAATTATTAGACTCTCTGACGGATTGAGGGAGAGATTAGTAACGGACCTGAGCTCGATTAAAGGCAGTAAGATAACACTTTTTGCATCCTAGAGAAGTTGCTATCCAAGCCACTTTAAGTCCTAATACAGCTCAAAATGTTCCAAAGGCTATTCTTTCATAGAACTAAACAGTTAATTATTGAGCAGGTGTGGGACCCATTTGGTGCCCTAAAAGGAAGGGAACGTTCTTTAACATTATTAACTGGGCCTGTGCTAGGATCCATTATTTTTGGAAACCGATACTTCCTAAGCCAATGTCGGTGTTTGGGGTTGATATGAGTGACTACCCAACACGGCCACACTGGCAGTGATCAATGACCTGCATAAGTTGAGAGGATGCTGGACTTGAGGGCCACCCTCAAGTATCGATGCCCCGGAATGTGGTGGAAGACTGTTTACTGGCTTCAAATCCAGGACAAATGCATGCCCAAGGAGAACTTAGTTTATGAGGTGCGCAGAGGCCTGAGGAAATGGAAAAAATACTGACACCATGGAAAAATTAATAATTTGTTTACAAAAGATGGAAAGTGTTTGATAGTGATTAAGTAGTTTTCAGATTACCAACTGCTTAATGACAGTCATATTCCGCCTTCCACAAGTAAAGCTTTAATTCTATCTCAATATGCGCTTGCACATGTGGGGTGTGACACTTTTTACTTGTAGGTTGTGGTACCAGTGACGTCGATTTTAGTTGTGGTCCACCTGTTCGCTTTCATTGTTATTGTAATAACAATTAATATTTTAATAAAAACCTTATTATCCTAGCACAATACACCTTACACACATGAGCTAAGATCCACAAGCAAAATTGCTAAGGATGAGCCAATGCTCATCAACAAACATTTAGCAGAAGCGAACTACCTGTAGACGAAGCTGAAACTGATGGAACCTTTAACGCAAGTGACTAAGACATACATACAAACAAGCAAAACGTATTTTGTGGAGGAGGTTCAATATAATTCCGTTGATTTTGTCACTTACTCAGGCCTTTCGATCCCATGTCGTCAGGGATCTCCTGTAGAAAGTAGTCGCCAGAGAGCAAGCAATAAAAAGATAATCACAAAAGAAATCACTGTCAGTCATGGATAAAACAGGCAATACGACAAGAGACAGTTCCAAGAACACTACAGGTCCAGTAAAGTGACGTCAACAGGAAAGCCCCAATAATCACACTCTGATATTTCCAAGCTGTAAAAGGTCTGGCAGCTGAAGTGTAAGGCATATGCAGTGGAAACGTTGCAACGTCTGAAAGCGGCTCTAAAGGAAGCAATAAAGAGGCCTGTTTGTGGCTTGTGATGAAATATTATTGTCACGCCTCTGGCAAAGGGCGAGAAAACGACCACTTTTGTGGGTCGCAAATTTTAAGAAGCTTAAGGCACCTGGTACTTGCACAGAGTAAACCAAAACACAATTATCTGTGCAGCTCGTCAGGTAGTGAAGCACTAGGGGAGACACTGATTTACCACTGAGCACCATCACATTGTGATCGGTTGGTTACTAGAAGCTGCAAGCCTTGAGTAAATATATTTGCTGTTACACTGCATC
Source organism: Calotriton arnoldi (assembly GCA_963921515.1). Lineage (NCBI taxonomy): Eukaryota > Metazoa > Chordata > Amphibia > Caudata > Salamandridae > Calotriton > Calotriton arnoldi. Next base: position 291,750 of record CAWUFW010000785.1, read on the forward strand.
GTCTCTCTGGTTCGACTCGCAAATACAAATGAGAACATCTTTCAGTAACAAAATCCATTAGAAATAACTCTTCCGTAGTATCTGATTTACTGTTTGCAAACTGATTCCTACATTCACAAAGAAAGGATGCAGAGTAATTGCAGCAATATTTTTGTGGGTGCAAAATGATGGATTGATTGACATTTTGAGTTTGACATGGTACCAGCGCCTGTTGGCGCTCTTGAAACTGTCTCCATGGAAACGCCCCACTGGAGGTCAGCAGGTCCTTCGACGCCCCCCTGGCTCTCTGTGGCACATCAGAGGCAAACTGTACTTACGGTCCACATCACTTGTGTCCTGCTCGCTCTGGTCCTTGTTCTTGTAGAAAGGGAATTTTCGGGAAAAGAGGTTCTTTTTACGCTTGTCATTGAATGACTGCTGAAGGAGACAAGGAAGGGGCAAAACAGAGGGATGTCTAATGTCTGTGTGTACAAACGCCCGGCCCTAGCAGCTTTGTGGGGAGCTGACTCCTGGGACCAACTCATGCAGTGTACAGTTCTGGCACAGCTAAGTCTACGTAATACTGGCATGTTAGCGTTTAGGGATTGATGGATTTTGCGATTTATAGACGTAAACATTTTAGATTTCCTAGAATGAGCTCTGACTTTTCCAATAGACATTTGTGTATTTACCAGGACTGATGCTTTTGATTGGGTCGCAAACCTGTGTTTTTTTTCACCACTACGAAAGTGTCCTTCTTAGCCTAGCACCGTGGTAAATAACTCCACGCCCAGGAGATGTTTCAAAGTGGCGCGTCCATGAGCCTGCTGCCATCCAATCTGTCCACTTGGCAGACTGAAGCGCCTGCACATGTTGTTGATGCCTCTGCTCCATTAATCAGGCTCTCTGATTTTGCAGCTTTTATCAACCAATATGATGTGCATACAGGGGGCATGTGGTCTCAAATAATAATGTCTGCCACACAAACATGGAGGTTCAGAGGCCCCAGGCCTCAATCGACCTGAACGTCTTGGTATTACATGGGCATCCTTCGCCGCCATGCCAGAAGCTGTATTTAAGGTTACTAGTATGATCTAACCTTTTCTATTTCAGTGACTAGAATCAACCAGCAGAGCTAGTAGTTTACGTCAGTCAACAGTCTTCTAAGAGCTTGACACGGCTGAAAAACCAGTGACGGTTACTTAGACTGAGATCATTACCCTCCATAGCTTCTAAGACTAAAATCGTTGAATTAACACCAGCAAGGAAATGCTTGGACTGTGTCGCTGTTACTGTGCATTGGAACATGAACCCCTCCTTTGCATACTGATTGCTCGACTGAAATATTGGGTCTACCCTCCATCATCCAAAATAGACTTAAGATGGCAGAATATTGCCTGTTTGTGGTTGAATGGGCATTGTAAAGGAGCTGCACAGCAGTAACAGAGCTCCTGGAGACAATAAAATAAGTGCACCAAATGTGCAACTCCCATGAATATGTAAAATGGATGTGGAACCACAGATAAGGAGGCAGCTGGCAAAGAGTCAATCTGACCCAAACTCCAACTCTAGAGGGAACACTGCCACCTGGAGATAGCTCAAGCGATGAACCGTCCACTGCTCCTTCCATCACACTGAGATGGAAGATTTTATAGAGGACACCAATTAATCACGAAGCACAATGCTTTAGAGCACGGTTAGAAGTTTGGGAGAAGAAAGACTTCTGCTCGTTCTGCTGTGTCCATCAGCCCAATGGTCTTTGTGAAAGCCCACTACAGCGAAACCCGCTTTAAGAAAACCACACCTAAGCGAATTTAATAAGTGTACACTATGAATGACTACAATACGCAAGGGAAGGCTAAGCCCATGCGTGCACATTGCATTCCTTTTCAAACAAGGTGAAGATGCCACCTCGACCTCGGATATTTAAAAAAGCTCAAAGTTCAACCTAAACACTTCCCCCTCCTTCCCAAGCTTTTGCAGTGCATATAAAGGTCACTTGCTGGAGCAGAGGATGAAGGTATATTAATTGGGAAATGTTTTTTAAAAACAATTTTTAAAGAGCAAATGAAACCTCTGCCTTCGCTTCACAATTTAACGTTGAATGCGAAGGCTGAAGGAGAGGTGGGGAGGGGTGGATTTCCATTACAGAAAGGCAGCAAAGACGGCGTGGCTCGGAAAAAGCTTCACGTTCTGCACTTAGATGAAAAAAAGGGCTAAAATCAAGTTTTTAGGAAGTGCGGGCTGATACCAGTTTGTTTCTCCTCCCTTTGAGGTGCCTGGAGACGAGATCCAAGGTGGTACATCCTCTCTCATTATCATTTACTTGAAATATACATTTTTAAGATTTAGCTTATTTTGTAAAACACACAATTTACTGAATTGCAAACACCGCTGAACTTTAATCTACAGTCAATAAATTGTTTAAATGTAGTATTCTTATCCAATTAAAACTGATAGACATTTTGTGGACCTCAGGAGGATAAACGTTGAAGCCAACTTTGGGGGAAATCTAAAAGACTGCGTGTGTGTGAAGTTTTTTTTTTTTTTTTTTTTTTTTTAGATGAACAATCTTTCTTTTAAATGAGGTCAGAAAGAATTGCTCCGAGGCTTTCCAGGCCCTTGTAGTATACAGAATTCTGTGAAACTATACACTGCATGCAAAATGGGCTGAGTCAGCTCCCTGGCAAACAATAAATAAAATAAGAGAAATATGGAAACAGAACAGATCACACTTAGCAGAATTAGGAGAAGAGACAAGTTTAAAGATGGCATTCAAACGTTATTACTATTTTATGTGACAGGTAAGAAGACAAATATAATTACGGAAAACCGAATGCGTTGCACCGCAGGCCCACTGATGTGGCTTATGATACAAAAAAGCAAAAAAGGTTACAAATTAAAACAGGACAAGCAAAAATAAAAGGCAAGGTACTTTTTAAACATGTCAGTTTCAGTTTCTCTTTCAGTAGATAAAACATACTTTTTTCCTCCTTTCAAGGAAGTCCACATATAACACGTATCAAATCAATATCTACTATTAATAGGAAAGCAATCAAGTGGACATATTGCTGCTTTAAGAAAAGCTATGTTTTTAAACCATTTTAATAAGTATGTAATTATGTTTGTTCATATTATCTAGTAATCTACAGTGGTGAAAACTTGAGAAACTGAACTGCTGAACACGTTAAAAATATTAAAAATAAACTACTGACAAAGCCATGAACATTAATTAGTGTGTGTGAGTTACGAGTGCTTGGACCAAGGAACGTCCCAAAGAAAAAGACGCAGTTCTACATCAATGGCAAGCGTATTTTGAAATCCCATTCAATATTTCATGCATGTTTTGGGTGTTGCGTTATTGCGGGGAGTTGTGTACAAATTCTGTTATTGTCAACAGACAAGACTCTTGTTTAAACACGTTGTTAATTTAGTCAACATTTACATGTTTAGGTACACACCACAGCATGCAATTACATTGTCACAAAAACTTTGCTTCTGCAGAAACAATTCAAGTAAAAACAGCAAGTGTACAGTACGACATAGGCAAAAATTAAAGTCTCACTGCTTGATTGTAGTCTTCTTAAGTTTACATCTTTAAATATCCAGGAGCACCAGTACCTTTCACTCAACTGCCAGAGTAGACCAATAAGGCTTTTAAGTGTACCATGACCGACATCGATTGCTTGGATTTAACGTATGAGAACTTTGGGTAATCGATAGGAAATAAGTCTTTGGTGGAAAAAATTAACAAGTTACGGAAACGCTCTACTGGTAGAAACTCAGTACCAGATTCCGCACCTTTAGACTAGTCACCAGGCGCCAGAATGGATGCAGGAACTTTTCATAGCAGTACTCCAGTGCGCCACTAGGTGGTGCTGTGCAACTCCATTGTAGGTTTCGTTCTGACCCACAAGGGACAGAGTGGAGTTACACGTATGCGCCCCACCTGGGTGCAGAAGCTAGCTTCTTCTTGACCCCTTCCGCACCCTCGGACGCGAGGCATAAAACAATTGTCAGTGCCAGCGTACAAATCTTTAATTTGGGACCTTTTTATTGGTGAAAAGAGACCACTCTACAGAGCGGGGAGGAGGGAGGGCAATGAGGAACCTGAAGTTAGAGTATGCCCCAGAAAGTAACCTGTTCTTCTGATTCATACATCTAACTGCAGAATCCTCACCTTCAGAATAGTTCCGAAGGGGGAGTGTCTGTGGAATGGGATCAGGCCAGAATATCATGCAAGGCCACAATGGTGAAATGTCTTTCCCGTTGAACCTTGCCTTTAAAGCAGCAGTGCTTCGCAAAGAGATACACCGACTCCCATGTCATGGCCTGACAGATGTCTAGAACAAGCACTCCACATGTCAAGACGATGGCGGCAGCCTTCGCCCCGGTGGGGTGGGTTCTCTCTGCTTCCACAGGCTGCTTTTTTGCCAGTGTGTACCAGATCTTAATGCAAAGGACGATCCATCGTGAAAAAGACCTTTTCTGCACAGCCTTGTCTTTCTTCGCTCCATAGAACCCCTCAAAAAGCTGATTGTGCAACTGATGGTCCTTGGCATGATCGATGTAAAAGCGTAATGCTCTTTTACTGTCCAACCAATGGAGCCTCTTCTCATTCGAGGGGTGAGGCCTGACAAAAAATGCTGAGCAAGTGATGGATTGCCTAACGTGGAAAAGACTACTTTCGCCATGAAGGCCATTCGAGTCCTCAGCACCACTTTGCCCAGAAAAAAGGTTGTGCACGGCATTTGTACAGATAGCGCCTCAAGTTCACTCAGGCAACAAGCACAAGTGATCGCAATGATTAAGACTGCCTTTAGTGCCTGAAGATGCAACTAGCTGCTGAAGGGAGTGTACATGAGGAAAGTCAAGCCAAAGTTAAGATCCTACTGTGGCATCACAAATGGTTTGGGAGGGAAAATGTGTGTAAAACCTTTAATAAAACTGCATCACAACTTGTGATGTACACAAGGACAGTTAGTCCAGCAAACACAAAAAAGACAAAAGGCTGGAAAAACCTGTACTAGTGCTCCTCCTCGGTCAACGACAAAACAAATAAAAAATCATCCAATAGTTTGGCTTGTAAACGTTTTGTCTTGTGGACCTCACACTAGGTCACAAATCTGTCCCAGCGAAAATGGACTTTGTAAACAGACGTCGGGCAGCAAGCTCAACATCCAAAACCTCAGGTGGTTGATCAAAAGCAGTCAACTGATGTTGTTCAATATCCAAACACAAAGGTATAGGTGCAAAACCCTGCCCTGTTGCTGCAACAGAAGATCCTCCCAAACTAGTAACCTGATCAGGAACAAATGCTCATACAGAGAAGGTCCAGGTACCACACTTTCCTGAACCACTTTGGAGCTATGAGGATGACTTGGGCCCAGTTGTTTCTCATCTTCTTCATACATCCTGGCAGAGGCAGGAAGGCGTACAGGAGTCTCATGCTTTATTCCAGCTAGAAATCATCTCCTAGCCTGAGTTTTTGCATGAACTCCAATGCGCAAAGGCTTTGCCACTGCACGTTCTCGATGGTGATGCAAAGGCCTATGTAGGGTTGCCCCTGTTGTCTATGGAGCCCTTTGCCGCCTGTGGATGCATATGGCATTTCTGATTCATCAGGCGCCGCCGGCTAAGCTTGTTAGCCCTGGCGTATCAGTATTCCCATCAGGTGGTTGGCGATCCCGGAGATGCCATGGTGCTACAGCCACCTCCAAAGGCACAGACTCTCTTGGCCAGACACCTCCCCTCCCTGCTTCTTGTAGTACCACATGGTGGTAGTGTTATCTGCAATAACCTATACTAGCTTCCCCTTGATGGATGACAGGGAGGTCTTCAGCATCAAAGGAATGGCTCGCAACACCAACAGACTGATATTGAGCAATGATTCCGCCCCAGAGTCCTCTGATCTCTCACTCCCACAGATAACCTCCCCAACCCAGCAGTGACGCATCAATCACCACCATCAGCTCTGGGTGGGGAAAGGGAGAGGGGTCTGCCGCTGATCCAACTGCGCTTGAGCAGCCAGCTCTGTAGATCTAGTGCAGCCCCTCCTGAACCCTGGATGGCATCTGCCTTGGTGCTGGGCCCACTAGGGCTTCAGTTTCCATTGCAGGGCTCGCATAAGGTACCTGGCGTAGTCGACAAGCAAAATGCTGGAGACCAATAAGCCTCAGAGCTGTTCTCACTGAGATCCAGGACTGATGTTGAAACAATGATCTCATAGCCCACGTCATAGACTCGTGGCAATAGACGGAAGGCCCTAAACTGCACCATAGACAAAATGGCTCGTAGAAAAGGAAGCCTTTGTGAAGGAGTCGGGTGCGCCTTCAGCTCTTTGATCGAGATCCCCAATGATGTCAAGAGGTTTTACGTTGTCTGGAGATGGTCCCCAACTGACAGTGGCAAGCCTGCCCTTCAACAGCCAGTCGTCGAGGTAGGGAAAACTGGAATCCACAATCTCCGTAGATGGGTGGCGACCATCACCAACCCTTTCCTGAACACCCAAGAAGCATCGGTGTGGCCCAAGGGCAGCACAGCAAACTGAAAATGTTCTTCGCCTACCATGAACTGCAGGTAATGTCTGTGAGACTGCAGGATGGGTAAATAAAAAAAAAGTGCCCAGCAGTTCTTGGGCTAATATTCAGTTGCCTGGATCCAAGGCTACTATGAGTATTTAGAATTTGGCTGCTCGTAGGAAGGCGTTCAGAGGACGAATATCTAAGATAAAAGGCAGATGCCCTCCATTCTTCTTTGGAATAAGGAAATAGCGGTAGAAGCAACCTGCCCATATTTCAGAGTCCAGAACCACCTTCATGGTCTTTGGTAAGTAAAGCTCACACCTCTTGCATTAGGACGGACAGGTGCTCCTCTGACAGCCGTTCTGATGTTGGAGGAAGGTGTGGCGAGGCAGAAAGAAATGGCACGGCATAGGCATGCTAAACGATTTGGAGAACCCCCATCTGTCAGATGTGATGGACCGCCAGCCTGCAAGAAAGTGTTGGATTCTGCCTCCCAGAGGGTGGTTGTGCCCCACAAATGGCAAGGCTCTGAAAGTAGGAGTTGAGCTCTAAATCCACATTCAAAGGCACAGAAAGAAAGGAACTAACATCTGAACGCAGGGTTAGAACTTAAATGAGTCTCAACTTCGTCACTCCAGTGGTAGAACGAATTCCAAACTAAAGTGCATGGTGCCACCTAGTGGCTCATAGGGTCACTGCTATGAAAAGTTTTCGGATCCAGCTGGGGGAATATTCTAAAGGCGAGGAATCTGCAGTTAGAAGTATCAATCAAAACAAACAAAATCAACATAGCATCACATCAATCAAAGACACAAACAACCAAACACACACTAAACCTAACGAAATATTAAACTGTTTTAAAAAAATTTATGAAGCCCTATATCGTAATGATCAGGATTTTAATCCGGAAGAATGCACAAAATACCTGGGAAGACTGAATCTCCCAAAACTATCTGAAACTAATAGACTCGCGCTTGGTAAACCAATAAGTGATTTGGAAGTGTCTAAGACCATAAAATCCCTGAAGGATAACAAAGCACCAGGACCAGACGGGTTCACAGCCAAATTTTACAAATCTTTCAATGAGCTTCTCCTACCAACCATGTTAAAAGTATTTAACAATATGGCTAGTATAGGCGGAACAACAGATTCAATGGCAGAAGCTAACATTGTAGTTATTTCAAAAGAAGGTAAAGACCCCTTACTCCCAAAAGATTATAGACCAATTTCCCTCATCAACGTAGATTGCAAAATGTATGCGAAAATATTGGCCACTAGACTTAACGCATTTCTCCCACAACTTATAAGCAACTCCCAAGTAGGTTTAATTAAACACTGTATGTCGAACGACAACACCCGTCTTCTATGCCATTCTTCGAAAATGCGCTCTTTAACCCCACTCCTTCTATTGCTATAACCCTAGACGCAGAGAAAGCGTTTGTCAGAGTTTCGTGGTCATTTCTAAACCAATGCTTGCATTCGTTCGACCTCGGGGATTCCTTCTTAAAAATGGTCATTGCACTTTACGCGAAACCCACGGCACGTATTGCGATTAACGGTTCCCTCTCCGAGTCTCTCACTCTCCAACAAGGCACAAGGCAGGGTTGTCAGCTCTCTCCTTCACTTTTCCTGTTTGCACTAGAACCCCTTTTACAAGACATAAAACAAAATTCCGATATCGCTGGGATACATTTTAATAACATTAAGGTTAAGCTAGCTGCAAACGCAGATGACATTCTGATAGTCACAGAAAATCCTGGACCCTCTATTATGGCCCTGATGAACACAATAAGTAATTACTCTATACACGCAGGCTATAAGCTGAACAGAGACAAATCTGAAGTAAAACCCTTAAATATTCACTGTAAGAGATTTTAGGCAACTCAGGTCTGGTTTGGTAACCCGGTTATATAAAATACTTGGGTATCGAGTTTGGATGCAACATTATTGACACACTCCTCCACAATGAAACCTCTACCCTAGAGAAAATTAAGAAACTACTAGACAAATGGTCCCCCAAATTCATCACTTGGTGGGGCAGAAATGAACTATAAAAATTATGATCACCCCGCTAGTCAATTATCTCATCAACATGTTACCCCTTGTTCTAACAGATTAATTCCACCACAAACTAGATAACCTCATTTCTAAATGCATCTGGCAAACCAAGAAAGCTAGAATTGCCCTCAAAAAGCTCAGGCTAGATAAATCTCGGGGGGGCGTTAACCTGAACGATTTTAAATCATACCAAACTGCATTCTTAGCAAAACAGGGTTCCTACTGGTTCTTTCCTCACAGCAACTACATTTCAGTTTGGTTAGAAGTAGAAAAGGCCATCTTAGACAAACTAAACCCTCTTACCTTACTAACCACCAACTCTACAAAGCTAACTAGATCCAAATCTATATTCAAAAACACAAAAAACTCACTCCTAAAACTTGACAAGAATCTCAAATCAAGCACCAGACTCTCACACATGGAATCCATATGGAACAACCGTAACATTAAGTACAAGGGTAAACCTTTACACTTTGAGGCTTGGATCAATAAGGGTATCTTCTTCCCTCATCAATTAGAACGCTCCTCATATCCTTTATCTTTTACGGAAATACAAAATATATACGTTTAGATAATATGGAATTCTACTATTGTCTTAAAATTAAAACGGCCTTATCGAAATCTAAACTGCATAATTCTTCTCCATCTCTACCAAGCTTCATCACTAATATCAACAAGTTGGGACATCCAGTCTCCCATATTTATAAACTCCTACGGCCAAAAACCTCGAGCTTAAACAAAAATCTTATCACGTTCTGGGAACAACATTCTTCTAGCCCCCTGTCTGAGTCACAGTGGACCCAAATTTAGAAATCAATTACACACAATAAAATCTCCTCTGCCTTATCCCAAACAAAGCTATGGCTCATTCATAAAGCTTACTGGACACCGGCACGATTACACTCACAACATCTCCGTCCAGACCCGACCGTTGGAACTGCAAAGCTCTATCAACTTTCTGGGACAAGGTATTCACGTTTTTATCAAACCTTTTCGATTGCCAATTAAAAAGAGAATTCTCCTCCCTAATGGCTGGCTTTCTTAACACTGAGATAGAACACAAAGCAGATAAAGCGCTACTGGATCTCTTACTCACCTCTGCAATAAAAATTGTCCTAAACAACTGGAAGGACACAGACAAGTACTCCTTCAAAGGTTGGATTAATTGGATCATCCATATTAGAGGCGAAGACAATATCGCTCTCCAACAGTCACCTTGGAAATCGTCAGTCAGACATATCTGGGACAAGTTAGATAACTATTTCGCTACAAACAAACCACCTTGACATGCTCTTAGAGACGCTCTAACTTGTTTATTCCCCTTCACAATATGACCCTTACAATCACTAACACACATAAGGTTTTGATTTTCTCTCTTAATTCCACTTACGCCCATGACACACGAATGCTTATTTTAAATCATGCATGGGAAAGTAATCCGCACTTGCTTAACCCTGCTCTACCTCTCTTTACATCTGAACACATACTCGATTCTCAACCGGTTCACAGACCTTCAGGCCAACTATTGTTTCGATTTGTATTGTTTTTGTATTATTATCTATTATCTGTTTCTAGTTGCTTCTTTTATTTATTGCTTGCAATGGATCATATCATTTGCACCCAGTTATTGTTGAGTAACTTCACCAGTCTACAAACATATATCTACTTCATATATTTTTTTTATTTCTGTCTGTACATTGTTTGCTTTCTGAAAAGTCTTAATAAAATCCTTTGAACTCGTAGAAGTATCGATCAAAAATAAAGAAACCGCAAAGCAGTGGTGAATTTGATAAACATACGGCTAGCTCATGAGAAGTTTTCTTGGATGCTATAAGCATCAAACAGCATTCATGCAAAAACAGATCCAACCTGGAACACAGATCTAGCTAGGAAAACCCGGACAAATACGATGAAGGTGGGGTACTCTCAGGAAAGCAGAAGGAGCTCTTCTAGTTGAAAGGGCAACTAAATATTTAGGATTAGGGTTCAAACCACTTGGGATAAAACAAAGCTTCAGTGATCATTCATGAACTGAGAGAAATTTCACAACTTCTTGCACTCAATAAGATTCCCTTACAAGGTAGATACCCAAGATCAAGCGGTTTGAAGGTTGTCAGAATACGTCCAAGGAACTATGTCCTGCTACGTCATTAGATATAAAAAGTATATTTTCCTGTGTATAGAAATAGTATAGCACTATCTGCCAAGTTGGTCATACTCTGAACTTCTCTAGGAAATGTATTCAGTCCTAGGTTTGTTCCACTGTCGCAAATTTACAACCATAGGGCCATTTCGGGTCCCAGGAAATGCCATTCTGCAGGGTTCTAAAATGTGAAGGAGAAAAATAAGACAAGACTAAGTATGAACTAAGCCATTCACAAGATTCATATGTGTGGACTTAATTATCCACCAAGCAAAAGCTAAAGGGATACACCATCAGTACAGAGCTAGCACTGATGCATACAAAAGGTAATAAGAATTAGGCAACCAGTAAAAAATTAAAGCAAATACAAGACTTAATATGCCTTACTGGGTGATGTTCAATTGAGGTGGGAAATAAGAAACTAGCTGAATCTTTTGCTTCTTACACTTACAAATGTTTCTAAAATTCAGCATTAAAGAAGAATGGGGTTATGATAGGAGGAGATGAAGGCCTAGCCCATGCTATTTGCATTGCTTTTGAAGTGGCAAAAGTCAAAGGTAATTCCCGCTGGCTAGGATATAGTGGGAAAGGCCCAAATCTCTGAGGTGCTGATGCTACCCCCATTGCTTCCAGATTTGATGGCAGATCCTTCTCATATCTTGCCCCACTTCAATGGAAAAAGTTTCCTCTGCAAATCCAGTTGTGCCAGGATCCTTCAAAGTTCCAAAAACTTAAGACATAGATGTTCTACTGACTATTCTATCTGCACTTTGCTGCTCTTGGTCGCCAAAAGGCAAGAAACACCTCCGGAGGTGAGCCACCTGTACTATAACAAATGCCTTTAACATAACATGCCCTACCCCCACACACTACTATATCACTCTCTGCCAAGAAAAGAGATGCAGGCTGCAAGCCATGCTGGAGAAACAACATGCTGGACATACTGGGTGTTGCATCCAGGATAGTTTGGAGACACAGAGAAGGTTTTTTTGTTTAACATAAGAAAGATGACAAGGACACAAGGGGTAGCTGCCTAGAATCAAGAGGGTCGAAAAGCCAAAAGCAGATGCTGTCCCTGGCACCCAAGTTCATGCTTTCATCTCAAACATGCAATTATTGAACTGAGGGTTATGGTGCGAATCATGACAAATAAGAGGGAACAGTACCTGCAATAATTACAGCAGCACCAGATTAGCCCCTCTAAGAAAGGAGGGTGTGACACTGGATTATGAGAGCACAAAAGATCACAATTAGGTGGGATCCAGGGTGTTCCAGGAGTAGCCACCCTGGAGAAGTGATCTCTGAAGAGGCTGTCATACCAAGAGTCCACCAGAATCCCAGATGGGCCAGACGTCTAGTGATGAATTCGTATTTAGTTATGACAGCTAAGGCTAAAACAGTCATCCTACTAGGGAATATCAAGAAGCTGAAATCCCAAATCACATACATGGGCTCCAGTGAAACAATAATTTATGACAGGAGTTTCACAAACAAATGTCACCCAGTCAATTTCCTCCTGAATAAAGAAATCTCTGTCCACATCTGAGACCAGTAAGTCTTCAGATTTAACAGAATGTGCCAGTGCAGCGGAGAAACGCAAAATTGAGCATTGTCTTACAGGAGGACGGATACCTACAAACTACACTCCATCTTGCAGATAGCTTGCTCCAAATGGAAACTAAATAAGGGACAGGGTGATTTTTTGCCAGCACAGGAAAGGGCCAAATTTTTGAAGTGCCACTGTTTGAATCCAAGCCATATCCCCCACCAAAGACACAATGATGTGGTCCCTAATAAAGACCCTTGCGACCTTGCAATAACCAAATGTCCAGCTCAATGACTAATGAATCATCTGATGCTCTCTGGACCAAAACTTTGTTTTGGTTAAAAGAGAAAGCGGGTTACACCATTGTCTGGTCACAGGGCTTGCAGAATATAAAAAAGTGGAAGACTAGGGCTCACAGTTTCAATGTGTGGTGGTAGACTGTGTCAGACAATTCATTTTGAGATGGCATCAGACTTTGACACACTACCTCCAATTGAAACTTCTGGTGTGATATAGCAAAAATAGCAAAATGGTTTCCCCTTTCCGCCACAATTAAAAGATTACAAAATATCAACCCTCTTTTCCCCTTTCATCACTGAGGGTGTATTTCCACTAATCTTCTCAGAACAAGTGGCCATGCTCAATAGTTTCTTCCATTTTTGCATCTGAATTGCAAAATGTATTTATTATAGAAAATGTGGGCTAAAATGTTTATTAGTCTGCATAATATTGCATAACTTCCTACTCCGCTGTTTCATCAATGTATTCCCTATTGCTTTTAACATAACAGATTTTATATTTGACTCACTGCACATGACAATTATTGTTCATGTTTGTGTTTGAGAAAGGTACTAGTTGCCAAATGCAATAAAATTAAAAAACAGCAAAGAAATCGGTGTCACCCAAGACTTGGAAAGTAGTAGGTAGGGATATCAATCAAGATATCAGTCGTGCATTCTGGCAAAGTTGAGATTGTCATCCGAGGCTAAGATGTTCTACTTCAATTAAAGTGACTTTGCAAAGACCTTTTTGGAATATTGGAACAATCAGAAAACCTGAAGAACTAGTTCATCCTGGCAGTTCTCGGTCAGTTGAAATTTCCATGGAATCTAGTGGTTCAATAGGTCTCCTGAAGATAGATTAATTGGACTGTGAATATTGGTGCATATTGGGTAATACATATACACTTATCAAAATATTTCTAAGGGAAAGGCGGAGGAGACTGGAAAGGCCATTTCGATGCAGCATCAACAAAACTTTGGTTACTGGTGAAGTTTCTCACCGTCACTCTGTGTGCTCTTTTCCTCCTTTCCTACACTCTTCAACCCTACTCTACGCATAAATATGTATTACGTGATGGGAATATGTTTTAACGCTCAAGGGTTGTTTATTATGGAGTAGGGAACAAAACAAAATACACTGCTCATTTTAAGTTGAGAGACTTATTCAGATAAGTGGGAAGTTTATAATTCTATAGGTGTATTACACAATGGTATGCTTGTAACAATCAATTGATTTTAGTTACAATGAAGTGCCTGACGAAAAGCAGCCTTCACTAGTGACCACCAGTACAGCAGTTCTCAAATCCTGAAGCTAGATGGTCTAGTACCTAGAACGCTACTTAACCCAATGAGCTTCTGGCCAGAAAGGGTTACTTGACATGAAGTCTTCCTGAGATTTATTGTAAATCTGAGAAAATAGCATGGAAGCAGTTAAGCATTGGGTTTCTCATCCCCATATTGATGAAGGCACTTAAAATACGGCTCTTGGGGAAATAAAGGATGTGGTATAAGTGGACACAGAACCCTGTATGTAGAGTTTGGAAAAATACTGCTGAAATCAAGACACAGTGAATCAATGTCCGTTTGTGACCACAAACATTTGGAGTCGGAAGTAACTAAGTATATACATTGTTAAGTAACAAAGATTTCTGGAATTTCTTTACCTCATGTCCGAGGCCAATCAAAAAGAGTAGCTCCCGCACCAAGGCACTAGTTCTCAAGACAATATAAATCTTTTAAAAAGTAAGGATTGTTGTGAATTTCAGCAACAAACAAAATGGCTTACAGCCAGTTTTAGCAATCATAAAAGCAAAATGTACTTAATTTACAAATCTCTGCATCACTTGCACAAAGAAAAGCATAACAGAGTAGGATTGCACTAAGGCATAAACAGAAGACAGGTCATGTGAGTCATGGTACACTTAAGAGCTTGTGGCATTTGAAGAACATACTTAAAGCTTTAGAGGTCTGGCACTGGAGGATATCTGAAGCAGTTCCATCCATAAACTCACATGAATCATCGCAGGAAAATACCATCATTTCAGAATTGCAATGTGCCTTAACTATTACATACAAGTAGTTAACACAACATGTCTCTTGTCATTTAAACACATATTGACAAATTAATTAGTCAGCACCAGATGGAGGCACTAATTAACACATATATAAGTGTACTGTGATAATACTTTGATCCATCGATTTTGCCTGAGAAAATGTGTTAGTTCTGGACAGTATCCATATCATAGGATTCTTTTTCTGCTTGTGAAATCAAAGTTCACAGTTTCAATCCACGGGATAGAGTCTCACTACTGTTAACTGAATTATGTATCAAGTTTGAAGATTCTTCCTATACTTGATGCTACTTCTGTGCTTCAACGAAATCCAGCAGAACTGCATATTTGCATTTTCAAACAGAATAGACAGCATCTGGCCTTCAAATGAAAAGCTTCATTTGTGTGAAGTGTGCCAGGTTTGTGTGCTTGTAGAAATGTAACAAACCACTTTCCAGAGCCAGGAGAACCCACACAGTAAGCTACTTTAGTGATCAAGAAACCTTCACAAAATTGAAATCACTGTGGGCTTGCTCAGCCGCTCATCCTTCTCAGGAAAAAAAAGGAGGAATCCATTTAAAGAATAATGTGTGGGAAATTTGTTAGACAGAAGAGCAGTTATATCCAATTACCTATCCACTGCAGCAAATATGACCCACACCACTATATTATTTGGCCTGCTTCTAAAGATTTAGTAGTAAGGTGCTGCTGGTAATAAGTAAGTCAAAATTAAGTGCTATCTCTCAACAAACCATAGTGTTGCTGTGCCATAGTCACGTGTACACAACCATCTGCCAGCCATCCTTCTCTCTTCAGTAAGATTAAAACTTTGCTTGGACACATAAAACTCTACTTATACTACAAAACTTATTCTTGTCCAAACTGAGTTCTGTTTCAATTTATGTCTGAAATACAGACATAAAAGCAATTTTAACTTAGAAGACTGAAAATGTTAAAAATATTAGCATTTACTGAGGAAAAAACTGTCGCTCTGTAGGACAATTCGAGTTTGTCACATCCTCTCCTAAGCTTTTCATTTAGTACGGTGATGGGAAATTATGTAACTGGCCGCATTAAACCTTAATTAAGTGAACATCCAAAATGCATTTACATCAGGATTTTGTCCTAGTCAAACATTAGATACTGATGATTAGTGTTTATGACAACGTGCGGCATCTTGCCTACTGGGATATCAGGTGGTTCTGTTGTAGCTAAATCTATCTGTAGCATTTAATTCTTTGGACACCCCCACAGTCCTGAAAATGTTCAGATGAGGGTGGGAGTCCATTGAAGTGGATTTCCCATTTGATAATTTAATCAAATAAGTAGACAATTTCGCCAACATTTCCACTCACTGGACCACTGAAGACGTGAACAATGCACATCACAATTCAGTAGCCAAATCTATTCCTTAACACAATCCAGAAACTTGAGATCTTTGAATACAAGCCAAACAGATCCTTTTCAATGTTTTCAACTGATTAGGGACAGACATCTAACGTGACAGTGACACCGGATCGCTTACTTGGCTCTTCATACAGTGTTTAGCGGAAAACCGACATAGGCTCGTTTATATGAGTCGTTTATATATGCGGAAACTCCATATTAAGGAAAGAAAAATTGGTTCAACAACAATCTCCCAGCCATTGAAGAGACATCTAAAGGAAATGGAGTACACTTCAAAAATTAATAGAACATGCAGCGTTCTGGATATGCACTGAAGGGAACGAACTCGCAATCACAAGACCGCAAACATATTACAAGGCTGAACGTTAAATGTGGAAAAAGCTCTACAGTTCTGCTTCTGGTCTACAATACTCTTGTGGCTCTATTTAACTAGAACATTATAATTTTCTAGTAGTCTGACCAACTTTATTAGGGCCAATTGCACAACATCTACGCCAAGTCCAACCACTATCTATGAAGGAAGACTATCATGCCAGGCACTCTCATCTGAGTTAACCCAGACCTAAGAAAACAACAGCACACAGCTCTAATCTGCCTTCAAAAAAGCATCTCTATTTCCAGAGAAATCTCCAATGAGAAGGTGACCTAAAACTCACCAATTCCCTCAATGTATATTGACGGCGGTTAAATGCAAGGATATGATTTTTTCCACTCTAATTAAATATCTATATACTGCTTCTGGCTGAGTTAACTCAGAGGTACGAATTAGATTTCCAAATGTATGCCAATTATACAGAAATGGTGGTACAACAGGACAAAGGGTCAAAAAACAACTGTCTGCTCAACATTTAGGTGAGGATGCGGCAAAGTATGCTTTCTCTGAATGGTCCTAAAACAGAGGCACTATTTGTTGTTGGCTCTACTTTTATGGTGGTACTTTTTCAGTGGCCACTGAAAAGTGGAAGCCACCATTACATCCTAATCAGTTAAGCACATGATCATATGGCTAGATCATAAAGAGTCTAAAGTAATCAGCAAATTACAGAAGTGGTTACATTTGATATATATCACATCTGTCTGCCGCACTGTACCATAATTTATTCTACTGATCCTTCCCTCTACACACACTACCAGAGCTCCCCTATGCCTCCCTTTCCCCGGTCTTCCCAGCGTTTTTGCCACACTAGTGTAATTTCCCCTTCTGGTCTCTCCTTTCACACTTACCCCGGCTCATGCTCCATCACAGCTCCCCTTGACCTACTTTGCCCTACTTGTCCACGCCTGGTGATTTTTCCGTGTAGATCTACCTGTCTGCCATTATTTTCTTTTATGGTCTTTCCCTCCTCACCCATCCCAGTCAATGCTCCATCAAAGATTCTCTGTGCCTCGTTTCACCACTATCCCTACCAGATACTTCTGACCCAATGTGACTTAAGTTAACCTTTTGGTCACCATTCCATCATCCTCCAATCCAGCCACTTAAGATTCCATGGGCCTTTTGGGACTAGGCTGGCGGGTTCAAGTGAGGCAGACCCCAGGCCTGACATCTCAATGATTCCTGTTCAACATATAAGCATTACACATCTTACAGAACCTACCTCTAGGAACTGCTGCTTCCTTCCCATTCACCAATAAATCACCATCAGTAGTCACGTAAACACTCATTGAAAGCAGTCTATCCGCTAGTCCACCCTCTCCCCATAATATTTCAAGAAAATTACAGTCACCTACCATGTGCAAAATTTAGCTTTGGCTAAACGTCAAACACATCGCCAGAATTGGTTTGATTACCTGCTTTGCTGAGAGAACCCCTAACCTCTAAAATGGACTAACTCTACTCTTCCACAACCATCCACTAGAGGGTGAAGCTCCCTATTGAATACTGTACACATGGCATGTTATCTGCAACTCCAGAGTTGGACATCTCCTTGATTGGATTTAATATACTACTCGCGGATTGCTTAAGAGTACTTCCAGCGTTTGGGCTTCTGTCACTCCTCGGTGTACCCTTATAGAATTTCCCAGGTTGCTTTATCAGAGCTTATTCTAAATAGCCACCTGCAGGGGTTTGGCTTTCTTTTGCTATTGGGTTGACTCTATTACGTGGTAGACCCTACAGATTCATACCATTAAGTACCCACAAGCGAGCCTGCATTTATTCTCACAAACAGAATAAAAAATATTCAGAAATATCTACTTGATGTCATAAGTGAAGAATTTCTCAAACCATATGAGAGAATAAAATGAGTGATGAAGATCTCTGAAGAGAGAATGCACCCCATTACTGTTTGAAAATGCAAACATACCATTCATATTGCACAAAAACTATGTATCTCAAAATCAACCAGTCAAGTTAAATCTTACTTGTGGGGAATTATGGGTTGCTGGAACAACTGATGTCACAAGCAAACAAATGTGAAGGAAAGCAATCATTTTTTTAAAGTGTACTTTTTGCCAACTTAAACAGGTGTTGATTACTATACAAGATTTGTGTATGCAGAATTTGAGGAACAGCGCTCAGTATGCGAAATGTGTAAAGCAGAGAAAGAAAATTAATATATATTAGTCTCAAATTGAGCTCATGATCATGTGTTTGGCACTACCTGCTTTGAAGGGGATGTCATTCTTGCTACTATACAGTTGTCCCTGAACTGTGGTCTTAACTCCAAGCCATGAATGATAAAAGCAAGCCTAAAAGAACTAAATCCACGCCGCGCTGGACACCCCTGGACAGTGCTAAGGTAGGAAAACTGTATCAACCACCAATGAAGGTTACGTCACAGGTGGTCTTCCATTTTTCAATATGGTTGTCCTCAAAATAATTCACAATTTTAAAAGAGCAGCTACCTTTCAAAATAGCGTAATATCTGCACAAAACTGCGTTTCAAGCATGGATGAATAAAACAAGGACAATTTATTAAAAAGCACCCAATGAAATTTTTGATGCAGGTGTTACCTCTGCTTCACAGCAAATCTTCTAAAAAATGTACTATGTGTGCTGAGAACTTCCTTGGAGCAAGCAAGCTGCCAATCTCTAGCACATAATCAGATGTCAAATTGAGTCCAAATTTAAGGCATCTTGCCTGTGCCCCAAACCTTCTTCGCCTGACCCATTAGGGCTTAGTTCCCCTAACTGAGGTTTAACAGTAATCAGGGTTCTCTTTAAAATTTTATTAATTTGTGTTTAATGTCAGGCAGTTAAAAGACAAACATTGTGTGAAAACGTAATGGGGAGACATACAGGTATGGTCGACTGTGGAGTCTGCAATGTTACCGTGTGGACTAACAGAACAAATAGTGACAAACTGCAGTGTTAAAGGATTAATACAATTGTCTGTCATTATAAAACTATATAATTGAATGTGCATTGATTATTATATAAATTGATGCTGCTCCTGTGACCACAAATACCTCTAGCATCAAAATTATTGGCTACCTCAAACACAATTTAACTGTGTTCATGCTTTTGTCAACTAGATTCTATCTCACTCCACAAATATAATCCCTAGAGAGCCTAAAGGGCTTCATCTTGTTGCCATGTGGACTGGACAGCTTATGTTACATCTGCCCAACACCAGTTAGCTACACTCAAACATGCAATATTAGGAGAAGCGTAAGCTGAAAAAAACCATTAAGGTAACTCATTTTTATCTTTAGCCACATAAAGTACTGTGTGCATTTTACTACAACCTACTTTACACTTACCCCTTTGTCTCCCCGTGCCTTTGAATTGAATTTCACAGTTTTTAACCGGGCCCGTTCTTTCTTCTCAACCCTGAAACGAATACTAAGTTAGACTTGTGGCATAAAAGTTTGTGCATATCGGGGTACTACTTTGGTACTCGAGAGTCACTAACAATCAAGCTTTCATTAAAGGAAACACAAAAATGGGTGGAACATTATGCAGCTTAACATGCAAGACAAGAGACCTGTAGACATTGAATGCATTGTTTACATTAACATCTCTGAAAAGGATAATATAACATTAAAATCTAATGGAACCATTGACAATTTTGTTACCATAACGTCTTCTTTGATACTAATGACCAGTATAAAAGACTTCCATATGGTGAGTTTTACTGACCAAGTTAGATAATTACCATTTCAGAAACAAGAATCCAGACACCGAGTTGAAACGGAGTGGTGTATTGTGGAATATACTGGATAACACTCAAACTCCAGTATTTTTTACTGAGCTATGTTATGACTCAAGAGACCTTCCACAATGAACAAACACCAGACATTCTAAATGGTTCATATTGTGACTGAACAGATATTCCAAAATAAACAAACTCCAGTCACGCTAACATGCCCATGTTGTTACTAAAGAGACCTTCCTTAATAAACTTCAGCGACTTTAACTGTTCCATATTGTTGACACAAGCCTTGCGTTTTCTGCTTATATCCCCTGTATTTATTCATGTATTCGTATGCACATTTTTCATTCATAAATGTGTGCTTCATTTAGTCATAACTACACATTTATCATATAATGTTTGTGTTAATGTAAGGCGACAGTGTCCCAATAGTTCAAACATATCTATTAGTGTGAATCTGCAAAAGAATTTGTATGCGGAGCCTTCGTTTTACACCATTAATCACAAGGTTTAGCCTTTTTCATGATAACCAGAGATGGTTATTTACGCCTGATAACGACAAATCTTAAGCTGTCCTTGAAAGCCTCGTGTGAGCTGTGTATTGGAAAGATCCTAACTGAAGGACACGGACCCAGAACCAGGCGTTATATACATATTCTCAGCTTTAAACACCATCACAGAACGGACTGCAACCTTCTCAAAGCACAGTAGCTGACTGAAAACATCTTTGTTATAGACCCATGGTATGCATTTCGGAGGCCACCAAACAAAACTCAAATGGACACGTTGGTGATAAGAAGGCTTACCTAGGGGCTAGAAAGAGAGGACTTCATCATAAATTGGGTTTAAACATTCAATGCCTTGATTTAAAGACCACTATCAACAATGTTGCAATTCATGTCAATATATTGTTTTAACAGTTTGTTTTAATACCACTATGCTTATTTACATAACATCTATTCATATAATCTGCACTACATTACAACATTCATTTTTTTTATAAAGCCTTCTAAAATATATAGTGTGGATTTCTTGTGAGTGTTCACAAGAAGGAAAAGAGGCTTCAGAACTCACTAATATACATAATCCTGCAGTCCTACAGGGCTGATCGTTACCCTTCAAGTTATTCATGGGAGGTTTGTGTATTGCAGTCTGCCCGGTTTCAAGACTCGGGTTGGAAAGTTGGCTAAGGCTGTGCTTTCCAGATGGTCTTGGATATTTAAAACTGGGCCATATTTACTGGTAAGCCTGCAGAAAAATACTACCGATGCCTTCCACATAAACTCCACTCCCTCCAAATAGCACATGTTGTGACTAAAGAGCCCCACCACAAACTCTAGTCTGGTGTTGCTTGTGTTCCGGTCTGGAGGGGACATGGCGCGCCTGTTCCTATTGAAGCAGAACCAAGACTGATTTGCCTATTGAAGGTCTCTGTCTAGAGTGACATAGCGGGCAAAAAAATGGACTGCACAGGGGCTTAAGTAATTGCTAGCCACTGAAAGCCAATCAAGCATTACATCCATCACACGTGGTACATGTTTGTTGCTTACAGAGGGCTGCATCTGAATGCAGAGATCGTATAGTGTGATGAGGAGGGTGGTATGGCTGACTGGGGGAAATACTGCTAAGAAACCACGTCATATCAAAGCTCCACCATCCGCCATCGTTATCTTTACCTCAACCAGAAATCAAGTGAACGTTGATTTCATATTCTGAGCTGGAGGGAGCCTGACTGAGTAGAGTTGAGAATGTTAGTGCTCTCTCATAAATGTTTGCCGAGAAACATGACAGATAATTTTTTCAATGTTGTAAAATGTTTATTTGATATGCAATATTAAAATACTGATCTTTTAATACAAACAATGTACTCATGCAATGGCTTACAAGATCGTACTAAACAGATTCCTCTTGTATGAAACACAATCACAATGATAAATGTGCCTTTAATTTGTGAAGTGATTCAAATCTAAATGCATGTCAAGGCTGCATCATTTCCACCCCACATGGACGTGATGGCAGCCAAGTCATGCATTCCTATTCTGTGAAGGCCAGAAAAGGGAATAAGTACTATCCTAACAATATAGACCATAGGTCGGATTCAAAGTTGTTTTTGCACCCAAGTTCACTCCGGACGAAGACCAGCCATATGTAAATCAGACTCGGTCAAGCTCCAATAGGAATAGCCGAGCATGTATTGCCAGGCCATGTCAACCCTCTAACCAGAAACACATTTAACCGCACACCAGTTTCTGCCTCCCTGACTCCAGCTTCAATCCAATGGCACGGTAAGCACACTGGTGCAGGACCAAAACTGGTTTGCATATAGCTGTTCTGAAGCGGGACAGTGGGATAAAAAACAATGTAAGAATACATTATCAAGTATTCACCAGTGGCTGAGATTAATTCAAGCATTCCACGCACCACTGTTTGTTTCTCTAAATGAGACTCGGGAGGTGCAACAGGTGTGTCCAGATGAGGGTCCCATGCTCACTATGCTAAAGGACTCAAGCAGCACCACACAAATGAACCCCAATTAGGACGAAAGCAGTCTGGGGGTGCTTGTGTTTCCCATCTAGAGGAAACCTGGCCTGGAAGTTTGGGCAGCCTGTTCTCCTTTTGGAGCAATACCTAGATTGATTTGCATATGACTGGGCTCTTTCTGGAATGGAATAGTGGACAAAAATAAGATGGACTAAGTAATGACCATTGGCTGACACCAAGTAAAGCATTATCTATAGGAAGTGCTAAATCCAAACTAGAATCCATGGGTGGAACTATCCTGCTGTTGGATTTTTCTATCTGGAATTTAGAAATTTCTCAAGAAATCCGAGGATTTTCATTTTTGGGCCAACTCTTAGTCAGGGCACTGATCTCTGGCTTGTAGACACCAAGTAACTTTGTTGTTGCTAACAAATGTCTTTTAGATGTGTTAGAGAAAGTGGCAGGAGCCGATGTGGTACCAGGATACTGGTAGGCAGGACAACACAACCAGTGAGAACAGATACATGCATGGTGGCAGGTGTAGTCTAAGGTTCCTCCACACCACTCCTAAGCAGCTGAAAAGGACAAGCACCGATGGTTCAGCAGAGGACAAGAGGACTGTCGGCTGAAGGTCAGCAAGAAGAGATGATAGAATAAAAGCAGATTTCAGCTCTTCTGATGACTGCGCCTCTCTTCCTGAGCCGCCTTGGCCTTTGAAATGCCGATACTGCCCCAACAGCACTAACCATACGGATGTTCATAGGGATGAAACAAGGACGGAAAACTTGTGGATGCGTTCGGCTCTAAAGCATGAGGGTGATTTCCATTAGAAAGGTCCCAATTAGAAAAGGAACTAAACAAAGCTCTGCTCTTCAGGCACCTTTTGAAGATCATGTTTGCCAATTATTCGTCAGTCTGTTGTCAGTACTAGGATTAACAAAACCTTTAGGTTATTGGGTTATATACCATAAAAAAAATAAAAGCAATTATAAACATCCAATAATCGACTGAGTCTGTTGTGAAAGATCCAGGTGAGTAAAATATAAGAAATATAAGTTGGGAGAATTATAAGGAACTTAAGAAAAATATATTGACTAAGAACATTAGGTACCCCTACTCCCCTCAGAATTAGCATTCAGAGTGAAAATCACTTTAAATTTCAATGTACACACTTTCACTTGAAATCATTTATCAAATAATTTCTATTAAGCCCTGTGTTGCATGGACCAATTTGTTTCTAAAATGAACAAATTACCCAGTACATATGAAGAATATGATTTTAAAATAGAATCCCTGGAAGGCTGTTTGCAAAAGTAATCATGTTACACTGGTGATAACTCTCTAAGGTTCACCTAATCATTTCTCTGATTTTTTAAATGTAAGAACATGTTTCCACATGAGGCTGTGTTTCTATTTTCACAATTTAGGAAAGATTATTTTTCTTTCAAGCGGCTCGCACTCTGAAAAATGGGTTTGCTTACCTCCGCTTGCTAGGAATAACTCCAATCTCCTCACTTTCTCCATCCGGCATCACCTGCCGGGCCTGCCACCATTCATCGTCGGAAGCATTGACAACATGCAGGATATCGCCAAAATTAAAGTTCAAGCCTTGGCTGGGCAAGCCACTGTCTTTAGTCTTGTCATAGTCAAAAAGTGCTCTGAAATCAACAGTAACATACAGTTACTACTCACTTACATGAAAAATCCAAAGGTTATTTAATGTTATGAGAAACAGCAACGAAGCAAAGTAATGAGACGCAGAGAGTTTACATTCCCTGAACAACGTTTTTCATGGAGTACAGTGTAAGGAGCTTTACAAACAGTTTATTTGAAACCTGCATGGCCAACAAATATTCTTGTGTCTATATTAGAACATCTACCGTTAGTGGATGAAACTTTCTAATCAGTGCTTAGTTTATGCTGATAGTGCACGGTGGTGGCCACAGGCCCTCCTTTTAGGGGAGTTAGTTTTCACGGTCAGACTTTGAAGAAAGTCAAATGCAGAAAAGGGAGAAAAAATGAGCTAGGAAAATATTAAAACCGGGACAAAGGGAGAAAGCAGGAAAGAAAAAAGAACCTTCAAGAGTGAGATAAAGAGACAGGAGGTGTAGGGTGATGGACGAAAGAAGAATAAGGTAGTTTTAAAACTAGGGAGCCCTGGAATTGGCCAACCCCACCATTAGGCAGCACTAGGTTCTTAAGAAAAATTTCGGTCTTGGCACTTTAAAGAAAAAAATTAATTAAACACTTTTTTAATTGCATTAAAACCCTCATGCTTCTGGCTAATATGGTCATGTAATGCCGCTGTCTTGTTATAGGTTCTCTCCTGTAGTTCGGACAAAAAACTCGGACAGAGTACCCTTAACGGTTGGTTTACCTGTTAGCAGTGGGCTAAAATACTACAGCAAAAGCAAGGAGAAATCTGTTAACAATGTATTCTCCTTTCTTTTGGTTATTGAACACTTTACAAAGAGTGTAAAATAAGGTCTACCCTTTTCTCCTTTGACTGACAGCAACACAAATACTGAATTATCAATCTTGACATGGGCGAGGAGTCATACAGTTAAGGGCAAAATTTGTGATTTAACAAGTTCCACTTGAGAACATTTCCATGGCATGTTTGTGAACATTATTTTGCCCACTCTTTATGCAACGCGAAACAAAGAACTAAATGTTAGGAAGGGCAGTTTTTGCTGTCATTCTTTTTCACCCTGGCTAGGTCACGTCGGAGCCCATAGAGGAGAACAGTTGAGGGGGATGATCTTCTCTGCATGGATTTGTTGCATCTGTGGACAGCTGTATTTACAATGGGATGACGGAGGAGCTAAATGGGACCGGGTGGTGGGGTTGAGGGGACATCAACAAGCCCAGAGTGGACGACCAGCAAGCTTACATGCAATAACCTCTGTCCTGAGAGCGAGTATCTGGGAAAGTAATGGAACAACCACAAAGTTACGACACTGGTCTGACCTGAGCTATAAAGAGTGAAAGTTGAGGAGGTAGATAAGGGTGACCAGCAAGTGCTCACACCTTGCCATCTATGTTGTAGCAGGAGACTATGGAGCTGCTGAAGAAGACAATAACTCTCCACACTGTACAGAATCAACACAAATGGAGTCTGTCACAAATGGCGAAGCATGAACAAATCGTACTCTTGTCTGTAACTATGAGGAAGCAGTGCCTAATTTGAGCCGGTGGCTGTTGCAGGCAGGGCCCACTGCCACTCATTTTTGGGGACCAGCACTTATTTTTCCTTATCAGACTTTGAGCAAGAGAGGAAAAGCAAAAGGTGGAAATAAAAAGAATAAAGAACACGAAAGAAAAAGATACTATGCCAGGGAGTGTCTGGTGTTGGATGAAAGTGGCAAGAGGTGGAATCAAGAATACGCAGCCTTAGTATTCTACACCTCTGACATTTGATAGAATGGGTCGCTGGCTTTTCAGCAAAAGTTTGGGCACCGGCACTTATTCTTTTACAAATTAAAGCACTACGAGAAACCCAGAATGCACTTTATTACTTAATAATTTATTTCAGTAAGTGTAATACACTATTTTGACTCTTCAGACTATAACTCTGGGGGAGCCTGAAAATGATTTTCTACCACATTGAAAAGAACATTTGCAGCTATTTAGGAGGGATTGCTTCAGTAGGAATTTGGTGTTTAAAAAAATATAAAACTGGCAAATGAGACTGTTTTTTTCACTTCAAAAACTTTTACCACCATCTCTGGGCTGCACATTGGATAAAGATATATCTTAAAATATTTTTTTCTCATGCAGCCCTTTTATTTATATTACAGAGAATATGTGCACCGCATGCTGTGAAATAATCTTTTTGTACTTTATAATGTTGGACTTCACACTGTACGCCAATAATGAAAGACTTCTGTGCCAGCATAACAGCCTGTTGCCTTCCCCGTTAACTCTGGTTCGTTGCCATGGGAACGTCCGGGATACATCTGTGCACAATAAATATTTTAGCACTCATTCATTAGGTAAGGGGCACTGTCACAGTCAGTGGAAACACGACACATAGGAAGCGCAGCCTGTTCACTGCGGCTGTACAATGCTTTCACTTAACTTGCCCTGTTAGGGCGCCTCGTCCACACGGATATGTTCACAGATAAAGCAGTGTAAAGAATGGTTCTGTATGATCGGGAGCATCCTATCCCAGTTGTTCCAGCCCACTCTTCCTTTCCACACCCCACTGGCTGGACTACGAGTCTGAGGATGCGTCCCATCCGGCTGGTAGATTCAAGCCTGGGATTGAGTGTGGTATCAGTCATTGCAAGGCTAACCGGTACCGTAAACAGAATATAGAAGCTGTTTAAAATGTAGTGTTTTGGTGTACGTGTACAAGAACCGAGAAAGGTTGTTCTCACGCCTTGTACTATCTAAAGGCCTTCGGCAAAGAATCTAGCCACGAAAGTGAGGGAGGTGGGAAGGAGTGAGTATTTCACGTGCAGCACATGCACTTCTGTTGGAATAGCATGAACACCCGTGGGTGCTGCTAGAACGCTGCGCTACCCCTTTCCGCACACTTGGAATAACACATGCTTCTCGGGTTGTCTTCTTCAAAAGAGCAGGGCAGTAGAGAGGCCCGGATTCTTTAGTGATTGCATTTAGTTTTTATCTCTCCATCTAGAGAGCTCCAGCCCTACCCCTGCTTCACTCTGACTCGGGAAGGAGTTTACACCGAGTCACGGTTCCGAATATTGCCATCAGTCAAACTCCCGCTGGTTTACTTCCCTCGAATAATCTTCACAGGTAAAACCTGCTGGCGTTTGTGTAGGAAAAACAGCACCACTCAGATTCTGGCACCTGGGAATGAGGGGGAAACACAGTGTCTGCTGTCAAGAGGTGCAGCGCACTAAAAACGCCGCTTGAACATACTGCACCCCGTGGCATCACCTCCTAAAGTATTCATTTGCATTGAATTAAAGATAGGGTGACTCCGCAATTGCCCAGCAGTGCTGTGTAAGCCAGCATCACTGCCCATGACTGCAGGCACCAGCAGAAAGGAGCACAGGGAATGGTTTAGCAAGGTGTGTAGGTAACTAGCTCACCTGACGTAGAGGGAGCGCTTCTGGCTGGTGCGCAGAGACCCCGAGCCCGAGCTGATACTGCTGTTCATCATCTGCTCCCGGAGATCATGGATCTTTGCTTCGAAGCGGCTGTATTCTGAAAGAGAGAACAGGAGGATGAAATGCGTGCCAGAACGGACAGTCACCCTACAGACCCTTTCTGTTCACGCACTGGCGGGCTCAGGTGGCCAGCCCCAGGAGGAAATGTTGTACACTGTGCTACAGCACGACAAGTCCATCTACCAGATATATTATCGTTTGTATGCTGCTCTCGGTAAAATATTACAAAAAATACGGAAGTACACTTATGTTACATTCACATTTACCACAACCATGTATTTCATCAGATACACTGAGGATACCTACATTGATATTGTTAATCAGAATATGTACCGTGATTATATTTTTTTTAAAAGCCTAACGCTTAAGTCAAAGCCACATTAAGTTTGCACAAATGTACATCAAGAAGAAGAAAAAAACATACAAAGCCATGCGAGAGCCTGAGGGGGTTGGAGTTCTGGGAAGTGCATCTTAGTGTTATCGATTCTGTACATCAGGTATTTAAGGGCTGATGGATTCAATGCAGGTTATCTTCCAGCACTTATCCTGAAAGCATTCCTTATAAACACATATAAGTACTTTCCTATTATCTTGCATATCCATCATTTAATAGCAGGCTGCACCAACACACAAAGCCTAATTTGGCTGGTATTTAATATTCTCTGCAAGTTTCTTTGGGTCACAAATTAGTGTTGTGCAACACCTTGTATGACAAACACATCGTGATGCGAAAACGTCGTCTTAACCATGCAGAGCGAAGCGAATGTAAATGGAGAGAAATTGCAAAGTGCTCATTAAAAAAAAAAAGCTTGCCTCACTAACATACTTACGTCAACAGCCTGCCCGGGTAAAATTCCTCTTCAGTTGGTCTCCTTGATGCACACTTGTCAGCCCCGTTTAACAGGGAGAAAAGCTCTTTGCCGCCGAGTCCGCTCTTCCGAGGTCCGCGCGACACAAATAAAACACCGCGCTCCCGTCAGAGCCAACGACTGGGCTCCCGAGCGGCCGGTGCCCACAGCAACGCGCCGGCAGAGGGCGCACGCCGGCCTCTCTCCTCTCAGAACACTTTCTCGCTCTTCGACAAATCGACGGCAATGTTAAAATATAAATACATTTACCACCTGCTGCTGTATCTTTTAAAGCACCGAATTTAAATAATAGACACACTTTCCCACCTAAATTCACAGTTACCGGACACACCCTTGCAACGCATCTAAAAGAAAAAAAGTGTTAAGGTAATAGTAATAAGGCCAGGGTTAATGTTAGTAATATAGATGGGACGGGTTTTAGTGCTTTTTCCTACCTAAATTCACAGTAACCGGACACAACCACGCAAAGCATCTTTAAACAAAAAAAAGGGTTAGGGTAATAGTAATAAGGCCAGGGTTAATGTTACTAATATAGATGGGACGGTTTTTAGTGCTTTTTTTATTTTTTCCTTGCTTTCAACCAGGCAGAATATTATATAATTATATATTTGCTGGTCTGTGGTGCAAAAACTTTCTGAGCGAGGAACATGCACGACCTCTTCTAAAATTCGCTATATTTCAAAAGCATAATTCATGATTGGGCTGTATCCAATGCACTTTGCAGGGAATTCAGCTGCTCTGCAGCCATTTTGGGAAGGGCTTTATTCCTACCTATGCCCTGTTGCCCACCAAGCCTTCTCTTTCTTTATATTTGGTAAAATCAGGGCGGACTTGCGCAGGTGCTCATTTCCAGGGACGTCTTTCTAAGGAGATTTGGACATGTTCTGCACCGTTTTGCCAGTAGGGAAGTCTCTTGCACAAAATAGGTACCAGTTCTCTCTTCCCTTGGCCCTTAATGTCCACTGCCAAGACGTGGGTAGGTGCATAAATAGGACTTTAAAACTGAAGTCGATAATAAAGAGTTAAATACTCCTCGCATCACACATATATAACAGCATTTTATTGATTTTGTAGGCACTTAGTAGTTGCACATTTTACAAACCTTTGCAAAGTTCTCATGCACAATGCTGGAGGTCCCCCCATTCAATCCACCTCACCCCTTGAGTTACTCACAGTGGTAGTATCTAGGCCATAGTAGCCCCATCATTTCCTCCTTATCTTCCGGTGGTTCCTGGGGTAGCCTCGGAATAAATAAATCAGTTCCTCCAATTCTGCAGAGTGGTCCATGCCCGCCCTCCACTCCATCATCGGGGCTTCTGGTGACCACCGGTGTTTAGCCACATCTCTCGTCGCTAACATCGTGCCCAGAAGAATTCGTCCCCACCAGGATTCAGTCTCCTCTTGGGCCTCCCATGTTATCCACCAGTACCAAAAGGGCAACACTTAGTGATGCCTCAAGGCTCTAGTCCAGGACCGTATGACAAGGCAGCAAAGAGACAGCCAGTACCTCTGGATGATGGGAAACGCCCAAACCCGGTGATAAAAATCGCCTATGTCACCCCAACATCTGGTACAGGTGGGATCAGGGAGTTTGTGGGCTTTCCACCAACGCTTGGGCGTGTAATATGTGCAGTGGAGGTAATTCAATTGGACATGACGAAGCCGAGCTGAAATGGCAAAGGTCCATGGTCCCATGCGTGCCTCCCTCCACGCCTCCTCGTCCAGCGGGCCCAGCCACCCCTCCCATCGCTCTCTCAATTGCGTCAATGTACATGGAGAATGGCTTTACGGAGCTCTATAGTTCTGGAAGATGCCCCTTTGGCCAGAGGGCCCATAAGTAGCTGGGCTTCCAAAAACTTGTATTCCAGGAGTGCGGCTAGCGCCTCCCTGTACCCGGAGAACGCGTGGCGGGGTTGGCGGTATCGGAAGAATTGTGATTTTTGGAGGGAAAACTGTTTGGAGGTCCTGGAAGGATTTCATGTGGTCGCGAACCACAATGTCGCCCAGTCGGGAAATGCCCAGTCGGGAAATGCAGATACTGTCCCGCCCCTTAAGCCCATTGAGTCGTGCCACTCGGCCTAGCCATCTGCCGTACCCAGAGGAGGGTCTTCCACGTTATCCGCTGATCCCAACCTGTTAGGAAAACTACTTAGGTGATGTCAGTCAGCGAGTGAGGATTCGGCGTGCCGTAAAGCATACCCACAAGATTATCAAAGCCAATCAGGGAGGTCTATGCCCTAAATACAGGGTCTGCCCACACCGCCCAGCCAGTCATTTACCACTACAGTATGTGCTGCCCAAAGGTAAAGGCAGATATCGGCCATTGCAAGGCCCCCTTCGTAAGTTGATCAGACACACTAGGAATTTCCGCGCTCGGGAGATTATGACAGCGAACCATCGATTGGGAATGGGGAAGGGCAAATTCTTGAATACATAAAGGAGCCGTGGGAGGACCGTCATTTTGTACAGGGCCACCCTGCCCAACACGTTAAGAGGAAATTTAGTCAACCTGTGTGGATCAGACTGGATCATGTGGGTAAGGGGGTGGAGATTGAGACTCCAAGCTAAGTCCGGCTCCCAAGTCATCTGGATACCTATGTAGCGGAAGCTAAGAGGTTGGATTGGCAGGGTCCCAGGTTTCGTCGTCCCTGTGCCCTCGAAGAGGGATCAGTAGTCAGTCCTGACCGGTACTAATTCACTGTCGGTATCGATGCCCCCCCCCCAAATGCATCGAGAATGGAAATGAGGCAGAGTCCAGTCACGGCTGAGCCATAAACAAAGCCACCAGCAGCATAGAGGGCTATTCTATCTTCCAATGCCTTCCCACAGTCAAACCCCCAAACTTGAGCATGACAATGTATCTACGATGCCAAGGCCAGAGCAAAAATAAGGGGAGACAGAGGGCATCCCTCTCTAGTACCTCAACGGATTGGGAATCTACGGGAAACCACACAGTTCACCCACACTTGTGGCCTGGCATATAGAGTATGGACAAAGGCCTGGAATGTGGGTCCCAGTCTCATTTGACCAGCACCTCATGAAGAAAGGCCCAGTCCAAGGAATCAAAGACCTTTTCGAAATCAAGCATTATCTATGCTGCAGCACAGTGTAGTTCCCGGAATCTGGCTAGAGCAAGTTGAACCCTGCGAATGCAGTGTCTAGTACTCCGGCGAGGGATGAAGCCGCATTGATCCAGGTGGATTAGGTGGTCAAGCTTTTGGGTCAGACGCCTTGCTAGTAATTTAGCTGCATGTTTAACTTTGTGTTAAGGAGAGAAATATGTTGGTGAGAAGCACATTGTTCCAGGGGCTTGCCAGGTTTTAGCAGGACCACTATAGAGGCCAGGTCCTGTTCAGGCGAAAAGTGGGAAAGATCAGTCGCCTCTAGAAGCATATTTAGGAGAGGGGGCAGAATGAGTGTAAGCAACTTGCAATAGTATTCCGTGGGGAACCTGTCCGAGCCTAGGGTTCTGCCCGGGCTGAGTTCTGTTAGGGCATCCTTTAGCTTCTCTATTGTCAGGGGCTGTTCAAAGGCCTCTCTTTCTGTGGGGGTCAGAACAGGCAGGGGATATCTGCAATGAGGATACTCCTCATCTCATTCGAAGGGCAAGGCCTCACAGCATATAGGAATTCGTAATAGTTCTCAAACGAGGCGGCCATGCCTGGGCCTTTTGTGGCCCGTGGCCGGTCTGGCTCAATGATATTGGGAACCAACCTCGATGCTAGTTCCCTAGTGGCCAGCCAATGTAGTAGCCTGCCCAACTTGCACTCCCCCCCCCATTCATACACTCTTCCTGCAAGGGCTTCCCAGCATCTATGGGCCTCGTCTAGACATAATTGTTGCAGTTCAGCTGTCTCCACAATCGACGGCAGCCCAGACGTTCTGACAGGGCGCCACCTCTATGAGCCTGAAGCTTCAAGATTGAAATCTCCAATTGTGCTATCTAAGTCTGTGTCATGTTGGCCTGAACCATAATGGGGGAACAGGCGTTTCCTTGCTACATATATTTTGTTCCAAAATGACCTTCGCCGCCACAAATTGTGAAGCCATTCTCTTTCTGATCAATGTTCCACTGGTGCTTTTACTCCACTTTACTCCTTAACATGATTTCCCCAAAGTGAAACCCAACGGCGGACTTGTAGGTCTGCACCTCACGCTTGTTTCGTAAGTATAAAGTCCTGCGCACTAACTCTCCAGCACCAGCCATTGTGTGGTGCTTCTGTGTTCCAGATCCTTAAATAATTAAGCAAGTGGGGGTGCGCCAGGTAATGAAGTCCAAACATTTTCGTAGTTTCAAAATCTTTATTTCAATATATTCTTTTCTTTTTTTCAATAGCACATACAGCTCAGCCAATGCGTTTCGTTCCTACAATAGGAACTTCATCAGGGCTTTAATGACAGTAAAGATCTAAATCGATAAGCCTCAATCATTTTATTTTATGCGTGGACGCCGAGCTTCAAGGAACTGTACGAGGTTACCAATTTGGGTATGATGATGCCCTGGGAATTCCCACGTCATCCAGCGGAATAAGTTGGAGACTATATACTGGACATCGAGGCTTATGGATTTAGATCTTTACTGTCATTAAAGCCCTGATGAAGTTCCTATTGTAGGAACGAAACGCGTTGGCTGAGCTGTATGTGCTATTGAAAAAAAGAAAAGAACCAACCAACCTACTGGTAGCTAGACAGTACCCTGGAAGTATCTCCCAGAAATACAGTCCAGCACAGTATGTAATTCAGAGGGTTTAGCCACATTGAAATAGGCAGCACTACACTTCTCTGTAACACCGGAGTGGCATCCAGTTTAATCAATGGCAGGTTAATACGATTACACACACATACTGTGACAGGCTGCAGGACTTATAACAAGACCAGCTGTTCCCACTCAATTTTGCTAAGTCACACGGAGATTTGTAACTTTGCAAGGTCCACTCTATTAGTCATACAGTGTGTCTGAAAAGGAAAAAATGTTCTTGGAGTGTTTCTTTACTCAAAATAAAAAGGGCATATTTAATAGAAAAATGCGTATTTTGAGAAAATGCTATGCTGATATTTGAAAACAAAATGATTGTAACAAAAACTTTTTTAAAGCAGCTCTTTGAATGATAATTCATGGTGTGTTTGGGAGACGTATAGCTGTTAGTATATCCTTTGTGACACTGGTCTCTTGTTGCTATCGCTGTTATTTCATTAATCATGTGGAGTCGTTTTATATTGATAACGTTTTTCCTGGCATTGCTGTTGATATCCCTGTCTTATGCTTTGGGGTAGTCTATGTTCTATCAAAATACTGAATTTTAAATATTCTGCCAAAATAATTTATCCATAATATCAACAACCACATCATTATGATGGATGCATGTATATAAAGGCGCTTATATTCATATTTATGTTATTGACTAACTACACATCTATTTTTCTTAACAATATTTCCATAGCAATCTATTGTATATATCTACTAGGTACACAGAAATGGAGCTAAGAATAGTAAATCTATACATGCCTATGTAGTAGTACCTTTATAATACTATAATCAGAATTCTGGAAACAAAATTGTGGCAGACGGTATTTTGTCCCTCAATGCTGTGACATACATCTGGGTGTTTGAGGTTTTATCTGATGTGCTCATATATGTAACAATGACAAAATCATTAGAAGCTCTGGACTATTTTTATCGATCTCATTATAGAAAAGGTTGGAGACCCCTGAACTACACCCCGTTACTTCTACTCGGACAAAGGCCCGCCTGCTGTCAATGACCCATTGGTAATCTCTCTCAGTAGTCATGATCACTCCACTCACAATGACATCACTGCTAACAATGACCTTAATGGCTCTATCACTAGATATTCCGGTAGTCTGTACTCCACATCACATTCTCTGTCAACTCTCACCAAAACAACAGCACACAACCTATATCTTAGACGGATTCAATCATCACGATTCCTGCTTCTCATTAGAGGTGCAACTTCATGCCTGCTACTGCACTACTGACCCCTACAATTGGCCATAACACAAATCTTTCACCAACCCACCATAAAGGAACTTTCATGG
Source organism: Calotriton arnoldi (assembly GCA_963921515.1). Taxonomy (NCBI): domain Eukaryota; kingdom Metazoa; phylum Chordata; class Amphibia; order Caudata; family Salamandridae; genus Calotriton; species Calotriton arnoldi. The sequence continues at coordinate 326,387 of CAWUFW010000785.1, forward strand.
CATCAAACTGAAATTAGATCACCTCCATGAAATATTAAAGATCAGATTCTCCAAAATTTGCCCACATATCGTCTCATCTCAGTAACTGATCTCCCGACCTCTCCTGCTGCAGATCATATGAAATACCCACTCCAGAGCATAACAACACATACCACTTCTAACACCTCAGAACGCACAGGCAACAATACACAACCTCCAACTCCTCATGCCAAATAAAAATCCACGCCACAGCTCACCACATTTTCACTATATACAGAACTTGATGCCCCAAGCAGAATCTGAGATCAATTTGTGCAAGTAATCTTAGAACAATCACTTCCGCCCATACCGTCAACCTCCTAAACACCCATCAAATTAAAGTTGCTCTCCTAAACTGTGGGTTTGCAGTTTGCAATGCCACATGTTTTTCTCAGTGGCACAATTTGACAGACTGCTCAACAGGGAAAGGTGATGCCACTTTCAGAAGAAAGGATGCATGCATCCTAAGCATCAGCTTGTCTGGGAAAATGATAGTCTAAGACATGACCCATGATTCTCAGACAGTAAATCTCCACCTATCAAGTCTCCCTCCAAAAAAGATTACTATTATTACTGAAGGATAGTAAGTTATTCTTCTGATGGATACTTCAAACTTCAGATCCCTCACCTTGTAAATCAGAAACAGAGCAATGCATTCTGCAAGGAGGTGGGTCTAAAGTGTGAACTTAAACCAGAGAGTCCTGTAGACAGAAGACGGCAAATTACCGTCCCTATAGACTTGAGAATCGATGCAATTGTGCCCCATGAAACTATGGATAGATGCCCATGTGGCTCCATGACAAATGTCCAGAACTGGAACACCGAGTCAGGGCTTTAGTGGCAGCTTTCATCCTGACAACACCCCTTCATAGCCAAGGAACAACACATTATGAGGCAAGGGCAATTCATCTTGATGAGGTCCGTTTCTGGCTCGCTTTTATTTTCTTTGTACCTGGGGACCCAACATCTTACTTCATAGTCCTATCAATGGATAAACTAAGGTCACGCTGGAGGTCTAACTCATGCAATCCATTCTCTTGTTTAGATGGATAAGGTGGAGAAAAGAACGCCATGAATGTGACAGAATGCCCAACAGGTGAAGTTGACGCCACTTTTAGAAGAAAGGATGCATGCTTCCTAAGCATCAACGTAAATGCTAGTCTAAGACATGACTCAATTTTTGCATGTCCAGATTTGCAGGCTTTAGAACGCTGCAGAACTTACAGCTGTTAAACTGTAGTAAAGTGCCTGCACTTCCCCTCTAAAAATGTGTAGTGAATTGCCTTCTAAGCCCACAGACCAGGGCGCATATACATTAAAAAAAAAAATAGGGCACACTACATATAGGGTTAGTGAGCCCCCACAGTAAAATACAAAACAAAAGCCATTCAACTCTGTAGGCCTGGCTAGACTTTTCCTTATTAGGCCTAGGCAGGATTACAATCTTTATTTTCCACCTCTGCTCAGGAAAAGACTAGAAAAATGCTTCAAAGTGATTTCCTGCTCAGCTTTTTAAATGCAACTTAATGGTAAAATCAGGTTTTTAATAAATTACGCAAAAAATAACTTTGTAAAAATTTACTTTAGGCAGCCTTAACCATAAGTGGACTAAACCAGTTCTGCCACTCATTACACCTCCTGAGCCGGAATACACATCCTTGGCAAGGAGAGTTAATTACTATGGCTAAAAGAACAACAGCCTGCCGCTGTGCTCAGGAAATGCCAATGGTTGTCAACTGCTGACCATATAGCAGAGAATAGCTAACTGGGAGGGGGCAGAAGCAGTTGCCAGAACAAAGGCCAGCTTTAGCACTACCTCTTGATTTTGAGATGTTAGTGAGGGCTTCTCCAGGCACAGTTATGCCATCTATCATACATCCAGAGTTGGAATACACACACATGGCTCGAAGAGTTAACAATTCTGGCTCAGAGGACAATGACTTTTGTCTCTGGGACCAGGAAGGGTCATTGGATGTTAACTACTGGCCACATAGCAGGGATTAGCTATCTGGGAGAGGAGAGAAACATTTGGTAGAACAAAGGGACCCTTTAGCACCCTTTCTTTTGACTTGGAGATGACAAGAAGCGATTCCCACATTCAGCCCAGGACCCTCCTAGACAGTTAAGCTCAAGCCACAGTAGGTGGGAAAACTCTTGAAACAGGGGCTCCTAGGTAATTTTACAGTAAGAAAGTGGAAAAGCTGAAAAGGAGGTTGGGGACTGCGAGAAAATAATTAGGATTGGATGGTAGATTTTCACTAATTTCCAGGTAGTGAACATGATAGATCTTGCATCTCAACTAGCATTTCCTCTAAACATTCATTGACCTGTGTAGTTTCCATTTGAAGAAAGTGTCCGCACTGGAAGTATCCTGACTTCTGATTCTTGAATCTTGCTGGAAGAGAAGGGTTCACAAAAGGACTCAAGGTCCCCTGAATCCTGCTGGCACAGAGGGACTGGAACTGCACTCCAAGGGTCAAGTGATTGAACTCCAGTTTACCATCTTCAGGAGCACAAAAAGCAGGACTACTCATGACTTCAAGAGGCCCGACGACTACAGAGGACTAGGCACTGCAGGAGATCTGGCTCGAGAGAGACCTGGTGCCCAGAAACCTATCCTGAGGAGTTCGGTCTGCATGACGGACCAGAAGATGCTTTCACAGCAGTTGGAGATTAAGTCTGAAGGTAAAATCTTTAACCAGGAGACCCGCCTGATGTAGCTGACCTCGGTTCCATCATGGCCAGTCTGCAATTACACCTAGGTCTTGGTCCAACGCAAACTGTTGCTTTTCCATAGTGCTTCACTTTTTATAGTTGCGGTTTGCCTTACAATTGAAAAAAAAATGAAACAAAAAAAAAAACACAGAAAAACCCCGTTGAATTGCCATAAACGCCATTGAAGATCTTGGTGTTTTTTGCTCATTAAAATTTTCGTCATTCAAAAAAAAATGCTTTTGGAAATTATCTGTGGGTGCCTTTACTGCTTCACAAAATAGAGAAATGCTGCTGTCAACCAGTAATATATAAAAGGGTCGAGAGTGGGTATCCTTTCAGCGGTCTCTTTTACCAGAGGTGACTGGACTTCATTTACAAGAGCCACTAGAAGGTGTCAGCACTTCTATTAAGGCTGACGTGTACATGAGAGCAGGTAAAATGCTGTCTGTCACTCACACTACAAGAGCGCCAATGCTCAAGTGGGCCAATCTACTACACCATGCTGTAGTGGATGGAAGCAAAATGGAATGACAGTTGGACAGACCAATGGATAAGCAGGGCTTATCCAAAGCCCCTTTGTCTATTTAGATAAGCATCTATTCTACTTTTCAGTTCAGTTACTTTATTTCGACATTCTTGTCATAAAAGTTCCACTACAAACATATAAATTACGACATGTATCCCTTATTATACAATTGAAGACATGAATTGATCATAGTTCTAATAAAACCAATAAAAACTGGCCAACAGTGTTATATAAAAATGCCCATAAATAAAATGTACAGTGGAACAGTAAAATACTTGCAGTGTAATACATTAAATTTTGTCCGTATAAACCACCACTCCTCAAATGCTAGAGATCACATAACCTATTAAAACCATTATGTCGGGCCAACTGTCATTCACCCTCTGGGCACTATTCCTAATACCCCACATTTGGCCCAAAAACTTCGCCACCACACATGCAAACGGGCCTGCCATCAGACTTCAAAATTCTCAGTGCATCCCTATGATTATTAGTTCCCAACTGTTTGCAGGTTGGACTCAGCCAGTTTTTCCTCTGCATTGCATACAGCAGACAAGCAAACATTACGTGGGCTAAAGTTTCTTGTTAAATTTTACAACAAGGGCAACTTCGTGTAGGCACTGGGCCACTATTCCATTTTCCAGTGAAGTCATGCAGGGGCAATTTCCTGTCCCTTGGGAGTTTCAGGAGGTCTAGGTAGCCCTCCAGAGATCAATCCAGTTTGTGGGCCATAAAATCTAGAGTAAGCTTCCCCCATATCCCACTGCGGAATTCGCCCTGCATTACCCACTCCCAATAAAGTTCCTTTACTTCGCTTTCCCGGGGGAGCAGGGAGGGGTGGTTGATTTCCCCAAACCCAATAGCCGTAAACAAGTTCTTAACTCTTAGCCAGCTAATTTTGTAAGAAGTATCCCTGCAGCTTACATCCTCTAAAGCACGGGCATACAGCAATAATTCAGGGGTCGACTTAACCCTTAACCAGAACAAGGGACGCAACTTAGCTTTGGTGGCGATGGAATGCCTACCCATGTCCAGCATGAGGGGATGCAGGGGGGTACTCTGGGGCAGCATCTCTAAGCTCCTAAGGAATTTATGTTCTGAGCTAATAAGTTCCTCCAATTGCTCCAGACCCCATAGTTCTGACTCATACTTCACAGGGCTCAACACTTTGGCATCATACACATGCAGGGCCGGCGTAACCAGCTTAGTGAAAGATGCATTTTTCCCAAAACCCCGATTAACTGCTTATGTTTCAGAACCATCTTTGATATATGGGGTTTCCATGACAAGCTATCCGACAACTTTAGGCCTAGATATTAAAAGTCACTAACTCTCTCAAGCTGCTTTCCCCCCCAAGAGAGGGCCGTCCACTGTAAGACTTGTGGGGGTTCAGGGCCACAAACTTGGTTTTATTTCATTACATGAGGCTGGCAAGACAGCTAAAGCGGTCTCTGTGCCAGACCTAAAGATATGCTGCCATAAGCCAAAAACTACGTTAACTGTAGAATATGGCTATTACATTACAGGTCTCTTTTACCAGAGGTTATGGGATTTCATTTACAAAAGGTGTCAGTAGACTTCGATCCGGCAGCTGCTACTGCACCGCAAAATAAAGATATGCAGCCAAAGGTAAGGACCTATGTTAAAGGGTCCAAGATGGGTAGCTCTTTAAAACTAGGAGGTGGAGAAACCTTTGGAGGGTCTAAAATGTGGAAAGAGGAGCATTGGTACATCTAGCTGGGTATTTAAGTCCTTACACCATCTAAAGAAAGGATGAAAACTATAAAAAACAAAACAATAAATGAATAAAAGCGAATAACATATGATCTTAAGGAAAGGAACATCAAGGAATTAAACAAATTTGCCATTATATGTGCAAACTTTCTCTCCCTTTAATTAGCAAAGTTGAATCTCTCCATGCCCACCTCTGGCTAGCTCCATTCTGCATGTGGTGGTAAGCAGCAAGTGAGACAAACATGATGAGAGTACGATCAGGTACAAAGTACTGAACCTCAAAGTCCAGAATTATTTTTAAAAAAAATGCATTTTAGCAAGTGAAAGACGTTTAATAAACTAAAAGTAGTTTGCAAGCATGATGTGCATGTAAGTGAAACAGAACACACAAAACAAAAGCAAAGTTTAAACACATGACATCAACGTCAAAAAAGTACATGGAGTGTCCCCTACCTTCTGGACGGTATTGTGCAACAATCGTTACATCTTGGCCTGCATTCTTCAGGGCTGTTGCTGCCTGCTCATGTGTGGCAGCTCTCAGGTCTACACCATTGACCTACAGTGTGAAAATAGGAGTATACATCAAAATTCTTAGGAACTGAAATGACCAGAATGCTCTTTCAATCCTCGGCTGTACGTAATTTGAAGGCACTACAAACAATGGATGTTTCCTTTCTACAATGGAGCAACTCACTGTTGGTTACATTCATGAAAAACTGTTCCAGTGCTTAATTTGTGCCGGTGTTTGTTGGTGCTCCAAATCTGCAAATATATCGATACACCATCGCCTATTTATGACTTCTCTATCACATTGTAGCTCTTTCTTGATGTTTTTCAACAGAGCAAATCATAAATGTTTAACGATCCCTTAAACAAATAACGAAATAAAGCAGGTCAATTCCATAATTATATAGGAAGTTGACCTGGAATAGTCAAAACGTTTTTAAGTGGGATGGCAGTAAGCAGCACTGACCCTGGCAATGCTAGCTTGGGCAATAGGTGGTGCGACCCACAATGGCTTAACGTAAATTACCTTGGGCTGTGGAACACTATATAAATATATATTTACATATAAATATATTATTTCTTTCTCACACACAGTTTTTTTCTTTACAAATAAAGCACTGAACTATTCCATTTATCAAAAAGTGCACCCTGCAAACAAAATACACTCTGAATAAAGTAAGAAAGTGATTTAATTTATAACTTCAAATATTTAGCCAGCATGTATCAAGTGCAATGTACTTAACAAAAAAGGTTGTCACAGGTTCACCATGCATAGGAACTGAGCCTCTGGTTATAGGATATACTTATCAATTTTTTGCTGAGTTATTAAAAACACACAGACTTGGGGGGCGTGGCTAGCAGCCGTGTAAGATGGCCGCTGCCTAAAAGAGCTCCGAGACCACGGGAGTCTCTCCCAAAAATCCGACCAGTTATCCTGCTTCTAAACGGCTAAACCTGCGATCATCTGACTCCGATACCCTGAGGGACCGATCGAGCCGCTCCGGAGCCTCGGAAACGGGGCGACGGCTCCATACAGACGATCGGCGAAGCTAGAGCCTGTGCCTTGCGCCGGCGCCGCGGCCTCGCGTGCTTCCCTGGACCTTGGGGGAGTGGCGGCCGAGAGCGCAATCGGAAGCGGACTCTGCAACCGGAGCCGTCGGGGTGACCGAGGACTGTGAGGGGGCACGGCGCTTGGAGGCATCTTCCCTGGTGGCACTGCAGAAGGAGAGGTGGAGTGGAGGGACAGACCATGTGATCGTTCCTGGATCCCCGATGGCAGTGAGTGGTGCGGCGAAAGGAAGATCTGCGTAGTACACGCTGGGGGCTACATCTCTTGCGGGGCCGATAGTTCATGGCGCCAGGACTGCTGAAGGACCGCAAACTGTGGAGAGGCGCTTTGGGAAGCTTAAGCGGCCGGCATTGGCAATCTTGAGACCCCCGGGCTGCGCACTGCGGACGAAGACCCCCTGTCTGTGTAGGTGCTGCCGCTTGCCGGCGGACCCCGCTAACCAATTCGACTCCGCGCTAATAGGAATACTCCCGCCGCCGACCTGTGCCACTGCAGGCTGATGAGACGGTAAAGTTAAAACACGGTGCCTGACTCCTGTATACGCTCTACATGTGAGTGGACACGGAGCCCGATACAGATTGGGAGACTGCGTGGTGTCGAAATTATATGTACGCCTCCCGGTAATACGCCAAAGGAGCCGAGAGAGGAACTGGCCAGCAACCCGGTAGGTGGCATACGACGGATCGCCGTGCGACTGGGAGCGGACACTACTGCCTCAACCCGTGAACGTGGTGGTGATCACGAGGAGTGGGCCACGATGGGGGGAAAGGGCCAGAGAGGACAACAAACTGCCAGGCTGGATAAGTACGCATATACCAAAGAACTATCAGAGACATCGCAGGGTGAAATGGCCCCTGCGACCGACCTAGCGACGGATAAGACAGCAGAAATCACATTGAAGGATGTTATGGCCGCCCTACAAACAGTTCAATCCTCCATTGGCACGATATCCACAGATATCTCCCTAATACGTGCGGACTTTTCTAAAATGACCGACAGATTGGCGACGGTTGAAACTACGGCGGCGGCGCTCTCTACGGATACGGCGACACTGTAGCGACAGGTACGCCGCCTGGAAGAAGACAACAAACTTATCATGGCCAAACTGGATGACCAAGAAGGCCGCTCACGGCGCAACAACATAAGACTGGTTGGCGTGCCAGAAAATGTAGGAGGCCCGGCCCTGGACCTCTTTGTGGAGGATGTGATTAAAAATCGGTTACAACCACGGGGACTGTCTAGCTTCTTCTCAGTAGAAAGGGCGCATCGTGTGCCGGGTGGCAGACCACGCCCAGGGGCCCCCCAGACCAATCTTGGCGCGCATCTTCAATTTTCGTGACCGCGACGCCATTCTACAGACGGCAAGAATAGCCCCACCGATACGGATTGAAAATAGCACAGTGACACTTTACCCGGACTACACGGCCGCGGTAACCAAACAAAGACGTAACTTCTCTGAAGTGAAGAAAGAGATGCGCGCCAGAGAACTCAAGTATTCAATGCTTTTCCCAGCCAAGCTGCGGGTAGAGGCGGAAGGCAAAACTTGGTTTTTTGCAACTCCAGAGGAAGCCCAGGAATGGCTGGAGGGATGGCGCCCAGCTACAGGATCCCGGACAGCAGGGAAACACCAGCAACATCGAGCGACTGACTCGCAACTGACCGCGCACAGAGAGCGCAGTGAATCGGGAACCTGTCCAAGATCCGGACGACAGGGCCCACAATGAACGCTGTAAGGCCAATATTGACAGCTAGTAGAGGCGGAAGATGCCTGCTATCATAATGGACCACCGAACAGATAAATTGCACTCTGTAAGAACTCAATATATGGGTTTGATTTGCTTAGACAGGGGTGGTGCGAACTGACATCCCTTCCAGGTATGAACTGATTATAAATTGGGACGGCCGTTGAAATATAGACATTTGCGGGAGGGACTTTCGAGAGGTCTCGGATGGACTCACCCCCCCTTACAATGGTACAAGTTTTGGGGGCAAAGCGCTCTGCTCAGTTGGGGGGGCGGGTAGTTCTAGAACCGCCGGGCAGGGAGGCAGGGAGGGGGGAAGGGGTTATGATGCAGTTTGTGGTTTTATGTTTCTTTTTGCAGTGTCAGATCCGCAGCCTCTCAGGAGGTGCTGTATATTATGCAATGTTGTTTTCCATGAAGCGTGATAATACGAATGGGCTGACGACTATAATTTCGTATAACGCACACACGCGCTCTCCTGAGTTTTGGTGGCGAAAATTTTTAAATTCATTATGTAAGCGGACAGGGAGAAGGGAGGGAGGGTGGAAACAGTTAATGGGGTTAGTTTTAGTTTTACTTTTTATGAAAGGTGCAGACACAGAGGTTACACATGGGGACGATAAAGAAACGACTGTACGGGCAACCCAATGCCTGGCTACAATGGCTGACTACCATGACACAACCTAACATGAGGACTGATTTCTCAGACCCCCAGGCGCCGGCCTCTCGGCCGTCCAGCCTTCCACTTACGGTGTTAACATGGAATGTGAACGGGCTGGGAGATAAGATAAAGCGGGGTCTTGTTCTCCAATACCTTAAACGTAAGAATCCCGCCGTGGCACTACTCCAGGAGTCGCACCTGACAGGGACCACATGCAAAGCTCTAGACAGATGGGGGTTTAAAATGATAGTACACTCTGACTTTACATCCGGCTCACGGGGGGTGGGAATATTGGTCAGTAAGCGCTTCCCGCTGATCATAACTGGGACCCACAAAGACGACCAGGGACGGTTTGCAGCGTTAACGTGTCAATGGGACGGGAAAATCTACAACATGGTGTCGGTATACATCCCACCGACGCTACACCAGACGGCCTTCTCGGACCTGGGGAAATTCCTACTGACACTACCACAGGGTGAGCTGATAATGGGAGGTGATTTTAATACCACTATGAATTCAGACTTAGATAGAAAGCCCCTAGAGCTCCCACTGGTGCAAACCTCAAACTAGTAGAGTTCACAGAGGCGCTAGGCCTCATTGACGCCTGGAGGATCAGATATCCGACTGAGCAGTACTATACATTCCGATCCGGAGTACATAATAGTCTTTCCAGACTGGACTATATTTTTACATTAGCAACAGGGCTAATAGGGGTGGCAGAGATTACACATTTACCAAGGGGTATTTCGGACCACTCCCCAGTGCTCATTACATATGCTACTTCCACCCTAAGGCGGAGCAGATTATTTCCACTACACCCCGGATATCTCAAAAATCATAAAATTAGTAAAGATCTCCTTAATACCACGAAGACATATTTTGAGGAAAACCAACACTCGGTCACCTCCCCAACAACGTTATGGGAGGCCTATAAAACAGTGCTCCGGGGGCAAGCAATTTCCCTAGTTACGAGCCATAAGAGGGCACAGCGACAACAGATGGACAGTTTGGAAATGGAAGTTTCTTTAGCAGAGGCAGCCCATATAGCAGATGTTAATGAAGAAACAGCACATAAGGTACATCTGGCACAACAGGCATACACAGCCTGCGCACGGGAAGAGGCAACCGCTAAGCTCACCCGAACGCAGCACACAGTCTACGAACTAGGAGATAAAGCGGGTAGGCTCTTGGCATGGCTGGGGAAAAAGGAAAGGGCCAGTAACTGGGTGGCACAGATCCGGTTGCCGGATGGGCAACTGACGGCTGAACCCCAACAAATAACCGATGCCTTAGCGGAGCATTATGAACTTGTCTACACACCAACGGCTACAGCCTCGATAGATGACAATCTTCTATTCCTTAGGGACATACACATGTCTACATTGACACCGGAGGCAGCAGCAGACCTGGAAAAGGATATAGCACCTGAAGAACTCGCTCAGGCGATAGGCGCATTACATACAGGTAAAGCCATGGGGCCCAACGGAATCCCAGTGGAATTTTATAAAAAAGCAGCCTCCCAGCTCATACCACATTTACTTAACATGTACACAGATAGTCTGGGGAGGGGATCCTGCCCAGGGACCAGCGCCTGGCTACAATAGTTGCGATCCATAAACCTGGCAAACCACCCCATGAATGTTTGTCTTATAGACCGATCTCCCTGATAAACGCTGAAACAAAAATCTTAGCAAAAACATTGGCTACGAGATTACAGCCACATCTAGCTACAGTGGTCCACCCAGATCAATCGGGATTTATGCCTAATCGAAATACGGCACTTAATCTGAGACGGCTGCAGAGTGTTCTTGCGCGCAGATCCACTATAGAAGAGGATGCAGTTATCCTATCGTTGGATGCGCGAATGGCGTTCGACCTCGTTGAATGGCCCTTCCTGTTTGCGGTCCTCTGCCACTTGGGATTCGGTCCCAAGTTCTGCGCATGGGTTCAGTTGCTCTATGCAAAACCCCTGGCGCAGATTGTAGTCAACGGGCATATATCGATGGACTTTCCGTTGGGTAGGGGGACGCGGCAGGGTTGCCCACTATCACCGCTCCTCTTTGCGCTGGTCCTGGAGCCTCTAGCCGCGTGGATAAGGCAAAGTCCGGTAATACGGGGGTTGAAGTGGACAATGGGCTGGGAGGATCGCATCTCGCTTTATGCGGATGATATTCTCTTATATCTGGCGTCCCCGGCACGCTCAATTAACTGCCTTTTAGATATCTGTACGGCATATGGACAGGTTTCCGGATATACCATAAATTGGACAAAGTCCATTCTTTACATTCTACACGGCTCCCCACCGCGGCTTCCGCGAGATTGTACGCTTCAGGTGACGGATAGTGGCTTTAAATACCTAGGAGTGTATATAACACACAACAAAGCACAGTTTATTGCACAAAACCTTACACAGCCCCTGATGAGATTTAGAGGCGACGTCAAACATTGGCGAACGCTCCCACTGACGCTGCAGGGAAGGGCAGCACTTTTCAAAATGGTGGCGCTCCCCAGATTTCTTTACGCACTACAGAATACACTGTTCCCAGTAGCCCCAGCATATTTTACAGCGATAAATGCGGAAGTGACCAGTCTGCTCTGGGAGGGGAAAACGCCCCGTATAGCAATGCAGAAGCTTACGAGGAGTTGGTACGACGGCGGCATTGCCCTCCCCGATATCAAGGCATATTATTGGGCTTCCCAGCTGGTTGTCATAAACCAATGGCTTCATGTAGCCCAAGATGACCCAGCCTACCGAATGGACAGACACCTACTAGACAAGATGGGAATTATGGGGGCACTCTACAATAAGGTCGGGAGAAGCAGCCTCACGGGTCCGACAGCACACACTGTTCAGGTCTGGACTGAGGCACAGCGGGCGCTGGGATGGGAGGGTGTCATAACGCAAGCAATGCCACTATGGGACACAAAAAGGCTAGGTACACTACGCAACACTAAAGGGTTCCAACAATGGGACCTGATAGGCATCACAAAGGTTGGGGATCTATGGAAGAAAGGAGAAATGGTTCCATTCACCCACCTACAGGCCACATATGGCCTGGCAAAGACCGAAATATTTCGATACATGCAGATCAGACACGCCCTTAAGTCAGTAATTCCACCGGCAACACGACTTGATGAGTCATCACCGCTAGAAGATAGGCTCCTGACAGAACACCTTCACAAAAAAGCTATCTCCCAAACCTATCGTAAAATCGTACATAATCAATCAGACCCTACAGAGGCGTTGAAGGCTAGATGGGAACTGGATGTGGGTGCCATAGACGAAGCAGACTGGCGAGAGGCGCTGGCGTCCCCGCGGGAGGCAGCAATATCATCTAGGCTCAGGTTGGTGCAATTAAAAATTTTACACCGCACATACTATACACGGACACTACTACATAAAATAAAACGGACGGTCACACCACTTTGTCTTCGGCACTGTGGAGAATTGGGCACACTATTCCACACCCTATGGCAGTGTCCGGAGATAGCGCTGTATTGGAGAGCGGTGATGCGTACACTCTCACAGGTGATGAAGGTCACGATACTCCCGGAGCCGAAACACTGCCTTCTTAATATATGGGAGCCCACAGACTTAAATAATGCAGATCAGGATTGGGTAACATTGGGAGTAACGTTCGCGAGCGCAATATAGCGCAGCACTGGGGATCTGGGCAGACTCCTACCCTACGTCAATGGTGTAGTAACATGGATGCAGCAATGGTGACGGAAAAGGCTGTATACACTCATCGGGGATGTCCCAAAAAATGGACAAGGATATGGGGAAAATGGAATGCTTACCGTGGGACTATTTGTGAACCCCCACATGAAGATTCTCTCTCGGATGGGAGTGAATAATCGGGATACAATGTGTACAGTTGGTGAGATATGGTACAGTTGTTTATTAGATAAGGTAACTTGTGCAGGTCAGTCTCCGATATGTGTCTGTTACATTGAAAGCTTAAATAACCCGATGTGTCTATTTATATGCACCGTAAGATTTCAATATATTAGGTGTTATTGTTTTATTTTAAATATCAATAAAAAGTTTAATAAAAAAAAAAAACACAGACTTACCTTGAGCATAGTACAATCTATGACTACCATTTGAAAAGTCATTCTACTTTAGCACGGCATGGCCTAATATTTTCTAAGACATTGATGAAGGAGCCATATTAAGTGCCTTTAAGCTGTCTTTTGCAATTTTGTGTTATTTTGTGTATTTGCTAATTAAACTTTAGGCATGGTGTGAGAAAGTGCCCTCTTTCTGCATGGTTGCCCCCACTTTTTGCTGAACTGCTGATGTACTATGATTTTTCCCTAAAACTGCATTGAAGACCAAACACAATTGGCACTCTCTGGACACAGGTCAGCCCCTGGTAAATGGTACCACAGGTACCCAGGGCACTGTGACCAGGGAAGGCCTCTAAGGGCTGCAACACTTATTGTGCCCCCCTTAGAGGCCCTGTACCTTTACACTAACACACTGCCTTTGCAGGCTGCGTGTTTTGGTGCAAAACAAAGTGAAGAGTCGACATGGCACACATCCCTGTGTGCCATGCCTACAACCCACTGCCCTGGCATAGATCAGCCACCCCTCTAGCTGGGCGCACTATACCAGTGGTGAGGGTACAGGTGTATGAGCCATGTACCCCTACAGTGTCTAAGCCAATTCTTAGACATTGTAAGTGCAGTACTGCCATTAAGAGTACATGGTGCTGGGAGTTTGTCATTACGAACTCCACAGTGTGAAAGGCAGCAAGTCTTCTAAGACCCTCAATGCTGCCCGGTGCAGGGTTCCACCTCTAATTCACTTTGGGTTCGCTATCAAAATAATGAGGCAAGCGCTGGAAACTGGAAGACAAGAAAAAGGTTTATTTATCATGAGGAGTTCGCGTCAACTGCAGACACCGGGATGTCTGAGGGAGGTGTTATGCTGATAACTCCTTTGGCTCTTCCTTTTATACAGGTTTGACACAATGCATTTGTTTCGTCAACATGGTTACACAAGCTTGGGGTCCCGCCCCAGGGCAGGTTGTCACACAAGCCCAACAGTAATTCTCTTCCCACCCAGGTCAAACAGACAATCTTATCTTGCAGCTGGACCTTGCTTCAGGGTCTAAAACATGTGAGACCGGCCAGATCTAAGAGTCCGTTCTGTTGATAAAAACAGGTCCCATTGTTGGTAACAACAAGTCTTGCTGTTTGCAGTGCAATAAATCATGTTGCAAGAGTCTTTTTGGTGTTTGGAACCTGTTTGTGTAACTAGGTGCAGTGAGGGGTAGAGTGTCCAAAGGTTTGCCTGAAAACAGAGATGAGAGGAAAAACGAGTTTGTGGCAGCAAGTGGCGCTGAGGTTTGTTGCGGCAAATAGAGTTTATAGCCCCCAGCACACGTACCAGGTCGGTCAGAGGGATGCTAGTAAGGGCAGGGTGAAACAAAGGTGACCAACAGAGTACAAAATGGCTGTGATAGATCAAAATGACTGCAACTTATGTGCACATAGAATTCCACCAGACAAGATGGCGCAGGTAATGTTCATGACTGTTGTTTTGCTTTTACCAGGGGCCCCTTTGAACATAACTAGCCAGCTTGTCAGTCTATTTCGATCTCCATAATGTCCCGTATCTCTTGATCATACATTACTCTCATTTTTGTTAGCTGAGTGTCCATAGTCTTAGGGTGCAAGGTAGTTATGCAAAGAGAACACAAAGGTGGTATACAGTGTATACCCAAACAACAACCACATATTGTCAATACTGGGACCAAAAGAATCATTGATATTTTCCAACCCCACTCCTTCAAGATGCCCCAAAGCCAACTTCCAATTGTCCAAGTCTCTGATCCTTGATGAATTTCTGAAGATAGTCTATGGAGATGTTCGATTGCTTCATAGACAGAAGGTGAATTATCAGGCTGCGTCGAGGAACTGTGATGAGGCAGAGTCTGCTTGATCAATGTCTTTAGAACGCTTTTCTCGATGATGCTCTGCAGGGGCTGTGTAGGTTGGTGGCAAAACAAAGGCGATGGTAGCACGTGCCCCCCCAGTTTCTTGGTAGCCAGGTGTAGGCTTTGGTTCCACAAACAAAGTACATATTGGGTGATGCAACAAGCGCTGGGGGGTTGGCAGTGTTCAAAGTCCTTACAATGCTACAGGTGCTGTGACCCACATTCTTAGTCCCACGGCCTTCAATGCATACAAGGCCAGAGACGTTCGCCACATATAGGGCCACAGCCAGTGTTGCAGCAGTTCTTTTCTTCAGGTAGGAAAATGTGGCTCTGTTAGGATTATTGAACACTTGCATTTCCACTCGTTCTTTGGAGGGGACATTAATCTAGAATGTCGCATTGAAGGTGTGAGGGCAGAAGGGGGTCGGCTGTCCTTCCTGTTTTGTTTCGCCAGAACTCGTTGTAGAACTGGGCGATTGTTCCGTCGGAAGTGGCATTGTCTTTGTAACTTTCTTCTAGGAGCATCATCCAGGCAAGGCAAGATCCGTGAATAGAAAAGGGCGAAGGGATGAAAGGGATGGAATGTTCAGTGGCATGTGGTAACAGCCCACAGACCCAACAGTTGGTAGCATTGGTGGCAAGATTGTGCTGGTGCAACATCTGCACGAAAGAATTATTCCAGAATTCTTTGCGTCGTTCTCGGAGATGTGACGGTAGTGATACCAGGTAGTGTTCTTTCTTGGTGGTTGGTTGCATGGTGGGTGACAATGTTCTGTATGCAGGTGCATTCTCTTCAATGATCCAGAGTGCGACCATTAGCAGGAGACAGGTGAGAAATGCGGCTACAAGTGCAATTGTCTTTATGCTGTGCAGGTTAGCAGTCTTGGTGTCTTTGCGGTGGTTTTGCAGGTGTTCAGTTTCTTCCATCATCTTCGAGGAGCTCAACAACTGTTAGGACCACAGACTTTTGTCTGGCGCTTTCCTGGTAGCGTTGTTTGACTGTGCTACCGATCTGAGACCTTGACTTAGTTGGTGGCCTGGTCGTTGGAGCTCCCTCCTTTCGTCGATCTTAGGTTGTACCCTTTCCTGGATGGCACCGTGGGGTCGGGAAATTCTGATAGTTCGAGGGTGTCTTCTTGTGGGTAGCAACTCAGAGCTGGTCGGTCTCTCGCGAGTACTTCCTCTTGCACCTCCACCCCTTCACAGGTTGCCAGGGTTGGAGGGACTCGTTTGAGCGTGCAGCCAGTTTCGTTTTCCTTCCACTCGGAGGGCAGTTCGGGTGGTGATCAGGACTTGCCAGGGGCCCGTCCACCTAGGCTCCAGATTCTTCGTTCTTTGGAAGTTGCGAATCAATACATGGTCGCCTGGCTTTATTTCATGTCCCGGGCCCCTGGATACGTCAGGCAAGGCTTGCTGCACCTGTTGGTGGATAATTGTTAGCTCGTTTGTTAATTTATGCAAGTAATCCGACATTAATATGTTCGGGACATCGTTAATGGAGGTGGGTCTTGGTGCCGCCCAAATGCTCATAGGCCTGCCGAAGACCACCTCATACGGGGTCAGTCGGTGTTTGGTTGGGGTGGAGCGCATCGATAACAATGCCAATGGGAGGGCGTCGGGCCATTTCAACCCGGTCGTGGCAACTATTTTGGCTAGTTTTAGTTTCAACGTTGCATTGTGTCTCTACCAGGCCCGCTGATTGGGGGTGGAAGACGGCATGGAACTTTTGTTTTACCCCCAACCCTCTCAGTATGTTCTGTATCACCTCGGCTACGAAGTGGGGGCCGTCGTTGCTCCATAAAATTCTGCAAAGGCCGTATCGGGGAAGAATTCTTTCAGCAATACTTTTGCAGTGGCTAAGGCGGT
This sequence comes from Calotriton arnoldi, assembly GCA_963921515.1. NCBI lineage: Eukaryota > Metazoa > Chordata > Amphibia > Caudata > Salamandridae > Calotriton > Calotriton arnoldi. The sequence continues at coordinate 343,173 of CAWUFW010000785.1, forward strand.
ATTGTCGCGGGTGGGATATGCCTCCACCCATTTGCTAAAAGCGCACACAACCACCAGGACATATTTTAGACCAAGGCATCTCTCTAGTTGAATGTAATCCATTTGAAGGATTTCAAAGGGGTGGTCAGGGACTCCAAACCCTCCCCGTGGTACTACTGTCCCCTTCCCTGGGTTGTGTTGTAGGCAGACTATACATTGTTGTACTAGGCGTTTTGCAGATTCTGCTATCTTGACGTTTTGCCATACTCTGGTGATTAGTTCAATCATGGGGGTGGAGCCTTTGTGTGCTGGTAAATGTGCCATGGTCAATATGGGGATGAGGTAGGCATTGGGTAACAGCCATTTATTTCCGTCTTTAGTTCTCCAGCAATCTTCCTCGTCTTTTAGTCCCACCTTTTCCCACTCGGTCAATTCGTCTTGTGTGCCTGTAGTCTGTATGTCCCTTACAGTGGTCCTAGCGTCAGTCCATCGTTCAGCTTGTGACCTGGTCACATACATTCGTGTCGTAGTTCTGTCTCCTGCTGTGGCTCGGGCAGTAACGTCTGCTAGTGCATTTCCCTGTCCAATGAGATCAGTCACTTTCCTATGTGCTTGGCATTTTATCACTGCTAACTTCTTGGGGAGGAGGACTGCTTGCGTCAAGGCGGAGACTAAATCTCCATGCAGGATGGGTGCACCGTGTGAAGTCAGGAACCCTCTTTCTTTCCATAAGATCCCAAAATGGTGAACCACCCCGAAGGCATATTGGCTGTCGGTGTATATGTTAACTGTCGTGTCAGTCGCTAAGATACATGCTCGTGTGAGGGCAATGAGTTCTGCAGCCTGGGCTGAACGTTGGGGAATACGGGCTGTTTCCAGAACGGTTCGGGCTGTGGTGACAGCGTATGCAGCTGAGGTGGTGCCGTCAGGTAGTTTGATGCACGAACCATCCACCCATAGTTCTCCATCTGGTTCTAGAAAGGCGGTGTCTCTGAGATCTATTCTACTCTGTTTGTTCATCGGTTAGTGTCACACAGTCGTGTAGTGGAGTCACGCTAGGATCATTTTCGGGTAGGGGTAACAGTGTGGCTGGATTGAGGGTGGTGCATCGTTTTAGGGTAATGTGCGGTGCTAGCAGGGTCAACTCATATCCTGTCAGTCGGGCGCTAGTCAAGTGTTGGGTTTTGGTCTGGTTTAGTAGTGTGTCGACTGCATGGGGTACTAAAACAGTGACTGGATTGGAGAGTACTATTCCTTCGCTCTGGCGTATCGATACTGCTGCAGCTGCCACAGCGCGCAGGCACCCTGGCAGCGCTCTGGCTACTGGATCGAGGGTGGCAGAGAAATATGCACAAGGGCGTTGTTTGTGACCAATTGATTGTTTTAGGACAGACAATGCACATCCTCCCCTCTCGTGCGTGTAGAGGAAGAATGGTTTGGAGTAATCCGGGGTTCCTAGGACAGGCGCTGAACAAAGGGCATTGCGTAGTTCTTTAAAGGCTGACTGGCATTCGGGGGTCCAGGGGAGAGGTGAGGGGATGTCTTTAGCTGGGAGGGAGAGAAGGGGTTTGACAATGAGGCTAAAGTTTGGTAACCACCGTCGGCAAAATGAAGTGAGACCTATCAAAGAGCGGACTTGTTTCTGATCTTTGGGGACAGGGGTGTCTAGAATTGTCTGGATCCTGTCAGGCGTGAGTTTCCTCCCTTCTTTGGATAAAAGGTGACCAAATAGGTCACTTGTGATTTACAGAACTGCAATTTCTTTCGGGAGACCTTGTGACCATTCTCAGCAAGAAAATTGAATAGTTTGATGGTGGCTGTGACGGCTATTGGTATGGTGTCCGCTGCTAGAAGGATGTCGTCTACATATCGGTCGGGACAAAGGGTTGGTGGAGGGCGTACCGTCAAATCCTATTGAGGTCACATGTGAGCCTGACAAGGGTGCCCTTGGAATCAGTCGTTTGGATAGTGCACTACGTGTTGCTCCCGTGTCTACCAGAAATGGCGACCTTGTGCCCAGCACCTCAGCGGTAACATAAGGGCCTTGCTGATCAACATAGAGCTCGACTGGATCCCTCCCTTGCCCCTGGCTGTCCTATGCAAAGTCGTACGTATTGTCATAATCTGTCTGTTTGTACTGATTCTGTTTGGGATGGTCAAATGTGTTCACTCTTCCTGGCCTTGCCTCGCTTGCTTCACTCGCGTACCCTCTCCCACGTCCTCTTCCTCTCTGTCCACTTGCTATTTCCCTCGCCCCTCTGCCCCTACCAGCTCCTAACAAAGCCGGGCATTGGGTTTTCCAGTGTCCATAAAGTGGCTCAGGATGTCTGGTGGCTTCTACACAGGGCCTGTAAACAATGACCCTACAGTATTAATTCACCAGGCATTTGAGGCCAATGAGGTGTAACATGATATAAAAGAAGTCTGTGTAGAGTGCACATTCACCAAGAGGGTGTCTTGGTGCTATTGACAGTTGGCGAGTGCCTGGTGACACTGAAAGGCTGAGTGGATGAGCTGGGATTTATTCTCACTCTTTTACTGATTTCATTCTGTTACTCAGTTGCTCCGCTTTTCAGTAATTGTCATAATACAGAAACTTTGCACTGGTGCCGAACAAGAGAGAAACGTAATTTGCACCATTTTAGCATCCTTTCTGGCAGCAGTATTGGGCTTAGTGATTTCACAACATTTCTACTGTATTTACATAACAAGAAACACAAAAGTACACTTTTTTTTATTTTTTTAGCAGATATGCTTCAGAAATTGTGCAAAATATTTCTGTTCCAGTTGTATTTTTTTTGTTTAAAAGGGCCATTTGTATACCAGGATGTTTAATAAAATCTTCATTAAACATAAATAATTATTTTAGCGATAGATGTGCAAGCGATAGATCTCTGATATGGAATGCAGTAATATTTATGCATTTATGCCCTCGTGACTAGGTGCAGACCTCCAGGTTATACGCCTAAAACCCAGCCGATGCCCTCCCGCGTTTATCTCTGCATTATTGTCTATGGTTTTTACGATCTGTAAACAGGTTGCACGTTTTTTGTTTTGTTGTTATGAGTATGTCTTCGACTTACTACCTAACCGTAGTAATATCTGATCCCAGGCGCTCCAAAGCTATCTAGTGGTGGCTAATAATAGTGCTTTACAAGTACTCTATTATAAAAAACCACAAATAAATAATTTTAAAAACAATTCTTTGTTCCAGCCCATAGAAATTTTCATAGGAACCAAATAACGCAAAAGTGTTTTTTTTTTTTTTACCACTGCATAGTTTCTAAAGTTGTCAAATGCTGTGTGTGACACTTTGTGTGCTGGGTGTTTGAACCCTGTACTTATAATGATAAATGTAAAACTACAAAACCCAGAATGCAAAGCGCGGACGGCCAAAAGGCCAGACCTGGCTGACGGTGCTTGGCTACAATGGGTTTATGTAATATGAGCTCGAGGGCACGTGCTCGGGCTGGGGCGTGCCTTCATCATGCCGTTGTTGGTGCATCAGAACAGCTGCAGAGGGCGAGTGGTCACTAATTGTTGAGCCAGATCATAACCCCTGGCAAGTGATTCAGTGGGCACATTTCATCCCACCGCCTGGGGCAGCAGCTGTGATGTGCAGTATCTGACCCCAGCAGTGAACTCTCAGTGGCTCATGTGAGAGGAATGTTAGTTCTGCCTCCGTTTCAGGAGCCGGGCTCCCCTTACATAGCAAAACCAAAGGGGCTCCCTTACAGGCACCTGCGGCAGAGACCAAACACTCCGAGGTGGAAGCCTGCTGCAGAGTGAAACCAGGGGGCAGCAGATGCCAGGTGGGCGAGGGCAGCCGAGGCGTGACTGCAGCGTCATAGATGGTGCTTTGCAGCCTTGTATACTGAGATAATTCGAGTCTTTGAAGAGTCTCTGTGGTACAGATCTAATGACTGGGAACACGTTAAAAAGTCATGAAAAATTGATGTGTGTTGTGAAGAAACAGTTTTTGTAGCCAGTGTTAGTGCCTCAGCGCAGAAATACAGACTTTATTTTATATCCACATACTCTGATCAGAAAGAAGGCCCCATGCGAAGCCCACCTTCATTCTATATCCTTTGATGAGGCATTTGGTGTGGGTGACTCGGTGGGAGCAGAGGCGGTGGAGACTGAGGCGATCGTGCCATCTCCGGCTATACTTTGGTTGTCCTGGCGTTGTACAACGGGATGAGTAGGGGCGTAAGGGGGTGGCATGTATATGATTGGGGGACCTAACAATAAATCATCATCTACCCTTTGTTTTGCTGGTAACTTGGGGTAAAGAGTCGAGGGCGTTCTAACAGGGCATTGACCTGATATTTTTGATTCCTGTTCCTTTTTATCGATTTCCTTTTCTTTTAGTTTTTCTTCTAATCTTTTACAGGCTTGGTAAGCTGATTTTCACGTTTCTTTATCTTGTCTAGCTTCGTCCCTTTTCTTTCTTTGAGCTGCCTCTTTTCGCCATAAACCAAAACTGTCAAACATGGCTGGTCTAGTTTTCTTTTTGTGGAGAGCTAATTCTAACGTTTCTATTTTAGCGGGATCGAAAGATCCCGTCAGTGGCCACTGATTTACCCGGTCCTTCCTAGTGTATTTATGCCATAGTTTGCTATAAGCTACGGTGGCTAATCCATACTTTACGTACATGTCCTTCTTAGGGGTGCCTTCCGGCGGTGCCGGCTGACTGACCTCTAACGAACGGTCGGGTCCAAAACAATTACAATCAAACAATCTAGAGAAAACAGGCATGACGTATTTATCGGTCAAAAATGAATATCTCAATCAATCAATTTAGACAAAAAGTCTGCACTACCTGTCCTTCGCTGCCTGCAAAGAGAGAGAATATTCCTAATCTTCGTTGTTTGCAAGCAGGGAAATGTCGTAAATAACTCAATATCAAAAAAGGAATACTAGTATTTCAATCAAACTATTCAATCAATCAATCAATTTAAGTCGTTTTTCACGACCTTACCCGGACCGTATGGACGGTTCTACGTCTTCCCCTTCCAGCGCCTGGTTGTCCTCTCACTCCAACAATCAATGCGGCGTTCCTCTAAGGTCCCAGTCAGGACCGCAGGTCACTCGAGAGAGGTCCGTTCGGAACCGGTGAAGTTCAGTCGATCGGCAGCCAGACAAGGGTCTTCTCAGGCAGGTATACCCCAATCGTTTAGTCGTTCACTCCGTCGTTAGGACCTCTCTACCGGACCCACGCGTCGCTGATGGGCCCCTACGTTTGGGTGCCAATTTGTGAAAGGCAGTGACTCTTCTAAGACCCTCAATGCTGCCCGGTGCAGGGTTCCACCTCTAATTCACTTTGGGTTCGCTATCAAAATAATGAGGCAAGCGCTGGAAACTGGAAGACAAGAAAAAGGTTTATTTCTCATGAGGAGATCACGTCAACTGCAGACACCGGGATGTCTGAGGGAGGTGTTCTGCTGATAACTCCTTTGGCTCTTCCTTTTATACAGGTTTGACACAATGCATTTGTTTCGTCAACATGGTTACACAAGCTTGGGGTCCCGCCCCGGGCAGGTTGTCACACAAGCCCAACAGTAATTCTCTTCCCACCCAGGTCAAACAGACAATCTTATCTTGCAGCTGGACCTTGCTTCAGGGTCTAAAACATGTGAGACCGGCCAGATCCAAGAGTCCGTTCTGTTGATAAAAACAGGTCCCATTGTTGGTAACAACAAGTCTTGCTGTTTGCAGTGCAATAAATCATGTTGCAAGAGTCTTTTTGGTGTTTGGAACCTGTTTGTGTAACTAGGTGCAGTGAGGGGTAGAGTGTCCAAAGGTTTGCCTGAAAACAGAGATGAGAGGAAAAACGAGTTTGTGGCAGCAAGTGGCGCTGAGGTTTGTTGCAGCAAATAGAGTTTATAGCCCCCAGCACACATACCAGGTCGGTCAGAGGGATGCTAGTAAGGGCAGGGTGAAACAAAGGTGACCAACAGAGTACAAAATGGCTGTGATAGATCAAAATGACTGCAACTTATGTGCACATAGAATTCCACCAGACAAGATGGCGCAGGTAATGTTCATGACTGTTGTTTTGCTTTTAACAGTACCATAATGGCTTTACTGAAAACTGAGAATTGTGGTATCAAACTTCCCAGCACATTAAACCCACACAGATTCCACTGTGGGATTCAATGAAAAATGCACACAGAGGGCATCTTAGAGATGCCCCCTGAAAAATGAACTAACACTAGTGTCCAGGCTGAGTGGCTGCTCCCCAGCTGCCACCACCAGACATGTTTCTGGACCCTTGGGTCGAGAGCCTGCTACTCTCGGGGGCCGGAAACAATGCACATCCTTGGACGAGGTGCCAAGCCTCCTCCCCCAGGATGGGCAGGGTCCACGAAGGGGAAGCTTCAAAGGCTTGCAGCCTTTTGTGAGCTTACCCAGACCTTTTGCTGCTTCCAGCAACTGGTCCCCACCGGTTCTGACCCCCACTTTAAGCGGGAGGACCGGCGAGAAAACCAAGTGAGGAAGGGAGGTGTTCCCACCTTTGCCAACCCCACCCCCCAGGTGGGGGAGGCAAGGTGAAGCACAATTCTCAGTCCCCGCCATCTTGCAGATGGGGGGGGACCCAGCCAACCAGAGTGAGGCATATGCCAGCTCCCACTGGAGGGTGGCATAATAGGGGGTGTACCCACCCCAAGTAAGAGACCCATTGGTCTCAACCTTTTACTTACCTGTAATGCCCCTAAATCTAGTATTTAGGGGCATCCCTGAACCTTGCCTCCTCAGACAAGCAACGACCAAGAAGAAAAGAAGAAGAAGGACCGAACAGCCGTGCCGAAGCTAAGAAGAGGACGCCGCCCACTGACTTGGCCCCAGCCCTACCAGCCTGTCCCCACCTCAAACCTGCGGAAGCGAAACTCCGGTGTGTCCTGCAGCCAGCAACCTCAAGAACCCAGAGGACCTGCCCTGCCTTCCAAAGAAAAGGCTATGTCTGCCGTGAACACCGGATTTGTTCACCAACAGACTCCAGATCCGGCAAAATCCACGAGTCTGTACCTGTCGCGAGTTCGAGTGGTCCAACACCACAAGGAGGTCTCCCCGGCGATTCTGACCCGAGATCTGGTGATCACTGACCTGCCTCGAATCTCCCAGCGAAGCCTGCAGCCTCTTTCTGGAGACTCCCCCCAACCGTGACCGGAGCTGGTAAGAGAAACCAGACGCCTAAAGACACCCCTGCACCCGAAGCCCCACGGCCTTGGGTGGCCCAACCGACGGTGTCCCAGCATCCCCTGGCATCCCAACTTACCTTTCCAACTTGTAGTCACCTCCAGAAGATCTTCGTCCCCAAGCCTGCAGTCTTTGATGAAACCGGAGAATCCCCATTGCAATCAACAGGGCACCCGACGCCAAAACAGCACCCTGCACCCAGCCGCCCCAGCGCCGCTGCAGGTGCACTTTTTGTGCTAAACAGGATCCCCCTTTGCCCTGAGCCCAATACCAGGAGCTTTGCTCCCACAACCCAGTGGTCTGCTCGTAAGAAGCCACCAACCGGAGGCCCCCTATTCCCCATTGGATAACATTGGGCCTCAGCACTCTGCACCCGGCCGACCTAGTGCCGCTGAGTGTGTACCGAGAGTGCATCTTTGACCCTGGGGGAACCCTTGTTCTAACCCCAGAAACTCAACCCCAAAGACCGATTACTTACCTGGTAACCGTTAACTTCATTTCTCTCCATAGGAACCTATTGACTGTTTTTCTCTGAAAAATGTTTTAAGTGTGGAGTTGATTTGTATAGGAAACCTGAAAAGTTACACTTGTGCAAAACTGATTTACTTACCTTTTCTCTAGGAAATGTCCCAGTGTGATATCTAGGCATATCACACTGAGTAGAAAAAGTAATCTAAAAAGTAACTAAAAAGTAATCCTTACAGTAATTTCAATACCTTGACTTACCTGTATCTCAAACAACTGCATTTGAACTTGCATTCACTTGTAAACACTGCATAATATATTGCAAAGCATTTATTTAACTTACCTGTGCCAGGCTTGGCTTGGTTCTAGAAATAAAATAACTAAACAATATTTTTATACAACCAAAATTGGTCTGAGTTCAGTCTTTGAGTGTGTGACATCATTTGCTGATTGAGTGTGTACAACACATGCTTAACACTACCCTCTGATAAAGCCTTACTGCTCGCCCACACTGCCAGAAATAGAGAGTAAGGTGCTATCTACTTTTACCTCTGCCTACCTTTGGGGTTCCACTGGACTCTGTGCACACTATACCTCATTTTGGTATGTCATATACAGAGCCAGCTTCCTACACATGGGAACAGACATCAACAACATTTTCAGCTATGAAATAAATCTGCATCTAAACCATAACAGTTACTGTCATGGAGAGGCACTCTGCAACAGCCTCTCTGTGATATTTAGACATGGTCGATTTCCACACCCAACAAAAACTAATTTTGTCATATCCAAAAGCTATGGATTTCTTTAAGAGAAGGTGTACGTTATTAACTGGCAAATCGCGAATTGCCCCAGCTGCACCAGAAAGAAAATCCCATAATGGAAAATTATCTTTGGGCTCCAACATGTAAACTGATATGGCCCTTTCCCCAAATCCACTGCATTAGTAGAATTAAGCAGGATTGTTTAATAAGTTTTATGAATAGGAGTCAGAAGATTACCTTTAAATTGTAAGAGGTGTATTAAAGCACATACAAAACAGAATAGTGCATGGTACATTCTTCTGACAAAGGGCAAGTCATTTCTTTGAATGCAAGCGATTGGTAAAGCCAACCGCTTTGGTGCTGGCTGCCAGCCTTTTGACTTCGTCAATGCTCTTTTTGCTTTGTCATAGTTTTTCAAATACTTTGTTAGAGGAACTACCAGACTTCACCAATATATACAAAAAACTCCACTAGGGAAAACAATTATTTTACGGTCTAACAAAGCGCACATTGCCATTGCAGTCCTTAGCACTGGAGGAAACTACTTTGTCTGCAAATGTGTTTCATGTGAAAAAGCAGAATGCTATCAGTCACAATGAAGTTAGTTAGTGGCTGAAATGGGGTGAACCACTGCCCCATGTACTATGCTGTAGTGGGCAGAAGAAAAAAGTGAATGTCAAAATAATACCAAAGGGTGAATAGGACTAACTGAAAACCCTTATAAGTACATCTTGTGCATAATTTTAGTAAAATCAAAGGTCTTGGCTAACATCAAACTTAAAAAGCCTATGCCCCCGCACTTATTTATTCTATGAACAAAAAAATATGAAAATCAAGATGCTATCCCTACAACAAGGGGAAACTAAGACAGCGCTATTCACTGATCACTACTGCAAGTTTACCTGTGACAGGTTAAGACATTTAAGCAGCAAGTACTTTTTAAACAAAAAAGCCATATATTAGCAACCGAAATGCTGTTATCTCAGCAAAGTAAATAATGCTAAAGAACAAGCGGCATGTCACACCTGCAGGGCAGCAGAAGGACTACTTGAGCCCTGTCACAACGACCTAATCAAAATACACATGGGACAATGTAATGATAGAGCTCATCCAAGAAATAGAAATCCATTAAAAACATATGGAAGTTAATGGCTGAAGGAGGCGAATCCAAAGCCTACTCTCTCCATATACTTCTTCCTAGTGTACCTTTTTGAAGAATTGATAACTGGAGCTCTTCAAAACAGTCGAAGATGCATGCAGCCAGACTTGCAAATGATAGTCAAAAGTCCAGTTGGGACATAACAATTCAAGAAGTGATGGGATGAGTGGCGCACATTTATTTCACTTTGACCATTATCATGAAAAACGTTTTCACACACGCCGAGGAGGACAAATCCAGTTGTCTCCTCGCCTGGATCTTGTCCTCGGAATCCACATGAGCCCCTATCATCTGACAGGCACCCTGATCTATTCACAACAGGACCTTAGTCAAACTCGGTTTTGCTTCTGTAGAGGCCCCTACAGTGCTACCCCAGACTACTCCTTACTAGCAATCCACAAATTCCTAGAAGGCCTAGACTACCCTAGAGTTGAGGTGGCCACTCGGGAGGAATTGGAAAACCCCATTAAGGCCCAAGAGATTAAATCGGCTATTGAAGACCTGGCCTCGGGCAAGACGCCCGCCTGCACAGCCTCTCGGCTACACTTGCTAGCACAGGTCTACCTGGAGTTCCTGGAGAAAGGCACTCTGCTTCAGTCACTCTGAGAAGAGAAGCACCTTTATCCCCCATTGTGCAGCCACAGAAGTAACCACTTGATCCTTCGTCCTATAGACCAATTGCCATACTCAATGCTAGTTACAAGATCCTCAGTTAGGTCCTGGTCGACTGCCAGCATGAAGTCATGATGCTTCTGATTCACCCTGATCAGAATGGCATTGTCCCAGGTCAGAGTACCTCCAGTAACATCAGTGGGCTCTACAGACTCATGGACATAGCCCCACAACTATGCCCAGAAGCCTTGATCTTGGATCTAGAGAAAGCATTTGATACTCTTAGGAGCTACCTCTTCAAAGTCCTCCATCATTTTGGTTTCAGGTCCCACTTTTTATGGCCAGTACAGCTGCTATACACAGGCCCCGTAACTAGGGCCAAACTAGGGAACTGCATGACTGACACGTTTGCAGTCGGTAGTGGTAGCAGACAGGGCTGTCCACTTTCACCCCTCTTTCACACTTTAGCAATGGAACCCCTGGCAACCGGAATGTGGTGTGCAGTGACGCTGACAATGTTCTACTCTACTTGAGAGACTCCCGGCCAGGTGTCTATGAGATCGCTCATATACTAGATAGATTCGGACAAGCCTCAGGACCTCCTTTTAACAAGGGGAATTCTTCCTCTTGCCCTTACGCCGTGGTACCCCATCTTCCCCGATAACCTTACTAGGTGATGCACTGTTACAACACGAGGACATAACAATTCGATATCTGGGGATCAATTTATACCATGATGAAAAGGATCTGTGAGAGAGAAACTTAGGGAGGTGCATCTCCTTCCTCAGAAGCAAGTTATCCTTCTGGCGAATGCTCCCGCTTTCGGTTATGGAGTGCATTACTGTCTCAAAGATGCTCCCTATCCTATACTATTTTGCCCACATCCCCATCTACCTACTTAACTCAGACGCTTCATTGACTGGGAAGCACTTTTAGGGAACCCGATATGGACTGACGGCTGCTGAAGGGTGGTACTAGCCTCTCTGAGGATCCCGGCTGATCATGGGGGTCCCCAACTTTGAACTTTATTACTTATTACTCCAACTGCAGTGGCTCGACAGATGGCTCTCTGGGGTGCTGCTGGAGGAAACCGGGGAGTGGACGAGCCACTTCAGATTGCTGACTTACTAAACCTGGTCCTAGACCCATCCGTGTCTCCTTCAAATTACTGTGTGGCTTTTGATGCCTGGTACGGCTTCACCTAGTCACAAAAAATACGTCCCCTTATGCTCCCAGCATTCCGCTTCTGGGCCTTGTACACTCAGAGGGGCGGCAGGACTGGACACGTTGAACAAGTTTATTACCTTTGGTAACGCTTTATCTGGTAGAGACTATCTAGCTGCAGATTCCTTACCTTTGAATTTCCCAGGCATCAGGCTGGATCCGGAAACATTTGCTGAGCAATACCCCTTGCGCGCGCCGTCGGGTGGCTCCATTGAGCTCCGCATGACGTCGTCGGCATCGTTGGTGTCGGTTATGACATCCTGGTACCTATATAGGCACCACCCAGGCGTGCGGACGTCAGTACATTTCGGTTTTTCCATGCCAGAAGCGCAGAGCCACAAACGGACAAGTCATGTGCAAAACTAGGGCCCTGAAAAGGGGAGTAACCTTAGCCCTACAAAATTAGTCTGCAAAGCGGGGAGGCATGATGGGGCTGTAAGGAATCTGCAGCTAGATAGTCTCTACCAGATAATGCATTACCAAAGGCAAGTAACTTGTTAATCTGATAGAGACTTCTAGCTGCAGATTACTTACCTTTGAATTAGATACCCAAGCCATACCATCCCGGCGGTGGGTTGCGGACCAATATCTCAAACTAGGAAGTCCTGCAGGGCTGAACGGGCAAAGTGTCCCTCTCTGCGGAATTGACTGTCCAGGTAGTAGTGTTTAGCAAACGTGTGCAAGGATGCCCACGTTGCTGTCTGACAGATGTCTAGTACTGGGACACCCGAGCCAAGGCCGTAGTCGCAGCCTTTCCCCTGGTGGAATGGGCCCTTAATCCCGCAAGGGACTGCTTCTTTGGAAGGGCATAGCAGATCTTGATGCAGAGAACGACCCAGCGAGAGATGGTCCTTTTCTGCACTGCCCTTCCCAGCTCCCACGTACCCCACAAAGAGTTGGTCGTCCACCCGGAACTCTTTTGTGCGGTCAAGGTAGAACGACAACACTCTTTTTGGGTCCAGTCGGTGGAGACGCTCCTCTTCCTTAGAGGGATGCGGGGGAGCAAAGAAGGTGGGCAATGTGATGGATTGACCCAGATGAAATGGGAGTTTTTAGAGACAAACGGTCCCTTTAAAAGGAGAATCAATCTGAATACGCCAAATTATCACAATCAAGATTGGCTCTGTATATGTCTTAATTGACAGTATCAAGAAATTTATTAATCAATAGTGAAAACACGACAATACATAAAAGAGTGAGTGAGTCCCAGATGAAATGGGGTCACAACTTTTGGCAAAAAGGAAGCCCGAGTGCGAAGCACCACTTTGTCTAGAATAGACATCAGATAGGGAGGCGAGAAAGTTAATGTCTGCAACTCACTCACCACCGGGCAGATGTAATCGCCACTAAGAAGGCTGTTTTGATGGTCAACAGCCGATGGGGACAGTTATGTAAAGGCTCAAAGGGAGCACACATTAGGTAGGTGAGGACCAAATTAAGGTCCCACTGTGGTATAACAAAGGCAGTGGGTGGAAACAAGTGTGCCAGCCCTTTTAGAAACCTACGTACAATCGGAGACTTAAAGAGAACAGGCTGGTCTGGCAGCCACAAAAAAGCAGACAGAGCAGAGAGGTAACCCTTGAGAGTTCCCAAAGCAGAGCCCTGCTGGACAAAGGTCAGAATGAATAAAAGGACAGTGGAAAGAGAAGTAGAAAGAGGGTCAATAAACCTTTCTGTACAGTATAATACAAATTCCTGCCAACGGCAGAGGCGCAGAGTTGACAGGTTCGGGTGGAGAACCCTCCCCTGCTGCTGCGACAGAAGATACTCCAGAAGGGGCAGCCTGATCGGAGGATCGATGCTCATCTTCAGAAGCTCTGGATACCAGACTCTCCTCGCCCAGTCCATAGCCACAAGAATGACTTGGGCCTGGTCACTCCTGATCTTTTTCAGAACCCTGGGCAGGAGTGGTATGGGCGGAAAGGCGTACAGCAGGCCTGAGCTCTACAAGCGATGTAGATCATGAGGGCCAGATCAATATTAGGTTTTGAGCTTTGAAGATGAATTTAAACTCTTTACTTTTAAGGGTCCCATCTTGCTGTTGGACTGCTGTAAGGCCAGTGTGAGCTAGACTTGCAGGAAGTGTTAGCGTAAATTATACATGAGAGGTTTGGGAACACCAGGAGATTTAAAGCCATCCGAGCACTTCTATCAGCTGGTTAGGTTTGGTTGTAGAAGTGAGGAGGAGGCTAGAGTACCATAGGCTGAACTTGAAAAATTAATAACTAAGCAACTGGACACATCAGAGAGATGTAAAAGATATTATAGAAAAGGATTATAACCGTCTTGGAACAGGGGGGCGGGGGGGGGACTGCTGCAATAGCATCATGTTACGTCTTGGAACAACCATCATTGTATTTAATTTTCACCACCTTAATTTATGAAACACCTGAAGAAAAACTATAATTACATGATAAAAAGCCAATAGGATTGTATTATACATTAATTATATGATCATTCTGAATAGGGTTAACCAATTATATAACAGTCATTTATTACATAAGCAGGTTTACTGTTTACTATAGGATATGAATGACCCTAGTCCTCTTTTTATGATTATTATTAACGAGCTGAGAGAATAACCAACACAGTCGACAACTGATAACCTAGATAATTATGTATGATCATCATTGCATACACCCCCCCCAAAACATAATTCTACATACATACGGCTGGTCCTCTGCTTAGATTTCTAGAATTATGCAGCAATTACATGCCCACAGTTCCATTATTGGAGAGGAATGACTATAGTCTCCTTTTTATGATTAGAACTTAAAGGCTGGGAGAATAACCAGCACAGGGGACACCTCATAACATGGATAATTAATGTATTTTTGTCATTACATATATTCTTCTTGCAGAATAATTTTATATGCATACGATTGATCCTCTGTTTACATACAACATTTTGTAGCAACTACAGGCCCGTAACCAATAGAAATCAACATAAGAGGAAAAAAGACTAGGACACCTGATGTGCATGCAAGTCTGCTTGCAATAGTCTATTATCTATGTTGATTGAGGAACTTTTGTTGTAGATTGTTTGACAAACACGCTTGTCACCGCAACGCGTCACAGAGAATAAATCTCACACCACACTGCAACCAGGAGTGCAGTTTTTTGTCTTTTGGTGCAGGATTTCTGCATGCTTATGATGGATTTGGCACTCGCCTACCCAGCATCATTGGTGCCTGTGTCCCACACTCACGGAGGACTGGATACATTATAGTTAGGTGAAAATGTCAATTAATGCGTTACATTATAAACAAAAACAAAAAAAGTTAACTGAACTCTAACTCGCGCCTACGCCATGCCTACTGTTGTCATCCATAATCGCATTTCAGATTTCGCATTATCATAAAATCATAAAACTTTTCATAAGTGATGTACTATGTGAAGCAATAAGCTGTGAGCATGGCGATTATTATTAGATATACCCCACTTAATGATTTACACAAAAAAGAAACAAACAACGGCCGACCACGGTTAAGCACTTCAATTCCAATAGTTTCATATAATAGAGTTAGGTGCAACTACTCCCAGCATCCGCCGTTGATAGATGCTACGATTTCGAAAGGGTTCATAAGTAAGGAAGGTGCACTCAAAGCAAAGTCATTCAAATAGACAGGTATAATCCATCAATCTTCTTTATTCCAAATGTCGTTTAAAACCGGCATACAGCCAACGCTTTTCGTTCCTTGATGCCAAAGGAACTTCATCAGGGCTTAAGAAAAAAAAAGCAGATCAAATATTATGAAGACCAATGTATAGTGTCCTTGTTGTAAATATAATAAAATCACTTGAAGAAAAGGATTGTATCCAATAGTAGCAAATCAGGCTTCAGATTCTCTCTCATTTGTATAGTGCCTAGTTCCACTTTCTCATCTGTGTTGTCCCTCTGGTTACTTCTCTCATCAGTCTTCTTCCTTTGTCACCCACATCCATTACGTCTCAAAGAATCTGCCCGCCTACTTTTTCTTTTCTTTTCGTTTCTTTTTCATGTAACTCCGAGGACCTCCACTGGTGCCGAGTAACATTACAGAGGGAGCAGTAGTGCATTATCCCAGCCCACCTGATGACACCACTGAGCCACAGTACGGCAGTAACAACAACAGTAGATATACCCAACTTGGCTGTCCCTGAGAGCAGGGCCATCGGCATCCCCCCCCAACGGACTAGCAACACCCTGCTGCGCATTGCCTTTTACTGTAAGCAGCGAGGGGTTGGCTGCAGGACCAGGCCCATGCTGGTCCCCACACAGGCAGCCAAGGCCCCATAGCTGGCCAACCCCGTTGTTTTGCTTGCACTCCAAGGCCTCAGCCTTTTTTCTTTTGCAGTAGTACTGCTAAATTACATGGGAGCTATGCTGGGCCCCACTGCAGTATTGTGGTGTGGCGAAAAAAATCCTTTTAACTTGACCCTAGAGGGTGTCCATTTGGGAGTCCCACACATGGGGCAGGAGATTATAGTAACTCTACACTGCCCCCTTATTCCTTATTTTTATTTGTTTTCTACAACACTGGCAGCGAGTCCTCAAGTCATAAAATAACGGCCACAACTTTCTCTTCATGTTGCGCCCATCCAATCAGATCGTGTGTTTTGTGCTTATGGTAGTTCCACGTCGCTATATAAACATAGTTTGAACCTCAATTTCTCAAGAACTCCTGAATGGATTTAAACCAAACCACAAACGCACGCTGTCTGAGTAAAGATCTAGTTTTTGCCAAATTTGGTGTTAATTTCGTTCAGCCGTTTTGGCTGTAGTGCTGTTCAATTTTTCTATGGGAAAATGCATTGGAAAAAAACGTTTTGGGACCCCCCCATTTTCTCGACCCCAACTTGACAATGCACCTGAAACTTTTGAAGGAAGAGTTGACTAAACCTATTTTGCGAAAAGTTTCGTCACGATTAGTCAAACGGCGTCAAAGCTATTAGCAAACCAAAAAATCAATTTCCTATGGAAATCTGGTCCTAACTATAACTACACAGTGGAGACTATGACTGTATTTTACATACACACACACACACACATATATATATATATACACACACCCCCCACACAAAAAACACAAAGGATTAAATTCTATTCAGGTAAGGCACAAAATTCTAGCGCATGTTAACAAAAAATAACCTACAAATTTCACTGAATAAAATCATGGTAAATTGACATTACAGTTAGGTCTTGTAACAATAAAAAAACTAACTTCAAAAAAAAAAAAAAAACATAAAATGTATTAGATTACTGTGTTAACTATAACTTTCACCCCCCGATGCAAGGCTTATGACCTCAAATACTGATGTTAAATGTCCACACCATACCACCTCACTTTGGACCCAGCCATATGAAAATCAATCTTGACCCTGCTCCAAGAGGAGCAGTTCAACCCAAACTGTCAGGCTAGGTGCTCCCTGAACTGGAACACAGCAACCTAGGACTTGTTTCAGACAGGTATAGCTTGGTTCCAGTGTCTGATTTTTTTACAGCACAGGAAAAGGGTACCAAGTTCATGAGATCTGAAATGGCGGCAGCAACATTTCTGTTTCAGGTGCGGCCAATCTACCAGATCTCTCGGAACCTCTACTGGTCCTGCAAGGCCAAAAGATCGGACGGGAGACAAAACAGCCTTTGCGGGCAATAAGAATGCTCTATTTTTTTTAATCTGTGGTACCGCAGTACCCCAGTGGGACCAGCCTTCCGGGTATCACTATATTTTGAAGCTTAATTTCTCAAAAACGGCTGAACTGATTCACACCATATTGCTAAAATCACGCTCTCTCAGTAAAGATTCAGCTTTCTGACAAATTTGGTACAATTCTTTTTAGCCGTTTTTTCCCTCATCACGGATTACAATTCCAACCAGAAATTGCATGAGAAAAACACTTTTTGCGACCCCCTCCTTTCTAGGCCGGTGCTTGATGGATCACCCCAAAACTTTCCAGGAAACAGCTGAGGTGGATGATTTTTTTTTTTTTAAACGTTTTGTGAGACGTTTGTCTAACGGTAGCAAAGTTTATAGCAAAACCAAAAATGCTCTTACTAGGGGAAACTCTGAACCAACTATAACTACATACACAGCAGTAAAATAAAGGAGAGCGCTCAATCTAATTCAGACAGATGTTGCAGAGGATTTTTCTGAATATAAAGAGAGTAGCTTTAGGTGCAATATAGGGCAGGAGCAAGGACTTCCAAGCACTGGCGCAACTGTGACTTCTGACACGCTACTCGCTGCCAGAAATAGTGAGGTGCATGGTTAGGTAATGTAGGTGAGAAAGCTTAAAATTAATTCATGTAGAATAGGAAAGTCACATGTCAGCAGTGAACCCATTAATAATGCAATCCATGCAAAAGAGGACAACCTGCAGCCATATTTACAAAACCCTAACAGCACAAATGCATCTAGACATTGAATGTGGGTGGCGGCTGTTGAACCACTTTGAACATACAGATGTAACCGCGATTGATACATGTACGAAGGCAGTATTATCCCTATAAGCAAACAAATAAGGAAAAGAAGAATTGCCTGTGGCTTCAGTGATGTACTTCATGATGTGAAAGGGCCAGGGAGATTTTAACAGTCATGTCAAAAATGTAATTGTGATATTATCTGTGATATATGTGAGGACAAAAGCAGTGCATGATAGAGTTATGGCAGAGTAGCTCACTATAAGTAAGAGTCGGCTTGCGAGGTAGCCTCAGGAGACACCGATGTAGCTGATACATAGTGTAGGACTACCACACCCAAAATTAATTGGTGCGGGCGTATTAGGCCCATTCCTTCACCTGGTAAAAACTGCTGCTGGCCCGCTGACAAATTCCACTTGCTTAAAGCAGGTGAAAAATGTCTGCAGTGAAGTTCATGGAACAGGGAATCCCCGTATTGTAAAGGACACAATGCTCCCAGGTCTGCATGTTACTCCTCATTTCAGGGATCTTGACTTGTAATTCACAGAGATTCAGGAATGAAAACACTGACTGGAATTGTTTATTCTGGTCCAGATACTAACCCTCATTCAATTCTGAGCAACCAACAATGGTGACCTATAAATGGTGACTTAGAGGGTTTGGGTTTGAATTATAATCCTAAAATTCTAACAAATTAAGTTTGGGGGGGATGTTTTTGTTTTTTAAATTATAAGGTGAGTAAGCAACTATAAATTCACTCTAAGTTTACTCAATTTCTTTCTTTTTGATTTCCTTAACGATAACTTTGCTAAAACATGCACAGTATACATAGTCCACATCAAACCCTGTATCCAATCCATATGCCCCAAATCCTGTACGACATGGTCTTTCATCATGCCCTGTGTTTAATTCCACAACTACCAGAGCCAGCCAGTCATGCCATGAATCTAATTGTCATGCCCAGAGAACACAGCCTTTTGCAGCATCCTGCACTCAGTAACCCTGTACTCAGCCCACATGGTTCAACAATGAAATCATGTTTTCAGCAACAAAACCATAGAATTGCAAGTTTTCTAATAGCCTGTTCTCAGTATACATCAACATTTGCCTAACCAAAGACTGCTTTAATGAATAAGTTACTTACCTTCAGTAACACCTTATCTGGTAGAGACTATCTAGCCGCAGACTACTTAACTTAGAATTATCCCCAGGTGTCAGACTGGAACCGCAATTTCTTTTGTGAGCAGCACTCCTGCGCGCCGGTAGGTGGCGTCATTTGGTTCAGCATGACGTTCGCACCAGAAGTGAGGTGCGCAGTGCCTATATAGGTGCTACCCCAGTGAACTGACATCAATTTCTTTTCGCAACTTTCCACATCAGGAGCGTGGCGCCATGAAGAACACGGACCACTGATATGAAAACTAGAGCCCTGAAAGGGGAAAGCCCTGTCCCTAGAAATCCGTTCACAGAGCAGGGAAGATGGGTGGGACAGTAAGGAATCTGCTGGTAGATAAAATCTCTACCACGTAAGCCATTACTGATGGTAAGTAACTTGTTCGTCTGATGGAGACGTTCAGCCGTAGATTCCTTACCTTAGAATAGATGTCCAAGCAATACCTACCCGGAGGTTGGTCTACAAAACAATTTCACACTAAAAAGTCCAGCAGGATCGAATCGGCAAAGTGCCAATCCCGACAGACCTGCCTACTCAGGTAGTAGTGTTTTGTGAAAGTGTGCAGAGGCCCACCTTGCTGCCTCTTGAATGTCCAGGACCGGGACTCTGCGTGCTAACGCAGTGGTCACTGCCTTGGCTCTGGTGGAATGATGCATTTTCAACTTACTTTTAAAAGATAAATGGGACCTAATGTTCCTTACGGAAACTTGGCTAAAGGACACCTCATCAGCTGATATTGAATTAGCTATCCCTCAGTGGTTTCTACTCCAGCATATAAACAGAGGGAAAAACGTTGGTGGTACAGCTGTAGTCTATCGATCAATCTTTTCATGCTCAATTTCAAAATTTTATGATATAGGTGAAATAGCGCGGGACACACCAGCTGGTGTAACCAGGCGCTTTATAAATCTAAAAACTCAAACTCAAAAACTCAAACTAGGTAACTCTGAAGGATTGTCCTTTTCAATCACCTTGCCAGCCTATTCCTTCACTGGGGCCCTAATTTACAGGCTGCCAGATTGCCTTCCTGATTCCACATTCCAACTTGTGGATATGATTGGGCAATTGTTGCTTTTCCATTCTAATTTTATAGTATTAAGGGACTTTAATTTACATGTAAATGACCCAACTAGTAGTATAGTTAAATGGTTTTATTTCAAAACTAGTGATAGGCCCTACTCAAAAGACGGTCACACTTTAGAACTAATTTTTTTCCAGTGTTTCCAATGTACATGTTTGACCTGCCCTTAAGTTAATCTGGTCTGACCATTTTCTGGTTCCTGTCGTTCTCACTTTTCCCTCGATTCATAAACATCAGGAAGCTATACAAAAGGTCTCAAGAGGATGGCACAAAATCTCAGAGCCTCTCTTTAACGAAGCCTTGCAATCCATCCCAGTATGTCTCTCCGGAGCACCTACTGATGTGGATAACTTCAATAGTTGGCTATCTGTGGCTATTGTTCCCAAAAAAGTCTTTATTTCTAGACGATCAAAGCCTTCTGCTCCGTGGTTCTCTTCTACTTTAAAAGAGGAAAAACATATAGGTAAATTTTTGGAAAATGGAGGAAACCATAAGAGTCAGGCCAAAATTGCTTATAAAAATGCTTTAAAAATGTTTGCAAATGTATTCGTTGAGACCACAGGAACTGTATTTTCTCTCATGTGCCCTGGTAACTTTTTAAAATCATCAGTTCTTTTCTCTCTCCCACGGCCTTCGAGAATAAACTTATTCCTTCGGCCAAATTATGCAATGATTTTCAGATTTCTTCCATGCTCAGTTTCCAACTCATAGCCCGTTTGCTAATTTTGATGACTTTAGCCTGCCTCCTTTAATTTTATATCCCTGGAGGAATAAGATGAAGAACTTGATAAATGTAAATCTGGGTCCCCCCTAGACCCATGCCCCTCTGATGTTCTAAAATTAGTTTGCACACATCTCAATCCTATTTTAAATGAGATCAAGAACACCTCATTGGAGTCTGCATCAGTTCCTAAGTTTTGGAAGCAAGCTCTTCTGCTCCCACTTTAAAGAAACCAAACGCTGATCATATTATTTTAAGCAATTTTTGACCTATCTCACTTTTGCCGGCCGTGGCGAAAATGTTGGAGAACTTAGTCAATAGACAACTCGTTCATCACCTGGAATCTAATCTACTTCTATATGACTCGCAATCCGGATCTCGTTCAGGTTTTAGCACCAAATCCGTCTTGCTCGAAGTTACTTAGTTTATCAAGGACAATCTCCATCCGAATTAATCAGTGATGGTGGTCTTACTTGACCTATCGTTGGCGTTCGATACAGTATCTCACACAATCCTATTAAACAGGCTCAAGAAAATTGGGTTCCAATGGGGTGCCTTGGCATTGGATCAAATGTTTTCCTGATGGCAGGATGCATGTGGTTTTTCTCTTACCTTATACATAGACCCCCAAAAATCTCTTGGCTACGGGTCCCACAGGGCTCAGCATTAAGGCCTACTCGTTTTAATATCTATTTAGAGCCATTGGTGATTCTTGTTGAATCTTGGGGCCTGCATGTGATCTCATATACCGACAATGCTGAACTTCTCCTGTCTTTTCAGGTGAATGATGTGAAAACTCTGATTTCCCTTAAACAGTGCTTCAAGTCAGTAGTAGCGTGGATGAACAATAATTGCCGTAAGCGAAATTCCAATATAATGGAGATCCTTTTTTTGGGGGGAAAATATTCCCTGGATTCTTATAACTGGTGGCAGTGGAGCTTGGGCCACCAGTTCATCCTCACTTCAACAGAAAGAATTGTGGGTGTCAAATTTGACAATGATCTTTCTTTTGAACCCCAAATTAAGGCAATTTCTTCCTGCTGCTTTGCAACGCTCGCATCTTTAAAAAGGATGTTGCATTTGGTTCCAGAATAATCACTTAAGACCATTGTTGAACCTATGGTTACTTCCAGACTTGATTATGTAGTTTGTATTTAGGCCTTCCGGCTTATTTGATTCAGCACCTCCAGATTATTCAAAATACAGCTGCTCACCTAATTCTGAAAATTCCTCCTGACACCTTATCTGAGACAATTGCATTGGCTGCCTGTTATCAAACATTCATTTTAAGGCTCTAACCTTTGCTTATAGAGCATTTGAGTAAAGAGGACAACTCTACTTAAGGAAAAGACTTGAACCATTTCGACAGCATAGAACTCGGAGATAGAACAGGTCCAAATTTCAAGTTCCCCAGGTGCGTAAAACTAGGAGAGGAGGGAGATAATTTGCATACCTCACATCCAAACTTTGGATTCTCTCCCACTCAGGCTCCTCTTTGCACCCTCCGAAGGCATCTTTAAAAATAATCTTAAGACTTTTTTTTTTTTTTTTTTTTATCTGTTACTTCCGATTCTTTCGTTTTTCGGACTGATTTTTCTTAGTTTAACCCCATTTATTATGCGCTGTGAGCACCGGGACACTTCTTTGAAAGCTGCTGGGTGCTTTATCAATTGTATTGTATTGTTGTACTGTAATGAGCAAGCAAGCCCTCAGGATGTTGCTTCTTGGGCACGGGGTACCAGATTTTAATGCAGAGCACAATCCATCGGGAGATGGTCCACTAATGCACAGCCTTCCCCTTCTTCACTACAACATACCCTATGAAGAGTTGGTCATCCACTCGGAACACTTTCGTGCCATGAAGGTAGAAGGTTCAGAAACAAGTTTATTTAGACATTTGTCCATAAAACATTCTAAAAACACACTTGACAATTAAAACCTTTAAAAGAACCCCCCTCCTGGCTACCCCCTCCCCCCCAACCCATTACATTTCATCTTTAAAATTCAGTTTGACAGATCGTAAAAACCGAGCAATCCCAACTGCCACTTCTAAATAGCGCATCTCAGACAATAACTCCACCGCTTTGTTCCTATGAAGAGCATCATATTTAAAAAACAGAGGTCTTAAAAACTTGATTCGATTTGCGTGACGCAGTCCATAAGAATATGCGCAAGGGTACATTTAACTTTCAAAGGGCAGGGTCAGAGACCACTATTATTCTGCACCCTGGTCCAATGTGGGTGGGACGAATAGATGGGATTACATCCTGCCCTAGCCCTTAATATTTCGTTTCTCAAACCTGGGTCTGGTAACCGTGATAAATAAGGGAAGACACTATTCTGGCCAAATGTAGCAAACGAGAAACTAATGGATGATTTCTTCTTTAAATACAATAGATCGATTGATTCTGACGCCATAGCAGCGGAGTCTCTCAGTGCTCGTTTGCCTGGAAAGGCGAGCCAAGATGTAACTGTGCCACTATTTAAATGGAGGTTCTTAAATTGCAATTATTTATTTATTTATTTTGTATTTATTTGTTTATATAGCGCTAGAATCGACCCCCTAAGGGGTATCTCTGCGCTTGGAGCGGACCGTGAGGGTGTAAAGCAATTCCAACAGAGTTTAACAAGTGCAAAAAAGATTGGTCTTAAGCAACTTCCTGAATTGCAAGTGATCCAGACACTGTCTTAAGGGCAAGGGGAGTTCATTCCAATAACGGGGGCCAAGATAGGAAAGAGCTTTTCCTCCTAATCTTGTCTTACTTACTCGAGGCACCACCAGAAGGTGTTTAGCACTCGAGCGGAGGGATCTTAATGGTACATAGGGCGTGAATTTCTCGGAAAGATAGGAAGGGCCCAAATTGAGCAGTGCCTTGTGAATGGTGCAGCAGATTTTAAATTTGACCCGTTGGCGGATGGGGAGCCAATGCAATTTCATAAGAAGAGGGCGAGAGGGGGTCCTGGAAGGAACATTAAGGACCAACTGCGCCGCCGTGTTCTGAACCACCTGCAGTCTACTGAGTGAAGCATCATTAGCAGAGACCAGCAGGCCGTTGCAGTAGTCCAGACGACTCAATACCAGCGCCTGGACTAAGGTTTTCCGGGTGGAGTCAGGAAGCAAGGGGAAAACTCGACGAAGCAGGCCTTTTACATGAAAACAGGAACCAGCTGTCTGAGCAGCATGTTCCTTCAAACTGAGGGCTTGATCTAAACGGATACCCAGATTTTTGACTGTAGACTTGGGGGCAGGGTGGGGACGCAAGTCGACCGGCCACCAATCCGGGGTCCATAGAAGGGGGGCTTCTCCAAAGAGCATTATCTCAGTTTTTCCCACATTACACTGGAGGAAATTGTTCTTCATCCAGTGTGATATGGCTCTCATCCCGTTGGAGAAGGCTAGCCGGACCGCCGAGGTGAATTTATCAAATGGAAAGAGTAACTGGGTATCATCGGCATATGATATGGGAATAAACCCATGTGTCCTCAAAAGATTGGCCAAGGGAGCAATATTGATGTTGAATAATGTAGGGCTCAAACATGAGCCCTGGGGTACTCCCTTGGTCAAATCTATAGGGGCCGAACGATACGAGCCTAGGTTGATAATCTGGGAGCGATCAGACAGAAAGCTCCTCATCCATTGTAAGGCTGATTTTCTTAGCCCAACCTCTTCCAACCTTTTGATCAGAATACTATGGGAAACTGTGTCGAACGCTGCGGATAGGTCCAACAGCACCAGAATCATAGAGTGGCCTTTATCTAGGGTCATCCTGATGTTGTCTGTGACCACTAGTAATGCTGATTTGGTGCTGTATTTGGGCCTAAAACCGGACTGAGAAAGATCTAAACATCCTGTCAGTTCGACATAGTTGGAAAGGTGGGTATTAACATGTTTTTCCATTAGTTTGCTCAGGAACGGGAGGAGTGAAATAGGACGGAGGTTAGAGAAATCCGTCCATGGTGTTTTAGTATTCTTACGAATAGGTCTAACCTGGGCAACCTTCCACTCCAGTGGTACATGGCCTTCCGTTAGAGAGAGATTAATAAGAGATTGCACCGAGGGGGACAAATGTTCAGCCAACGACGGAATGACTTTAGCTGGAATATGGTCAGAAGGGGACCCAGACTTTATCTTGTGAATCAGTGATTCAACCTCTGCTAGTGTAATTGCAGGGAAGTTCTCTAACAATTGAGAGTTTGTTAGATTCAAGTGTTCCAAGGCCGTAGGGGTCTGCTGCAGATCTCCCATTGCGGTAATTTTTCCATAGATAAGCTCTATCTTTTGTACAAAATAGAGAGCAATATCATTACACAGCAATTGGGAGGGGACCTCTAAGCTTTCACATGCCTTAGGGTTAATGAAAGACTGAAGAATCTGGTACAGGGTTTTAGAAGAGTTGCCAACCTCGGCTAACAGCTGTTATATGTTTTTATGATAGCTGGACAGAGAGGAATAAAACCGATCTCTGTCCGCCTCATTATGAGAAGCACGCCAGATTCTCTCCAGCTTCCTGCAGAGTTGCTTTTGATCTCGTAGTTGTATCGAGAACCAAGCTGCCTGTGGGCGATTAGGATGGCTCAAGGAGCATTTCAGAGGTGCAATGTGGTCAATGGCTGTTAAAACCGCTGAGTTATATTTAAACAATGCTTTCTCAATGTTGTCCGATGCAGAATTTTGAGGCCTCAAAAAAACTGTTTGAAAATTTTCCGCGGAGACTCTCTGCCACTGCCTGCGAGTATGAAATGTAGCTGGTTTAGGTATTTTAAGATCTATAGGGTCCTGGATAAAAAATTCAATGACTGAATGATCAGACCAAGAAAGTTGTTGGGGGGGTTCACACTGAATCTTAGAAGAATTTGAGAATATAATATCCAAAATATGACCAGCTATATGGGTAGGGCCTTCATTAAGCTGGGATAGGCCTAAAAGGGATAGGTCAGCCAAAAGAGTCTGTGCATCTGAGTTGGAGAGGCAATCACTATGGATATTAAAATCTCCCAAGAGTAGGAAGTTATTGCACGCGTTCACATACAGGGCTAATAATTCAACTAATTGTAGAGAAAAATCAGCTAGGGGTCCTGGGGGACGATAAATTAATGCTCCTTTCCAGCTAGCCTGCATAGAGGAATCTATCCTAAAGACCAACATCTCCATAGTAGCATCGCCACGTTGTTCTAGGACGGAGACATTGATTCCATCTTTATGCACAATGGCGATTCCACCCCCTACCTTCATAGATCTGTCCAGTCTAACCATTTTATACCCCTCCGGTATGCCTAACGCTATAGCGGGCACAGAATGGGGTTTGAGCCAGGTTTCAGTTAGAAAGCCCAGTTCAGGTTGAACCGAAGACACTAGATCCCATACCTCAACAGAGTGTTTGGGCAACGATCGAACATTGCACAACAAATTTTTCCACCCCTTCCGTGAATTATCCACGGAGGTGTTGATAGCCTGGCCAGGAAGGATATAATTTGCCTGAAATCGGCATACTCGGCAGGAAAATGGACCTTCTGGATAAGGCCAGATTTTTGTCCGACAGGTAGGGGTTACATTAGTCTGTAGGTTAATTAGCTCGTCTAGTATAGTGTATTTGCATGAGGGGACCGTGGTTGACAAACACCTGACCAGGGTCTCCGGCTCCTAGCGACGTCCTGGCGCGGACGGGCGCAGACGGGCTTACCTTTGGCGCGCCACCGGCGCGCCCGCTGCGCGCGTTCCGCTCTGCATGCCCCTTTATGTGCAAGTGAGGGTGGGGACTAGACCACCAACCCTCGATTGGCCGGAAATGACTTCCCTCCACACAATCGGGATTAGGACCCGCGGTGGACCAGGGAAGTGAACCGGAAGTGTGGCACCCTGGTTCTAACGGCCTTTGCCCACATCCTTTCACTACTTTGGATCTCTTCCCAACACAATTTGGAGACTTTAACCACCTCATCATCCTCCAACAATGTGTTAAAGTATTTTAGAGCCCGAGTAGAGGCCGCAATGTTCCAAGAGACCAGACTGCACTATCTCCTTATAGCCTGGACCATAGTACCTTGGGGGAGTGATAGAAGTCTTTTAAGCACTACCCCTTCCAGTCTGTCCCATTCATAGGTTGGATCAAGAGAAAAGACCTCTCCCCCATACAGGCCTAACGGTGGTATCTTCCCTTCATAGGCCTTTAATAATGGGATAGCCCCCCAAATCTACCATTGAATCCAGACAGACCGCTTGCCTGCAATAGGGCTTTCTGCTTGATGGCATCCCAATGCGCACCCCAACTCAAATTTCTCCTAAAAATTAAACCCAGGTATTTATATTGATCCACTTGCTCCACCACCTGTGTACCTAAATACCAGGAAAAACTCTGCACTTTTTTTCCGAAGATCATAATCTTGTTTTTTTCCAGATTAATGCGGAGCTGGTTCTGCTTGCTACAAGATGCCAGGGCATTGCGTTTCCTCTGCAGACCAACTGGGGTATAATCCAGTAATACCAAATCGTCTGCATAGAGCAGACAAGCAACATGCTGGTCCCCAATTTTAGGCGAAAAAGACTTAGATTGGGAAATAACGGTTGGGAGGTCGGCCAAAAATAAACTAAAACTTAAGGGTGCTAAAACGCACCCCTGGCGCAGGCCGTTGTCAATAGAGATTCTTTGGGACAACCGACCGGACTTGTCTAACTCCACCTGAGCCCAGTTACTGGAGTGCAAGGATTGAAGAGCCCCAAGAAGGTTTGGTGGTAGGTCCCAGGCAGCAAGTTTTCCCCACAGAATATCCCTGTCAACAGAATCAAGGGCTGTCCGGATATCTACAAAACAACTGCACAGTCTTTGATTTTCCTCCAGAGCCTTTCGAGTAATGGCCCACAGAGCAAAACAGTGGTTTATGGTGGAATGACCCTCCCGAAAACCCCCTTGTTCTAGTGGGATTCCCTTAGTTTCAGTGGCCCAATCTTTGAGTTTGGCTAGGATAATCTTGGAGAATATCTTTAGTGAAATATCCAGGAGGCTTATAAGCCTATAGTGCATCGGGTCTGTACCACTCCCTTTTTTTTAAGATCGGTTTCACTATGGACCCCTTTTAGGTAAAAGGATAAAGGCCAGACCTGGCGACCCAGCTAAACAAAGTAGAGTAAATTGTAGCCCACCAGACACTATTTGTTTTAATTATTACTGCTGGAACATTGTCAGGGCCGGCGGCTCGGGAGAGTTTTATTCTCTCGATTACGGCCTTTACTTCCTTTACTGAAAACCAGATGACTGGGAGAGTTTGCCCGTAGATGTTCTGAGGGCCATCTGAACCTAAAGGTCCCCTATATAGATCCGTCAAATAAGTGGCCCACTGGGCTTCCGGAATCATACAGGCCAGAGTGCCCCTGTTTTGACCATTAGACTCATTGACCTTTGTCCAGAATTTTTGCTGATCATTTAGTGATATAATTTCCTGCATCTCCTCCCACTTACTATAATAAAAAGCTGCCTTTTTCGTCTGCACAAGGGATTTATATTGGCGTTTAAGTTTGACCAGCTCTTGGGTGGCTGAGGGAACGCTATGACACCTAGCACTCTTTGCTCTCTGTCTCACCAATCGTTTCAACTTTTGGCAATCCAAATCGAACCAGCCAGTAAGGCCCTTCGGACAGGATTTTGTCTGTACGCCCTTTTCACATATTTTCACTGAAATGCAGCCCAAAACTCGTTGCACAATATTATTATACCACACAACTACATCATCAACATGAATAGGGTGAGTAACAGTCATCTCTTCTAGCTGAAGGGAAGCTAATTGTTGAAGATGCACTGTGTCTAAACGTGTTGTGAGCCTACGCTGGTAGGACATCTCCAAAGGCAAAACCCTCTCAGGGGATACTGGCTCACACAAATCAAGAATTGCTATAGTTGCCCAGTGGTCACTGCCCTCATATTTTGCCACCTCAAAACTCTTAAAAAGTTCAAAATGCCAAAGGGACGTGAATATGTAATCAATGGGGCCCAAAGAGTGGCCCTGCCGGAATGTTGCTGCTGAATCATTTTTAAAACGTCCATTTAAATAAATCAGACCGTGGCTTGCCAGCCTTTGACTCAACACTTCAGCCTCTTTTTTGATGGTACCTGGGGGAAACTGTGCTAAGGGAATATTATAGGAATCCAATGCTTCCTCCAAGTGCTGGTCTAGCTGTACAGGGAAGAGACGAGCATTTACATCCCCTGCCATTATTATCACTGCTTCCGGGTATTTTGCCACCAAATGGGGGAAAGGAGATTCAAATAATTCCAACCAGCGTTTCATTTGCCGATGGTCTTCTTTATGAAGTAAAAAGTAGCTAAGGACATTTTTACCCACGCCCATTTCCACGACTGATAACTGCAGACCACTTGAAACATTTATGACCTCTAATGGTCTCTTAATCACCTTAGTCAATATTAGTGTTAATACACCTGCGGATGCTCTCCCCTTACCCCGGGAGTGACCTTTACTATTCAAAGCCATGAAGCCTTCTACTGACTGGTCCTCTCTTAGCCAAGACTCCTGAAGGAATACCAGATGGAAGGGTTTCAAACTTTCTTCCAATACACCAGTGTTCCTCAAACGTTCGAACCCATGGATATTCCAATTTAGGATTCTCAGGTTTTGAGAGGACTCCTCGTTCTAGGATAGGGTGGACCTAGTATTCCAGTCACCTTCCTCCGGCAAGTGCCGCAGGGGGGAGAACCTATTACCTTGAGCCCATACTAATTGCCTGGACTGTGAGAATGGCCTGTCGTTTACTATAACCACTCTCAAATCGGTGGGTGGATGGCTAATTTGCTGTGTAGCTTCGGGCCATAGGGGCGGGATATATGGTATAGATCGTTCCCATTGGGTAGCAGATAACCCGCTGTGCATATTTAAAATGGCGGGTGGAAACGAACCCGACTGAGGTGCTAACGATTGAGGGCTATTTTTTATAGGGCACAGGGCCTGTAGACCTACTTTTGCTAGGTCTTCTTCAGCCTTAAGTACTAGGTCCGCAATACAGGGGGAGATGAAAGAAACTCTGGAAACCTTTCTACCTTGATCGCCCAATTGAAACCCCACAGATGATAGGTCCAACGAGGTTATCCCTGAGAGGGAAGGAGTTTGTTGGAATAACTGAAGAATTTTGGAGCGATTCAAGGGTCGAAGTTTCTTTGCTTTTTTTTCCTCAACGAGTAATATCGAGCAGAAGTTCGGAGCTACCTAATTGCAACCTTATAAAGGATTCGTAAGCGGAGGGGAGTTCTTTGGGCAATTTATTCGAAGGCTGGGGCTCAACCATCTTATTGCGGGCTGCTATTTGGTCTTTATTAGAAGCGGTAGAACGGACTACCGGGGAAGTAGGAGTGAGATCCGAACTGGTTTTGGGGCGGGTTTTTACATTATGTTTTACCTTTTTACATGTCTTTTTACATGGGAGTACATTCACGGTGCTACCGCCTTGGGGTCTGGGATGTTGAGCTTGGGGACAGGTGTCATTACTGTGTTTCCCTTTCGTATGTAGGCGTTTCTTTTTGCCTACACGTGGGGCACGGGGCCCAAGCAATCCATTCCAAGACCTGACCCCCATTGTACGTTACAACCTTGCAGTGAATTTAGAGGGAATAAAACCATGCTGCTTTTTCCTCACAAGCATAGGGTATTTAGAGATATAAAACAGATCCCTCCATATTTAACTGGCATTCGGGCTGCTCTGGGATAACACTATGCGTCCCCGAAGGCTCTGTAGCCGTTACTGCAGCAGATAATTGAGTATTCATGGAACCACCCTAGTTATTTTTAAAGGATTTCAATTCATGTCGAATATCACTCAAATATGTAATTGATCCACTTGATTTGTCCTTATTGATACCAATGTTTCTAGAATCCCATGCAAAGTAGTCTGCATAAGTAACATTACGTCCAACAAAGACTATGGAGAGGTGGGCTGGAATGATATAGACCTCTCCTGCGATCCAAGCGTGGAATTTGGCTCCCCAACCATGGGAGCATTATATCATGATGTATGGCTTGCTTGATCCTGTTGATCTTCTCGACAAGGCGACTGGGAGGGGCTGGAGTCATCGGGACTGAATGATAACGAGATGTTCAAACGAGGAGAAGAAGACAGTCTTGGACCCCCTCTTGCGGTCACAGCTCCATTCTTGGATAAAGACACTGAAAGATTTGCTGTTTGCACTTCATCTAGTGCTGTGTGTAAAAGATCTGTTGCCGAATCTGGCGCACTGGGGCACCCGTGGGGGGTCTTAGCCTCCTCCTCTAAAGGCGGTTGAGCTCCATTATGATAATGCTTAAAAACAAAGTTCCTTATTGAGGTTACTAGGAGTGAGCGTGGGGCCTCACTTGACGATATGCTTTGATCATGCTGAACAGACCCCTTCTTCCCTCCAATTTTCCCCCTTTTTTGGCTCTCCCCTGCGATTTGCCTTTTGGGGCACCAAGGAGAGGTCTCTTACTGCGTAGCACAGGGAGGGATGGACAGGAGGAGGTACTCATTTTTTTTTAAAAAGGAAAATAAATAGGAGAGAGCAAAACAAAACAAAATTCTTAATCTTACCTGTTCTTGAATACACCCCACTACCACTGCCACCTCCACACCACCACCTCCTCACCGCATAGCCCGAAGTTTTTTTCCCCAATGTTCCTTGTTCCTTAAGGGATATCACGGCGTCACGTGTGTGGCCACGGAGGCTGCTGTTCTCACCGGTTCAGAAAAGCCACTGCGCCCACCAAACGTCCGGTGAGGATCCTGAAAGCCGGCTATCCGGTGCCCGGGTACCGAGTGGGGGTGCCAAGAGGCTCCCTCCTGCCGGCCGCCAGCCGGCGATCCTAACGTGGATACAGGCACTAGAAGTGGTGCTGTCGTTGGGCATCGGGGCCGAAGCTGGAAATCAAGGGTAATCAATGGCTGAATAGCAGAGCCGACGCAGGAGCCAGTTCACCCCGGAAGCCTGACTGTGCAACTGAGCACGAACCAGTGGGTGGAGCAGCGGTACGGCAGCAGCAGGCAAGAAGGAGGTAGAAGGATAACACTCTTTTTGGGTCCAGCCCGTGGGGTAGCTCCTCCTCCTTAGAGGGATGTGGCGAAGTGAAAAAAGTAAGCAGGCTGATGGACTCGCCTACATGAAAGGGAGTGACAACTTCCGGAAGGAAGGCGGCTCTAGTGCAAAGAACCAGCTTGTCTGGGAAAATGCTCAGGCACAAAGGCGAAGATAGCAAAGCCTGAAGCTCACTGACCCTCCGGGCAGATGTTATCACCACTAGGAAGGTAGTCTTGATGGTAAGGAGCCTGAGAGGACAGTTGCATAGTGGCTCAAAAGGAGTGAACATTAGAAAGGTGAGTACTAGATTAAGGTCCAACTGAGGCATGATGAAGGGTGATCGTGGAAACAGGTGTTAAAGACCTTTCAAAAACCTATGTACAGGGATGGCTGATCTGGCAACTGCAGAAAGGCCGAGTTGGCAGAAAGTAGGCCCTTTAAGGTGCCCAAAGCAGAGCCTTGCTGGGCAAGAGAAAGAATAAAGAGAAGGACATGAGAGAGGGGAGCAGAAAGAGGGTCAAAATGTCTCTCTGCACACCATGCCACAAACTTGCCCCAATAGCAGGCACATACTGTCTTGGAAGAAGCATGCCTGGCTGCCATTGCAGACTTCAGGCGAAAGGTCGAAAGCTGTCAACTGTTGCCACTCAATCTCCACGCAAGAAGGCGGAGCGTTGACAGGTTCGGGTGGAGAACCCTCTCCAGCTGCTGCAACAGAAGATCCTCATGCAGGGACAGCCTCATGGGAGGACCGATGGCCATGCTCAGTAGCTCTCAGAGCCCAGACCGGAGCCACAAGAATGACTTGGGCAAGGTCATTCCTGATCTTCTTGAGAGCTCTGGGCAGGAGTGGTATGGGCAGAAAGGCATACAGGAGACCTGAGCTCCACTCGAGACGAAAAGTGTCTCTGAGCAACTGCCATGAAAACTCCAGCGTGCAAAAATGCAGACATTGTGTGTTCTCAGTGGTGGTGAACAGCTCTAACCAAGGCTCTCTCCAGTCTTGAAAGAGGCCTTGCACCACCTCCGGAAGGAGATGCCATTCATGATCTGCTAGGCATCTTTGGCTCAGTTTGTACGCACTGGCGTTCAGAGAACCCGCCAGAAGTTGATCCACCAGGGATATGCCTTGGTGTTCCAGCCATGTCCCGCGGTGCAGGGCCTCTTGGTAAAGGGTACACAACCCCACCCCACCTTGTTTGTTGCAGTACCACATGGTGGTGGTGTTGTCAACACCTGCACTAGCCTTCCCTTGATGGAGGGTAGAACGGCTTTAAATACCAGCATGATAGTCCGGAGCTCCTATAAATTGATGTGGAGTCTGGATCCTGCTGGAGACCAGAGGCCTCAGATCTCCACCTTTCCCAGATGGCCGTCCTATCCCAGGAGTAACGGCTCTGTCATAACTGTTTGAGGAAGGGAAAGGATCTGCCGCTGACCGAATTGCGGTTTGTCAGCCACCACTGCAGATCTTTTGCAGTTCCTTCCGAGATCTGGGCCATGTCTGAGAGAGTCCCCTGATGCTGTGCCCACTGGAGCTTCAGGTCCCACTGCAGAGTCCGCATACGTCAGTGGGAATGTGTCACAAGGAGGATGAAGGCGGTCATTAGGCCCAGCAGCCTCAGAGTCAGTCTCAATGAAACCCGGGATAGAGGCTGAAACATTGGTATCATAGCCTGAATATCCTGGACTCGCAGTTGGGGAGGATAATCCCAAAACTGGACAGTGCCCAAAACGGCTCAAATGAAAGGGAGCGTCTGAGAGGGAGTCAGTTGTGACTTCGGCATATTGATAGTGAACCCCAGTGAGTGCAGGAGGTCCGCTGTAGTCTGGAGGCAGGAGTCAACTGCCTGGGACGAGCAGGCCTTCAACAGCCAGTCATCGAGATAGGGGAAGACTGCCACCCTGATTGCCACAGACGAGCTGCAACCACCGCCATCAGTCAATCAGGGGTTTGTTAAAGCGCGACTACTCACCCGTAAGGGTCTCAAGGCGCTGGGGGGGTGCAGGTTCCATTCCATCAAGGAGGGGGTCTGTCGAAGAGCCAGGTTTTGAGGTTTCTTGCGAAGATGGGGAGTGATGTTGTCTGTCTGAGGTGGAGGGGAAGGACGTTCCATTCTTTGGCCGCGAGGAAGGAGAAGGAGCGGCCTCACGATCTGGTCTTTCTGGTGCGGGGGACCTCGGCGTAGGAGAGCTGGGCTGATCGTAGGGTCCTTTGGGGTGCGTGGAATTTGAGTCGGCTGTTCTGGTATGCTGGTCCGGTGCCGTGGAGTGCCTTGTGTGCGTGGGTGAGCATCTTGAAGGTGAGCCTCGACGGGGAGCCAGTGGAGTGTGCGCAGGTGCAGGGAGATGTGGCAGTGTTTTGGCAGGTTGAGGACCAGTCTTGCGGCGGCGTTCTGGATGTTCTGTAGCTTGCGGGTGAGGTTTTTGTTTATTCCGGCGTAGAGTGCGTTGCCGTAGTCGAGTCTGCTGGTGACCAGGGCGTGACGGTCTTTTGGTGTTCGAGGGGGATACATTTGAAGGTCTTACGAAGGAGGCGGAGGGTGTGGAAGCAGGAAGATGAGACGGAGTTGATCTGGCCGTCCATTTTGAGCTCGGAGTCCAGGATGATTCCCAGGTTGCGTGCGTGGTCCGTGGGGGTTGGCGGGTTTCCGAGGGCGGGGGGCCACCAGGTGTCGCTCCAGGCGTCTGGGTTTGGGCCCATGATGAGTACTTCTGTTTTGTTGGTGTTTAGTTGTAGGCAGCTGTTTTTCATCCATTTGGCGGCGGCTTCCATGCCTTCTCGAAAGTTGCGTCTGGCGGTGTTGGGCTCGTTGGATAGGGAGAGGATGAGTTGGGTGTCGTCTGCGTATGACACGATGTTGAGTCCGTAGGTTCTGACGATGGGGGCGAGTGGAGCCATGTATACATTGAAGAGCGTCGGGCTGAGGGAGGAGCCCTGGGGGACGCCGCAGGTGGTAGGTGTGGGGTTCGAGAGGAAAGGGGGGAGTCTGACCCGCTGCGTCCTGCCGGAGAGGAAGGAGCGGATCCAGTCGAGGGCCTTGTCCTGGACTCCTGCGTCGTAGAGTCTGCGTATTAGGGTGCGGTGGGAGACTGTGTCGAACGCCGCTGATAGGTCGAGGAGGATGAGGGCTACTGTTTCTCCTTTGTCCAGTAGGGTGCGGATG
Source organism: Calotriton arnoldi (assembly GCA_963921515.1). Lineage (NCBI taxonomy): Eukaryota > Metazoa > Chordata > Amphibia > Caudata > Salamandridae > Calotriton > Calotriton arnoldi. The sequence goes on from CAWUFW010000785.1 coordinate 378,170, forward strand.
TCGTCTGTTGCGGCGAGGAGGGCGGTTTCCGTACTGTGGTTTTTCTGAAGCCGGATTGGGAGGAGTCGAGGATGTTGTGTTCTTCAATGAATGTGGCGAGTTGGCTGTTGATGGCTTTCTCGATGACTTTCGCTGGGAACGGGAGCAGGGAGATGGGTCTGTAGTTTTTTAGGTCGGTGGGGTCCGCTGAGGGTTTCTTTAGGAGGGGGTTGACCTCAGCATGTTTCCAGTCGTCGGGGAACGAGGCGGTCGCCAGGGAGCGGTTGATGGTGTGGCGGAGCATGGGTGCGATGGTGTCGATGGCTCTGTTGAAGATGTGGTGGGGGCAGGGGTCCGTGGGGGCCCCTGAGTGGATTGACTTCATTGTCTTCAGTGTGTCTTCGGTGGTGAGGGCTGTCCAGTCGTCAATCGCTGGTTTCCGGGTGTCGGGGGTGGTTGGTGAGGGTTCAGTGTGTTGGTTGTCTTCGTCGAAGTTGTCGTAGATGCTCTTGATTTTGTGGTGGAAAAAGGTGCTGAGTTTGTCGCAGAGGTCTTGTGAGGGAGGGATGTCGGTAGACTCGCTGGTGGGTTGGGCGAACTCCTTGATGATGCTGAAGAGTTCCTTGCTGTTGTGCGCGTGGGTGGAGATTCTGTCTTCAATCGCTTTTTTCCTCGTTTCTCTGATGAGTTGATGGTGGGCGTTGGTGGCGGCTCTGAAGTTGTTGTGGGCTTTTGTGGATTTGGTGTTCCTCCAGGCCATTTCGAGGCGGCGGCATGTGCGTCTGGACTCTCGAAGTTCGGTGGTAAACCATCTGACTTTCTTGGCGTGGGTATTGTTGTTTTTCTTGAGGGGGGCTATGGTGTTGGTGCTGTCCGAGATCCATCTATGCAGGGTTCGGGCTGCGGTGTTGGGGTCGTTGTTTTCCGCAATGGTTGGGGTGGAGTTGTTGAGTGAGGAGGTGAGCTGGTCGACGGTGATTTTGGTCCAGTTTCTTCGTGGGAGCAGGTGCTGGTGTCTGTGGATGGTGGGTGTTCTGAAGGTGAAGTGGACGCAACAATGGTCGGTCCATGGAGCTCAGTGGTGTGGCTGAAGGTGATGGAGTTTCCTGTAGTGAAGAGGGGTCGAGGGTGTGTCCTGCTGAGTGCATGGGCTCGGTCACGATCTGGCAGAGTCCAATGTTGTGGAGGTTGTCCAGGAGGGATGTGGTGTTGGGGTCCAGTTGGTTGTCGAGGTGGAAGTTGAGGTCTCCCAGCAGGGTGTAGTTGGTGGATGCGATGGCCTGCAGGGAGATAATGTCCGTGATGGAGTTGGCGAAGGGTCCACGGGGTCGGTAGATGAGGGTTCCTCGGAGGGTGGCGGTGGGGCTGGCCAGTATCTTGAAGTGAAGGTGTTCCATCAGTTCGGTGGGCTCGTCGGGGAGTGTGCTCAGGCGGAGGCTGGATTTGTGGACGATGGCGATTCCTCCTCCTGGGCAGGTGCGGCGGTCCTTCCTGGAGATCTTGTATCCTTGGGGGATGGCGATGGCGATGTCCGGTCCCGAGGTGGTGTTGGTCCAGGTTTCGGTGAAGAACGCTACGTCCGGGGTGGTGCTGTCGAGGAGGTCCCAGATTTCGGTGGCGTGTTTGTGGAGGGATCGGACGTTGAGAAGGATGCATTGCAGGGTCTTCGGTTCGGTTGTGCTCTTGTGGGCGGGTTGTGCTGGATCCGTGTTCTTGGCGGTGCTGCAGGTGTGCCGGCAGCGGTGACAGCTGAAGGGTCCGTGGGTGTCGGCTGGTGATGCTAGCTTGCAGTTGTTGTTGCGGCCTGGGTTGAGTGCGTGGAGTGCTGCTGGGTCGTAGCGTTGGCGGAGCGGAGGTCCAGGGTTCCTGGCGCTGGTCGCGGTCGGGTCGCGGACGGGCGCAGACGGGCTTGCCTTTGGCGCGCCCGCGCAGGCGCCGCCATTAAGTAGGGGTCCGGGAGGGCTGAACAGCTGGGAGGCGGGAGCGGGGAGGTGAGCTGGATTGGGCCAGTCGCGCTGGGGGGAGGGGCCGCGGGGGCAGCAGCGGCGGGGAAAGGTAAAGAGAGGAAATAAGGGATAAAGAAAAAAGGGAAAATAAGCAGAAATAAGGCACAAAAGAGCAGAGATGCAGAAAAGTGCAGAAAGGTGAAAGCTAAAAGAGGGTAGAAAAACGAGTGAAAACGAGTGAAAGAGCAGAGCGAGAGGAAGGGAAAATGAGCAGAAATAAGCCACAAAAGAGCAGAGATGCAGAAAAGTGCAGAAAGGTGAAAGATAAAAAAGGGTAGAAAAACGAGTGAAAACGAGTGAAAGAGCAGAGAGAGAGGAAGGAAACAGAGGTCCACTGGACCACCAGGGATGAGGCGCAGGGAAACCTGCGGGTGGAGGGGGGCCTCGATCACCAACACTCGAGTGCGCAGGGGCAGGCCTCACTTAATGGTGGAGCTGCGAGGGTGGGAGAGCAATTTCACTGACAACGAGTCAGTGGTCTTGCTCCATCACCTTGGTAAACACCTGAGGGGCACTGGTAAGGCTAAAAGGAAGCACGGCGAACTGAAAGTGCTCATGGCATACCTTGAACCACAGGTAAAGTCTGTGGGCAGTACTAGAAAACTAAGGCCCTCGGAGAAGAAGAACTTCTCCTGCGCCGCAAGGGCAGAGAGGGAATCTCTGGTGGGAGTGCGTCCTCCCGTACTAGACACTATTCCACAGAAAGTACCCAAAAGCCTTGTAAATCACGTTCTCAGGCCTCTTAAACTAAACCTAATTAGACATGGGAAGATTTGTGGAAGCATTCTAGTTGTTACCCACTAGATTGTGGGGAAGGAAACAATTCCTTTCGTTAGTATTACCCTCACACACTCTAGTAGCGTCATGCTTCATCATTGGGTCACCTTGACTCCTAAAGGTCAGGGTGGGCTCAACCATATTCCAGGGAGCTCTTCAGAAGATGTAGTCAGGGGGTTTTAAAGATTTAAAAATCCTCAATAGATCCCAGTATCCCTTTATTAGTGGAACTGTCTGGGATATTAAAATACAAAAATAGGGGGGGGTCAATTGGATTTTTATGGTCCTATGACCCTAGTGCCGACATGTTTCAGTCCAAAAGGTAGCCAAAAAGGTACTGGACTTTCATCAGGGCAAAAAAGGGGGGTATCCTCCCTGATTACAACAGACAGGACGGTACCTATCTACTTCTATGTTATAAGGGCAGATAGCTGCTCCTTTATAAAAAAGCACCAGATGAATTATCTTGGTCTTTATAGGTTTCTTTACTCCATCTGTGAATGAAAGAAAAAGAAGAGAACAGAAAACAATAGCGCCACACTTCTTTTGTAGTACAAACGCTTCCCATTGGTGATGTGCTCTTTTACACCCATGCTTATCAAACAGGGGTGGGGGTGTAGAAGCCATCATCCATCATACCCCGTTGGTATGTTTTTTCAAAACTATCTCAAACGTAGCTGTTTGCCTCGTGTTATATACAGTGAAGTGGCAATATGAAACGCATTCTGCCACTAACCCAAAACATAGTGCATGTGTAGTCGGTTCAGAAAACCACTTCCGTGTCACTCACATCAACCCACACATCATTCCAGTCAATCGCCATTATATCATGCATACGCATACTTTTCATAACTGACTCTCTCCCTTACTCCACTTTGGGAGAGTGAAAACATCACTGGGGACTGCAGAATATCAAGGGTAGCCCTCTAGTCATACTCGGTTGGTTGTTCAACATGTGCGGTTTGTAAATTAAAAAAGGTCGAGGGAGACAAAAAAGAAGAAACAAAAGGCACCGCTAGTGCATTTAGTCACTCGTATCATTATTTCGGGATCAAAGCATACCTGTGTGCACAGTTTACAGCAATCTGCCCCAACGTCTACTTACTCCGCCAAGGGTCCTGACCTACTCGGTCTGTGTCCCCGGGCTTGCGCCCGACGCACGTAATGTTAGTGTTTAAAAACCGGCGTTTTCGAGTTGTTCCGGGTAGTGGCCACGCCCACACGGCGTGTCAGCACGTCGGAGTACATAATTCTTGGGCGTGAATTCCGCGGAAGTTGCAAGGATTCTGGGATATGTAGTCCCGAGGTATTTGCTGATACCAGACTATTTTTAAGTTTCAAATGTCATTACAACAATAATCACTCAGTGGTTGTTATCCTTACAAGATGGTGCCAATAAAGGGGAATCTACGAAGGGGATAATACCCCCATTCTTTGGTGTACAACTACTTTATTCAACCCACGATCCCAGTCAATGGGATGACGTGGTAATAAGAATGTAAGTGCTCGTGTTGACTGGTCTCGAACGGGTCCAGTCAATACTTTTTCTTAGGATTATTTTCACCCCCTTTTTAACACCACATACGTGTTAGTTATTCAAGTATATCTCTGCGAGATGCACGAGACCCCTTCTCTATTTTCCGTTCATTTCTGGTTAATTTGGTTCCAAGGAATGGAATCGTTTAATCCATTCTCATGGGTCCCCAACCGATAAACCCAGCGTTGTTCCCTTTCTAGTAGCCTCTTTGTCAGGATTCCACTCCCCTTGATTTTCTCTACGATGGTCCATTTTAAGTCTTGGTCACTATGGCCATTGTCTAGATAGTGGGCCGTCAGTTTTGTTGCGGTTATGGATCGCCTTATTGTACTACGGTGCTCACTTATTCGTACCTTCACCTTTCTGCTGGTCATCCCAACATACCTCAATTGGCAAGGGCACGTGATCAGGTACACCACGTTGTCAGAATTGCATTTTGTGTGTGCCCGTTGTTCCCATGGGTATCCTAAGCCTAGGTCTATCTCTTTTGTGTGTTCCGTGAATGGGCATACAACACACGACCCAAACGGATAGTGGCCCATGACCGGAGGTTGGTTCCACAATGTCATTTGGTTAGTGCACTTAGGTTTGTATGTGTCTGTATGGACTAGTGTATCCCTAAGACTTTTGTTTCTTTTAAAGGAGAACATTGGTCTGTCAAATGTTAGTTTGTTTGATGTCAAGATTGACCACTTTTTATTTATGATCTTTTTAACTTCATTTGAGGATGAATTATATATGGTAACACATATCAGAGTTAAAGCACAAGTTACTAACTTGTGTAACGATATATCTGTAAGAGACAGTAGTTAGTGACAGATTCCTTACCTTAGAATATCCCCAGGCGTCAGGCTGGATCCGGAAAAGTTTTTGCGTAGCAGTACTCTTGCGCGTCGGTAGGCGGCGTCGTGCGGCTCCGCGTCCGTCGTCGGCGTCATGATCGCCGGGATGACGTCGCGGGCAGTACTTAGACGCCGCCCCTGCGCGCTGACGTCAGTTCTGTACACGACTTTCCGCGCCAGGAACGCATGAGCCATGCAAGAAGCTGACATAGGTGTCTGAAAAATACTAGGGCCCTGAAAGGGATGTCCTTAACCCTAGAAATCAGTTCGCAGAACGGGGAGGATGGGTGGGGCGGTAAGGAATCTGTCACGAACTACTGTCTCTTACAGATATATCGTTACACAAGTTAGTAACTTGTGCATCTGAAAGAGACACGTTAGTGACAGATTCCTTACCTTAGAATAGATACCCCAGCAATACCAACCCCGGTGGTGGGTCTGCGAACAAAGATCAGACAAGGAAGTCCTGGAGGACAGAACGGCCAAAGAAGCCGTCCCTCCGGACCGGACTGTCAAGGCAGTAATGCTTTGTAAACGTGTGCAGCGAGGCCCACGTAGCTGCCTGACAGATAACCGGCAGCGGAACACCGCGGCCCAAAGCCGTGGTAGCAGCCGTTGGCCTGGTGGAATGGGCACGCAGCCCAACAGGAGGCTCCTTCTTAGCCAAAGAATAGCAGGCCTTGATGCACAAGGTAACCCAGCGGGAGATGGTTCGTTTGTGTACCGCCCGACCTTTTTGGCGCCCACGTAGCCAACAAAGAGCTGGTCATCCACCCGGAAGTGTTTTGTGCGGTCGATATAGAAGGAGAGCGCACGTTTTGGGTCCAGACGGTGGAGCCTCTCTTCCTCTCTGGAAGGATGCGGAGGCGGAAAGAAGGTAGGCAAAGTGATGGTCTGCCCAATGTGGAAGGCAGTAACCACCTTAGGCAAGAAGGACGGACGCGTCCTAAGAACAACCTTGTCTGGATGGACAGACAGAAAGGGAGGTTTGCAGGATAGAGCCTGGAGCTCACTCACCCGCCGAGCGGAGGTGATGGCCACCAGAAAGGCTGTCTTCAGAGTTAGAAGACGAAGAGGACAGTTATGTAGAGGCTCAAAGGGAGCGCACATTAAAAGGTAAGAACCAAGTTCAAGTCCCACTGAGGCATCACAAACGGAACAGGAGGGAAGAGGTGTGTAATGCCTTTAAGAAACCTGTTAACAACAGGGGACTTGAAAAGGGAGGGCTGATCAGGGAGCCTGAGGAAGGCCGAGATAGCACAAAGATAACCCTTGATGGTACCCAGGGCAGAACCCTGTTGGGCCAGAGAAAGAAGGAACAGAAGGACCTCTGAAAGAGGGGCAGAAAGGGGATTCACAGCCTTTGCTGTGCACCATGCCACAAATTTGTTCCACCTGCAGGCGTATACCACCTTAGTGGAGGGACGCCTGGCTGCCAGAATCACATCACAAACTTCGGGAGGCAAGTCGAAAGGAATCAACTGCCGCCGCTCAATCTCCACGCAAGCAGGTGTAGACTGGACAGGTTCGGGTGGAGGACCGTCCCCTGCTGCTGCGACAGAAGATCCTCCCGAAGAGGCAGACGGATCGGGGGATCTACGCTCATACTGAGTAGCTCGGGATACCAAACTCTTCGAGCCCAGTCCGGAGCCACAAGGATGACTTGGGCCAGGTCGTGCCGAATCTTCTTCAACACTCTGGGTAGAAGTGGTATAGGCGGAAAGGCGTACAACAGACCGCAACTCCACTCGCGACGAAAAGCGTCGCCGAGCGAGTGCCGCCTTGGAAATTCCAACACGCAGAACTGATGACATTGCGCGTTCCCTTCGGTGGCGAACAGATCTAACCAAGGCTCTCCCCATTGCAGAAAGAGTCCTTGTGCCACTTCCGAGTGAAGACGCCATTCGTGATCCATCATGCACCTGCGGCTGAGTTCGTCCGCCCTGGCGTTCAGGGAACCTGCCAGGTGTTGAACCATCAGGAACATGCCCTGATGTTCCAGCCATGTCCAGAGGCGCAGAGCCTCCTGACAGAGGGTCCACGACCCCACCCCGCCCTGTTTGTTGCAGTACCACATGGCGGTGGTGTTGTCTGTGAACACCTGCACTACCTTCCCTTTGACAGAGGGAAGGAATGCCTTGAGTGCAAGTCGGATCGCCCGGAGCTCCAGAAGGTTGATATGGAGCCGGGACTCCGCCGGAGACCAGAGGCCTCTGATCTCCGCCTCTCCCATGTGACCGCCCCATCCCAGAAGGGACGCGTCCGTCACAACTGTGTGCTCTGGCTGGGGAAGGGAGAGGGATTTGCCCATGACCCATTGCCGGTTCGAGAGCCACCACTGCAACTGTATTGCAGTCCCCTCCGAGATCTGGACGTGATCGGACAGGTTGCCCTGGTGCTGCGCCCACTGGAACTTCAGGTCCCACTGCAGAGCCCGCATATGCCATCTGGCATGATTGACCAGCAGGATGCAGGAGGCCATGAGGCCCAGCAGCCTCAGGGTCATCCGTACCGAAACCCAGGATAAAGGCCGAAAGATCGGAATCATAGCCTGAATATCCCGGACTCGCCGTTCGGGAGGATAGGCCCGAAACTGCGTCGTGTCCAGAACTGCTCCGATGAAAAGGAGCTGTGGAGAAGGAACCAGGTGCGACTTCGGCACGTTGATGGAGAACCCCAGCGAGTGCAGGAGTCCGGCCGTAGTCTGGAGGTGGGAGACGACTGCCTGGGACGAGCCCGCCTTCAGCAGCCAGTCGTCGAGGTAGGGGAAGACTGAAACTACTCTCCCCTTGACAGAGGGAAGGAATGCCTTCAGTGCAAGCCGTATCGCCCGAAGCTCCAGAAGGTTGATATGGAGCTTGGACTCCGCCGGAGACCAGAGGCCTCTGATCTCCGCCTCTCCCATGTAGCCGCCCCATCCCAGGAGGGACGCATCCGTCACCACTGTAAACTCCGGTTGGGGAAGGGAGAGTGATCTGCCGTCAACCCAATGCTGGTTCGTGAGCCACCACTGCAACTGTTGTGCAGTGCCCGCCGAGATCTGGACGTGATCGGACAGGTTCCCCTGATGCTGCGCCCACTGGAACTTCAGGTCCCACTGCAGAGCCCGCATATGCCATCTGGCATGATTGATCAGCAGGATGCAGGAGGCCATGAGGCCCAGCAGTCTCAGAGTCACTCTGACCGAAACCCGGGACAAGGGTTGAAAGATGGCAATCAGAGCCCGAATATCCCGGACTCGCTGTTCGGGAGGATAGACCCCAAACTGCGCCATGTCCAGAACCGCTCCGATAAAGAGGAGCTTCTGAGAAGGAATCGGGTGCGACTTCGGCACGTTGATGGAGAACCCCAGCAAGTGCAGGAGGTCGGCCGTAGTCTGGAGGTGGGAGACGACTGTCCGGGGCGAGCCCGCCTTCAACAACCAGTGGTCGAGATAGGGGAAGACTGAAACCCCTGATCGGCGCAGATGAGCTGCGACCACCGCCATCACTTTCGTGAACACCCGAGGGGCACTGGTAAGGCCAAAGGGGAGCACGGTGAACTGAAAATGCTCGAGGCCTACCGTGAACCGAAGGTAACGCCGGTGGGCCGGCAGGACGGGGATGTGGAAATAGGCGTCCTGCAAGTCCAACGCTACCAACCAGTCTCCAGGGTCGAGGGCAGTCAAGACCTGAGCTAGGGTGAGCATCTTAAACTTCTCCTTCCGGAGGAAGCGATTGACGTTCCGGAGGTCCAAGATAGGACGCATGTCCTCCTTGTCCTTTTGGGCACCAGGAAGTAGTGGGAGTAGCAACCACGTCCTACTTCTGGGGTCGGAACATGCTCGATGGCCCTCTTGGCCAAGAGGGCCGTGACTTCCTTCTGCAGAAGTACCAAGTGATCCCCTGACATGCGGTGGAATTGAGGTGGCATGGCTGGGGGGGGTGGTCTCGAAGGGGAGGGAGTAGCCCCTTCGGACAATGTCCAAGACCCACCTGTCCGAGGTGATGGGACGCCAGTGGTGAAGGTGATGGCGGACCCTGCCCCCGGTGATGGCGGACCCTGCCCCCTACTGGCGTGCTGTGCACCTGAAAGGAGGGACTAGGAGGGCTTGGAGGCCGCGGACGGGTTGGAGGTGGTGGCCTGACCCGCACGCTGGTTGCCCGAACCGCCACGGCGGTATCCACGTCCTCGGCCACGCGAAGACGCCTGCTGCGCGGGCCGGTGGCTGGGCTGCTGACGTGACTGGGCGCCCCTTCCGTGGCCACGATAGGGGCGAAAAGCAGAAGTTAGCGGAGGGCGTGCAGTAGAAAGGCCCAGGGACTTGGCAGTAGCCCGTGAGTCCTTAAAACGCTCCAACGCATGGTCTGCTTTGGAACCAAAAAGACCGACTCCATCAAAGGGCATGTCCATGAGTGTATTCTGGACATCACCCGAAAAACCAGTGGTTCTCAGCCAGGCGTGGCGACGTAGCGCCACCGTCGTTGCAATAGATCTGCCCAGCGAGTTGGCGGTATCAAGGCCACAACGTATGATGTATTTGGCCGCATCCCTACCTTCCGCAATGGCGCGGGTAAACAGTGTCTGGACCTCCTCAGAACACTGGGGCAAAACAGTCGCCACCGAATCCCACAGGGAGTGGGTATATCGGCCCAAAAGACAAGCGGTGTTGATGGACCGCAAGCCAGCACTGGAGGAAGAAAAACCCTTCTTCCCAAATTGATCCAGGCGTTTGGATTCCCTATCCGGAGGGGCGGTAGGGAAGGCGGTTTGGGAAGCCGAGGCTTGGACAACCAAGCTCTCAGGAGTGGGGGGACAGAGAGAAACAAGGGGTCGCCCGGAGCTGGGCGATGGCGTCGGGACACGTTCCTATCCAAAGGAGCCCCTGTGTTGGGCTTGGACCAGGCGCCCAAAAGAACGTCAGTGAGTGCATCGTTGAACGGCAGCACAGTCTCCAAGGAGGAGGCTGCCGGCTGAAGCACTTCTGTCAAGAGATTAGTCTTGACCGCCACAGTAGGGAGTCGGAGATGTAAGGCTCCAGCTGCCCTACGCAACACCGTTGCAAAATTGGCTCCCTCCTCCGTAGCCACGGGAGGAGACAGCATGCCAGTGTCAGGGAAGTATCTAGACCACTGGCATCCCTTAGTTCCTCTGCCCAGTCCTCATCATACTGACACTGTTGTGCCAGAGGGTCCTCAGACCCCTCCCAGTCCTCCTGGTCCTCCTCCGGTTCAAAATAAGGAGGAGGAGGGACATTTGGGACCCAAGGTCTCATCGGCGCCGGAACCGGCGTCGAGCGACGTCGGTCCGGCTCCATGTCCGGAGCCGGAGAGTACAGGGGGACGACGCCGCCCGGAGCCCCGGGAGGCGTCAGGAACGGCACCGGAGACATCGGCGCCGGCGGAGGCGTGGTCAGGTCGACCGGCGTCGATGGGGGTTGCAGTACCACCGGAACCGGGATCGAGGCCGGGGCCGGAGCCGGGATCGAGGCTGGAGGCACGAGCGACGCCGGGACCGGAGTCGTCGGCGACGCCGGGGCAACCCCATCAGGGCCCGAAGGCGCACCGGAGGGACCTTGAGGCCCGAAGAGGCGGGCCATGGCCGACAGGAATTCCTGTATTTGGGCCGGATCCGCCCCCGAACCCGGGAAGGACGGGTATTGCGGGGGCGACTCCACAGGCATGTCCGGGGCCGCGGGGACGGTGCCGGGAGGGGCCTCAGCCGAGTCGCGAGACCGGCGAGGCGAAGTCCTAGAGCGATGATGCTTTTGGACTTCTTGTGTTTAGACTTACCGGACGACGAAGACTTGGATCCCGGCGACCGGCGAGGACTCCGCGACCGACCCCTCGACCTCTCACGCGACCGGGGCTTGGTGTGGCGCGGAGCCGACTGCCGGGCCTCGAGGAGATTTCGAGACCGCTCTCGCAAAGCTTTCGGGTTTAGGGACCGGCAGTCGGAACACGACTTCGTGTCGTGGTCTCGCCCGAGACAGAAGAGACACTCCAGATGCGGGTCTGTGATGGACATCATCCGAGCACAGGCGTCGCAACGTTTAAAGCCGGGCATCCCTAACGACACCTTGGAGTCGATATGAAAAGAAACAGTGAAAAAATTCACCAAAAAAGTTAGTCAAAAAATGACTAGGGCACTGCTCTTCCCGGATCTGCGCTTGCTGGCGCGGAAAAAGAAGAACTGACGTCAGCGCGCAGGGGCGGCGTCTAAGTACTGCCCGCGACGTCAACCCGGCGATCACGACGCCGACGACGGACGCGGAGCCGCACGACGCCGCCTACCGACGCGCAAGGGTACTGCTACGCAAAAACTTTCCGGATCCAGCCTGACGCCTGGGGATATTCTAAGGTAAGGAATCTGTCACTAACGTGTCTCTTTCAGATACATTTTTCATTGGGAAGGGAAAACTGGAAAAAGACACCAGCCATACCACCCTCCGCCAGAAGTCCACCTTCTACCCTCCTACTTCACTTATGGCACCAGGTTTGGCTACGGGGCAGGACACTTGGCGGAGTAAGTAGACGTTGGGGCAGATTGCTGTAAACTGTGCACACAGGTATGCTTTAATCCCGAAATAATGATACGAGTGACTAAATGCACTAGCGGTGCCTTTTCTTTCTTCTTTTTTGCCTCCCTCGACCTTTTTTAATTTACAAACGGCACATGTTGAACAACCAAAAGAGTATGACTAGACGGCTACCCTTGATATTCTGCAGTCCCCAGTGATGTTTTCACTCTCCCAAAGTGGGGTAAGGGAGAGAGTCAGTTATGAAAAGTATGCGTATACATGATATAATGGCGATTGACTGGAATGATGTGTGGGTTGATGTGAGTGACACGGAAGTGGTTTTCTGAACCGACTACACATGCACTATGTTTGGGTTAGTGGCAGAATGCGATTCATATCGCCACTTCACTGTATATAACACGAGGCAAACAGCTACGTTTGAGCTAGTTTTGAAAAAATATACCAACGGGGTATGATGGGTGATGGCTTCTACACACCCCCCCCTGTTTGATAGGCATGGGTGTAAAAGAGCACATCACCAATGGGAAGAGTTTGTACCACAAAAGAATTGTGGCGCTATTGTTTTCTGTTCTCTTCTTTTTCTTTCATTCACAGATGGAGTAAAGAAACCTATGAAGGCCAAGATAATTCATCTGGTGCTTTTTTTTATAAAGGAGCAGCTATCTGCCCTTATAACATAGAAGTAGATAGGTACCGTCCTGTCTGTTGTAATCAGGGAGGCTACCCCCCTTTCTTTGCCCTGATGAAAGTCCAGGACCTTTTTGGCCACCTTTTGGACTGAAACATGTCGGCACTAGGGTCATAGGACCATAAAAATCCAATTGACCCCCCCCCCCTATTTTTGTATTTTAATATCCCTGCAGTTCCACTAATAAAGGGATACTGGGATCTATTGAGGATTTTTAAATCTTTAAAACCCCCTGACTACATCTTCTCAAGAGCTCCCTGGAATATGTTTGAGCCCACCCTGACCTTTAGGAGTCAGGGTGACCCAATGATGAAGCATGACGCTACTAGAGTGTGTGAGGGTAATACTAACAAAAGGAATTGTTTCCTTCCCCACAATCTAGTGGGTAACAACTAGAATGCTTCCACAAATCTTCCCATGTCTAATTAGGGTTAGTTTCAGAGGCCTGTGAACGTGATTTACAAGGCTGTGGGGTACTTTCTGTGGAATAAAGTCTGTGGGCAGGCAGGACGGGATGTGACAATATGTGTCCTGCAAGTCACACACTTCCATCCAGTATCCCGGGTCCAGAGCAGACAGGACTTGAGCAAGCAGGAGCATTTTAAATTTCTCCTTTTTGAGGAAAACATTGAGAAGGCGAAGGTCTAGGATAGGAAAAAGGTCTCCGTACTTTTTGGGCACCAGAAAGTAGCAGGAATAACAACCACGACCTACTTCTGGCATTAACACCCTCTCTATGGCTCACGTGGACAAGAGAGCTGCCACTTCCTGGCAGAGTAAGGCTAGATGCTCCTCCATCAACCTGTCACAAATGGGTTGCATGGGTGGAGGGGTAGTCACAAAGAGGAGGGCGTAGCCTCGTCAGACACTCTGGAGAATCCAGTGGTCTGATGTTATCAACCTCCAATGGTGCAGGTGATGGTGTATCCTGCCTCCCACTGGTTGCCCGCAATGGTTGGAGGGCGAACTAAAGAGGCTTGGAGGCTGCGGCGAGTAGTGGACTGGCCTGACCTTTGGGTGTCCGACCCAGAGGGTCTGGGTATACCGAGCCCGCGGCCACGCAGAGGCTGGGGAGCTAGCGTGCTGTGGTGGCTGGGCAGGAAAGGACGCACCTGGAAGCCTCCTTCCGTGGCCATGAAAGGAGCGAAAGGCGGACTGGGGTTGGCAGGCGGCCATGGAAAGGCCCAAGGACCTGGCCGTAGCCGTGCTATCCTTGAAGTGCTTCAGCGCCGAGTCCATCTTTTCTTCGAAGAGACGGGAGCCAAAAGACATGCCCTCAAGCGAGGCTTGGACAGCCCCTGAAAAGCCAGGTGGTCTCAGCCAGATACGGCATCGCAAGGTCACCGACCAAGAAACCGCTCTGCCTAGCGAGTTGGCCATATCCAGCCCACATCTGATCGTGAACTTGGATGCATCTCTTCCATTTGCCATAGCTTGGGAGAGTATGGCCGGGCCTTCTCCAGGAACATGGGCAGCACATGTGCAACCGAATCCCACAGTGCATGGGAGTAACGGACCAAAAGGCATGCGATGTTCACGTATCGTAGCGGCAGGCTGGTAAAAGAAAACATTTTCTTGCCTAAGGTTTCCAGCCTCTTGGATTCCAATCTGGTGGGGTGGTAAGGAATGCATCAGGGTTTACACGGGAAGTGGAAGCTTGGACAACCAAACTCTCCGGGATAGGGTGTTGAGTGAGAAAATTGGGGTACCCTGGGGTGGGGCGATGATAGCGGCCAATTGTCCTGTACACAGGAGCGCTTTTGCTGAACTTTGACCAGGTCCCAAGCAGGATGTCCGTAAGGGCCTCATTAAAAGGGAGAAGCAGTTCCGAGGGGGTTACTCCCAGCAGAAGTACCTCTGTCAAGACACTGAAGGCAGGCTAAGGTTCAGGACCTCGGCTGCCCTTCTCACCACTATAGCGAAAGAATCTCCCTCATCCATAGCCACGGTAGGAGGAGAGAGCATGCCACTATCTGTAGAGGTGTCCAGTACACTGGCGTCCACCAAGTCCATGTTGGGGTCTATGGGCTGGTATTCTTCATGGTCCAGGGGCCCCTCCCATTTCTCCCCAAGTCCTGGCCCGAATGAATAGGGCTCAGGTTCTGGTCTGGAGAGCAAGGCTCCAGTCGTCGCTGGAATCGACGTCAAGCGACGACCCTCTAACTCCGTGTTGGAGTCTGGGATGAGAGTGGGGATGGCGACGGCGCCGGCAGTGTCGACATTGGAACCGGTGTCGGGGAAGGTTGATGTGGTACGGAACCGGTCTGGATCCATCTGTGGATCCAAGAGGCCCAAATGGCGCACAGGGCGGACCCACTGGCAGGGAACCAGTAGGAGCCCATCCTGAACTCACAGGGCACAAAGCGCGCCAGTGGGGATGGGCCGCCCAAAAATTAGGTGCATGGCCTCATAAAATTTGCAGAGTTAGGCAGGGGTAGCTCCCGCTCCTGAAAACTCGGGGAGGTGTGGAGCCTGCCAGGTGCTCGGCAGTCGATGTAGGTCTTTGCGTCATGGTCATGCTCCAGGCACCAGAGGCAAACAAGATGCAGGTCCATCACCGACATTCGTTGGCGACAGGCGCCGCAGTGCTTGAAGCCAGGTTTCCTAGTGGGCATCCCTGCCACACCAGGAGCAAGATCTAAAAAAAACCTTGACAAAAGTGGAAAAAAAGTTAGTCAAAAAAATTACTAGGGGTAGCTCTCTCCGGATCTTTGCTGACTGGTGCGGAAAGAAAAGAACTAACATCAGCTCGTTGGGGTGGCGCCTAAATAGGCACCGCGCACGCCACTACTGTCGCGGACGATGCCACGTAGAGCCAAATGAAGCCATCTACTGGGGCCCAGGGGTACTGCTCACAAAAGATTTCAGGATCCAGCCTGGGGATAATTCTAAGGTAAGGAATCTGCAGCTAGATGTCTCGATCAGATAAGTGACAACAAATCCCAAAACCAACATTTATCCATTTTTATGATAGTGGCACTTATTTCTATTTTCAAATCAAGGTATTCTAGAAAGCAAACTGGTTTATTACCTAACATTATCATGCCCTCTCTCCAAGTCATTCAACGGGTACTACAACATTGACATTTCGTTTTTCAACCATTTAGCGACTTCATGGACTAACATTACACCATGTGTTTTTCTAATGAAATTTGAATAAACGTACATAAATGTGTCAAATGAATATTGTCATTAAGGTTTTGCTTTCACTCTTTAGGTTCTAACACTAGCCACACATGACACATGCAAGTAAGTTCAACAATTTACAATCCACTGTAAAAGGGACAAATTACATTTTAAATTTAATGAAAAAATATGGTTAGATGTGTAAATTAAAAAAAAGGTTAACAGGCGTATTATTAATATTTTTATTATAAAACCATACCGAAATAATTCGATCCCCCTTTCGGAGCTCCCCACTTAAATCTGCAGGACCGCCTGCTAAAATGAAGGAAATGAAAATCCCCTCTCCGTCCTCCCCTCCAACGATGTTGAAGCCAAGACCTGTAGATCCTCGGTGCAGTAAAACCTTTCGAGGCTCCCTAAACAGCATAATAAGTAGAGATAGTGTCTTAATTGTATATTAACAAACAAATGTAGAAAACATATCTATATGATACCATGTTTGCATAAAGGTAATACATAATATTATTTTACATTGCAAATGACTGATATTGTGGCATTCATTTTATTTATTAGCAGTTGTATAGAGGGTGCATATATATATATATATATATATATATATATATATACACACACACACACAGCTGTGCAAAGAGTAGTATGCTAATTTTTAGAATTATTAAGTGTTGGGGGGCATGGCCATCGAGTCATGATGCTCCTCCCCGCTCTCAACAATGGTAATAAAGAGCATATGATGTTCTGCACATCTGCATACATGGTTAATGACATTGCATTTTTCATACGTGTTTATTTTATTAAAAGGTTTTAACCAAAATCAGATGCAAAGATTTCAATCTGACCAGGATAGTGAACTCACAGTATACAGACCTCGTGAATATTTGGCGTTTCACTATGTACAGCACATGTTACATACAGTTTGTGAGGAAGTAAAAGGCGTTTCTCTTATGCCAATTTTGCTGTCGTAATGGACTTGAATTTGACCTTTTGTCTGTAGTATTACTAAATATGTGAATGTGCGTTTCCGAGGACAATTGCTCTTAACTTGTTACACGCTGCAAAACACAAAGTTCGAGCACAGTTACGAAATTACAACCGAAAAACCACTGAAATGTTAAGTTATGGTTAGCTCTGCAGCCTATAACTCCTACAAAAGCCATGCAAACCATAAATCACACATCAAATGCAAAGCTTATGACCGCATAATATTTATACTAATAAGAAAATGAACACCTAACAGGATATTATTAAATAAAACATACTCAAACCAATAAACAATACTTAAGGCATAGTTGGTTCATTAAATGCTATTGGTAATGTGACATGCAATCTGATCTGAAAGATCATATATGAAACTTGTAACTCAATCGGTTACATCCAAGGCGAGCCTTTGGTCATCTATAAGTATCCCTGCACCGGTCCACAATGAGGATCAAGTGTAGGACGCGTGAGCAGGCGGTTCGAGAAACACTAGACCGCTGGGTCAACCATGACGCGGCTAAGGGCAGC
The DNA here is from genome assembly GCA_963921515.1 of Calotriton arnoldi. Taxonomy (NCBI): domain Eukaryota; kingdom Metazoa; phylum Chordata; class Amphibia; order Caudata; family Salamandridae; genus Calotriton; species Calotriton arnoldi. The sequence goes on from CAWUFW010000785.1 coordinate 395,169, forward strand.
CGCCATTTTCCGCTCAGGGGCGCGGGCGACCAAATAAACCCCTTAGATTGCCCAGCCAAAATGCGACCACTACGTCGGAGCTGTTACAAAAACCATGCGGGCGACCTAGCACCTGATGCTCATTGTGGACCAGTGCAGGGATACTTATAGATGACCACATGCTCGCCTCCACACTTCCGAGGGAGGTGAGTCCGGGTAGGTGTTTCGGCTGAATGTGGCTTTGGACATAGTGAGTATGATTGGGACTTCAGAACCGCCCCTGGCTACAGGTGCTACTTGCATATTTTAAACTGGCACCCGCTCTTAAGACTCCAAACTTTGATTTACAGTACACATTCTCAGCGTGCGGCTCTACTCTGACTCATGGGAGTCAAACTGCTACCTTAATTGGGTGAGTTAACCCAGGAAACACAGAGTATGTTCCATGTATGTGTTGGTTTACATCGCACTTTGTGTGCAATCACTTTGAGTGGCATGGTTTGCAGTGTTATGCATGCCAAATCAAATAATTGTCATATAGATACTTACTATGTGATTGATTTATTCACCTTGCAGGTCAGATTTTAGCTTCATTCCTGAAGGTATCTACTATAATTTAGACAGATACCCTGTGGTTGGACATCTTTTTCATACATCTCCACATAAGATTCCAACCACTGGGTTGTGTAGATTAGGAGGTATTGGTCCGGACTAATTGCCACTAGATCTCTACGACTGATATAGGCATGAAACATACTGAACCACCAGCTATCACAGATCATCATTTCTGATTATAGCAACCACGTTTGTAATCTAGGAAGGTGGACTCGCTCAATAAAACTTTTTTTTAGAGGACTGTTCTACCTATTTTAAACCTGCACTATCTCACTCACACATACATCAATCACACCAATCTACACTTGTAGCCCCCACACCCAGGCTTCAAATACGGCAAAAAAAAGATTTCCGGTAAAGAGCCCCCTTGTGGGTGCCCGTCGGGCATTGCAGCACTGGCCTGAAGTGGAACACGCCCAATGATTAAGCATGACACTCACCTGGGTGTGTGAGGGCACTTGCTCCTGAAGAATCGCGCTTCCTGCTGACTCTCCAGGCTAGCACCAACCTGTCCTTCTTCATTAGGAACTGAATACTTTTTGTGTAGATCATATTTTTTTTTTTTTTTTTTTAATCAAGACTTAGAACTACTGCTGAGACTGTAGCTAGGTTTCGAACAGCATTGAGTCCTTCATTCTATTCCATTATTGGTCAATAATTGGTACTGACCGTCCTGATTTCTTTGGTGCATCTCTGAATCCAGAGAGGAAGCAGTCAACATCTTTGGTTGGTAATTGCAGGTGAAAACGCTTAGAACCCTTTTCAATGATAGCATGCAAACTTGCTATGTCATCTGGTGTCGAGTCTACGCGTGCTGGCATTGGGGAATATGGGGAAGGGACTATACTTTGGTCCTGTAGCAGCGTGCTGCCTGGCGTGAAGCGCTTCAACGTCTCGTCAGGGGTAGTAAGCGCTATATGAACAAGTTACTTACCTTCGGTAACGATATATCTGTAAGAAACATTAGTAGTGATAGATTCCTTACCTTAGAATATCCCCAGGCGTCAGACTGGATCCGGAAAGTTTTCGTCAGCAGTACCCCTGCGCATCGGTAGGTGGCGTCGTGTGGCTCCGCGTCCGTCGTTGGCGTCGTGGTCGCCGAGATGACGTCGCGGGCGCTACTTAGACGCCGCCCACGCGCGCTGTCGGTTCTGTACACTACTTTCCGCGCCAGGAACGCAGAGCCATGCAAGATACTGACCACTGGTGCATTGAAACTAGGGCCCTGAAAGGGATGACCTTAACCCTAGAAATCAGTTCGCAGAACGGGGAGGATGGGTGGGGCGGTAAGGAATCTATCACTACTAATGTTTCTTACAGATATATCGTTACCGAAGGTAAGTAACTTGTTCATCTGAAAGAAACGCATAGTGATAGATTCCTTACCTTAGAATAGATACCCCAGCAATACCAACCCCGGTGGTGGGTCTGCGAACTAAGATCACACCAAAAAGTCCCGGAGAACAGACCGGCCAAAGAAGCGGTCTCTCCGGACTTGGCTGTCCACGCAATAATTGCTTGGTAAACGTGTGCAGCGAGACCCACGTGGCTGCCTGACAGATGTCTTGCAGGGGGACACCACGTCCCAATGCAGTAGTGGCTGCAGTAGCTCTGGTGGAATGAGCACGCAGCCCCACCGGAGGTTCTTTTTTAGCCAAAGAGTAACAGGCTTTGATACATAAGACAACCCAGCGGGAGATAGTTCTCTTGTGTACCGCCGGACCTTTCTTGGTGCCAACGTAGCCAACAAAGAGCTGGTCATCCACCCGGAACTGCTGTGTGCGGTTGAGATAAAATGAGAGCGCACGTTTTGGGTCCAGACGGTGGAGCCTCTCTTCCTCTCTGGAAGTATGCGGAGGCGGAAAGAAGGTGGGCAAGGTAATAGTCTGCCCAATGTGAAAGGCCGTAACCACTTTTGGCAAAAAGGAAGGACGGGGCCTGAGCACCACTTTGTCCGGATGGACTGAAAGGAAAGGAGGCTTACAAGAAAGAGCCTGGAGCTCACTCACCCGCCTAGCGGAGGTGATGGCCACCAGGAAGGCAGTCTTCAATGTCAAGAGACGAAGAGGACAGTTGTGAAGAGGCTCAAAGAGAGCGCACATCAAGTATGTAAGAACCAGATTCAAGTCCCACTGAGGCATTACGAAAGGAATAGGAGGAAAAAGGTGTGTAATGCCTTTGAGAAATCTATTTACAACAGGGGACTTGAAAAGAGAGGGCTGATCAGGGAGCCTGAGAAAGGCCGAAATAGCAGAAAGGTAGCCCTTGACAGTGCCCAGAGCAGAGCCCTGCTGGGCCAAAGAAAGAAGGAACAGTAGAACTTCAGAAAGAGGGGCAGAAAGTGGATCCACAGCCTTTGCTGTGCACCATGCCACAAACTTGTTCCACCTGCAGGCGTATACCACTTTAGTAGAGGGACGCCTAGCTGCCAGAATGACATCACAAACTTCAGGAGGCAAGTCGAAAGGAATCAACTGTCGCCGCTCAATCTCCACGCAAAGAGGTGGAGGCTGGACAGGTTCGGATGGAGGACTGTCCCCTGCTGCTGCGCCAGAAGATCTTCCCGAAGAGGCAGTCTGAATGGGGGATCGATGCTCATACTGAGTAGCTTGGGATACCATACCCTTCGAGCCCAGTCCGGGGCCACAAGGATGACTTGTGCCCGGTCGCGCCTGATCTTCTTCAGCACTCTGGGCAGAAGTGGTATAGGCGGAAAGGCGTACAACAGACCGCAACTCCACTCGCGACGAAAAGCGTCGCCGAGCGAGTGCCGCCTTGGAAATTCCAACGCGCAGAACTGATGACATTGCACGTTCTCTTTGGTGGCGAATAGATCTAACCAAGGCTCTCCCCACTGCTGAAAGAGACCTTGCACCACCTCCGAGTGCAGACGCCATTCGTGATCCAGCATGCACCTGCGGCTGAGTTCGTCTGCCCTGGCGTTCAGAGAACACGCCAGGTGTTGAACCACCAGGGACATGCCCTGATGTTCCAGCCATGTCCAGAGACGCAGAGCCTCTTGACAGAGGGTCCACGACCCCACCCCGCCTTGCTTGTTGCAGTACCACATGGCGGTGTTGTTGTCTGTGAACACCTGAACTACTCTCCCCTTGACAGAGGGAAGGAATGCCTTCAGTGCAAGCCGTATCGCCCGAAGCTCCAGAAGGTTGATATGGAGCTTGGACTCCGCCGGAGACCAGAGGCCTCTGATCTCCGCCTCTCCCATGTAGCCGCCCCATCCCAGGAGGGACGCATCCGTCACCACTGTAAACTCCGGTTGGGGAAGGGAGAGTGATCTGCCGTCAACCCAATGCTGGTTCGTGAGCCACCACTGCAACTGTTGTGCAGTGCCCGCCGAGATCTGGACGTGATCGGACAGGTTCCCCTGATGCTGCGCCCACTGGAACTTCAGGTCCCACTGCAGAGCCCGCATATGCCATCTGGCATGATTGATCAGCAGGATGCAGGAGGCCATGAGGCCCAGCAGTCTCAGAGTCACTCTGACCGAAACCCGGGACAAGGGTTGAAAGATGGCAATCAGAGCCCGAATATCCCGGACTCGCTGTTCGGGAGGATAGACCCCAAACTGCGCCATGTCCAGAACCGCTCCGATAAAGAGGAGCTTCTGAGAGGGAATCGGGTGCGACTTCGGCACGTTGATGGAGAACCCCAGCAAGTGCAGGAGGTCGGCCGTAGTCTGGAGGTGGGAGACGACTGTCCGGGGCGAGCCCGCCTTCAACAACCAGTGGTCGAGATAGGGGAAGACTGAAACCCCTGATCGGCGCAGATGAGCTGCGACCACCGCCATCACCTTTGTGAACACCCGAGGGGCGCTGGTAAGGCCAAAGGGGAGCACGGTGAACTGAAAGTGCTCGTGGCCTACCGTGAACCGCAGGTAACGCCGGTGGGCTGGCAGGATGGGGATATGGAAATAGGCATCCTGCAAGTCCAGCGCTACCATCCAGTCTTGTGGATCGAGAGCAGACAAGACCTGAGCTAGAGTGAGCATCTTGAACTTCTCTTTGCAGAGGAAGCGATTGACGTCCCGGAGGTCTAAGATAGGACGCAGGCCCTTGTCCTTCTTGGAAACCAGAAAGTAGTGGGAATAGCAACCACGACCTACTTCTGGCGTCGGAACGCGCTCGATGGCCCCCTTGGCCAAGAGGGCCGCAACTTCCTGCTGAAGAAGCACCAAGTGATCCCCCGACATGCGGTGGTACTGAGGTGGCATGGCTGGAGGGGTAGTCTCGAAGGGGAGGGAGTAGCCCCTCCGGACTATCTCTAAAACTCACCTGCCCGAAGTGATGGTGCGCCAGTGGGGGAGGTGATGGCGAAGCCTGCCGCCCACTGGCGTTTGATGGGCCTGAAAGTTCGGACTAGGAAGGTTTGGAGGCAGTGGTGGCCGGGGTGGTGGTGGACTGACCCGCCCGCTGGCCCCTTGGTCCGCCACGGCGGAACCCGCGTCCGCGCTGTGATTGTTGCTGCGCAGGCCTGTGGCTCTGTTGCGAACGCTGCGGGGCGCCCCTTCCTGTGCCACGAAAGAAGTGAAAAGCGGAAGGCGGAGGAGGGCGGACTGCAGAGAGTCCCAAGGACTTGGCCGTAGCCCGTGAGTCCTTAAACCGCTCCAACGCGCTGTCCGCTTTGTCGCCGAAGAGGCGACGGCCATCAAAGGGCATGTCCATAAGGGTGTTTTGGACATCCCCCGAAAATCCAGTGGTCCTCAACCAGGCGTGACGGCGAACCGCCACCGTCGTTGCAATCGACCTGCCCAGTGAGTCGGCGGTGTCTAGGCCACAACGAATCATGAACTTTGCTGCGTCTCTCCCCTCTGCAACAGCCTGGGAGAGAGCTGGCCGGGCCTCCTCCGGACACTGGGGCAGCACTTGCACCACCGTATCCCACAGAGAGTGGGAATAACGGCCCAAGAGGCATGCGGTGTTCACGGACCGCAGCGCAGAGCTGGTGGAAGAAAAAATCTTCTTCCCACACTGATCCAGCTTCTTGGATTCCCTATCCGGTAGAGCGGAAGGGAAGGCGGTAGGGGAAGCAGAGGCTTGGACAACCAAGCTCTCGGGGGTGGGATGTTGGGAGAGGAAAAAGGGGTCACCCGGAGCTGGGCGATGGCGTCGGGCCACGTTCCTATCCACAGGAGCCCCTGTGGTGGGCCTGGACCAAGTGCCCAAAAGAACGTCAGAAAGGGCTTCATTGAAGGGAAGCAGCGGCTCCGCAGAAGTAGCTGCTGGCTGAAGCACCTCTGTCAGGAGGTTAGTCCTGACGGCCACAGTAGGGAGCTGGAGGTGTAGGGCCTCGGCCGCCCTATGCAACACCACAGCATAACTAGCACCCTCCTCCGTAGCCACGGTAGGAGGAGACAGCATGCCAAGGTCTGGCGAGGTATCCAGACCACTGGCGTCCCACAATTCCTCTGCCCAGTCCTGTTCAGACTCGCAAGCAGCTGCGAGAGGGTCCTCAGACCCCTCCCAGTCCTCCCCTTGCTCCTCAGGCAGTTCAACAGGTCTAAAATAAGGAGCAGGGACATGGGGATAAAAATCCCCGAGCAACGTCGAGAACGGCATCGATCGACGCCGGCTCGACGCCGCGTCCACATCGGGGCTGAAACTGAGGTCGACGTCGTCCCGAGGAACGGTCGGCGTCAGAAGTGGTGCCGGTGGAGTCGACGTCGGTGGAGATGTGACAAGGTCAACCGGCGTCGACCGGGATCCAGGCCTGGATCCAAGGGTGTCCTGCGGCGCCGAGGCCGGAGCCGACGGCGAGGACACCCAGTCGGGACCGCGGGGCCCGAAGGCGCACCAGCGGGACCCGACGGCCCAAAGAGGCGAGCCATGTCCGACAGGAATTCCTGTATTTGGGCCGGAGTCGCTGACGACCCCGGGAAGGGCGGGTAGTCGGGCGGCGACTGCGTAGGCTCCGCCGGAGCCGCGGGGGGCGGCACCACCCGCACCCTCAGCCACGTTCCCGCGACCGGCGAGGGGAAGTCGGAGAACGATGGCGTTTCTTTGACTTTTTGTGCTTTGTCTTACCTGACCCCGAGTGCGAAGACTTGGATCCCGAAGATTGATGGTGATGACTCCGCGCACGGTCCCTCGACCTCCCACGGGACCGGGACCTGGAACGACGCGGAGCCGACTGCCGGGCTTCCAGCAACTTTCGGGACCGCTCCCGCAAAGTCTTCGGCGCCATGGCCCGGCAGTCGGGGCACGACTTGGGGTCGTGGTCGCGCCCCAGGCAGAAAAGACACACGGTGCGGGTCCGTCACCGACATCATGCGGTGACAATCCCCGCAGGACTTAAAACCGGGCATCCTAACTGCACCAGGAGTCGAAGACTCGATGAAAAAATAGAGACAAAAAGCCTCAAAAAGTCAGTCAAAAAGAAAGAACTGACGTCAGCGCGCGTGGGCGACGTCTAAGTAGCGCCCGCGACGTCATCTCGGCGACCACAACGCCAACGACGGACGCGGAGCAGCACGACGCCACCTACCGACGTGCAGGGGTACTGCTGACGAAAACTTTCCGGATCCAGTCTGACGCCTGGGGATATTCTAAGGTAAGGAATCTACCACTATGTGTTTCTTTCAGATAAATGCAATTACAATACAATAAAATTATTCCATTGTAGAGTACTCTGAGGTAAATGTCCTCTGCCTTGGTCATCATTCGTTGTAAGGTCTTGTACCAAAGCTACTGGTATTTGAATTGTATCGAGGTCATTATATTGTTCATTATATGGTTCATATTCTTGAAAAGATTGCCAGCGTAGAGGAAGAGCTTTGGCTTCAAAAGTTTTGTATGATCTCAAATGATATGGTTCGACTTGTATGCCGATACAGTATTCTTGGTCGCCATACTCCTGGCATTTCACACTTAAATGGCCCGGGCAATGCAGGTCCAATTGGGCCTTCATCCTTCGATCCTCCATGTCCAGGAGCCTTGTAGGTGGTTTCTCAGAGACTAATATGTGAAGTATGTTGTGGCCTGATGCTTGATGACACCTGTTTCTGATATACAAGTGTCTTGTGCAGTAGTTTTTTTCCGTTGGCAGGAGTCTTATCGACAAGGAGGTTGTAGAAGAGTGCCTCGTTGATGGTGATTTATTTATTTGGTCTCTCATCAACAGTGATGTAGTCGACAGATGTCTCCTCATCAACTGTTCTGTCATCGTAGGTGTCATCGACTATGCTAGACATCTTGTCGACGGATGTGTCGTCGACCGTGCAGTCATTGGTCTGCCAGTGAACATTTCATTGTCTATGTCTTAGTGTGCTTGGTTTTCTCAGTTGTCATCGACAAATGCTTGTGTGGATTTCTCCAATGCGGTGTTCAAAGAAGCGCTGTCCGTCGATGACGTCTGTACCCTCGTTGACGAAGAAAGTTTTATTGTTAGTGAGAGGAGGGCAGATGGTGAAAAAGTCATTCCCTGACCCGCTCGAGAAGGTGCTCTTGATTTCTTTGGAGATGATAGTTCAAGTTGAAGCTTTGGCTTCTTAATGGACTGATGTGCCTCAGGAGGCCCACTTCGATGCTTTAATTTTACAGTCGCCTTTATTTGAAGTAGACAAGTCTTCATCTAGTGTACCTGTTTCAGAGACAGGTTTTTCCTTTTTAAAACAATCTGACTCTTTGTCTGAGGCAGTAACCCCCTTTTGATTTTTGTAGCCAAATTAACTGCCTTGCCTCTTTCATTTAAAGCTTTAGATGAAAATGTCCTGCATACCTGCAGTTATTGGGTTTGTGTGATAGATGAAGACCGTAAATATATTCTTTATGAGGGTCATCAAGATATACTCGCTTTTCCCACAAGTTACAATGTCTAAAAAAAACTTTTTTGAAGATATTGGACATTATGGACTAACCCGCAAGTAATATGAGAAATTATTTATCTGAGGAGAGATATGAGCCGAGCTCAAAGGAACTGGATTCACACATGAGCCAGAAGAAATCTGAAGGATGGTGGCCTCTCTCTGACTGGCTGAAGTTTGGTTCTTTTATAAACAATGTGAATAGGCTACTAAACAGCTGTGGCTACAGCTTATGGGCTATATTTAACATGGCACCGCTGTAGTGATTATACCGTGGGACTCCCAGCTTGATGACAAGGATGATTCAAACATGTGAATCTGTGAAAGATTCAATACTGGGACAAGACCCTCTTTGTAGTGGGAGAAGGTGCTGGCTCCTTAAGGATGGGCATGGCCCATACCACCAAGTTAACAGAAGGAACAAACCTTGTGCACATCTCTTCTCTCAATTTCAGGTCCTCATCCACAGCTCAGGAAAGGAGGGTAAGACACCTCAGCCATTGACTGAAGGACTCAGAAAGTCCTCTCCTTAGTGGAAATAGTGGTGCTTCAGTACACCTTGAAGTCACTTATGTTGCAATGAACTAATTTGTTCTGCTGATGCATGCACCTGTGACTAGGACACCAATGGCGTAACTAGGGTTTTATGGGCACTGGAATCTGAGGAGTCACATAAGACAACAAATTTTATCGAAGCACAGATGGCAATTGCAAAAGTGACTGCAGAATTGAGGGAGATGAGTGCAAAAACACTGATAAGTAAGGAAACAACCGAACTAAAAATAATACAGGGCAAAGGCAACCGATTCCTGCAAACGCGTGTTGGGGACTATGCTCTCAAATACAAACTAAATACAAAAATAGGGATGGGCACTGAGATTTAGGGAATTCAGTCTCTCTGTGAGCCACTCTGGTGAGACCAGAGGGCCTACTCGTCCACTTGCTATGGCAAGTCAGATTTTATCAGGGAGAGCTATTGTTAGGGCCTACTGGCCCATTCTTGTGAGCTGATAAAGAACAGATGTTCTGTTACTCAGAAAGTGAATGAACAATAAAGATGCCTTTAAATCATGTTTATATCTGGTCACATTTGCTCTGCATAGAGACAGAGTGCAAATGACAGCTTATATCTTACAATTTGCAGTCAGATAAAGAAAAGTAAACAACCTCACAGATAAAATAAGCAGCTAAGTTAGAGGATTTTGTAAAGTGAACTGTGACAATCGTGCTGTACAGAGTGTGAAATGAAATGCAGTAGGATGTCAGGTTTTTTTCTAACACACAACATTTACATAGCTTGTAAATGAACTGTACAAACCCTTCAAAATATATTTTAGTAGTTATAAAAATCATTTTGTGATTGTGTGAGGAAAATAAGTTTTTAATAGGCCGAAAACAAATCAGAACACTTTACCTGGTAATGTGCAAATTATAAACATTTTTGCTGAAACCCAATTTCCAGAGATTGTTTATATGCTATAGAGTTTTATCAGTAAAACTGCATGTTACGTGGGAAAGTTGGTGGCCGTTTCAATTGAAAATATGTGGTTTGCAAATGCCAGTGCACTACCAAATCATGCTTTAGTAATTTATTAAAAGTGAGTTTTTAAGCATGAACTGAGAAACAGTGTTGTTCCCGCCCAGATGACAATGCTATTGGCTAAGAGACAGGTCAGAGGTTATGTGTACCCTATATAAAGGCTAGATTCTTATTACACATGGAGCTGAAGTTTAGTCTATTACATCAAACAAAATATTTTTTTGTACAGCAGAAATACTGAACTTGCATATTTGAAGATGCTCTCATGTAAAAATGAAGAAAAAAGGTGGCTCTTGAAAAAAAAAAATTTGCTAGGATCACACAACTTGATACCTGATTACGGGTCAAGTACATTACAGTGAGGTCGAGAAGATTATTTAAGTCGCTAGACCAGCAGGTCTAGTAACATTTGTATGACTTTGAGGCCAAAGGACAGATGGCACCCTCAGCATCTGCTACTTTGAGGCCACCCACATGGTTCTAAACAGAATGGAGCATTTAATCTTAGGAAGGTTGCAATCCAAAGATTTCTCTGACAGTGTGACCTTCTTCACCCACATACTCCAACAACCACTCCACAAGTGTAAAGAAGGGACTGACCCAATATCTTGACAACAAAGGCACCCAAAATGGCCCAGCTTCTCCTAAGTAGCCGTCAGAGATAGCGGAGATCTCCTCTAGAAAGGTAAACGGATCATGTTTGCAATTGTCTTAAGAGATAGTTATCTGATCGAAGGTGGAGGACATCTGCGACACCATGGCAGTACTACAGCCATATCGCTATTCTCTTTCAAATACAAAAAATGCACTTTCAGCAAAGCAGGCATTGATTTTCCACGCTGAAGGGAGAATTAACCATTGGCGGTTGTTAGGTTTTTCCAGATTTGTAGACACTGAGGGCCAAAGAATCTAACTACTTGTAATATTTCAATAATTAATGACTATAAAAAGGCAAAGTCTAAGGGAAAGCACTGGACATCTTCAGCGTGAGACTGCACTTTCAAGTAAGCAGCCTGCGCAACACGTCCTCCAACTCAGAGTACATAATTATCCCAGTTTAGGGCAGGGCTGCTAGAAATGTGGCCAGTTTCAGGGGCACGTCAAAAAGGTGTTTGCTCTCTTTTTGAATCCTTTCATAAAGTCATAGGGTGGTGCAAAGATGCAAGAGCCCATAAGATATTCTCCAACCACAAAATACAAGCCAGGACCCCCTTTTCAATTAGAGCCACAAATGCTGCAAGAGCGAATAAGATATAAGTGTATATCCAAAGCACCCACATCACAGCTGGTACAGGTTACTAAAAGAGAACAGATACTTGCAGACAAGTATTTCTTATACCCTGAGAATAAAGTGGTCAGACAGTCCAAATAAAAAAAGAAGGCGAATGTCGAACCCCAGAAAAAGCAAAAGAAAACAAGTTACTTACCTGTAACTTTAGTTCTCCAGTATTGGAAGCTTTCATAGTTTCACATGCTTGAATCATTCCCCGTCGTCGAGATGGGAGTCCCCGGTATATAAAAATAGCAATGCAAAGCTATTACAAACTAGAAACCAGGCCTAGGCCCATTCCAGTTTTGTAACATATCCACCTCTTTTTGTAAAAGAGACCAAATAAAATCAACAACCAATCAGATCAGCCTCACCCTCTAGAACCCTCCTGAGAGAACCTCAGACCCTCAGATTTTCGTAGCCGTAGTGCCATAGGATAACCACAAAGATGCAGAAGATCCAGCTTTCCCAGGGGAGGAGGGTGGGTCGCATGTGATTCTATGAAAGCTTCCAATACTGGAGAACTAAAGTTACAGGTAAGTAACTTGTTTTCTTACTCCAGTAGCGGAACTTTCATAGATTCACATGCTTGAATCAGAGTAGCTAGCAGTCATGAGCAAATTTTTTGTCCTTATCTTCTTGAACAACCATAAATAATGCACAGAAAAAGATTAGAGAAAAGAAAAACATTTCCTCAATTTAGACTTCTTAAAATATCAAGACTATATTAAGCCTAATCCAACGGAAAATTCAAAGAAGTAGTAAGAAAAACAAAAGGCATCATCAAAGCTTATATGTAGACAAAATATAGCCAGAAACAATACGTTTCTCAAAGAATGTGCGAGGATCTTAGGAAAGAAAAAGGAAGGAGGGATGAGAGGGAAAGCTCACCGCTAGTGAACCAGGTTCCTCAGGACTGCTTTGCCCACTGCAGTATCATTGCGCGTCGAAGAATCCAAGCAGTAATGTCTGGTAAAAGTTTGGATGCTTTTCCAGGTAGCCGCTCTGCAGATATCCCGGATAGGTACCCCCGCAAAGAGGGCCGTAGATGAAGAGACTGCCCTCGTAGAGTGAGCACGCACCTTTCCTTGGAGGGGTTTCCCAGCCAATTGATGACAGTACTGGATAGAACTAAAAATCCAACGTGCAATGCCTTGCTTAGATAGGGGAAAACCCTTATGAGGGGCACTAAAAGCCACAAAGAGCTGAGGTGACTTTCTAAAGTGTTTAGTTCTTTGGAGGTAGAATTTTAAACAACGTTGAATGTCCAAAGAATGAAGTGATTTCTCAGCCGGTGTAGTAGGTTGAGGGAAAAAAGTCTTAAGAACCAGAGGTTCATTCAGATGAAAGTCCGAAGGCACCTTAGGGATGAATTTGGGGTTAGTACGAAGAACCACTGTATCATTTTTGAACTGAAGAAAAGGCTCCTGAATAGTGAGCGCCTGCAATTCGCTAACCCTTCTTGCAGATGTTAGCGCCAAAAGAAGAGCCACCTTCCATGAAAGGAATTTTAACTCTGCTTTATGGATAGGCTCGAAAGGATGTTTCATGAGCTGAGCCAAAACCACATTAAGGTGCCAGAGTGGAGGAGAAGGTCTGATTGGAGGAAAAACCCGAAAGAGACCCTTCAGGAATTGTTTTATTATCCTTGCTGACCATAGAGAAGGGCCTGAAGACGTTCTTCTGAAACGAGAGATGGCTGCAAGGTGAACTTTGATGGATGCGTGAGCTAAACCAGCCTTGGCCAAGGAAAGGATGTATGGAAGAATCTCCTGAGCCAAGGAAGAGAAAGGGTGAACTCCTGACTTTTGGCACCAGAGACAGAACCTTTTCCACTTCATTCGGTATGTCTTGTTCGTACTCCGAGCACGAGCCTGGAAAAGGATGTCTCTACACTCCGTGGACAGATTCAGGTCGAGAAACTCTCTGTGCTCAGGAGCCATGCCGATAATTGAAGGGATTTGGAATCCGGATGCAGAACTTGGCCCTGGGACAACGTTAGCAATGATGGGATAGGATCCAAGGGAATCTGTTGTTCCACCGACAGAAGAAGCTCCGTGTGCCAGTACTGGGGAGGCAAGGACGGTGCTATGAGGATCATTTTGCATGGTTCCGTTTTCATCTTCCTGAGAAGTCTCGGGAGAAGAGGGATGGGGGGGAAAAGCGTAGACAAAGGCGCATGACCATGCCATCGAAAACGCATGCCCCCAGGATCCCGGATGGTGAAGCCAGCTTGCAAAGTACCGGCATTTCTTGTTCTCCGGTGTCGCAAACAGATCTATGGATGGTGTGCCCCATAGCCGGAAGATGTTGTCCAGTGTCCTCTGATCCATCTCCCACTCGTGGCAAACTGACTTTAGTCTGCTTAGTGTATCTGCTGTCTCGTTGAGATTCCCTGGAAGATGCTCGGCTTTCAGCAAAACCCCATGTAGGATCGCCCATTCCCAGATACTTTGAGCTTCCACAGACAACAGACGGGATCTCGTGCCACCCTGTTTGTTGACGTAATGCATGGCCGTGGTATTGTCCGTTCTGATCAGAACCAATGAATTTCTGATTCTCGGGAGAAAAGCCTGTAGGGCTAGGTGAATCGCTCTTAGCTCCAGCAGATTGATGTGTAGAAGACAATGACGCTGTTGCCATCGACCACTGATTTGGAGGTCCTGCAAGACCGCTCCCCAACCCTCTAGAGATGCATCTGTTGTACTTATCTAAGGTGCTGGGGTGACCAGAAAAGAGACCCTGTGAAATGTTCGCCTTGTGAATCCACCATGAAGCAGCTTGTCTCATTGGCGAAGTTACCATGATCATGTGTTTGAAAGATCCTTCCACCGACGCCACTGTAAATCCAGTTGCTCCTGAAGAGGACGCATCCTTAGCCTGCAGTGGGGTATCAGAGGAATGCAGGACGAAATGGATCCCAGAAGGGACTTGTAGAGGCGAACTGAAAGTGACCTTTTTAGAAGCAGACGAGACATTGACATCAGCTTGGCTTGTCTTTCTAGTGATGGAAATGCTCTGTTTAGGGACGTGTCCAATATGGCTCCCAGAAACATGGCGTTCTTGGAAGGACGCAAGTTTGACTTTTCCCTGTTGAGGGTAAGACCTAGACCTTTGAACAGCGTTGTACAGGCCGTCACCAAATTCCTGGCTGTTGCTTTGGAAGGGGCTTTTATCAACCAGTCGTCTAGGTAGGGAAACACTTGGTGCTGTTGTCTTCTTAAGAAGGCCGCTACCGGAGCTAGAATTTTCGTAAAGATTCTTGGTGCCGATCTGAGGCCGAAAGGGAGGACTTTGAATTGAAAGTGGCTCTTGGCTACTGTAAAGCGAAGGAACTTCCTGTGCGATGGATGAATGGGGACGTGAAAATAAGCATCCTCTAGGTCTAAAGTGGCCATGAAATCTCCCTAATTTAGGAGTCGAAGTATGTCCTATAAGGAGACCATTCGAAACGACTGCTTGATGAGATAGGTATTGAGCTCCCTCAGATCTAAGAGGGGGCGCCACTTTGACAGTCTTTCGAACCAGAAAGAACCGGGAGTAGAATCCCCTTACTCTTTGAGATAACGGGACCGGTTCTATTGCCCCCTTCTGTAACATTTTTTGGACTTCTAGGCGCAGGAGACGTAAATGTTTTGTCATGTGACTGCGAGGAGCGGTGTTCGGAGGAGGATAAACAAATTCCAACGTATAGCCAAATTGAACTATGTTGAGCACCCATCGATCTGTTATTAGCTGCCAATTTTGGAAGCACAAAGAAATCCTTCCCCCTACAGGTGTATGGTTCTGGGAAGGAACAGTAGTCAGAGCCTGCAAGCCGCTATTGACGTCTTGAAAAATCCTTCCCCTGACGTCCCACTCTGCCTCTGGGCGCCGATTTAGAATAGGCTGCAGATTGACCTTGTCGCTGATTGTACTGCGGACGATAAGACTGCGCGGCAGGTGTATAAGAGGAGTATCTACATTGTTGGTATCCTCCTCTGTACGGAGGAAGCCCTCTACCCCTTGGGCCTCGAAAAGGAACTTTGCGGTATTGAACTGTCTCCAACGACTTCGCCGTGTCTGTGTCTTTTTTAATGTCTTGGAGAGCGCCATCCACATGCTTTCCGAAGAGAGCTTCTCCATCGAATGGAAGATCCAGTATTTTGTTTTGGACCTCAGGTCTGAACGAGGTTGCTCGAAGCCAACCCTGGCGACGTAGGACCGCTGCTCCAGCAAGGGATCGAAAAGCTGTTGTAGCAATGTCCATTGCACAATCAATGACCTCCGAAGAGGCCCTCTCCCCTTCTTGGAGGATCTTTTTTGCTTGGGTCTTACTGTCCTCAGGCAGTTGGTCGAGGTAAGGAGATAAATCACACCACATCTGCCGGTCGTAGCGGCCCAGAATAGCTAAAGCGTTAGCCGATCTGACAAGTAAACCTGACATAGAGGAAAATCTCTTGCCTGCA
The DNA here is from genome assembly GCA_963921515.1 of Calotriton arnoldi. NCBI lineage: Eukaryota > Metazoa > Chordata > Amphibia > Caudata > Salamandridae > Calotriton > Calotriton arnoldi. Next base: position 410,840 of record CAWUFW010000785.1, read on the forward strand.
TTGTCCCGGCGTCTGCCTTCTTTGTCCGGAGGCGTAGTGAGAGGAGCTGCCGGATTCTTTGACTTCCGTTGCGCTGCCTGCGATATAACTGAGTCTGGTTTCGGATGACTCACCAGGCAAGCCGGGATATCCTCTGGGGCTTTATATTTTTTCTCTAGTCGTGGAAGCACCGGGTCCACCGTGGCTGGGGTCTTCATGACTTTAAGACCCTCCTCCCATACATGATTGACAATGGAATGGCCTGCACCGTCTTCTTAAAGGGCTCCTTAAAGTCATATGAGAAACATTCTGTCTGTGAAGAAGTCATAGGCAGATCAAACCTCTTTGCCGCCCTTTCCAGCAGATTGTGGAAGCCACCTATGTCCCCCGGTGGAGAATCCACAGGAACTGGTGAAGGGGAAGAAGGAGTGGGGATAATATAATCATCCCACTCCCTATGCGGGTCTGGAAGGTCTGTTTTCCCCTGATCATCATCTGAGGTATCTTGGTGTTGGATAAAAGGTGGAGTTGGTGGAGGACCTTCTACTATTTGCAGCGGTGGTGGCGGCACCCGAGGGGTGGACGGCACTGAGGGTGGCCTTGTAGGAACTGACCCTTGTTCCGGAATCGAAGATGGAGTTGGAAACTTTCTCTTGTAGTCCAACAGCATATATTGCAAGTCAGAAATCAAAGAGGACGGCATACAGACTACCTCCTCTTGATCTTCCCTATGGTATTCCTGGGGAGGATCATAGTCCTGCTCCCCTTCATATCCTTCTTCCGAATCGTCCTCCTGGCACTTGACGTGCAGCTCTGAAGGGCTATGGGCATAACCGAAAGGTCCTTCATCGTCTGAATCTTCCTCTTCTAGGAGGTGAGAAGGTAGTAGGGGGGTCGCCTTGCTAGGAGAAGTGAGCTCAGGAGTTACCTGACGCTTCCTGGCTTTTTCTCCGGAAATGTTCACTCCCGTCGACGATGTTGATATTGCCATCGATGGTGCTGTCGTCGATACCGTCGTCATTACCGTCGACGCCATAGCCGTCGTTGTAGTTCTTGTCGCCGCCATCTTCGTCGTCACTGCTGTCATAGCCTCCGTCGTCGCCACCGTCGCCGATGGAGGCGGAACCGTGGCCGTTGATGCCAGAGAAGCTCTCGGCGACGATCCCGTCATCGCAACTGTTGTAAGCTGAGGAGACTGGCCCTTGTCACTCCGCGTCGACGATGTCGATGATCGTTTCTTCGTCGACGGTGTAGTCGACTGCTTCGTCGACGGTGGTCATTTCTTTGCCTGTTTTTCCTCAAGAGGAACAGAGGAGGGACGCTTGAACATTTTTCTTCCTTCAGGAGGGGAAGAAGGAGGAACAGAGCTCGACTTCCTCACTCCACTTTCTCCTGTTTTAAGTCCTTTCCTCTCCTTTTCACCTCGGTGAGGAGATTTAGTTGGACTGAGCCTGTCAGACCCATGGGAGGTCTTTTTAGAGGCTTTTTGAGGGCACTCCTCTGAAGAAGTAAGGTCAGATCTTCCCCTTTTTACAGATCTTCTAGAAGACGAAGCAGATGAGGCCTCATCACTGTCGTCACTAGAGACCGGTTCTCTCCTGGATTTTAACTTCTGGAGCCAGGTAAGGAGACGTCCCTCACGATCCCTCAAGGTTTTAGTTGAAAAGGTATGACATACCTTGCAATCCTTGGCTTTGTGGTCAGGATACAAGCAGTATATACAATCCTTATGAGGGTCATCCATAAAAAGCCACTTTTTAGAGCAGGTGGCACAAGCTCTAAAAAGGCCTTTTTTCTACTTGTCTGCCATGATGAATAGAGAACAGACCAAGATTGTAGAGTAGTCTGGAAAATATAAAGTTGAAAAATTCTCTCAAGAGTAGTAGAATAAAGAATAACTGAGCAGAGCTCAGTGGAATCTGAGGGTCTGAGGTTCTCTCAGGAGGGTTCTAGAGGGTGAGGCTGATCTGATTGGTTGTTGATTTTATTTGGTCTCTTTTACAAAAAGAGGTGGATATGTTACAAAACTGGAATGGGCCTAGGCCTGGTTTCTAGTTTGTAAAAGCTTTGCATTGCTATTTTTATATACCGGGGACTCCCATCTCGATGACGGGGAATCATTCAAGCATGTGAATCTATGAAAGTTCCAATACTGGAGTAACAATGTTTTCTCTGCATTCTTGAAACTGCAAGAGTTTCCTGCATGGGCTACAGATTCCTTCAGATGGAAAAACATGTTAAGAAGGATGTCTGAGTAAAAAGTTCCAAGGGCAAGAGTCAGCCCACTAGTGTTAGGGGTTGCTGTTTGTTTTCACTGCTATAGGAGCATTCAGCACCTCCCCTTTACCCCAGCAGAGGTGTACAACCCACAATCTAAAGGAAGCAGGAGAATGGAGGGGGGATAAAGAGGGGCAGAGGAAACAGAGTATTTAGGAATGTTTCTAGACCTCCCAAATTAAGTACTTACAACTGAACAAAGGAGTTATGATTTGAATATATTTTTGAGATTAGCAAAAAAAACAATTTTGCAATTTAAACAATGTACAATCAAAGAATTCTACTATGATAAATAAAGTGTCCAAAGCGGCTTATGATGCTTTAAGTAAAAGAAAAAGGACCATCCCTTGATGTGCAGTACAAAAAAAAAAAAAATCAAGTATTTCCAGTTATCAAAATTAAACACTAATGGGGGTCAGGGTAATCAAATAGAGTAAATGTATGTGGGGTATGCAGTTCCTAAAGAAGAATGAGTGTCTATGTGGGTCAATGACTATTCTGTAGGGTGTGCAGTGGGCGTGACCCTGCAAGAATCAAATGCCCTCACACACCTGGATAGGTGTCATGCTTCATCATAGGGCGTTTGCTCCTCGTCAGGCCGGCGCTGCAATGCCCGATAGGCACCCTCAAAGGGTGCTCTTTGCCAGAGATCTTCTTGTCCGCCGTTTGGTGAAGTGCGGGTGTAAAAATACACTTCAATATTTCCAAATCATTATTTCCAACTTATCCAAGTTATCAACTGTGATGGACTTTTAATTTATGTTGCGTGTGTCTTGTGGTGTTTTTTTTATATGTACAGGTGACATACTTTGGCACAAAGCATGCGTTTGATGCAAACAAATAAGCATGATTTTTGTGTAACAAAATAAGAATGTGTTTCACAATTTGCGAATCAGAATCAACATTGGAAATAATGATTTGGAAATATTGAATTGTATTTTTACTGTGTACTATGTGTCTTTGAACTACAGGTCATCGCTAAATAAATCACAAATCAATACTGAAACCAAGGTATGTGTGATTGGGAGAAAATCAATGAAGCCATACATTAAAACTCCAATCACCAAGTAGATTAGGTTGATATTGGTCTTGAAAAATAGCTGCTAGATCATTGCTATGACTACACGGAAGCTAGAAACATGTTGACCGATAAATATCTAAGATAACTAAAGTCTAATAGATAGCACCACACATTTTTAATATAGGTAAGAGATCTTGTTCATTAAAGTTTTTACTGAGAAGTACCTCTTTCCCTATTTTTAACCTCCCACCTCAACACCAATCTACTCCTTAAGCCCCCACACCAGCACTTCACCAAACGGCGGACAAGAAGATCTCCGGCAAAGAGCCCCCATTGAGGGTGCCCGTCAGGCATTGCCGCGCCGGCCCGACGAGGAGCAAACTCCCTATGATGAAGCATGACACCTATCCAGGTGTGTGAGGGCATTTGATTCTTGCAGGGTCACGCCCACTGTGTACCCTACAGAATAGTCATTGACCCACATAGACAATAATTCTTGTTTAGGAACGGCATACCCCACATACATTTATTAGATTATTTGGAGCACATATGCTGGACCTTGATGCGCTCTCCCTCCCTTTGTTAGACATAGTCAAATAGAGTTCCTCAGGATCGGAATAGGCTACTTTGCTTCTCCAATTATATAGACAGAAATATGACTTGTGGATGGCATGGCTAGCGAACACTGGATCAAAGGAGTGATCTGGAATTTCAGTCAGCAGATCAGCCTTAAAAGAAGCAGATTCAAGTAGTACTGACAGTCTGAGAATCTGTGCACAGAAAATGAGTAGAACTTTAAAAAGTAATCTATTGCACATACTTAAGATATCAGATTCTACATTGCTCTGGGAGGAGAGTTCTATGGTAAGTCTGAGATCATAGACGAGTGAGGCGATGAATGGGAGAGATTTAAATAAGGTCTACGTACACAGAACTACAAACTGATTAGCCTAAGTGTAATTAACTATGTCACTCCAATTCTGTTCTTGTGTCCTTCAATTTTCCACACCTCGAACTTCAAAGCTTTAGAGTATTCAGACACTGCTAATATACCCTCACATCCTCAAGAACTCCCCCTTACTTGCACAAGTATTTGTTAGGCAATGGTTGTACCAATTTAGCACATTAGAGCTCGAGGTGCTTTGATCGGCCAATATCTTTGTTGGAACCTGCACTAAACGACCCTCTTCGTCAAGACATTACTGTTCAGTATTGGAAAAGAAGTGAGGACTGAGGTCCCCCTTCTAAACAACTTATTTATTTTTTGCTGCAGTTTTGTTGTGTAAATTCAAGGTGAGATCATCTCAGTCAGACATTGCAGTCCTCAAATTGGGAGCCATTTCAAAGAATTGTATCAAGCTAGACCTTCCTATTAAAAGCCAATGTTGCATTTCTCAATGGTGCAAATGCACCTAAGGAAAATGTTTAGGAAATATTATGTGGCCAATATCAATTGATCTTTGAATTAATGTCACTTGGTAAAAATGTGATGCGCAATTCATACCACATTTTGTTGTTTGATTTCTTCATGTGGTCATTCACCACACAATGTACTTGTTTTGGAATGTTGTAACGCACCACAAGCCTCCTCCCAAACTAGAGCTAGGTCAACAATCATTTAACAGTTACATAATTTATTATTGGCAAATGTTACGTTTGTGTAAACCTACCGGGTGAGCTCATCGTCTCCTAGCAATTCTTTGGGAGCGGGAGAGTACCTGCTTGGTGATGCTGGTGGCAGAGGATGGCTGATGTATATGTTAGGGCTGACATGGTTATCCACAGGCTGGGAATATGCTACAAAAAGAACAAACACAACCAAATGACAGACTGTTCACATTCAAAATCCTTGGATTGCAGTACAAATGGCTTAAATTTAACTATAAATACTCCGACAATTGGTTAGCACATTTAATTAACAGTATACAGGGGGTGTGATAAATAAGTCCAGACTTTGCGACATCCATGAAAAAGATCTGTATCGACTGATCAAAGAGTTATCTTTAAAAATAAATACGACTGTACAGTGTTAGCATTCAGGTCATTAATTTGCTACAGATGGGTTCATTTATCGAATCCTAGGCCTGTTCAGTTAGAATAAACATCAAATCAACAATTGAAGGTTCCACGGCTTGCGTCAGAGCAAGTACCATTATTAAGTTTGTGCAACATCAGGTACACATTCAGTGAGAATATTATCAAAGTGTCGTATGCAATCCAAGAATTAAGCATGCTTAAACATATGCAATTGTCACCATAACATAACTAATAATCTGGAATATAAACAACCTATTGTTATTACCACCCACCAAGTCACACAACACTAATAACTCCCATGGAAGGTCTCCAAACTGGTTAAAGGGAGCAAATCTACATTCATTTTCTTTGCTGAAAGCAGAATGCCCCACTGGCAAATAATTTACTCAGAAACATAAAAATGGAAATTCATGAGTATGTTTTATTTTATCTACTCAGGAGATGGTGCTCGCATTCTCCTGCTTACGATCACAACACTATTTAAAATGAAATTCAGTTTTACCTTTGCTTTACCTTAACTATTGCTTACAAAGTCAGTTTTTCCTTTTTGTTTTAAAACAAAAGCACTTTCTATGTTCTCATTTCTGCTCCAGAAGTCAGGCCTTCTGCCTCTACACTCCCTAGATATGGAACAACATCCCCAACAAAAACAGAACTGTCCCAGTCCTCCTGCAATTTTACAGAGAATACTATTTAACATAGATCTCTGGGCTTCTATGCTAGTTTAACACTGGGAAACCTGCTCTGGGCTCTATAAATACTTGTACATAGAGTTTGTTTGATGTGCTCTCCTCCCTTACCATATCCAGTGTAAGGGGTTGCAAGATTCAAAAAGGTTTGTTGCTAAAAAATAGGTTTTATTTTATTATTAGTAATTTTGTACAGGATTGTGGGCAACTTAAATTCCAGGAACTATTCATTTTTCAGGCAAGCAAGGCAACTAATCTATTAACTCAAACCTTTATTTTACAAGCAACTGGCATAGAAGACTATCTAAAGGGGTGAGGACATGAATAGCCTTATTACCGTACTCACTGTTTACATTACAAGACTCCAGTTCGAGTGCATTACTGTGCAGACCCACACCATAAATGTGAAGTATGCATGAAGGGGCGTGGCTTGCCGGCGAATGGAGACGGACGCGTGAGCTTGGAGCTCCGCACCGGCCCCGCCAATTATCCTGAATAGACGGCCGCCCGATCCCTGGGGGGCTGCGACGGGGGTCCCATAACATCGCGGGACCTTGGGGTGACGGCTGAGACATACTCCTGCCCGATCTGGGGCGGAGGGGCTGCGAGCTGCATCGGCGCGGCGGCCGAACACCAGAGACAAGATGGCGCCGAACTGAGAGAGAGCCCCGTCCGCCCGGAGCGTACTTTCTGCCCGAGCGACTACCAAGCATCGGCACTCCACTACAGGTCAGCGGAGATACAGAGAGAGGTGAGAGAGCGGCCGACGAGTGGTGCGGAGGAAAGCGCCTTGCTAATGGGGTTGGCTGTGACCGGAACCGAGACGACTGCGACGAGCGGCCTGCTCCTGCAGCGTCGCATGGGCCTGGTGGCTCACCTGCTCTACCTTGAGGAGCGGAGCGAAGGGTAGGACCGCGACACCTGGGGTTGCAGCGGCGCACCACTGGCGAGCGGACGGCTGTGGATTGCTGGGTAGGCGCTGCGGTGCAGTGGCCTGCAGAACATCCCGACTTGGTGACTGGTCTCCCGCTGAGGGGCGGATGGCTGGGACTGGCGGCGGGTGAGAGCCGCTAGGGCACTGCAAGAGGACCCCGGATCGCGCAGAGGAGACTCCCTCGGAATCGAGTGCTGCCACCCGCCGTGCTCGCTTGCGGGTGCGGAATAGGCCCGGGCGGGCCCTGGGCGGTGCCCTATGCTGAGGCCTGCGGAGAATTCCTGTGCTGCTCGGAGGGCTGGGAGTAGCTGGCACTGCCTGGAGCCAAGCGGGCCGAGGATGCGTTGGAACCGACGCGCGCTGAGCATGGAGAGACGACCCTGAGCTCATTGACTGCGTGGCTGCCATCTGCCCAAGGCTATAATCCGTGGCGCCTAACGAGGAGTGCTCCTTAATTGTGCACTCGAGAACTACGTGACTGCCGAGGTGGCGGTTGCCCTGGTCCCCGCCATCTATGAGTGGGCCCCAGCGGCTGACTGGGGAGATCGTGACCTCCACGTGAGGGGAGCTTGGATAGCTACGCCATACCTGCGGCATGGGAAAGCCTAGGGGAAGCAGCAGGTGGCTCAGCCGGACCGAGATGATGGGGGACATGATTCCACGCGACCGGAATCTCCCGAACCGCCGAATGAAGCGGGAGTACAACTACAATTAGCTCGCATACTCCAGGCCATTACAGATACGCGAGAGGCCCTGCAGCGCGATATCGCCACGGTTTCCGTGGGGCTGGGATTGCTGCGCGCCGACCACGATAAACTGTCGGGTAGAATGAAGCAAGCCGAAACTTCCTGGCAACTATAGAGCCAGCACAGAAAGTCCTTACTGTCCAGATGGGGGAGGTCACCCGTAGAGTGGCGGCGCTGGAAAAACGGGCAGAAGACGTAGAAGGGAGGAATCGCAGAAATAACATTCGTGTTCTGGGCCTGCCGGAGGAAATTGAGGGAACTAATATGGTCCAGTACTTGGAGGACTGGCTCCGTACCACAGTGGCACCGACGGGACTGACGCAGTTTTACACGCTGGAAAGGGCGCACCGAATACCGGCACGACCATTAGCATCGGGACGACCGCCGCGGCCGGTGGTGGCGAGGCTCCTCCATTACAAGGACAGGGATCATCTACTGAGGATGGCACGCTCAACAGGACCGTATTCAGTGGGCAACAGTAAGGTCTCCCTCTTTCCTGACTACACGCAGGAGGTTCAGCGCCGTCGCGCGTCTTTCCTGGCAGTCAAGCGGGCTCTGCGTGAGGAGGGCCTCCAGTACTCACTAATGTTTCCCGCTCGCCTGAGAATAGTCTTGAACGATGCTACGCACTTTTGTGAGGGCCCATCGGAGGCCTGGGACTGGCTGGAAATGTATAGAACAGGCAAGACCCCGGCCGGGGATGCTGGAACTGGTGAATTTTCAAGGCAGCTGCCGCGGCGCCGGGCGCAGGTCGAGACGACGCCCGACTGCAGTGAGGGCGCCTGGCCCGTCCCAAACGGAAAAGGGCAGACAGGCGGCACTGCGGGCGGTGTCACAGCTTTTGGGAACTCCGGACCAACAGTCGGATACAGGGCAGGAATCGGATAAGTTGCGATTGGGAACAGACACAGATACGGCCGATTCCCAGAACAGTGATGCAAAAATGCCCCATGTTACACCTGGCACGGATGATGAGCTTATGTGATATCTTTGTTGTGTGTTTTGATGCTTGAAGGGCTTGTATGCCTGTTGGATGCCGGCGGTACTATCGAGACCCACTTGGCATCACGTGCTTGAATGGTGTATTGACCGCCGGATGTGGTGGATAGATGAGGGGACAAGAGTAGGGGCTCCCGTCCCGATGCCTCCTGGGGGTGGGAGCGGATAGTATAGTAACACCGCGGGGCCTTGGTGTGGTCGGTTTGTTTGCTGACGGCCACTTTCCCCACTGTAACCCCTCAGTAGCCACTAGAGGGAACCTAGTTTGATGTAGTTTGGATGGGGGCTTGTTTTTAGTACCTGTCCTGGGGAGGGGTTGTTGGGACTGTTTGTTTGTTATTAGGGGAATGTTTTCTGGGGGCTAGCGCAACCCTACTTGTAAGGGTTTGATACATGGCGCGGGGCACAATTGGCTGGTACTAGAGCAGGATGATTGGGGTCTGGCGGTGATATGGGCTCGATGGCTATGTCGGAGTTGAAATGTATAACTTGGAACGTTAGGGGCATGCACTCAATGCAGCGTAGGCATAAGATTCACACATACCTGGTTCGTAGGGGGATTCAGCTGGCGTTCTTGCAGGAAACTCATATTGCCCCAAAAGAGGATATGGCACTGCAGCGTAGATGGAGAGGACAGGTTTTTAGCACCACATATTCTGCCTTTGCTCGGGGTGTTTTGGTGTGGGTCCGAGCCGGGGTTCCGTTTCAGCCTACTCGGCAATTGAAAGACCCGGAGGGCCGATATGATTTTGGTTGCAGGTAGACTGAATGGTAGAGATGTGGTCTTGGCTAGCGTCTATGCCCCCAATACGGAACAGTCGGCCTTCCTACGGCAGTTGTCTGGGAAGGTAGCTCCCTTTTCACTGGTTCTGTACTATTGGGTGGGGATTTTAATTCGATCACGGACGTCCTGCTGGATAGATCCCATCCTCCACTCCCAGAGGCGCCCATTCATAGGCTCTCCAGGGATAGGCGGGACTGGCAGCAACGGTGGGACTTAATAGATACTTGGAGGGCGCACCACCCAACTGATCGAGATTATTCATATTTTTCTACTGTACATGACCTCCATGTGCGGCTGGATGCGATGCTGTGCACTCCAGATCTCCACGCAATGATGCAACACAGTGAGTATCTTGCCAGAACGATATCGGATCATAATCCCTTATTGTTGCGTTTGAGCTTGATCCCTGATCGTCCTGTAATCCCGACTTGGCGGTTGAACCCCATATTGTTAGAGGATCAGGTGTTTAGAGAAGCGGTGGGGGCTGGTATCACTGACTACTTCCGGGACAACACTGGCACTGCTTCATCGCTGATGGTGGAATGGGACGCTTTTAAGGGTGTGATACGGGGGCATTGTATGGCGCAGAAAGTAGGAGTGCGCAGGGTGTTGCTGCAGGACCTGGAGAGCACGGAGCAGACGATTACGAGACATAGAAAAGAGGAGACCTGAGCAGCCGGACTGCCAGCGGGACCTCTTGGCCGCAAGGGAAGAGGTCGCAGTTCAGATGGAGCGCCTGCGTTGCTATGATTATAAGCAATATATCACGCGTGCGCATACGGAGCGCGATAAATCAGGGGCGCTATTGGCATGGCTGGCCAATCCCAGTAGGAGAGGGACGAGTATACTTGAGCTGCGCACACCAGATGGGGAGGCCTGTTACACACAAAAGGGGATAAATGATCAGTTCCGTGCTTACTATGCGGACTTATATCGGAGTCAAGTGCTCCCTGATAGAGAGGCGGTACGGAGCTTCTTGACGGGGGTGACCCTCCCAATGTTAGATAAGGAGCGAGTAAAGCTGCTGGGTGAGGACGTCACTTTAAGTGAAGTCCGTAGCGCAATTAAGCACATGGCCAGGAAAAAGACCCCGGGAGTGGATGGACTCCCGGTGGAATTTTATAGTGAGTATGTTGATCTCTTGGCCCCCAGATTGGTGCTGCTGTATAACGCAGCGCGGAAGGATAGGTTACTGCCCTCCACGATTCGTGAAGCGCTCATTATCCCCTTGCTGAAACCAGGGAAGCCGCCTCATGACGTAACAGCCTATCGACCATTATCCATGTTGTCTACGGACTATAAAATTCTAAGCCGGATTTTGGCGTCTCGCCTGCTCCCCTATATGACCCACCTAATACATGCAGACCAGGCCGGTTTATACCGACCCGAAACACCGCTCAGAATATTCGACGCCTATTTCGGATTCTGGATGCAGACACGTATGAGAGGGCCACTGCTACTGTATTGGCCATAGATATTGAGAAGGCCTTTGACAGTATTGAGTGGCCTTATTTGTTTCAAGTTATGCACTGCTTTGGTCTGGGGAGGGCTTTATTGACTGGACATCTCTTTTGTATTGTCAAACTACGGTCCGTGTGCAAACGGGGAAGGTGATATCGGATATCTGCACCGTGGGGCGGGGAACGAGACAGGGGTGTCCCCTCTCCCCATTATTGTTTGCCCTGGCCATGGAGCCGCTGGCGGCACGGGCTCGCACGGGCCGGCATTTCCCTGGGCTGCGTGGCACTACGCAGGATCACCATATAGCTTTATATGCTGATGATCTCCTCTTGTTCCTGACGGATACCGAGGGTGCCCTTGGGGGTGCGAAGGCGTTATTGGCAGAGCTCGGCAACATTGCCGGGCTTAAGGTCAATTGGGGGAAGTCGTGTCTGTTCCCCATAGCGCCACAGACTGATGGACCTGAGACTACGCAGGGAGTACGCTGGGAACGTCGATGTATGACGTATCTTGGTACTCGTATATACCACACCCATGCAGATTTATTGGAGGGTAATGTGGGCAGGGCTATGAGAGCACTCAGGGGTTGCATGGCATTTTGGAGTACGCTTCCATTGTCATTGGCGGGACGAGCGGCCCTCCTTAAAATGGTAGCGCTCCCGAGACTCCTATATTATTTTAGAACGTTGCCCTTGTGGATACCGGCCTCGATTTTCCGACAGTTGCGGTCAATGGTGATTGGGTTTCTTTGGGCTGCGGGCGGCGGCGAGTGGCTATTAATACGCTGATGCGGCCACGCTCGGAGGGCGGTCTGGCGGTCCCAGACTTTGAAACATACTACCTAGCGGCACAGTTACAGGGGCTCACTCAAGCAGTGGTACGAGAGATCAGGAGCACGGATGATGAGACGGGGATTAGTACGGAGAGACACCTACTCTCCAGGCTGCTGTTGCAGTTGCCGTTGCCGGCCTCCTCTCTCACCAGTGAGATGGGGACGTTTAAACTTTGCTGGAATAGGGCGCTCAAACGTGCGCAGGTTGTACGGCCTTATGCTCCGGAAATTCCCCTGGCGGTGTGCACGGCGCTGCCACATGGCGGTAATTGGATGGCCTTACAGGGCTGGGAGGAGAATGGGTTGACCACTGTGGGAGATCTTTATGAGGATGGGGCAGTGCTCCCCTACGCGGCGCTGCGGGATAGATATGACTTACCCCGTGGTGATTACTTACTCCACATGGCGCTTATCGCAGCCATCCAGGCGCATTGGAAAATGGGGCTTAGTGAACCAACGACCTCGTTGACGTGTCAGTATGTGGTCCTAGCGGCTGGTACCGTTAAGGCGGTAACGTGTCTCTACCGTAGAATGACAAACGAGAGATTGACCCCTTTAGCGACCCTCCGGCTGCGATGGGAGGAGGACTTGGGAGATGAGATCCCTGAGAAAGCGTGGGCTGAACTTGTCGAACGAGCGTGGAAGAGTACAAGGAATGCTCGCTTCCAGTTGGTTCATTTCTACATTCTTCACAGAGCCTATCTAACTCCGGCTAAACTCAATCAATATTTTCATACGGAATCGGCGGCCTGCCCACGTTGTCGTACGGTGGGGGCGGATTTTGGTCATATGATGTGGGCATGTCCACAGCTAGGGTCATATTGGGAAGAGGTAGTTGAACTATTGCAGGATGTCACGGACAGGGACATGGTACCCACAATGGGCTTATGTTTGCTACATTGGTTTCCCCACACCGCCAGGAATAAAATAACGAGTAAATTTATAGACCTGGGGCTTTTGTTAGCAAAGAGGGAGATTACACTTCACTGGAAAGCAGAAAGGGGCCCCTGTTATGGGAGATGGCGTGCAGAATTCGTTAAATGGGCGGACTGCGAGGGGGTTACCCAATTGCAAGCGGCGAGCCGCGCGAAGAATGAGAAGGCACTAGAGTCGGCGAGGGCTTGGGAAGCATTGGTGCAACTTTTGAGGGCCCCGATAAATGAGACTGACGATGAAACAGAGGGCGCAGCCTAGCAAGGCCTGGAGGAAAGGGATGGTCCGGTTTGGGGCTTCGCTGCATTGGGTCCTTTTATTATATGTGCCCTGCCCTTAGCGCTGAGAAGCCGTCGCCCTGTTTGCTGCCCTGTATGTTGATCTTGCATCCTTCATGCAGTTGTGTCTTGTTGCCATTATTGCTTGTGCATAGAGGTTGTGCCAAAGGGGGGAGGGGGTGGGATAAGAGGGGGGATTTAGTGCGTGCACCGATTGTTGGGTGTCTACGAGGTTTGGAATGATGTTTTGTCATGATAGGCAGAAGAACACCTGTACCACCAGATGTCTACTACCGTGTTAATGCCCTCAGGCATTATAAGTTCCTATGATGAGCATTCGTCTCAGCGAGACACAGTTGTTGCATTGCATGACATCGTATATATGTGAGCCATTTATGCAGATTGATGGCAGAACGGACTAAATTGTGATGCACGCGATTGTTTTTGTTATTTGTGATTAAAACAATAAAAACAAATTTGCAAAAAAATAAAAAATAAATGTGAAGTATGCATGAGCAGCAGCACCAGAGGTAACTGATCAGTTGTGGAATAGCGTATGCAAACATTTGTAGCAGCTCATGTTATGTTTACAATTCCTTTATATTTTGTTAGAAGGCATAATGCTGCGTCACTGCTTTTCAGAAAGTGGCACAGAGTCATCCTCCTGCTTACGTTTGAGTGGTGTAGTAGCTACTATCTTAAATAGGAAGGGCTGTGTGCAAGAAGTCCCTTATTCCGATTCCCACAAGACCTAGACCACAGAAATCATCTACACCTTAACACATAGGCCTAACCTCAAACACCCCACACATTTAACCTACTGAACAAACACTCAAACTCCTGCTCATTACCACAGTTTGCAGTACTCTACATACCAGTCATCGCATTCATCATCTCCAACCTCAACTTTGATGCAGTCTTCAACAAAGAGACATTGCTTACCCCCACATTCTTGCATAACCTACAGGTCCTTGGTTCTAGATGCTACAGCCTCGAATCTGCAGACCGCACACGTAAAAGAGGAAGGCCCACCATCATCCATAAGTCCTATTGGTCCTGGACCATGGACAAGGACTCAACTTCAGGAAGATCCTGACATGTTACTTCCACTTCAGTGCAACTCAGTTCACCACCTACTACCTCTCCTACAAGGCTCTTGGACAGAACTCCATAGACAAGCTCTCAGACCTCAACACTTCATCCATCCAACAAGCCCAAGCACCCTCCTCTTAGACTTAAATCCCCAAATGACTTAAGCATAAAAAACAAGGGAGACCCTCCTCAACCGCGTCAACACAATTAACATGGTGTAACCTGTCAACTTATCAACACACTCCAAGTGCCAAATTCTCAAGGTCAACATTTACAATGAAACCCTACCATGACGCTGCACTGGGCAAGCTAAGTTGCATTCCCATGACTGTGTTCGGGTTCCAACAAAAACACTAAAGTCAACCTAAAAAAAAAAAAAAAAGAACAAGCTATCATCTTCTTCAAGACTTCTGCATCGAACTAAAACTCAAACACCCTGCAACCTCCATGTCTGATGTCAACACACCCTTTTAAACAACTTTTAACACTTCTACGGAACTACAGAATATTCAGGCTTCAACTAAAGTATGCAAGAGCAGGCTGTAACCTTCAGATTGCCGGTACTTGAAAGAAATTTCTAACAACCAATGCTTCATTAGCACACAGGAATTTTTTTTTTAATAAAAACAGATTTTCAACATCGTCAAGATAAATAACACCCTTTGTGTAACATGTAAACAACTCAGTACTAAAGCCACAGCATTAAAGAAGCTGCCAAAAGAAGCAGAATGCCATCATCCTCTTCATGTTAGCATGTTGTAGCAAAGAAATGGTATGCAATACTGAGAACATAAGAACTTTCTTAACTGGTGTCATTCAGACTCAATAAGTCAAAGGGCATATATGGTATTTTATGTCTATTTGTTTACTACTATTCCTGTGGTCCTCTAGAGATTTACAAATCAGAGTGCCTTCTGTGGTCTGCAGACATTGTATTTGGTTGAGTTAAATACTGTTGAGAGGAGTAATATTTGAAAGTAGGCCAGCGAGGTTAGGATTCACTATTGTATAGTATAGGGATGGATTATATTGGATGGTGGAAGGCCAGATGCTGACAAGGATCTAGGTGCATCCATATGTGCTTGGATGTGAAAGCTGAAGGATGAGGTTTGCTTCGTACTGTTGGGATGTTCTGTTGGGACTACTCAGCTTTAGGTACCTTTTATGTTTTGAGGCATCTGGCTTTAATGCAGTGCTATGTGGTGTGACGCATTAAAGTCCACTTCTTCTGGATGGCTGATATTTAGACTGATGAGAAGGTATGGAGGTGTGATTGAGGTGGAAAACGTTTCGACATTTATATGGCATGGAGACCTACTCTGCATATGACGGCGCCAGGAGTTTTGTTTAATGTGTATTGTTGGTGTAGACCAAGATATGAATATAGCATCATAAGGATGCTCAATGGAGGTGGTAAAAGGTTAGCAGCTTTATATGCTGCTGGGCAACCTTAAATATGGCCTTCTGGCTTTTAATTATTCTTTCTACAGGAGTTCTGTGTTGCCCTATACAACGGCGACTACTTTAAGGTCTGAGAACTGCCAAACCCCTACTAGATAGGTTTCTGCCCTTTGAATGGAACCAAATTGGTCCCAGTATACTGGATGAATAACCCACATGCTGCAGGGGATTTGGATGGTGTCAATGCATGGACATTGTTACATCTGTCAATGGCATTTAATACCACTTACCACAAAATTCAGCTAGTTTGATTGCAAGGGTTTAGAGGACAGGTAAATGACTAATCAGACTTCCATTTTATGAAGCAAAGTCTGCGCATCTCTTTGACATTTATTAATTCACAGTTACTCTCCCTCGCTAATGGGGTGCTTTAGGATTTTTCCTTTTCACCCACACTTTCCCTTTCCTTTGACCCTCTTACTCAGTCTATTCATTTTTCTGGTTTCATATATTTGATGCAAGGTGACGACCCCAATTGGTAAATTGCTTAAACAAGATGCAGCGTTCTTAGGCTGTCAAGAGTGCAAATAGACTTCTTCACCTACGTAGAACAGTATCACTGAACCTGTCACTTCAAAATTTATGCAAGTGTCCACAAGCCCAGGATCATCTGAAAATAATGAACTGCTTTGGAAATGACCATCTTTTGTGTGGTATTAAACCCCCACCCCCTCAATTTCTGCCTCCTTTTGCTGAACCCATTTTTGTTGGCCATAGGACTCTACACACATTAACGCTGCTAGCCAGTGGTAAATTACTTGCGCTCTCCCTTTCAAGTATATTAAAAATTGGTATACACCTGATTGGCACATTTAATTTACTTGTAAGTGCTTACAATATGGTACTATATGTACCTAGGGCCTGTTAATTAAATACTACCACTGGACTGCAGCACTCTCATTGTGCCACTCACTAATGTAGCACTGTAGAATCCTGTCTCCAAGCCTGCCACTGCAGCTTGGGTGTGAAGGTATAAACTAACAATTCGACCTGTCAAAATCACCCTTTTGATAGGCCTAAACCTTCCTTTTTAATATTTAAGTCACGCCTAAGGTAGACCTTATTGCCCAATAAGGAAGGGTGCATGGTATTTAAAAGCAGGACATGTAGCCAGTAATGTTTTACATGTTCTGGCGGTATCCCCCATTCATTTTTCACTCCGGCAAGGATGGCTCTCCCATATGAAAACACAGTCACATTAGAACATCTTATGATTCTTAATTAAAGTTTGGGAGCAGCTACAAAAATTATTCAAGGGCACATTTTAATAGTAATTTAAAATCCAACTTAATGTCAGAATCCATATTATCATCAAAGAAAAAACACTTTTAGAAAGTTCTCTTTTCTGCCAGTGTCCAACTGTCCCCTGACTAATGATGGCTCCCCTTTGGTAAAATATGTAAACTTCCCAGACAGTGGAAAAAGGGCACTGGGTATGGGGAGGGAGATTCCCTCCTTGACAGGATCGCAGGGAGGGTGGGGGCTTTCTAGTCAGACTGGCTTCAAACTCAGTGGGAGGGGTGAAACTGCATACAACTGGCTTAGAGGATGGACAAAGGATTGTCCCTCACCCACAGGCTGGCACTGGGCATAAAATTGGACCACACAGACCTCTGTTCAGAACACTTCTGGACCTGGGAAGAATCAGAAGAATGACTACCATGCTGTCTGAAGAATCTGAAAAAAGATCAGCTCTGCTTGCCTTGACTCCAGGTCCTGGACCCTAGGTGGTGGTCAGAGTATACTCCTCTCTAACTGCAAGCTTCACAAGATTTGGCGCCGACAATCTTCGTTGGATGCTTCACTGGATCAGATTCCAAGCAGCACCCAATTGACTTCTTCACAAGTCTTGATGCAGAGCCGCAGCCGATTAATGACGACAACCTTCGTCAGCAGCTTCACCGGGCCCAACACTGAGAAGCCACTGGTAGACTGTAAGACCTCTCACAGAGGCTCCCTGTTGTCGTCGAGCCATTCTTCTGATCCAGCTTGCCCCGCTGATGGCTCATCAACAACCACTTTTTCTCCTGAAAAATTTCTAAGTCAGAAGGTAAACTTTGCACCGGGACAAACCTAGTCCATGCACCCAACAGGTGATCGATTGCAGTTGGCCTTAACTTGTGACTTTGACCTGGTGTGGCCGATAGTGCCAAAAAGTACAAAGCACTATTTTAAATTCCAACTTTTAAAATTCATCTGTCTGGTTCTACTCATTGGATTTTTGTTGCTTTGCAGTCAATTTATTCATAAAAATATTCTCAAATTTTCTAAATTGGGTTGGGATTTTTCTTATGTTGTGTTTTCTTTTTATTACTGTTCAAGTACTGCATAAAAACTTTCCACATTGCCTCAGAGTTTAGCCTGACTGCTCTGTGCCAAGCTACTGGAGGGTTGAACACAGCTTTATTTAGTCACTCTAGTGGGTCACCCCGACAAGGATTGTGATTATTATTTGAGGTGGGTCTTCACACTCCCTCAACTAATATTCCAATTTCTTACAGCTGCTGTTGCCCTTAGTAGATTTTGTTTAATTCGGACTTAAGTACATTTCTAAATCAGTATATTGAATTTCAAATATTTTTTGGGCTAAAACATATGTACGCTTATTGTAAGTGCATAGTGCTTAAATGAAAAAACACCATCCCACTTTTACTTTTTAAAAGCAACACAAATTTATGACTGGTGAAAAGCTAAGTAAATAACGTTGCATCTTGGGAAATGTACTTTATGTTTACAGAAAATGTTTATTATTATGATAGGTATTAAATCAAATTTATGTTCCTGCGGTTTTAATGGACAGATTCACTTAAGGGTATATTTTGAAACAACTCCATTTTAACTGTGATCTACTTGGTGAGATTCATTACCTATGATTTGCTAAACACCCTTGGAAAACTGCTTTGAAACGCACAACGTGTTATCAACAGTCAAAGATGCAATAAACAGAGTGGGTGCCTCTCTGTACCACAAGCCTGAGAGATGCTTAGTGGGAACAAAGGATGAAACTGAGGAAGAGGTAGTTATTTGAGATACTGTCCTGATATATCTATTTGTAGGTCTGGTGTTAGTCAAAATCACATTGACCTTACCCCAATTATCTAGATAATATACTTACTTATAAGGGCTTTCATCCACCCCATTTCATCCACTGGTGTGCTATTGTGTAATTCACATTTTTCTTCTGCCCACTACACCATACACCACAGGGAAAGGGGTCCGTCAACTTCAGCCACTGTCTAACTTCATTGTAAGAGATCCCATTCTGCCATTTCACAAGGAGCACATCCACACACAAAGTAGTTTGATTAAGTGCTAGGGATTACACTGCTCACGTTTGCTTTTTGAGATCAAAAAAATATTTTTGCTTCCAGTCAATTATTTTTTTCTTTCAGATTCATTAGGGCCCAGCGGCTTCCCCAACAATAAGGTTTTGCAAAAACCATGACAAAACAAATCCAGCACTGACAAAGCCAGGCCTACTGGCTTTGCCAATGCTGGTTTTAGCAGGGTCACCAGGCCACTCCCTATGGATGGAAACATCTTTGTGCATAGCCAATAGAGGCAGTACCTTACGTGAGAAATTAACAAAACTTTACACAGGACTTCCCACACAATAAAACAAAAGCATGAAACACTTACAGTTTGTGATGTCTGGAGGGGCGTAGCTGTCATTCATGTATAACGTGGTTGGCTTTGCAACTTTCAGGCACACAAAATCGGACGTGTTTTTTAAGGCAGTCACAGCTTCTTCATGAGAGACTTCTTCTAAGCACGCGTTGTTTACCTACCAAAAGAGAGCACAGTTTATTTCAACTACAATACTGTCAGTTTCTCATAAAAATCAGGACTTGTATCTACAAACGTTATATTCTTCCAGGGAAAACTGTCTCCGTGACCTGAACAGATAATCCAATTGGGAAGGAAATGTACACAATGTTTAATCCTTATGTGCTTCCAAGTAAGAAAAGTAGACTTTTTTTTTTTTTTACTAGATTTTACTTAGAACAGCGGTACACTCCTGTATTTGAAAGTTATAAAATGTCATTACTTTGTTTTAAACCAATATTATCGACATCCTGAAGTTTAATAAGCATACATAACATTCCCCTTTTTAGGCACACTGCGTTTTAAGAAATCAAATGTCATTACCTTTGTGATGTATTCATATGTCTCTGCCCTTAAAAGGGGATCAATCTAATTTAATGTATTCACTGACTGGATTAAGATATGTATAACCATTATTGTTCATACAGTTATTGATTGTAGACCAACACCTATTCTACTGAGGATACTCTTCAGGAGTTTTCCCTATATTTTTTATTTGTCACAGTCTGATGCAAACGTTTCCACCATTCTTCCCCACCCAACTTCACAACATCCCCATTCCCATTATGCACGGTATCACTTTTTCCATGAGAAGGTCTACAAGAAGGTACAATGATGCACATAGGTAGCACTTATAGTTGATCTTTCTGCTGAAAAGTCCAATTAAAAACTAGAGAAATATGTGTAATGTCAATACTCTTCATTGATACACTTTGCAAAAGTACTCATGTGAAGTACACTAAACAGTAGTAAGGAATTTTAAAGCACAACAATGTAACAAGATACTATTTGGAATGAGATCTCTTCTTTCTACCTGTCCATGCATCAGCACAATAATGCATCCTTCACACCGCCCTTTGACACCCCTAGATGAACAAGTTACTCACCTTCGGTAACACCTTATCTAGTAGAGACTATATAGCTGCAGATTCCTTACCCTTGAATTATCCCCAGGTGTCAGACTGGATCTGGCAATTTTTTCATGAGAAGTACTCCTGCACGCCGATAGGTGGCGTTGATCGGCTCTGCGTGGCGTCATTGGCGCCGGATGTGACGTGCGCTGTGCCTATACAGGCGTCACCCCAGTGCGCTGCTGTCAGTTTTGTTTCCCGACTTTCCACGCTAGGAGCGCACAGCCACGAAGAAAACGGACCACTGGTGTGGAAAACTAAGCCCTTGAAAGGGGAAAGCCCTGTCCCTAGAAATCAGTTCGCGGAGCTGGAAGGATGGGTGGGTCGGTTAGGAATCTGCAGGTAAGGCATTACCGAAGGTAATTAACTTCTTCATTTCATAGAGACTTCAAGGTGCAGATTCCTTACCTTCGAATAGATACTTCCCCGGAGGTGGGTCTGCCAAACAATTACACACCAAAAATTCCTGCAGGACCCAACAGGCAAAGTGTCCGACCAGACGGACCGGATTATCCAGGCAGTAGTGTTTTGTAAACGTGTGCAAAGAAGCCCACGATGCTGCCTAGCAGATGTCCAGGACCAGTACTCCGCGCGCTAACGCAGTGGTCCCAGCCTCAGCTCTGGTGGAAAAAGCATACAAGCCCTCAGGGAGTTGCTTCTTGGCCAATGCATAGCAGATTTTAATGCAGAGCATGGTCCATCGGGAGATGGTCCACTTCTGCATGGCCTTTCTCTTCTTCGCTCAGACATACCCCACGAAGAGTTGGTTGTCCATCCGGTACTCTCCTGTGCGGTCAAGGTTGAACAATGCTCTTTTTTAGTCCAGTCGGTGAAGTCGCTCCTCTTCCTTACAGGGATGTGGCAGAGCGTAAAAAGTAGGCAGAGTGATAGACTGGCCGACATGAAAGGGAGTGATGACTTTCTGTAGAAAGCAAGCTCTAGTTTGTAGAACCAGCTTGTCTGGGTAGATATTCAGGTATGGAGGCTTGGAAAACAAAGCCTGAAGCTCACTGACACTCTGGGCAGATGTTATTGCCACCAGGAAGGCAGTCTTGATAGTAAGGAGCCTGAGAGGACAGTTGCGCAAGGGCTCACAGGGAGCGCACATCAGAAAAGTCAGGACGAGAATAAGGTCCCATATGTTGCAAACCTTTCAAGAACCTATGTACAATATGGGATTTAAAGAGGGATGGCTGGTCAGGCAACCGCAGAAAGGCTGAGATAGCAGAAAGATAGCCCTTTAAGGTGCACAGAACAGAGCCCTGCTAGGCAAGGGAAAGAATAAAGGGATGAACATCAGGCAGGTGGCAAAAAGGGGGTCAATCTGCTTTTCTGCCCACCATGCCATGAACCTGCCCCAATGGCAGGCATATACCGTTTTGGTTGAGGGACACCTGGCTGCCAGAATTACATCCCAGGCCTTGGGCGGAAGGTCGGAAGTGGTCAACTATTGCCGCTCAATCTCCACGCATGAAGGTGGAGAGTGGACAGATTCGGCTGGAGAACGCTCCCCTGCTGCTGCAACAGAAGATCCTCCCGAAGAGGCACTGTGATCGGAGGACTGATGGTCATGCTCAACAGCTCAGGATGACAAACTCTCTGAGCCCAGTCCAGAGCCACAAGGGTGACTTGGGATTTGTCATTCCTGATCTTCTTGAGAACTGTGGGCAGGAGTGGTATGGACGGAAAGTCATACACGAGGCCATGCTCCAATCGAGACAAAAAGCATCTCCGAGCGAGAGCCGCCTTGGAAAGTTCCGCGCGCAGAACTGCTGCCATTGTGCGTTCTTGGTGATGGCAAACAGATCTAACCAAGGCTCTGCCCACTGCTGTAAGAGACCTTGCACCAACTCTGGATGGATATGTCATTCATGATCCACTAGGCATCTTCAGCGCCCTGGCATTCAGAGAGCCTGCCAGGTGTTGAACCCCCAGGGAAATGCCCTGACGTTCAAGCCATGTCCAGAGAGACAGGAACTCTTGCCAAACGGTCTACGACCTCACCCAGGTGTGTTTGTTGCAGTACCACATGGCGGTAGTGCTGTCCGGAAACACCTGCACTAGCCTACCCTTGGTGGAGGGTGGAAAAGCTTTTAATGCCAGCCGGATCACCCGGAGCTCCAGAAGGTTGATGTGGAGTCCGGATTCCGCCGACACCAGAGGCCTCTGATCTCTACCTTTCCCAGGTGGCTGCCAAATCCCAGGAGTAACGCATCTGTCACCACTGACAGATCTGGTTGTGGAAGGGAAAGGGGTCTGCCTCTGACCTAATTGTGGTTCATTAACACCACTGCAGATCTTTTGCAGTTCCCTCCGAGATCTGAACATTGTCAGACAGATTTCCCTGATGCTGCGCCCACTGGAACTTCAGGTCCCACTGTAGAGACCGCATATACCAGCGGGCATGTGTCACAAGCAGGAAACAGGAGTCCATGAGGTCCAGCAGTCTCAGAGTCAGTCTCACCGAAATCCAGGATAGCGGCTGAAACATCTGTATCATACCCTGAATATCCTGGACTCGCCGTTCAGGAGGATAAGCTCAAAACTGCACTGTGTCCAGAACAGCTTCAGCTCCGATGAAGGCGAGTGTCTGAGTGGGAGTCAGGTGTGACTTCGGCATGTTGATAGTGAACCCCAGCAAATGCAGGAGATCAGCTGTAGTCTGGAGGTGGGAGAAGACGGCCTGGGGCGGGCCCGCCTTCCACAGCCAGTCATTGAGATAGGGGAAATATGGCACCCCTGATCTCCGCAGATGAGCTGCAACCCCGTCACACAAGGTCTGTGGGTGCAACGTCCTCAGCCAAAGGGAGGCTAGAAAGCGAAAAAGCTGCAGTGGCTGGGTGGGTATAGCCACATTGGTGAACATCCGAGGGGAGCTGGTAAGGCCAAAAGGGAGCACAGCAAACTGAAAGGGCTTGTGGCCCATTGTGAACTGCAGGCAAGACAGGAATGTGGAAGTATGCGTCTTGCACATCCAACGCCACCATCCAGTCTCCCGGATCCAGGACAGACTAAACTTGAGAGAGCGTGAGCAATGTGAACTTCTCCTTCTTGTGGAAGGAATTGAGAGGGCGCAGGTATAGGATAGGTCGAAGGCCTCCAACCTTCTTGAGTGCCAGAAAGTAGCGGGAATAGCAACCACAACCTACTTCTGCCGTCGGCACCCTCTCTATGGCTCCCTTGTCCAAGAGAGCCGTCACTTCCTAGAGGAGCAAGGAAAGAAGGTCCTCCATCAGCCTGTCGCAAGCAGGAGGCATGGGTAGAAGTGTAGTCTCAAAGGGGAGGGAGTAGCCCCCCCGGACAATCTGCAGAACACATTGGTCTGATGTTATAGACCTCCAGTGGGGCAGATGATGGCGTAGCCTGCCTCCCACTGGATGCCCATGATGCTAAGGGGAAAAACTATAAGGGTTTGGAGGCTTTGGCTGCTGGGGGGTGGTGGACTGGCCAGACCTCTGGCTGCCCGACCCACAAGGTCTGTGGGTACAACGTCCTCGGCCACAGGGAGGCTGGAAAGTGAAAACGCTGCAGTGGCTGGGTGGGTATAGCCACAGCTGGAAGCCACCTCCGTGGCCACAAAATGAGTGAAAGGCGGATTGGGGGTGGCGAGGGGCCATGGAAAGGCTCAAGGACCTAGCCGTAGCCCTGCTGTTATTAAAGCGCTCCTGTGCTCAATCCGCCTCGTCTCCGAAGGGAGGGGAGCCAACAAAGATCATGTCCATAAACAATTGGACATCCCCTGAAAAGCCATCTGTCCACAGCCAGGAGTGGCGCCTTAAGGTCCCTCTTGATGAAATCGCTCTGCCCAGGAAGTCGGTGGTATATAGTCCACAATGGATCGTGAACTTCGCTGCATGCCTCCCACCAGCAACAGCCTGAGAGAGTATGGTCCAGGCCTCCTCTGGGACCATGGGCAGCACTTGTGCAACCAAATCCCAAACAGCATGAGAGTAACAGCCCAAAAGGCATGCAGTGATCACTGACCGCAGTGCCAGGCTGTTGGAAGAGAACATCTTCCCTAAGGCTTCCAGCCTCTTGGATTCTGTATCTGGTGGAGTGGTAGTGATTGCGCCAGGATTTACATAGCTTGCACCACCAATCTCTGTGGGGGAGGGTGTTATGTGCAGAAATTGGGGTCCCCTGGGGCGAGGCGGAGGGCAATCGTCCTGTTCACATGAGCCCCTGTGCTGGGCTTGGACCAAGTCCCAAGCAGGACATCAGTAAGGGTTTCATTGAAATGGGCTAGCGGTTCTGAGGGGTTCACTCCTGGCTGCAGCACATCTGTCAAGACGTTAGTCTTGACTGCCATCAAGGGCAGGCTAAGGCCCGGAATCTCGGCTTCCCTCCTCACCACCACTGCAAAGGATTCTCCTTCCTCCGTAGCCACAGTAGGGGGAGAAAGCATGCCAGTATCTGGATAAGTGACAAGTCCACTGGCCTCCGCCAAATCAATACACCAGTCTATCTGTGGATCTAAGGGCTTGTATTCCTCAGGGACCAGCGACCCGCCCATACTCCCCGAGTCCTAACCCATAGGAATAAGGTCCAGCCTGGATGGTGTGGCTCCAGTCGGCGCCGGAGTAAGACGACACCCCTCCAGCTCCATGTCAAGGATCAGAATGGGAACGTCGTCACCGTCAGCATCGGGGCCGGAAACGGGGAAGGTTGAGGTGGTACGACTGGCGCAGGTCCAGATCCATCTGTGGATCCAAGGGCCCAACTGGCACCAGAGCCTCCAGTATGAAACCAGCAGGAGCCCTTCCCAAATCTGCAGGGCCAGAAGGCGCGCTGGCAGGAGCGGGTTGCTCAAATATAAGGCACATGGCCTCATAAAACTCGTGGAGTAGAGCAGGGGGTCACTCTGACTCCTGGAACCTCAGGTTAGTGCAGTCAACCCAGGCACTTGCTCCACTGCGGAGCCAGGCCTCAAATTTCGACATTGCCTTGTCCCGTCGGCCGAAGACAAGGTCAAGTCAAGAGGACCTGTTTGACTTACTTTTTTTCTTCTTGTGGGACTTACCCGAGTGGCTTAATGTCTTGGAGTGTGACAAGGATCGTGGACTCCTCGACTGATCCCTTCCTCTGTAGGGGGATCTAGAGTTTTATGGCATCGTTCATTGGATGGCAAGGAGCATGATTGGTCACTCCCTCAAGCCCTTGGGGTGCAGGGTGCGGCAATCGGCGCGGGGCTTCGTATCGTCGTCGAATTCCAAGCACCAGGCATACAAGATGATGGTCCGACACCAAAATCGGTCGATGATAGGCGTCGCAGGGCTTGAACCGGTTTTCCTAGTGGACATCCCTGCCACACCAGGAGAACAACTCTCCGGATCTGTGCTGACTGGTGCGGAAAGGAAAACTGTCAGTGCGCTGGGGTGGCGCCTATATAGGCTCTGCACACATCACACCTGGCGCAGACTACGCCGCACGGAGCCGATAGACGTCACCTACTGGCTCTCAGGGCTACTGCTCACGACAAAATTTCCAGATCCAGTCTGTCGCCTGGGAATAATTCTAAGGTAAGGAATCTGCAGCTAGAAGACTCAATCAGATAGGTGGTTTCTCAGCACCAGTGAGTTTAAAGGGATGCTGAACTGTGCGTTCCACACTTTTTTGATTCCTATGATTAGATTATGGTAGGACTTTGCCAGGTAATGTTGTGGGTGCATATAATTTTACTGTCACCTAGTAACAATACATTGGGAAATAGACCTTGCTCAAGGCAGAGCACCAAATGCAAGAGATATAACGAGACTGAAAAATGTGTCTTAACTAGATTTAGGCCAATAATTACATTCATCATAATCAAGCAAGTCAGTACTGGGCTGTCTGATTTTGCTTTATGTCCTAAATATCAACAGAATCATCACACACTTTTGCTACATTTCTTTGATTTTTGCTTAAGTATATAACCAGTACAAACAAAGCAAAATGCAAAAGATATCAATATGATTTGACAAAACAAAATGGTCAAGTTTCTCGTTATTTCAAACCACGTGCAAACAGAATACAAGTGCATGCTCACAGATTCGACCGTTTCTATATGATCTTATTAGAAAACGTTCTTAAACGTCTCAGTAATATCTAGTGCTTTTACAAGTTAATTTATGCTGGAATACAGAATGACGTTAATTGGGAATATCAGGAAATACAAAAAAGGAAAATACTTTGATGGAAGAAACAAGCTCATAGGAGATAGATGGCTTTTGAAGTCCTCGATTATATAAAGAGAGTCCCAAGACAGTGCGGACTCAGGAACTTCTGAGAATAAATGACAATAACCAACAACTTTTTGTCAGAAGCGTGTGCCAGAAACTGCTAAATTATATAGAGAATTTAGAAAAATGATTAGAACATAATTTTTCAAGATCGGATATCACTTATGGCAAAACCTTAAAAATTGTTTTAAATATTTAGCTTCAGAAGACTGTGAAGTACTAACTTAGTGTAGAGTGATTCAAGAGTTGGATCAAAGGATGTGGACAGATACTGAACATAAGTCTAAGGGTAAGACAAAAAGATGAAAATTCAGGGTTTGTTCTGAAGACATTAACTATGAAATGAAGTGAATCTATGCTCCGCTACTTAGCGCTAATTACAGTGTACTAGAAGCAGTCACTGCACAAAAGCCCTTGATTAATAAGGAATGGAACAACAGTAGGCATTATATTAGAAACATCTGATAGATAACTGTAGCTGAATGAGCTGGTACATTAGCATAAACGCTTCAGACAACTGACAAAGTGCAAACTCAATCTTACAAAGTGCTTAACCATTTCAATTACGAAAGTTAATTTCGGTGGAAGGTTAAAAGAGTACAAGCTTTATAGCCTTCTGTCCGAACCAGAGAGTACAGATTATCTGATACCAGCGACAAACAAAAGGGGCATTTTCAAGAGCTTCCAGAACTGACATTTTCTGGTAACTGTCTACCTCAAAGTTCGACGGATCAAGTGGCCTACCATAGACCAAATAAATAACTATAAAATGAATCATCAAAATTCAGCATGGCTTTCACAACCTGTGTATGCCATGTAAAAACGTTCCACAAGCTCTGGTGCCTGGACAAATACCTCTTGAACTGGTACATTCAAAAGTATCACCTACTGCCTACGAATACTTTGCAGTACACCACTCATTAGGGAAAGTATTATCGAGTTGGATAAGGTAGATGAGATTTCATTCAAGACAATTCCTTTGGGAGTTAGCGTTACTTTCATTTTAACGACCCCTCTCTCTGACATTCACCTTCTAGACGTGTGGCCCCGATTCTGCACTTTCACTTAACAAATGTAAATGAGTAACCTTCCGCACTACATCAACGTGGCATACCATGTTATTGCTTACTCCCCGGGGCTATACCTTTGAATATGGAAATAGAGTCGCCATGTGAAATCTCTACTTCAAAAATGTTCAAAAACATTGTTCATATAACATGCGTGTGCCCTGGTTTACTGAACGAAAGAAGGGAGCTGTTGATAGCACCTTTTAATCAACGCAGCATCGGCTCCTGCAGGGAGGCCGTGGTCGCATGTTTTAAAGCAACGGGCACCATACTCAACTGTAGTTTTATAAAAATGTTAAAGCTCGCGTAAAAAAAAACAGGTAAATCGTGAGGTTATGCTGCCCTAAGCTTATTGTGGTTTTATGGATATTCCCCTTTCATTCGAGGTCACCGCAATGGTAATAATCCTAACTTTTCTTAT
Source organism: Calotriton arnoldi (assembly GCA_963921515.1). Taxonomy (NCBI): domain Eukaryota; kingdom Metazoa; phylum Chordata; class Amphibia; order Caudata; family Salamandridae; genus Calotriton; species Calotriton arnoldi. The sequence goes on from CAWUFW010000785.1 coordinate 438,805, forward strand.
TAATGTTAAGAACAGCGCGGTAGCTGGTTTTAAATGAGATGACGTGTGCGATGGTTTTTAATAACGAGGCACAATACAACCGTGGCTGCTGTAAAGGACAGGTAAGAACAGCAGGCGGCTTAGATTGCACGTCAAGACTTTGTAAGTGAAAGAGCCTAAACGTGTGTTTTAAAATTTTGCATCACTGAGGGAAAACCTGCCTTCGCTTCAGGAATGAAAACTGCATTTGAAAAGTGACACGCAGATATTTTGTGCTACAAAGTGAAAACATGAGCTCTGAAATGCACAGACTTTGGCCAGACGCTATTCATTTAGCAATTTATGTAATCTATGTGCAAGTAATTCATTGCTTGACTTAAATGTATTTAGTTAGATTTTGTTCTCACTATGAAAATGTGATTTAATTTGTGAAAGTGTTAAAAGTGTGCATTAGCAGAAATAACTTGTATTAGAATTAGCACGACATTTTATAATGTAGAAAAACAGAAACCACGCTTAATTAGTTTTTGCTCTCAGAAAGTTTCTGTTGGCCTTCAGGATAAGCAAAGGAATTTCTCTCTCCGCCTCTTTAATTCTTTGCTTTAGTGAGAATAGAAAACACAAGTTATTTTAAAAGTGCATTAACATGTTAAATAAATTTTCTTGCTTAATTAAACAGTTTTTTTGCAGTTAATGTTAAGTTGGAAATAATGTGTTTTATTAGAAGGTTAGTAGATGAAATTATATTAAATAAAATGCAGAATGCATCGTGGGAAGGACTTTCGCCTGTCTGATAAGATGACTTATGCAGTTGTCCAGGTGTCCTTGTGGAGAATGCTGGATTCCAGTTGGAGGAAGATGAAGTCATGCTACATGCTTCGTAACATTACTCTTTGATAAATGCATTCTTCGTTAGGAGTTTTAAGAACTCTTGCAGAGACCTTTGCGAGAGGCAGAACCCTGGCAGACAAGATGTAGAGACGCAAGGGCTGCAGAGGAGTTTCAGACTGCGATGCAGAAATGAAAGGAGAAAAGCAGGTATGATTTGCAGATACAGGGAAGGAGAGGGCAGACTTGATGGATAGAGTAACGGAGGTAGACGAAGGCAGTTCAGATGTAGGTTTAGTTCCATTCTGACTTTTATTAAGATCCCAAGCTTATGCTTTGACTAATTGGCTTTGTCAAAGCTTATTTGTTTTATGCTCGATTTCTCTTCATGGGAGATTCTGCAATTATTAATGATTGATGTAGCTTTATGCTACGGCTCCTCTTGCATTATAATTCTTCAACTCTTCATGAGTTCTGACTGACATCATTTGTGCCTCACTGTCTTAGACAGGGATTGTTTCTTTATGGAACGCTCTGTATGGAAATTATGCTATGCTTGTACTAACTTACATTTTCTATTTTCAATTCTGTAACCGGATTGATATCCGACTAATGAATGAAGACAAATAATCAGAGAGGAATGGATCACTTGTCCTGTTTTTACCAGGGTCTAGGGTTCTGGCCGTCTGTAAAAACCTTCATTCACATGATCGTCGTAACAGCGGTATATCTTGATTGTCCGCTTCAATCTTTTACGTGAACAGCATCATCATAGGGTCTTAGTAGTGCTTTCCTCCACCAGGAGGGAGACCAACTGGTTATTCACAGTAGTGTAGTCATCACTAAGGGGTAACTGTTCCTATGAGACAGGAGATAACCTATTCTGGTTGAGCAGCTAAAGATACTAAAGTGTGGTCTCGTTTTGCAAACGCGGTTGGATCTAGATGAAGGTGGGGGAATTTCTCCTTTTAGAAATAGTGCCCTCACACACCCTTGCGAGTGTCATGCTTCATCATCGGGCGTTTGCTCCTCATGGGGGTGGCGCTGCTGTCCCCCACGGGCCCCGCGAGAGGGCTCTTTGTCAGAGATCTTTTAGGAGACGCTGCAGTTGTGCATGTGGGTGAGTGGGCCTAAAAAGTGTGTGAGTGAGTTAAAATTACCTCCACGGTACCCAGAAACCAAGTTTTATTCAGGGGTCCGGAAGTTAAGGTTAAAAAACAAAGGATAAGGAGAACCTCTTTCTAACAAATGTAGTGGAGGGATGAGTATTATCCTGCTGCTCTCTTATCCGTGAGTGTGAGTGAAAGTGAAATTAGGTCAACATGTTTCGCGCTTAGTATTGGTCTCTAATGGATCCTGGTGCGCTTCTTCAGGACCGTGATGTGGAATAAAAATACAAAAATAGGAATCAGGGGGGGGCGACACCCTATATTCCTATGGTACCTATAGTTAGGTGTGTGTGCGGCTAAGCGCTTAATGGAACGTCTGAGTCGCGTTCCTGTTTCCAACCTAGTAATGAGACAAAAAGACAAACAGGTAGAGACAAACAATTTTGGAATAGTGTGATTAGAGTCATTCACTTCAAATAGAATGCTGTCAACTTAGCATTCACATAGACAGATATTGATTGAGGCATGCTGGGTGTGACATGCCCCTTCCATCATTTTACAACATAATCGTGCGTGACAAAATAACTGCACTAATTATGGCCGGTGCAGTGTAACATACACAGGCAGTGTGTCAGCTATGCCTGGCTAGGCATAGCCGGAGGTGACTGGTATCATGCATGCATCACCGTACTAGTGGACCCCATGGCGTCTAGGACGATGTCTATCTTGTGGTAGTAAAATCAAGGCATCACTGCCATGGTCCTTGTGGCAGTCCGTTAGCCTTACAAGATGGGAATTAGACTCTCTCGAGTTTCTCAATAGTGTACGAATTTGCGTAAAAATGGTATTGAGACGCCGGGTGGCACATACAACATTCGCAATCATACGAAATATCATACCCCTCTGTTTGAATGGATTAGCCTCGCCGGCATACCCTGCGGTAGTGAAGGAGTATACCTGTGAATCAATTAAAAGTTTTGAGCTCACGCGGCGCACGCTTGTAAATACCTGTGTCCGTGTTAGAGTCAGCAGGAGAATACTCTACTGCCTGTGTATGTTACACTGCACCGGCCATAATTAGTGCAGTTATTCTGTCACGCACAATTATGTTGTAAAATGATGGAAGGGGCATGTCACACCCAGCATGCCTCAATGAATATCTGTCTATGTGAATGCTAAGTTGACAGCATTCTATTTGAAGTGAATGACTCTTCACACTATTCCAAAATTGTTTGTCTCTACCTGTTTGTCTCTTTTTGTCTCATTACTAGGTTGGAAACAGGAACGCGACTCAGACGTTCCATTAAGCGCTTAGACGCACACACACCTAACTATAGGTACCATAGGAATATAGGGTGTTGCCCCCCCCCTCCCCCCGATTCCTATTTTTGTATTTTTTTTCCACATCACAGTCCTGAAGAAGCGCACCAGGATCCATTAGGGACCAAAACTAAGCGCTTAACATGTTGACCTAATTTCACTTTCACTCACACTCGTGGATAAGAGAGCAGCAGGATAATACTCATCCCTCTACTACATTTGTTGGAAAGAGGTTCTCCTTATCCTTTGTTTTTTAATCTTACCTTCCGGATCCCTGAATAAAACTTGGTTTCTGGGTGCCGTGGAGGTAATTTTAACTCACTCACACACTTTAGGCCACACACCCACATGCACAACTGCGGCGTCTCCTAAAGATCTCCGACAAAGAGCCCTCTCGCGGGGCCCGTGGGGGACAGCAGCGTCACCCCCATGAGGAGCAAACGCCCGATGATGAAGCATGACACTCGCAAGGTGTGTAAGGGCACTATTTCTAAAAGGAGAAATTCCCCACCTTCACCTAGATCCAACCGTATTTGCAAAACGAGACCACACTTTAGTATCTTTAGCTGCTCAACCAGAATAGGTTATCTCCTGTCTCATAGGAACAGTTACCCCTTAGCGATGACTGCGTGATTCCTTGGGAGCATCAGTACTGAACCTTTTCATTTCCAATTAGCTCCCTGTCACCCCCTCTCTACATTGTGTTGTATTCACAGTAGTGATCAGGAATGGTGAGGGGGAGAGTGAGGCAAGTTTAAAAATGCATCCATGTCTCTGATCCGTATTTATTCTGCCAGGGATGGGGCGAGGTTAAAAATAGAATGTGGTGTGTGAATAGAAGGGCTACTGTTCTATAGCACCTGTGTCAAAAAAGTGGTTGAGCGGTCCTGGTGGAGAAAAGCACTACTAAGACCCTATGATGATGCTGTTCACGTGAAAGATTGAAGCGGACAATCAAGATTTACCGCTGTTACGACGATCACGTGAATGAGGGTTTTTACAGACGGCCGGAACCCTAGACCCTGGTAAAAACAGGGACAAGCGATCCATTCCTCTCTGATTATTTGTCTATTGAATGGAAGCCGAATGGATCTCAGCTTCTCTCTCCCCTAACTGATCAAAAAATAATGAATGAAGAGTCAGAGAACCTTAAATTTTGATTGGAAAATAAATCCCTTTAAAACTACTCCCAACTCTCATTATTGACTAAAATATTTATTTGCATTTGATTAATTGCCCATGGTTATGAAGGAGTTCCCTGGTCATTAACGGTGGCCAAGATCTATCGACCTGAAGCGGAAACAAGGTTAACGGTAATCAGAGGTAATGGTACCACAATTCCTATATTTTCCAAAGAGAGATTACAGTGAGATTTTTGCTCCATCATAAGCACATTACTTCTCAGACGGTACTTTAATGACAGACAAATTACCTTTGATCGCTCAGCACACACGTCAAGATTTGAAGTGCACCTCATCTACACCTTGACTCCATTTTAATCTTCTTTTTAAAACCGTGGATGAACCTTGTAATAGGTTCACAGTGTTACCGTCATTGAACTTGTCTTTCATAAACGTTTTTCAAGTTTAAATCTGTAAATGGTAAAGTGTAACTTTACACTTTAAGATCTAAAATGCACTTTAAATACTCCTCGGCATTCTTATGCATTTTTTTTATTTTCAACTGTCGACTAACATTGCAATCATTGTATGGTGCTATTGAATTTTCCTTTAAATAGGTTTTAAAATGTGTTTAATGTTGCAATGGTTTTAATTAACCGAGCAATATCAATAAACTTGAAAAGAATTACTTCAAAAATGTTCATTTTGAGCTGTTGGTGGGCGTATGCGCTACACGAGGCAGCAGAAGCAAACTCAGCAGCTCTAGCAGGTGGTTGTCTCTCTTCACAGACAGAGTTTCTGCAGACTGCCCTGGCCTGCCGAAACGGACCTTGATGAGCAGCTCTGCACCAGGCCCCATGAATGCAGCAAGGCTGGTATGTTTATATCCCCTTGGAGACGCGGTTTATGCAGATGCAGGCACAGACATAGGCGGCAGGTGACCTGTCCATCTCTGGTTAGACTCATCTCAAGGACAGAGCGTCCAAAGATGAAGGCAGCAAAGTTCAAGAAATTCAGAAATTATTGCTGCGACAATGCATCTGCACTGCACTGCATTTAAGGAGGCGCGACGCTCATCTGGGACAGCAAATCCCGTTTGGAAAGTAGCCTTCAAACAAATTACTTCGGCCCTTTCTCATGTACAGATCCTGATCCAGAACTTTCTTCTCTGCCCAAGAGTAATCTTATAAGACTCCGCCATCTACCACATCCAGGCCGACTGACAGGCAAAGAAAAGACAGGATGTGAGGCTCTGTGACTAATTACTATCTTAGGGACACGAAAAAATACACAGGCAAGCAAAAATAATAATAAAAAGTCTGTAAATCGCTAAGAGTCCAGTTTTCAGTTACCAGGGTATCTGGACCAAAGTATGAGTAGTAAAAAGGTAGCTTTCTGCGTCTCGGAGGAGTGTCACTGAAAATATTACATCAGGTATAGCTGGTGTTAGAAGAAAGTCATGTACAACAATTAATCGGTTCTCCAGTCAAGCCACCAGTTAAGAAAGGGAAATTAATTGGCCATCTCACCTGCCATTCTTTGAAGAAAACCATAGGTGGCAGCATCCCCTTGATAAAACATGGGGAGTTTGCGAAGAAACTTTAAAGATATAACGATATGGGAGAAAATAATCGTTATAACAGGAAGCCCTACTGCCGGGAATAAACTGTGTGACGTAGTCCGTGAAGCCGCCTGGAAAAAGGGGTTCGGGCAGTTTTGGTGAGGGACATGTTAATGCAACGCGATTTAAAACGTTTACTGATGCAACGCGATTTAAAACGTTTACTGATGCAGCGCGTATCTGTTAATACAGAAAACACAGAGCTGTGTGGAAGTCAATAGGAGGACATGAGCGGACAAGAAGACCAAGCCTCAGTGCGCTTTGTCCGCGCTCCCATAATAGCCCTCCTTCAGCCCTGACCTTCAAAGCTGCGCAGCACTTAGTGCCAGCTGCAACGTTTAGACCTGGGTTAGGGGACATACCTTGGCAGTCAGGAGTGAGATGCCCTCCTTTAGCCCTGACCTTCACAGCTGCGCAGCACTTAGTGCCAGCTGCAACGTTTAGACCTGGGTTGGGGACATACCTTGGCAGTTAGGAGTGAGATGCCCTCCCTTAGCCCGGACCTTCACAGCTGCGCAGCACTTAGTGCCAGCTGCAACGTTTAGTCCTGCGCAGATTGCGCACCCTTGACTTTCGCTACTTGGGCAGCGCGCCAGGAACTTTTGGGTCATAGGGCATTTGAGCCACTCTTTGAGATGGCCAGTTGGCCCGGGGGACTGTCAGGATTGCAGGGCGCCAGGCCCGATTGCCGGCCTAATATACCCACGCGTTGCTGGCTGGTATCGTCAACCACCGTAGTGTGTACTGCGACTGAGTGGTACTTGTTGGTCCAAGGAGCCATCTGGTTCCTAGTAGTCCTGCTGCGGTGAAACTATCCTGTCTATCCCTTCGTTTTGCAAGTAACAAGCATGGGATCACGGTCACTTGGGTTTAATGACTCTCACATCTTGCTGACATTTTTCTAACTGGTGTCCCTGTCTGGGTGTGGTGTTTCCTATTGGGCTGTCCTGGCTCGATCGGTGGCCCATGGGATGAGTAATTCACATAATTGGCGCCCACTTTGCTCTCCTCTAATTGTGCTCTTGGTTGAGGTATGGTGTCCATTTGGGCCTCCTCCCTGGGGAGCCGAAGAATGTCCTTCCCCATCACTGCGATCCTATAGGCAACTCCCATTTCCATGCGGGTTTCCACACTGGGAGGTCCCAATCCCGGGTGGTAGGGTTTGCCCCGGTATGATCCCACACCCTCTCCACTGCTGGAGGCAAGCCAGCCTTCTATCCCACCGGTATGATGTTTTATTAGGGTCCCAATCCTGGGTGGTAGGGTTTGCCCCGGTATGATCCCACACCCTCTCCACTGCTGGAGGCAAGCCAGCCTTCTATCCCACCGGTATGATGTTTTATTAGGGAGTAAGACCAGAGTCCCTGGACCTGCATGTCTAGTAGCCTCCTGACTGCTATCTCATTGGATTATCCGCACTCATCCTCCGGTTTATGTGCCCTCCTCTTCATATTTTTCTTTTTTGCTCTATCGCTACCCTAGTGACCCTCTTCTCCCTATCATGGCTTCCATTCGAATTAAGTCGGGAGTTAACTGCTTCAAAGTCATCTATCCCCCAATCTGTCCAAAGCAGCAGCAAAACGGTTCAAGCACAACACCATTGAACACTTCCCTGATTCCCTCTTTGTTGATCAATTCCATAATGGGCACCTAGGGAAGCTAAAAAATGACTTAATTTTTTTCACCCATGACATCCCTTCCTGGTCCACCAGCTTCTTCAATTTCTTCAACGTCTCCTCCTCCTCATCTATCCCGCATGGACAGCGGCTAAAAATTTCCCCCTCCTCGAGCTTTAAGGGCTCGCTCACCATAACACTCTACAATAATAGCACCGTCATGATTCAAGCGACAGACTCCTGTCTCTCCCTCTTTGACCATCTCTTCCACTCCCTTCGTCCAACCCACACAACTATGATTTCCCCCAACTCCTCTTTGAACTCCTCTCCTTTCTCCCTTTCTCCCCCCCAGACTCCCCGATTCTCCAGCAGGCCGCTATCCCGGGAGGCACAGGCCTACCCTTGGTTCCCCCCAGCCACTGCTCCCTCATCTCCCTCTCTTCCCCCTTCCCAAAATGCCCCTCCCCCTATCTTGTCTTTCCGGCCTCTGGCCTCCACCCCCCTCCCCACCCTGCACCTGCTCGATTCTCCAACATTTTCGCCGCCCCCTAATCCCACTAAATCTTCCCTCCGCCCCCTCTTAACTCACCTCTCGTACAACCTGGTCTTCCGATCAACTGTCCTTACCTTCCCCCTTCCCTCCCCCTCTCGCCTCATCCCTTTCCGCTCTTCCCCGTCCCCCGTCCCCTAAATTCTTCTCTTCCACCTCCCATCTATCCTCAACCCCACCTTCCTCTTCCCTTGCTTCCCAACCTTGTCTCCCTCCCTGACAATTCCTTCCTCGTCTCTCCCTCTGACCTTGCAGTCCCTTTCTCCTCTCTCAGTTTCCCTCTAGTGAATTCCCCCCACTCCAACTGTTACCTGTCCCCCACATTCGCCTTGCATAGCCTACAGTACCTATCTTGCACCATCCTCTCCTTTCTCCCCATTCCTCTGGCCCTCCTCGGACACCCCACCCCTCCCCCCTTTACAGCCCCCTTTTCTTTCGGCTCCACGCACATTCGGACCTCATCAGTCCCCCCGCCCACCCCGCCCGGGTCAGTCTCGTCTCCCCTCGTCTCCCCTTTCCTCCGGCCTTCTTTTGTCCCCCTCCCTACCCCTCAACTTCCTCCTCTGACGTATGCCCTCTTCTCTTCCCCTCTGTTCAACTCCAGTAAAAATATTTCTCTTCCCACCACTGTTTCACCATCCACTCCCTCTGCCCACCATCGTTCCTCACCTCCTTCCCTTGCTCCCCAACTCCCCACCCATTCCCCCACCCCTCCCTCCCTCCCTCACCCTCTGCACTCCCTCCCTTATCCCATTCCACCACCCCGCCCCGTCCTCCCTCACCCTCTGCACTCCCTCTCATATCCTGCTCCTCCAGCCCGCCTTGTCCTCCCTTACCTTCTGCACCACCGCCCTCAACTCGTTCCCCCACCCCTCCCTGTCCTCCCTCACCCTCTGCACTCCCTCCTTCATCCATCGAGCCACCAATCACTCCGTGCTCAGCTCTCCTCTCTCTGGAAAATAAACTTGATTCTCTCATCTATTCCATCTCCCAGCTTGTAGCGTCCATCTCACGTTTAAGCGCCAAGTTGTCCCCTGTCCCTAACACCCTCCCGAGGAGTTCCTTGCTCCCGCGCCCCAATAAAACCAACCACAGTCTGCCCTCTGCAGACATCACCATTTACGGGCCAGTCTCAAGACCACCAACGTCACTCCCCCTCCCTCTCCTAAGAATTTTACGCAGTTTCCTATTCAGATCATCTCCTCTGTCAGACCTCACCAACCTCCCTCTTGCCGGGCTCCCTCATTCAAGAATCTTATCCCTATCTCCCTGAACAACCCTAACACCCCCATCACCAAAACATCTGCGTCAGAGCTGCACTGCTTGCTCCACAACTGCAGATCTGCAATCAAACACAAAGTGGAAATCTCTGACACTATCACACACCAAAATCTTGACATGTTCTTCCTCACTGAGACCTGGTTTAATGACTCCTCTCATACTCTGTTTGATCTGTTGGTACCCACTGACTATTCTATCCTCAGAAATGACAGGGCAGACAAAATTGGAGGAGGTGTCGCTATCATCTTCAGAAACTCCCTTCAAATTAAAGCGGTTCCAACCACCCTCTTCCGTACATTCGAATGCCTTTCCCTAGAACTTCAAATACATCACGGCTCACTCTTTAGATTCCATGCCATCTACCACCCGCCTGGTTACTGCTCTTCCTTTGTGGAGGAACTGACTGACTTCATCAGTGACCAATTCTCTCAAAGTGACAGACAGATCTTCCTGGGTGACTTTAATCTCCACTGGGGCTCCTTGGAAGACTCGGCTGCCAACAAGCTTGCCTCCTTTCTCTCAGCCAATGATCTCCTCCAACATTGCTCGGAAACCACACATTCTAAGGGCTCTATTCTGGACCTTATATCCAAAGCAGACCTGCTGACCACTGCTCCCCCGATCCATGTAGACTGGTCTGACCACCTCCTCATTCCCTTCCGTCTTCACCTATCGCACGTTATAACTCTCGGCTAACCTAAAAGAGCTACTACCTGGTTCCGTAACGCTAAGAACATTGATCTTGACACTTTTTGTGATTCCGCTATGCGGGCACTTCCTAGACTAGACCCTAGCGTGGATGTCAACGTTCTCACCTCTCAGTGCCTCTCAGGACTAGCAGTCGAAATCGACATTGTTGCTCCTCTCCAAAGCAAAAGGAAAAGACCCACCCCCTCAGCACCTTGGTTCAATAAAGCGCTCTACGATGAAAGGAAAAACCTTAGATTCCTGGAGAAGCATTGGAGAAAATCTCCTTCCACCTCCAATCTCTCTCTTTTACGCTCAGCAAGATCCAAATATCACAACCACATCTTCCTTGAAAAAGCATCACATTTCAGATCCCTCCTTGACTCAGCCAAAAACAGACCCAAAAAGCTTTTTGACCTCTTCAAAAACCCAACCTGTTCTCCCCCAACCATTAAACCTGAGGATTCCTCAAAGAAAGCAGCAGATTTCGCTATATTCTTCGATGAAAAGGTCAAAACACTGGTGGATCAGGTCGCCCCCCATGGAGGAGCGGAAATCCTTAGTCACCTGGCAGAACTTTGACATCATCTCGGAAGATGACCTCCTCAAATGCATCCGCGAAACTAAACCCTCCAACCATTCCTCCGACCCCATCCCTAGCGACATCTCCATCGATTTCTACACCTATACTCTCTCTTACTGGACCAAGCTAGTCAATCTCTTCCTCAGTCAAGGCTCCCTCCCGGTTGCCCTCAAATCAGGTCAAGTCACCCCTCTTCTAAAAAACCAGCCGCCGACGCGAGCGACCTCAACAACTTCCGCCCTATCACCAACCTCCCTTTTCTTTCGAAAATCACCGAAAAATGTGTTGCGAAACAACTTTCCTCACATATTTTGGACAATAACCTCCTCGACGTCTTCCAGTCGGGCTTCATCCAAAATTGCAGCACTAAAACAGCCCTGCTGCAAGTGATTGACGATGCGCTGCATATTCTCGACTCTGGGGAATCATGTCTTCTGATTCTTCTAGACCTCTCTGCAGCCTTTGACACTGTTAATCATAGCACCCTCCTCAACACTCTTCAACAGAGAATGGGACTGGATGGCACAGTGCTCAAATGGTTTGCCTCTTTCCTCTCAGACAGATCCCAAAGGATCAAGATAGGGAACAGTCTCATCTCCTGTGGCCGTAGGTCAAGGCGTCCCTCAAGGTTCTATCCTGGCACCCACCTTGTTTAATCTCTACCTGGAACCTTTAAGGAACCTCCTAAGCAAATCTGGGATCCTTTACCATCTGTATGCGGACGACACGCAAATCTACCTTAAGGTGTCCTCCGCACACGATCTCTCCCTACTCAATTCTACCCTCAACTCTATTCACAACTGGATGTCAGCCCACCAACTCATTCTGAATCCCGCCAAAACTGAATTCCTCCTCCTCTCTACCTCTCTCTCACCTCCTCCTGTTCAATCTTGAATGGATCAGCTGAACCTATTCAACAACAAACCCATCATTGATGACAGCGCTAAATCCCTAGGTGTCATTCTTGACAAAAGACTCAACCTAATCTCCCACATCAACTCTATTGCTAAGAACGCACGGTACCAGCTGCGCCTTCTGTGGGGGATCCGTCGGTTCTTCCCGGAGAATGACTTAAAAACCTTGGTACAATCTCTGGTTCTCTCAAGACTTGATTATTGCAATTCTCTTCTGACTGGCCTACCCAAATCCCACCTCTCCCCTCTCAAATCCATCCTCCATTCAGCAGCTCGCTTCATTTCAGGGTCTAAACGAAGTGACCACATCACTCCTATCCTGTCCTCTCTTCGATGGCTTCCGATCGAGGCAAGATCTATTTATAAAACTGCCTGCATCACACACAAAGCCTTACACACGTCCTCCCCTCGTTACCTGGCGAATAAATTGAAATTGTCCGGTGGCTCTCGCCCTTCTCGCAATGCGGAAAAGCTTCTGCTTGAGCCCCACGTCTTCAAAATGGAAAGATCGATGGCTCAATCCTTCTCGGGCAATGCAGTGAGAATCTGGAACTCGCTTCCCCCACTGCTCCGTGCCACCTCTTCTACCCGGATCTTCAAAGCTGACCTCAAGTCTCTTCTCTTCCAAAGACACTTCCAGAACTAATACTTTCGTTCTCAGACCCCTCTAGGAAGTTCAGCTCGTCAGTGTAAAATTGTACTTTTGTCTGTTCATTCCTTATTTTGTGTGTTGTGTTGGTTTTTATGTGCGTGTTCCCCTCTTTACAAGTCCCCTGTGAAGTCACGCCTCTCTACTACCTCAAGGAAGCTTTTCCACTATAGGAAATTCTGTATTCCAAGCCTATAGAAGTGCCTTCCCAGTGTATTTTGAGTTACTGCCACTTATTACAGTATTATGCCTTTAGTTGTATTTTGTACCCCATGTATCATATATTTTGCACCCCATGTACCCCCTGCTGTATTCACGCCCTCTCTACTACCTCAAGGAAGTTCTTCCACTATAGGAAATTCTGTACTCCAAGCCTATAGAAGTGCCTTCCCAGTGTGTTATGAGTGACTGCCACTTATTGCAGTATTATACCTCTATTTGTATTTTGTACCCCATGTTTCATGCACACCTGTCACTTTGTCCTCTTGGAACTTATTCCTCTTTTTGTATTTGGTTTGTTTGTTTTTTGCACAATTGTCACTTTTCCTCATGCAATGTAACGCTTGCCTTTGTATTATGCTCATTTGTATCCTCCTCCTTATGTAATGTTGCTGTTCCTGTTGTGAAGCGCTCTGACACCCTCGGGTAAAGTCCGCGCTATATAAAATCGCATAAATAAACTTAGTAATGGTCATAGGCGAAAACTGATTGGATGGCTTTGAGGTTTTCGAGGCTTGTCTAGCCTGTAAGAGGAGACGGAGAAAGCTGCAAAGACGCAAACCCAATTCAGAACAGTTAAGAGCTTAAGAACATGAGGTAGATGATAAATGGTAATTATCAGTCCTTAATTTGTAAAAAATAAAAATAAAAAAAAATTCAAAATAGGTGTCAGTGCCTATGTTAGGCCACTGCAGTTTTCACCACCAATTGCCTCTGGAAGCGCTGCCAGTTAAAGAACCAACACAACTACTAACCGTGGCACTTTAGAAGGGTGACAATTCAGGCTATCCCAGGCCCCCAAGGCTATAAGAATGCTCTGGGCGTTAGGTATTAGTACTTTTTTATGTCGTTGTTCTCATCTCTAAATTAAACTAACAGCGCCACCATGTGGCAGACTGCCATAAGCGCCGGTATTGACATTAAAGTGCCGGTGAGGAGCACCGAAAACCACCGGTTCAAATTAGGCACTAGTTCGTAATAACTTGATGAAACTAAATAAGTTGGAGGCGAAATTAGGCGCAAGCAAAATAAAAAAAACTAATCGGTTTAATTGGGCTTGGAACTCCTAAAAAAATGTGTCATGTTAAAACAAAGACCGCAAAACAACTTCCACAAATACTCCAGAGCACAAAATCTCGACCGTACCTAAATATCGGTTTACAAAAATGCAGGGGCTTGGCTGGAATTAAATGCACGTAGAAATGTGTGTAGGGAGGTATTTATATATGGTTTCGATTTAGGCAGTCTACTTTTTGCAGTCGGTTAGTTCCAAAAAGTGTTTCAGTAGTCCGTGTTTTAACATCAACTGAGAAAGGATTATTGCATGGGGCGCATTACAGTGCCTGGCACGGGAACTATTTAACAACTCTAAGCATTTTCTGTAGCAGAAACACGAGGAGGTCCAGTCCCGGGTTGCAATATTGGTTGGGCCTGACCAGAAAAGGTAATTTTGAACAAGAAGGATAAAGCGGAGTTCACTTTACTCAAGAGCACAGGTTGTGAAAGTGTCTGCACATTCGCTCTGAGAGTGGCTGTAGTGAAAAAGAGAAGGTGAAACCAAGCTCAGTAGTGGGCGAGTCCACTGCTGGAGGCTAAAACCGAATGCAGTGTCTTGTATTGCACAAAGTTATACGAGGAGGCCATACATAGAGCAATTTGTATTTTATAAACAATAAAAAATGCTTCATAAGACACAGGAAAAAAAAGACTAAGAAATTGAATGTACAAGTGCTCAAAAGTGAGGTTGATCACATGCTGCTAGTGAGGGAGACCGTATAGTCTGGCTGGAGGATCAAGGGAAAAATAATGGCACTAGACAGAAATCAGTAAATTTAACAATTTAACAGAGCATCCCGTAATGATTATCAAATTGTCAAAAAGCTTTTTGGACAAGCACATTTTGGGAAAAAGTCTTTGTGCCTGTAGGTGTCAATGGTGTTTTGACCTCAAAGGGAGTCACGGGGTCTGCATCAGGACGTTCGAGGTGAATGAGCACTTTATTGATCCTAGGTCACTAATTTCAAGTATGGCAAAGGGTGTGTGCCCAATCTTAACGAGCCACTTTGGTTATTGGAAAAAACGGCTGAAGTCTCGAATTTGTAGAGGTTGTCAGGTCTAGTCGGATTCAGAAATAGGCAAGACACTCTTGGGCACATCAAGCTGAAAGCACAAAATTAATCCGTGAACTCCAGGTGCCCACCAGATTATCGTCAGCAACACTTTATGCGGTTGGCCACTAAACTAAGACTAGTGGACCATAGGTGCTATGCCAAGCCCAAGCAGTAAATACGGGACTCCGTGTTTAGTGTACTGTACATTAGAGACTGAAATCGGGTGATGTCAGTGGGAGGCCAATTTAATAATGTTGCACAGTGGGGTAGGTGGCAGGCACACAAACGACAATTAGTTTAGGTTTGGTGCCTGAGGAGCAGCTAATAAAATAATAATGGCCCACTGCATAAAGTGTGGCAGGCAATAGTCCAGTATGAAACACGAAGGGCAGTTAGTTTTAGTTTGGTGCCTCTGTGCTGAAGACTCCCCTGCCTTCGATATGATCCTGCTTTTGTGTCAATGTTAAATAAAGGTATGGAGCTCTATGCTGAGAAAGTGGCTACAAGAGGTTTGTGTGCTATCACCCAAGCGGAGACTCTATGTTACAAACGTCCGGGAGGCTTAGCAGTGCGTAGAGCTTGCTATGGCGTCCTGCGTTTCATCATGGAGAGTGGTTCCAAGGGCTGCGAGGTGGTCGTCTCTGGTAAACCTCGTGGCCAGAGAGCCAAGTCCACGAAGTCTCTGGATGGCTTGATGATCCACAGTGGATATCCTGTGAACTATTATGTTGATACTGAAGTTCGCCACGTGCTGCTCAGGCAAGGTGTGCTTGGGATCAAAGTGAAAATGATGCTGTCATAGGACCCAAGTGGCAAGATTGGGCCCAGGAAGCTACTGCCTGACCATGTCAGCATCATTGAGCCAAAGGATGAGATCCTCCCAACAGCTCCCATGTTTGAGCAGAAAGGAGGAAAACCAGAACAGGCACCACAACGGCCGCAGCAACCACCGGCCATGCCTCAGCTGGTTCCTACAGCCTAATGGGTCACGGCGCGCCTGAGAAATGTCTGGCTACAGAGCTGTGAAAAAAAGTCTATGGTATAAAGAGAAATGATACCCAAAGTCCACTCTGAGTGCGTTGCAAGCAAAAGTGACTTTTTGACAGCTGCATTTAAACAGACATCACCATGCTAAGTGCTGAGCCAAAGCCAAAATAAAAGTTTACTGTCCGAATACAAGTAGGAAAACAATCAGTTTTTGTACTCTATGTGGGAAAGGCCCATACAAATAAAACAAAAATGAGAACTAAACTAATGAGCAAATAAAGTCAAGAAACAAAACCTGAAAAAAATAGAAAGTGTTTTCAAATAGTTACAAAAGGAAAACAGCAAAAAAATGGGTTTCAGGTTTTCAGCTCTTGGCACTGAAGGCAAAGCCAACTACATTGCCAACAGCTCCAAATATATGAACTTTTAGGACAATAATTTTGGCGTTCCAAAAGGAAATCCTTAATGTTAAGGCATGCCACCACAAGGAGCCAACTTAGACTACAAAGACTGTAGGTGATGGTTATTTGTGTTCCCAGCCAACTCACGCTAGTGTATGAAATACTACCTTAAGGGGAACACATACCAAGACGTAAGGACACCGAACAACTAGGTAATGAGGGATTTTATGAATTCGGGTGAGATATAAGCAGCTCTCAGGCCACAGAGCAAACATCAGAGGCAGGGTTTAAACTGAGAGAGCCAAATCACCTAATGCTGTAAGTTGGTTGGCACGTGAAAAACACTCGCTACACGCCAAAACAAACAGATGCCAAAGTAGGCAAATAGTCCAGAATGTGGTCGGGGCCAAAGAAGGGATTATGGAAAGGACCTCAAACAGAGCAGAATCATGAGTGGGAAGCAAAGCTGGAAGAAGCGAGAGGCCCTGAACAAAACAGAGGGAGTGATCTAGAGCCTGAAGCACAACAGGGCAGGGATGGATCAGGGTTTTATTTTATTTAAAAAATATATATATTTTTTTTAACTTAAATGGATCACAGCGCATAACATGCAAAGAATAAGACAACGAAAATTAGGTTTCTTTCACAAAGTTTACAGCCTAGACATCTCTCCATTTCCAAAATAGCACCTATGGAAACTTCACACAATGTATATTAACACACATTTACTGTATAATAATCCGTATTCCTGTTGGCTTCAACAATGTTCACGAGGCATCTACAATTTCCATGTAATCATAACGTTTGACAACATTTTGGTAAAATAAAATAAATAACTCACAGCTAGAAGCTTGTCTCCAATCTGAAGTCTACCGTCTTTGTGTGCAGCACCTCCTTCAATGATTTTGGTTACATAAATACTATTATCACCAGGAATGTGCTGATTCCCAACACCTCCAGCTATGCTGAACCCAAGACCTGCTTGAAAAGAAGAAGAATGCATTTAAGATATCTTTTCAGAAATAATCATGGTCTGTTATAGGTAATTTAGAAAGAGGAAACAATCATAATGTTAACATGTCTTATTTTGTCAAATCAATAGGCCTGCTTTTATCAAAACCAGAACAGGTGACAGCATTTACAAGACAAAGTTACTTACCTGTAACCACAGTTCTCCAATATTGCCATCTTTCATAGACGGACCTGCTTGAATAATTTCTTTCATATTACCTGGGAGTCCAACGGTAATCACAGAGTGAAGAGCAATGTTAAACAGAGGGAGAAAAACTTTAACAGTCACAAAAATAGCATATTCACGCAATTTTAAAAAGAGCCATCCTTCAGCCAATCAGCCATTAGCACAGTCTACACCCTTCCCCATCCAGGTCATCATAGCTTAGATTTCAGGGTATGTGCTGAAGAAGCTTATAACATAGGTGAGCCTTATGGGGAACGATAGATCTTACAAGAGGAGGAAGACTATGGGTTAAACTCGGCCTCACGGTCGCGAAACGCAATGTAGCAAGAAAGTGGGGTTCAGATTCTAGACCAACCCTGAGGGATTGAGAAGAGGATATGGATTGGTGTATGAAAGCGGAGCGGGATGTCTGAGTGTAGGGGGGTGACCCCACAAGTGGTCCAAAATCTGGGGAAACTGGAATACTGATAGAGGGATGCTGTGTCCGCCCGTCCAGGCAACCACTCAGCTGGAAGAGGAGTGACTCCGTGTGGGGATGGCGGAACTCACGCCCTGCCATTTGTTACTCTGCATTGAGGATGTGTGTAGAGAATTGTCACTCATTCACGTCTTGCTACGGTTGTCCATCTGTGAGACTTAAACTGCTGCTGTTCTGCTTTCTGCCTATAATAAAAAAAGAGTTAAAACATTTTTTTTTAAAACATAGGTGAGCCTGAGCTGGGGAAGAGGGTCACTTGTGAATCTTTGAAAAAGCACAATATTGGAGAAGTGCAATTACAAGTAAGTAACTTTTTCTTCCTTCAATATTGGACGTTTCATAGATTCACATTTGAAGCCAAATAGCACATAGTATATTCACAATATGCAGTTGTCAGCAGATAGAGGGAGACCATGAAAGAAAACAGGTTCGCCTTAATGGAATAAATGGCGTAGGACCCTCGCCTCACTGCAGCACCTCTGTGAACTGTCTAATCTAGACAGTAGTGCCAGAGTAAAGGTGTTTATTTCTTCCAGCTTGTTGCCCTGCAAATAAGGATGTGGATGCAGACACACTTCTTATCTAATGTGCAGTCACATTTGCTTAGAGAGGATGGCCTGCTTTGTTATGATGAAAGACTATGGCTGCAGACCCTCAGCGAGCTATAATCATTTGGAAAGAGATTGTTCTTTGTGTGGAAGACCATAAGCCACCAAAAGTTGATCAGTATATCTGACAGATCTGGTCCTGTCGAAATAAAACTTTAGGCATCCTTTTACACCTAAGGTATGTAGAGTTCTTTAGCAGCATTACTTGGCTTCTTGAAAGCGTGCCTATAAGACTACTGGTTTGTTCAAATGAAAGTCAGTTGGTACTTTAGGAATACATTTTGGGTTCGTTCGTAGTACGAGACTCATCTCTGAACTGCAGAAAGGGTTCCTTGATTGTAAAGGTTTGAATTTTGTGAAATCTTCTAGTATAGGTTAGAGCCAATAAAACTCCAACTTCCAAGAAAGAAATTTCAATTCTCACTTTTTGAATTGGTGCGAAAGGGCTTCTAATCAATTGGGATAGATCTGTGTTAAGTTACCATGGATTACAAGGTCGTATAGGAGTAACGACTATGAAAAAACCTTTATGAAATTCCTTAATGAGTTTATTAGACCGTAGATAAAGCTGGTTCTGTAACCTCCTAAAGTGTGGTATGACAGCCAGATGGATTTTGACAAACTAGAACCCGCTAAGCGAAGAGGGTAAGGTAATACCTGCTGCGGAGAAGATGACATTGGGTGCAAATTATGCTCAGTACACCAAGAATAGTATCTTTTTACTCCATACGACTTTTCTGTAGAGTCAGCTCTGGCTTTAACTAGTGAGTCTCTGCAATCATTTGGAATGTCTAGGAGCTGCAATTTGTTGAATTCAGGAGTCAAATCATCAAGCTCAGTGACAGGAGTACGTAGGGTTATGGTCTTGAATGAGGCCTTAATTGAGATGGAGCTGCTAATCCTGAAGGTTGCTTTATCGGTTCAGTTGCAGTTGATTCTGAGATGGCTTATAATATTCTGAGAGCATGTGTCAGACCTCTTACCAGAGTTTACAGATCCTGGACCATGAGCTCTTACATTGTTTGACTTACCTGATCCTATTGTTAGTACGCATAGTGCCAAGCACAAAGCATCATCATCACTATGCTCTTCAAAGGGCTGATAAGGCCCCCTGGCATTAGGATGTCCTGGCTGATCAGGATCAGGCCAAAACCACCTCCCATTTCCCTGTACTCATCCTCATCTTGTTACTTTAATTTTAACTGCCTTGGATTATATGCATGTCCGAAAGCATCATCATCATCCCTCTTTGTCCAGGAGTTGTCGTGCAGGATAAAGTGATACTTTGCTTACATGACTTAGTCCTTAAAGCGGTCATCTACAGTGTAAAAGTCAATATCATCGACAGGAACTTAGTAGTCAGTGTTGTCATCAGTGAGGTTTCACCTAGACCACCTGATCGAAGCCTTCATCACTGACGATGCAGTCTTCACCAACAGAGATGCCAGCGATAATCTTCAACAGAAATGATGTTCACAATTTTTATTTTGAGTCTGAGTTCTCAGATATTTTCTTCTTTGGTGTAGGTGGCTCAGAAGACGGCTTATAGGATGTTTTGAAGATATTTTTCTAGCTGGTATGTCTACCTCAGGAGTGACCTCAGTTTCTCTAATTTTTTGTGAGCTTTCCTTGGCAGTTACTCAGAAGCTGATGATTTTCCATCTGATTTTGAAGAGCGCTCAGAATATGAAAGAACTCTTCTACGCCTTAACTCTCCTATTCTTCCTCAGAAGTGTAAGCTTCTTCTGGCTTTGGGTCTGGAGATGTAATAAAAGTCTACCTCACAGATCTTTGAAGTTTTAGTAGAAAAAGTATGAATTATTTTGCTATCCTTCACCTTGTGGCCAGGATATAAACAATATAAGCAGACCTTATGAAGGCCTTCTGAGTGAAGCCTTTTCCTGCCAGTGGTTCCACAAGGTCTAAAAATACATTTTATAAATGATTCAGCCATGATGAAGCCTTAGCAGCATGAGACGGAAGGTATTTTCTCAGAAATTAAGATATAACCAAAATAGTCAACTTATCTGTAGCTGGAAATCCAGAGCTCAGGGAACTCACTTTCACACGCAGTAGCAATCAGAGCTTTGATGACTTGGGTGGGGAAGGACGCTGAATGCTGACTGGATTAAGTTGAGATCTTCATAAAATAATGTGAATAGACTACTTCTGTGGCTGGTAAAGCTTTTCTGCCTATGTTTAACCTTGCACTGCTGTCTACGGTTACTGTCACAGCTCGATGACAGGGATGAGATAAGCATGTGAATCTATGAAAGATCCGACACTGGAGAATTATGAGTTATCTGATGTATATATTCCTTTTGAAGATTTCTGCACAGTAAACATTTTATTCAGTTGGTTGTAGTTTGGACATGCAGGCTGCAGTAGTGTGACAGTTAAAGTCTGAGCTACGAAATTACGAAGAATTTCATATGCCTTGGTTTTGGGTAAATACCCTATCTGAAGAGCAATGGCTTCCTGTTGGGACGGAAAGTCTCCTTCATGGCTCTGGAGACCTTGCTTTCTGGCCCCATGTCGTTTTTACCTGGGTAGTCTGTGTAGTTCTTCACTTTTGTCTGAGTAAACCCAAGATTCATGCAAGCTCTCTGAGGGTCTCGGACTAAATGGACCAAAATCCCTAACCAGTGCTCTGTGGTCAAGGGAGCACCTAAAGGGGCCCTTTGTGGCCTATGACAACAGGTCTGCCTTTCTCTCTATACATTTGCCAGGTAGGTCGCTCCCCCACCACACAGCTCCGCCTGTGTTGTCTGCCTGCTGCTTCTGCAGGTAAGATCGCCCTCCGCTTGTGGCCCCGGTGCCCGTATTCTCTGCTTGTCTCCCCATTTTCCTTTCTGTGCCCCTCGCTGCCCCATTGTCGTTGTGCCCGTGATTTTGTCTGCTTGTCTCCCCATTTTCCTTTCTGTGCCCCTCGCTGCCCCATTGTCGTTGTGCCCGTGATTTTGTCTGCCTTTCTCCCCTTTTTCCTTCTGTGCCCCTCGCTGCCCCATTGTCGTCGTGCCCGTGATTTTGTCTGCCTTTCTCCCCTTTTTCCTTCTGTGCCCCTCGCTGCCCCATTGTCGTTGTGCCCGTGATTTTGTCTGCCTTTCTCCCTTTTTCCTTCTGTGCCCCTCGCTGCCCCATTGTCGTTGTGCCCGTGATTTTGTCTGCCTTTCTCCCCTTTTTCCTTTCTGTGCCCCTCGCTGCCCCATTGTCGTTGTGCCCGTGATTTTGTCTGCCTTTCTCCCCTTTTTCCTTTCTGTGCCCCTCGCTGCCCCATTGTCGTTGTGCCCGTGATTTTGTCTGCCTTTCTCCCTTTTTCCTTTCTGTGCCCCTCGCTGCCCCATTGTCGTTGTGCCCGTGATTTTGTCTGCTTGTCTCCCCATTTTCCTTTCTGTGCCCCTCGCTGCCCCATTGTCGTTGTGCCCGTGATTTTGTCTGCCTTTCTCCCCTTTTTCCTTCTGTGCCCCTCGCTGCCCCATTGTCGTTGTGCCCGTGATTTTGTCTGCCTTTCTCCCCTTTTTCCTTTCTGTGCCCCTCGCTGCCCCATTGTCGTTGTGCCCGTGATTTTGTCTGCCTTTCTCCCCTTTTTCCTTTCTGTGCCCCTCGCTGCCCCATTGTCGTTGTGCCCGTGATTTTGTCTGCCTTTCTCCCCTTTTTCCTTTCTGTGCCCCTCGCTGCCCCATTGTCGTTGTGCCCGTGATTTTGTCTGCTTGTCTCCCCATTTTCCTTTCTGTGCCCCTCGCTGCCCCATTGTCGTTGTGCCCGTGATTTTGTCTGCCTTTCTCCCCTTTTTCCTTCTGTGCCCCTCGCTGCCCCATTGTCGTTGTGCCCGTGATTTTGTCTGCCTTTCTCCCCTTTTTCCTTTCTGTGCCCCTCGCTGCCCCATTGTCGTTGTGCCCGTGATTTTGTCTGCCTTTCTCCCCTTTTTCCTTCTGTGCCCCTCGCTGCCCCATTGTCGTTGTGCCCGTGATTTTGTCTGCCTTTCTCCCCATTTTCCTTTCTGTGCCCCTCGCTGCCCCATTGTCGTTGTGCCCGTGATTTTGTCTGCCTTTCCCCCCCATTTCCTTTCTGTGCCCCCGCTGCCTCTCGCCATTCCCACCGCTGCGTCCCCTGCGGCCCCGCCCCCCTGACTGCCCATTCGCTGCCCCTGCCTCCCGCCTCCCAGCTGCTCCTCCCTCCCACCTCCCCATAAATGGCGGCCGCTGTGCGGCCGCGCCGCTGGCGCGCCAAAGGCGCGCCTAAGGCAAGCCCGTCTGCGACTGGACCGCGCCCAGCGCCAGAACCCCTGGATCCCACCGATGCAACACCACTCGACGGACCTACGACGCCGCCACACTCACCGCACTCAATGCCGGCCGGAACCCTGCCTGCTACCGAGCCTCACCGAGACGCACCCACGGACCCTTCACCTGCCAAACCTGCCGATTCACCTGCCCCCGGACGTGCACCACCTCCGCCAAGTCGAGCACCAGCAGCAACCACCTGAAATGCATCCTGCTGAACACCCGCTCCGTCCACAGGTACGCCGTGGAACTCTGGGACCTGCTCGACGCAACAGCACCGGACATCGCCTTCCTCACCGAAACCTGGATGAACGCCTCCTCAGCGCCCGACATCGCCATAGCCATCCCGGACGGATACAAGATCACCCGGAGGGACCGCGTCAACCAGACGGGAGGAGGCATCGCCATCGTACACAAGAACACCATCCGCATCTCTACTAACTCCGACGAGACCTTCACCGCCGCCGAACACCTACACTTCCAGATACACACCGACCCCAAGACCACCCTCCGAGGCACCCTCATCTACAGACCCCCGGGACCACGCACACTATTCAGCGAAGACATCGCAGACTTCATCAGCCCGCACGCCATGCCCTCCGCCGACTACATCCTCCTAGGGGACCTCAACTTCCACCTGGAGAACAACAACGACAGAAACACCACCGCCCTGCTGGACAACCTCGCCAACCTCGGACTCAAGCAACTGGTGAACACGCCCACCCACTACGCCGGCCACACGCTTGACCCCGTCTTCTCGTCCAGCAAGCACATCTCCTTCAGCCACGCCACCGGACTCCACTGGACCGACCACAGCTGCGTCCACTTCAGCTTCAGAAAGACTGCGACCCACCACCACCCGCAACAGGCTCCCCGCCGGAGCTGGAGCAAGATCACCGCCGAGCAGCTCACCGCCTCCCTCAGCCAGAACACACCCACCAACACAACGGACCCAAACGAAGCAGCCAGCAACCTCGCCAAGTGGCTGACCGCCTGCGCCGACGACCTCGCACCACTAAAAACCCTCCCAGCAGACCCGGAAGCAAGAAAACCCCTTGGTTCACCAACGAACTCAAGGAATCCAAGAAGAACTGCCGCACTCTCGAGAAAACCTGGCGACTCGACCAGACCACAGACAACAGGACCGCCCTCAAGCACGCCACCCGCAAACACCACCAGCTGATCCGTGCCACCAAGAAGTCGGCACTCAAAGAACGACTGGACAACAACGCCCATGACAGCAAGGAACTTTTCAGCATCGTCAAAGAGTTCTCCAACCCCAGCGCCGGAAACAACGACATCACCCCCTCGCAAGACCTCTGCAACTCACTCTCCGCGTTCTTCCACCGCAAGATCACCGACATACATAACAGCTTCGACGCACAAACCACGCACCCTACCGCCGAACCAACGCCCGCCACCACCACCCTCTGCAACTGGACCCCGATCAGCACCGAAGACACCACCCGCACGATGAACTCCATCCACTCCGGATCACCAACCGACCCCTGCCCACACCACGTCTTCAACAAAGCCGACGCCACCATCGCACCCCATCTCCGGGACATCATCAACTCCTCCTTCCACACCGCCACCTTCCCGGAGAGCTGGAAGCACGCCGAGCTTACCGCCCTCCTGAAGAAACCAACGGCGGACCCCACCGACCTCAAGAACTACCGTCCCATCTCGCTCCTTCCGTTTCCGGCCAAAGTCATCGAGAAGACCGTCAACAGACAGCTTGCCGCCTTCCTCGAGACGAATGGATCCCTCGACCCCTCGCAGTCCGGGTTTCGGGCCAACCACAGCACCGAGACCGCCCTTATCGCAGCCACCGACATCAGAACCCTAACCGACAACGGGAAACAGCTGCCCTCATCCTCTTGGACCTCTCCGCGGCGTTCGACACCGTCTGCCACCGCACCCTAGTGAAGCGCCTCAGCAACATCGGAATCCGAGAGAAAGCACTGGAATGGATCATCTCGTTCCTCGCCGGAAGAACCCAGAGAGTCCGCCTCCCCCCGTTCAGATCCGAAGCCACCGAAGTCATCTGCGGCGTTCCACAAGGATCTTCACTCAGCCCAACCCTCTTCAACGTCTACATGAGCCCCCTCGCAGCCATTGCACGCCAACACAACCTCAACATCATCTCCTACGCCGACGACACCCAGCTGATCCTCTCCCTCACCAACGACCCCACCACCGCCAGAGCCAACCTACACGACGGGATGAGAGACGTCGCCGACTGGATGAGGAACAGCCGCCTTAAACTGAACTCAGACAAGACGGAAGTCCTCATCCTGGGCTCATCACCCTCCGCCTGGGACGACTCCTGGTGGCCCCCGGCCCTGGGCACCGCGCCCAAGCCAACGGACCACGCACGCAACCTGGGCTTCATCCTGGACTCCTCCCTGTCGATGACCAGACAAGTCAACGCCGTCTCATCTTCATGCTTCAACACCCTGCGCATGCTCCGCAAGATCTTCAGATGGATCCCCACTGAAACCAGGAAGACCGTCACCCAGGCACTCGTCACCAGCCGACTGGACTATGGGAACACCCTCTACGCCGGAACCACAGCCAAACTTCAAAAAAGACTCCAGCGCATCCAGAACGCCTCCGCACGACTCATCCTGGACATCCCCCGACACAGCCACATCACCGGACACCTGAAAGACCTGCACTGGCTCCCCGTCAGCAAGAGAATCACGTTCAGACTCCTCACCCACGCACACAAGGCCCTCCACGACCTGGGCCCAAAGTACCTCAACGACCGCATGACCTTCTACACGCCCACACGCCAGCTACGATCAACCAGCCACGCCCTCGCCACCGTACCACGCATCCGCAGAACCACCGCCGGAGGAAGATCCTTCTCCTACCTGGCAGCCAAGACCTGGAACTCCCTCCCCACTCACCTTCGGCGAACCCAGGACCATCTCTCCTTCAGGAAGCAGCTCAAGACCTGGCTGTTCGAGCAGTAACTTACCCCCTCCCCCAGCGCCTTGAGACCCTCCCGGGTGAGTAGCGCGCTCTATAAATGCCGTGATTGATTGATTGATTGATTTGTTTCCTACAACTAGGAAATATATTTATTTTACACATTTTGGTATTTTACTGCACACAATTCAGACATAAAATCCATATTCCATATGGACCCACAGAACATGGAAAATATTTAAAGAGTTACTGTGAAGGATGCCTTTCACTATTGCTTAAAAGAAGCAATAATATTAACAGATTAATACCTCCTCGAGGATGTCCACAACTGCTTAAAAAATCAATAATATTAACTGATTAATAAAGTGTATATAATAAAAGAAGGAAAATGTCAAATGAAAAAATGCAAAACGATCTGTAAATGTGAAGAAATTATAAGTTAGAGGCTATAAATTAAATTAGCATTCTCAGATTGATTTCTGGAGCAGTGCAAGTGCATCAAACACAATATAATATGGACGGATGCCCTTAAATTTTGAAAAGCTCCAACCTTCCTATTTAAATTAAAATTTCAATTGTTTTATATTTGTTTGGGAATTAAATATATTTCATTATTTGTTTGAAGAATGCTCGTTTCTGTACTGTTTTGCGGTTGAAATAATCGAAATTGATTAGGCTGATGTCTCTGGCTTCTAGTAATGACTCGGTGGGGGTCCCCGGATTCCAATAATAATTCAGCGGGGTTTCCTGGGTTCAGGTAATGGTTAAGTGGGGGTCCACAGAAGTCAAAAGGTTAAGAACCACTGTTTTAACTCTTTGCTTCCCACATCCTGCCAATTCCACTATCTCCTTTCTAGGACCTTGCCCCTGGGAAAGTTTAGTGTTGTTGTATGAATGTGGGTTGCATAGCCATTTTAGGGGACAGGTGACCCTAACATCTATAACAAACTTGTGTTTACAGTGATAATACTCCTATTGGGATACACAATCTACACTGCTTGAATAGGTGGTGTGTTAGAACTGTCTAAAAAAAATGCTAAATGCCTTCTCCATACTGCAGCCATGGGTGGTGGAACTTTGGCTAGTGAACCTTCTTGGGTTTACTTGGCTGCCTAAACTTGTAACTTTGGACAACCAAATATAGGGGCTCTGTTGTGCCATTTCCAACACCACGCAGGATTTGGTTTGTGTCTCTCCTAGATCACGTTGTTCCTTCTTGTGGGTCAAGTAAAGCATTGTTGTGATGTTATTGCTTTGAACTTAACCCTGCCTGGGATGTTGTCATGGAAGTAGTGCACTGTTTTAAATCCATAGATAATATGGGCCCTATTAAATATCTAGGTTAGGGGGAGATATTGCACTGTTTGTTGTAAATATGAGTTCATGGTGGCTAGAGGTAGTTAATCCTTAATGAAATATTTCAAAGAGAAGGATGTCTAGATGTAAGATAATGGAGATCATATAACTTCAAAAGAGATGCATTCTTTCTTTAAGGGGTACCACACTTGAAGGTAGGCGAGGCTATGAAATGTGCTGGGAGGAAGGTACCAAAAGGAATGAGAATGTGACAAAGAAAGAAGGGGGCAGAAAGTGGTTATGATTAATTTGGGAAGAAGACACTATGGCTCTTCCAAATAATCTTATTTGTGCAAAGTGAGAGGTGAAACGTGGTTTTGACAAAAAGGTGGAGGACAGTTTCACTGTCAGTAAGGGAAAGAGGATGACAGATGTGAGTGGGAATCAAGAATGGAGTAGGTAGGAATGCTGTACTAGTGTAATGTTGATAGATAACACAACTGTAAGGATGAGTCAGAGAAGTGATTGCAGAGAGAGGGGTACTTGGGATTTGGAGATAAAGGTGAAGTACAAGAACCGCAAATGAGCAGAAGAATCTATAGTATGCCCGGATTACGTCTGATTGTAAAGTGCAAGATTCGTATTCAGCGTAACTTTAAAATGCAAATAAGTGATGGGAAAATGGTGGGTTTCCCTTATTTGTTCAGGCTGTGTAATTAAAAAAAAGTGGGAAATGTAGTATTATTTTGAGCTGCAGATGACCACACCCTTTCTTAAGCTTTCATTTGAGGAATTGGATTTTGTGATCAGGAATGGTTGTAGAAGAAACCAAGAGTTTTGATGTTTGATCAAAAAGTGGCCTTCATTCTGTTTCAGTCAATCAGCATTTGTATAGCGCTGCAATCACCCGTGAGGGTATCCAGGCGCTGGGTGGCAGGGCTCATTTGAAAAGCCAGGTCTTGAGTTTCTTCCTGGATTCCGCCAGTGAGGGTGATGTCCTGAGATGGAGGGGAAGGTCGTTCCAGGACTTGGCAGCGAGGTAGAAGTAGGAATGGCCACCACTGTGGTTGTGGCAGATGCAAAGTGTCTGAACGAGGGTGGTGGAGTGAAGGTCTCTGGACGGTTGTCGGAAATGGGAGATATGACGCTCAATGGCAATGGCAGAAGGCGATCACACATTTGATTTTGGGCATTACTTAATCAGAAAGTCGAGGACCTCTAGCTTTAATTAGGAAGGCGCACTTTAAAGATGAGCCAAAAAAAGGCATTTAAGAGAGATTTTCATACGATTGAGGAAAGAACAGATGGCATGCATTACGCATAAGTTATAGATCATATAGCGGATTGACGAAAGCAGTGTCTAAATCAGCTAAGTGAATGCAAAATTTCCTAGCTATCGTGAATGAAAGTTTCAATTCTATTAAGGACGCGGAGGCGAGGATTATCCTCATCTCTTCCATTTTATTGCTCAGCAGCCTTAGTAACAACAAACAGTAAAGACTACATATCCCATGGGTCTTTAAACAAACAAACTATCATAGAGGCAGTCCCATATAAACAGAGTCCCGGAAAAGCACTTCCTCTTTCTTCGGGCGAACCCCATGATTCCACGTGCCTTAGTACTCTTGTTTCTGATTGGATCCTGCAATGAAAGGAACAGTGTCAGGTCATGGAAAAACCGACGGCATCCCTACAAACAAAAAAGTTAGACAAGCCAAACTAGCTGAATAACCAAGTCACGAAACAAAATTTCCACCAGCAAAACCACCATACCCTGGAAGGAAGATACTTATCCAACTTGAAGTTCCATCGTGGGAGGGTAAGAGTAAGACCATACACTGGGTGGGATAATCCTCGCCTCCGCGTCCTTAATAGAATTGAAACTTTCCTTCACGATAGCTAGGAAATTTTGCATTCTATGTCAGGACCGGAGGCTTCGGATTATGCTGGTTCAAAGCTGATCGAAAACCATAGAAGCCATGCCCAAGATTGGTTTAAAACAGAAAGTTTTGAAGGTGGAGTCTGAGGACCAATCCACCGCTCTCAGGATGTCCTCCAGGCGCCCTCCAAACGCAAAGGCTTTAGACCCCATGGCCTTGTCGAGTGGGCCCCAAAGGCCGAGGTATCAACCCCCGCTTTTTGGAGAACCCATCGTACCCAACGGGCAATTGTGGCGGCTGTCACAGCTTTGAAAGGTTTCTTAAGGGAAATAAAAAGTTGAGATATTCCGGGAGGTCTGTATTCCTCCGTCATCATCTCGTATGCCCTCAGACATCGGACAACACATAACTTGGGGTGGCCTGGGAAAGCCAGGTAGTGCACCACTCTGGTGTTAGACTTGGTACGCTGCGCGATGGTGAACGACACACCGTCCGGAGTACTTGGGGCGAGGGGGAAAGGAAAGACGTATACCTCTCAGCAGTCTGCAAACTAGAGGGTGTTCCCCTACTGGAACATCGTGAATGGGCCGATGTCCCGCCGAAATGGCCGATCTACTCGCATTGATCGATCAGTAGGCTAAGCCCTGATCCACCAATTCCGATAGATAGTTCACCACATGAATCACATCCGCCCCCACGGGATCCAAACCCCGTCGCACACACCAGCGGAGCCACTTCCGCCAGGAGGAACGGTAGCGCTTGACCGTAGATTCTGCCCATGCCTTTCTGATAAGGGAGGAAGCTCTTGCCGAAAGGCCCGGGACCTCCCAACGTCCCCTGTAATCCTCCAGCCCATGAGGTGGAGGTTGCCCTCTTGAACCAGAGGGTGCAAGTTGCCCTGAGCATCCGTCAGGAGACGAGGGGTCTGGGGAAGTAGGATTGGAGAATCCATAGAAAGTTCCAGAAGAACTGGATACCAGACTTGAGATCTCCAATGCGGCGTCACTAGAACTACTTCCGCCTTCTGCCTCCTTATCAGAGCCGTGAGCCTGGGAATCATTGAGAACGGTGGGAAGGCGTACCCGCGGAACGGAGTCCAGTCCTGTAAGAAGGCATCCGTCGCTTCCGCCAGAGGGTCTGGGCGCCAGCTCAAGCATCGAGGGATCTGAAAAGTGAGCCGGGACGCAAAGAGATCCACGTAACAAGGTCCCCACCGAGACATCAAACTGCGGAAGACCGCCGGATCCAGTTTCCAAGCACTGTAGTCTTGCAGATGCCTGGAGAACCAGTCCGCCATCTGATTCAGGGAACCCGGAAGATACTCCGCGGTGACCGACAGATTGTGGGTTAGACAATGCTCCCAGAATTCCTTTGCTAAATCCGCCAAGAGCTTGGACCGAGTGCCCCCCAGGCGATTGATATATCTCACCGCTGAGATATTGTTCATCTTCAGAAGAATGGCGCACGAGACCTTGTCGGCCACCAGGCTGCGAATCGAGAAGGATCCAGCCAGGAGCTCTAAACAATTTATGTGCAACGATTGCTCGTGCTCGGACCAATGCCCGCCGGTAGTAACGTCTCCACAGCGTGCGCCCCAACCCAGGCAACTGGCGTCGGATTCGATCACCAGGTCCGGGGCCGATCCAAAGATGGCTCTCCCATTCCACGCTTGCATGTGTTCGAGGCAGGAAAGGAGCTCAGTGCGGGCCTCTTGCGAGAGGGAGATCTCCTGCGAATAAGAGACCGCGATGCAGGTGTTGCGTCTTCAGACGCTGCAAGGCCCGGTAATGCAATGGGCCAGGAAAGATTGCCTGGATCGAAGAGGAAAGTAGCCCCACAATGCGGGCGAGATGACGCAAGGAGAATCTCTCTTTCTCCAACGTCCGCCGCAACTCTCTGCGAATCAAACGCATTTTCTGCTGGGGCAAACGGAGGCATTGCCGGACCGTATCGACCTCGAAGCCCAAAAAGGTCAACTGCTGGGCCGGGACAAAGACCGACTTCAAATCGTTCAAGAAGAAACCCAAGTTCCGCAGAAGGTTCTGAGCCATGGTAAGGTGTGAGATCAGGGTGTGCTTGTCCTGGTGCATCAGAAGGATGTCGCCCAGGTACACGATGAGGCGAACTCCGCGCGTGCGGAGCCACTCCATGGCCGGACGCAAGACCTTGGTGAAACACCAAGGAGCTGAGGAAAGTCCGAAAGGTAGGCAAGTGAACTCGTGGATGCGACTGCCCCACTGGAATTGTAGAAACCGCCGGTGGGGAGGAAAGATGGGGACGGTGAGATAAGGGTCCTTTAGATCGAGCCGAACGAGCCAGTCGTTGGGTAGCAGAACGTCTCTGAGCAGATGGATGCCCTCCATCTTGAAGTGGCGGTACACCACCCATTGATTGAAATCCCGCAGGTTGATCACCGGACGAAAACCTTTGATCTTCTTTTCGACGAGGAAGATATTGCTCAAGAACCCGTGGGGATGGAGCGATGTTTGAACGATGGCCTTCTTGCCTAGGAGCTCGCGCACCTCCGCGTCTATTAGTAGGGTATCTTCGCGCGAGAAGGACAGAGGCTTGGGGCGGGGGAGTTGTCGGGAAACCCCATGACACTCGATATGGAAACCCCCAACCGTCTGTAACACCCAAGCATCCCCTGTAATCACCGCCCAGTTGTGACGAAACCATTGCAACCTTCCCCCTACCTCTGGTTGTAAAAAAGGGATAGGCCTTACCGGTGGGTCCACTAGGTGCGTTATTTGCTCCACGGGGTTGTCCTTTGCCACCACGGCCCTTGCCGCGTCCTCTTGAGGGGTAGAAGCTTCCAAACTTCTTCTGGTCCTGCCACTGCATGGAACGTTTGGTCTGGAACTTGTGGGGGTTGTTGGAGAACTGGCGGCCGGAGAAGCGCCCCCTACCTCTTCCGGCCCCGCCAAAAATCTGCTGGCTGAAGACCTTTTTAATAGATGGCTGGGCTTTGTCCAGCGAAGAAAAGGTGTTCACAAAACGGGACAGTTCTTTGATAAAGGGATCCCCAAAGAGACCCCCATTGGCCACCGCTCCGGCTTCACTAGAAGCCAGCTCACCCAATCGTGGTTCGATTTTAATGAGCAAGGAGTGCCTCCGCTCGGTGGATAACGCACAGTTGGCGTTGCCAAGAAAACAAAGGGCTCTCTGTGCCCAGCCCGAGAGGATCTCGGGATCTATCATGTGGCCCGTTTCCTTGGCATCCTCCACCATATCCATGATTTTAGTAAGCGGGCCCAGGATGTCTAGGACCTTATCCTGGCCTGAGCGCCAGGAGCGGTCCAGACCCTTTTTAGGGTCTTTAACAAACTTGCCAAGAAAGGTGGCCATCTTGGCATCTATGTCGGGGGTGCACGCCACCTTACCTGGGAGGGACGGCCGAGGGCACTCGCCCCTTAAACGGCCTCGGACCTCCTGGTCCATGGGCTTCCGAATCCGGCTGGCCACATAAGACGCCACCAAGGGCGCAGGAATCCATTCCGCAGAGCGGGGGTGATAGATATCCTCCGGGTTTAGTAAACCCGAAATGTCAACCGAGTCCTGAGGTACCTCCAACCGGGCTTTCTTAGCGCCCCCTTCCGGGCGCCAGGGTCTGCTTGGACCCGGTTCCTCATCTGACTCCTCGTTTGGAGCCTCTGAATCGTCCCCAGTATCTCCGTCTGCCCCCTCAGGGTGGCAGGAATCATCATTGGGGGCATTTTCCGGTTGGGAATCCTCAGGCCGTTCCGCGGTATCCAGGCGTCTTTAGGAAGGCCTGCCGCAGCCTCTCAAAGGCATCGGGCGAGGTGAGGCCCTTGGTAGGCTGACCCTGGGCTTTAGCCTTGCCCTTAGCCGTAGAAGGCGCCCCCGGAGGGGGAGGAACGGCCCCCGACCAGTCACCCTCAGTAGAGGAGACCACCCTGTGCCGGAGTGTGAGTTCGATGATACGGCGGCTTAAGGGTTCAAGGGCCGAGGAGACTGCCCGTTCAAGTGATGCATCTATCGCATCCACTAACCCCAGATGAATTGGGAGTAATGACTGGTCGTCCTCCTCTTGGCCCCAGGCATTAAATGCACCTGCCATGACAAAATTGAATTTAAACTGGCCAATGGGGAAGAAAAAGAGTTGAATCAAGCGATTGGTTGTGCCACTGCTTGTTGAGCACGCTGAAAGAAGGTTACCAAGCTCCGCGGGAGAAACCGCACTGCTGGAGCTAAAGCTGATGCGAGAAGGGCAAGTGAGGAAAACTGAGTAGAAATGAAGCCTCGGGCACCGCAGGAAAAAACACACAGCAGGGGCTTATTAGTGATATTGCACAACTGCGGGCGCTAAATAGAGGCAAGCCGGTATAACCAAACACTGCGGGAGGCAAGGAGACGGAGAAGTAGACACTCGGGCACGATGAGCGGTCTCCGCTACGCAGCAGGAAGCCCCTATCGCGCACCGAGGACAGTCCGTCAAGAAGAGGATAGTCTCCCTTTCCTTGACGGCAAGCGCACGCACGTCACGCCCCCCTAACGGGGTGAGCAATGCACCGCGCCGGAGAAGGGAAGACCCGAGGAGAGAAGCCCCGCGGGGGGAGAACGGAACGCGGCCGATCCGCTATGTCTCGCGGGGGAGAACAGCCTCGAAAAACGACCTCCCACAATGCCAGGGAGTCGCGCGTTCGTTGAGGGGCCTGCAGAGGGCCGATAGAACACCGAGCACAGCGCTAAGCCGCCCCCGCGTGAGGAACGCTCGAATTGGGACAAAATTAACTTTAGCAAGCACTCAAAAGCAAGTAAGTCCCGATACAATTAAAACAGTCACAAATTCTTAAACTCTACCGTATAAACAGAGACAAAGGAAAAGCACTTATCTGGCTGCTGAGCAGCGAAGAAAGAGGAAGTGCTTTTCCGGGACTCTGTTTATATGGGACTGCCTCTATGATCGTTTGTTTGTTTAAAAACTCATGGGATATGTAGTCTTTACTGTTTGTTGTTACTAAGGCTGCTGAGCAATAAAATGGAAGAGATGAGCATAATCCGAAGCCTCCGGTCCGGACATAGAATTCAAGTTTCTTATCATTGTACTTAAAGATGGAGTGATATTAACTGAAAAGGCATACCATACATTAACCATACCCATTTGCGCAGAGTTAAGCAGGTAATTCAGCACTGCAACACACACCTGATCGTGAATCGCACCATCCTTTCAATGCCCTACTTTGCAAGTACTGGTCTTCAGTTGCTAGGTAACATGTCAGAAAGGCGGCTTGTGGAGCAGCAAATGACCACAATATTCACCCCAACCAGGGTGAATCAGTGAAACATATTTGGATAATGTTAAAACTGCAAAAGACTTGAAAGTGAAGTAGAATCCCATTAACAGCTTAGTCCCGCAAGGATTTTATTTTTAAATTATTGAATACAAACTGCTTTCAAATACAGCTACTTGGAAAAGACGTGCACTCTCAAAAATGGAAATGCATTAGGAGACTGACACTGACATCAATTTCGATGTGCTTAGGTGTAACAACTGCCATTTTCAGATTGTCCTTTGAAAGTTCTAGCGCTTCTCCTGTTACCTTGCTCTGGCTAGGCAGGTCAAGGGAGTGAAAACTAGTAAATAAGGTTCTAAGAGCCCTGCTTTCATCCCGTAGTTTCTCCTCATTGGCTTTACCTTCGTGCCTTAGCAGTAAATAAATACACAGACAAAAAACTGAGATGCCCTGGTTTCAGCTGTCAAAGAACCTGAAAAACATTCTGCGAAAAAGAGACTTTAGGACCGCTACTCAGGCATTTTACTCTTGCATCAGGATGTCGGCAACACCTTGTTCCATGACCACCAAGACTCCACATTCGCACCTCTTATGGGCCTTTTACACGGCACAGCATTTCTCATCCAGGCCCCAAGAAATATGATCGCATGACCCTCAACCAGATGGATGTTTAAGCTCCATTTGCCAACCTGCACCATTTTCAAAATCAACTGCATCACTTACAAGGCTATCGCAACCAGTTTTCCTGCTTATCTTGCAGACAAGTTCATCTCTGATGGCTCTCGGCACACTTGCAGCAAGAGACCATCAGACTAGAGGCTAACAAATGTAAAAGACACAAGGCAGTAGGGCTATTCCAGTTATGCACCCTGCGTCTAGGGCACCCATCACAGCCGCCCCAATGCTGCTGCAATGTAGGAAAGAGTTAACCATGCACCTCTATAAAGAGCATTAAATCACAATGCTGTCACAGAGTACACCTTCGCCCCACAATCCAGCACCCTCTCCTATCACTTGTTGATTGTATCCTTGCCTTTGGCCTTGAACAGAACTCTGCTGCATTTTGGCTAGTTTGGAGCTATTGAAATACTGAATACATAAATAGAGTACTGGGTGGCTGTAGAAAGGGGTCAATCCTGTAATGTCATGAGGGACGGGGAGGCATAGGATGTGTGTTCCACTTCTGCAGACCTCATCATATTGGTTAATTGAATCCTATGTAGAAAGGTTCTGCCTGAAGTGATGAACATTTTTTTTAAATTATCTTTGTTTTTCTAATTTGTAGAACGTAAGTTTCTATTACGGTGCCATGCTACTTCAGAGAATAGAGTGATATGAAGTTATTGGCAGAATAGCTACGGTTTGAGCAGTTTCCTGAACACCATATGATTTGAGATGGCGCAATTGCCAATGGAAAGAATTCTATAAGGAAGCAAAAGTAAGAGAAAAAAGCATGGCCACTGAAGCATGTCTGAAGAATTTGGATACTTTGTAGAGACAAGTATGACAAGTGTAATGTTCGACTAGGTAAGACCATGAGAAAAGAGATTTGATAAAGACCAATGATTGTCTTCAAGGTAATGGCCCACCTACAACTTGGAGAGCCCAAACACTGAGGAACGGTAACATGGACATGCGATCAAACCTCTAGCCTAATTATCATCTTAACCTGATCTGAGCTATAGGGAGTGAGGAAAGGAACTCTTTCCAATGTTTCAACATTACTGTAATCTAAGGTCCACTTCCTCCATATAAGCAGCGAGGCAGCAAAAGAGTCTTTTTTTTCAGGTAGAGCATTTTCAGCAACTTATACCAGCGGATTGCTTATTAGTAATTCCCAGTAACAGGAGTGGATCTGCCTCATCGCTCTAGATTCTCTACCAATTTACTGTATCCCTGTTGGCTCACAAAGGGAATCTCATTTCTCTCATGCAAGTTACCCAAAGAGAATTATTCTTGAAGATGCCATGCACGTGCAGAGTGAACTCCATCCTCTTCCCTTTATAGTAAACTGATGTGTGCTGGCAGAGAATACATCCTCGGTTCATCTCCTCATTTATTGCTTCGGGTTTCTGTGCACTTTAAGCTTCGATTTAACTGTTAACTAAACAATGATATTTATATGGTCAAGGTACCCAACTTTCAAATCTGCATGACGAGCTATATTTTGAGTTATTATGTGAATTTTAGAGAGTGACATTCACTCCTGAACTTACTGGGCCATCCATTGGTTCACTGATATAATTTGAAAGGTCCGTCCTCTGTTCACACCCGTTTAACGCTAGGAACACAAAGCTGATGCTGCTAAATTGACCTAGGAATACACTTAGGATGCAACTGTTGACATTTAGAGATCAATAAACATTGCTTTCCGCAGTAAATGGCTCAGTGCATGTGACGAAAATGTTTTTTTGGGGCACTGGCAACCAATAAAGAATATCTAGGACTGGGAAAGAGGTCCCAAAGCAAACAAGCTACTTATCTTCAATAACACTCTTTCCAACTCTATCCAACCACAGATTTCTCACCTTTAAAATATCTCCTGGAACCAGACTGGATCCAAAAGATTAAAAAATGTAACTTTTTCCAACCTTCAAATTATTCATTGTGTCTTCTTATGAGGATCTGGAGTTCTGCTGATACTTTTTTCTTGTTTGTTGATTAAGCCCACTAGGGTCAAGGGTGATGCAACTGCATTGGCATGCGGAATGCCTGTTCTTGACACCTGTCAGACTGCAATGTGGGCTTCTGTGCACCCCAGTAACGAAGCACTACTGCTTTGACATCCATGTTAGATGGTAGGAGCATTACATGTTTTGGTCCTGCAGAGCTTTTTGGTCTGAGCCATTCCGCAGATCCTTCTCCATCAGAGGTATTGTTTTGGTGTCTATTCTAAAGGTGATGAAATGTGGCTAGAAGAATCTGTCGGAACAAGTTGCTTACCTTTGGTAACACTCTTTCTGGTGGATACGCTATTTGATACTGCAGCTTCCTCACTGGCCTCCCATCTCCTCTGTTCTGTGGAATGGTCTCTTTTCCCATCTAAAAAGATCCCAAACTAGAGATCTAAATGCTGGTACCTCTTATCGCTGGGCTCTGCGTCCGAAAGCACGCAGAGTCTCAAAAAAGAAACAGACATTGGCCTGCAGGGGTGCTGCTTATAATGAGCAGTTTCTTTTTTTAATGTTCGGAAACGTACAGCTTCACTTCATGATCCCAGATCACCTTTTTTCACAAGGGCGCACTCCTCAGATGACTTGGAACTGAAATACCAAAGGCATGCCTTGTGTGGGTCGGTCACAGACATTTATTTGCAACAGTCCTGGCAGGGTTTAAACCCTGTAGTCTGGAGGAGAACTAGTTCCCTTTTCACACTAGTAGTTTTGGTTGAAAACATTTTTTTTTAAAGAAAACCACTGATCAACAAACGAGAAGAAAATGTGGTAGCGGAGCTCCAGAGCAGTGTATGAAGACGCAAAGTAAAATTTGAAGGTTGAAAAATGTTAAAAAAAATTATCTTATGGATGTGAGTGAGCTGAAAAAATATATTAACCAAATATATTAACCACCCTCACACAATTATAACAGATCGCAGGTGGCTACATTCACTTAATTCCTACTTTTAGGGACAACAGCTGGGCATAAGCAACCCTAGGAACATACTATATAAAAAAACAAGCGTCAAACTTACCTAGACCAAAAAAGCAAGATCGCTTGATGGAGGAGGCCCTTGATATTTAGGCATAAAATGGCCGCAGCCACTATCAATGGAACAACTCTGCCCTAAGTCAGAGCTGAAGGTAAAGATTGGAATTATCTTGGGATCCCTGCAAATGGTAACGTGGTAGAGATATTAAGAAGCGGTTGCTGTGATAGCATGTTGATACAAGGGATTAGCATTCTATTTTCACACCACAGGCTAAGGTTTGCCGTGAGATCCTGAGGTGTATGTACTAGAGTAGACTATTATTTTACACGTTTTTTCCAACACAGCTTTTCGCTATAGTTTCTCTGTGTTTCTCTGGAAATACACCCTTTTAACTTTGGAACTATATGTCGATGTTAAGATCTGTTAATAGTCGACACAAAGTCTTCACATGTCACGGAAGCATTATGCTTTGAAAAGTGATTCCACATATTGTAAGCTAGTGACTTATAGTTTTACTGATGTTATATAAGAATGAATAACTTAAAATGGTTAACCAGTCTTTACGCAATGTCGAGAAAAAAATGCAAATAGAAGGGGTGGGTAGAATTAAAGGGAAGAGGTCTTGCATTATTCTTGGGCATGTGCACATGGGGGCATGATAAAAATGTGAAAAATAGGTCACATATGTATTCTACAGACCTTTAGGACCCTTCACGAGTTTAATTTCCATGATTTTTTCTGTGACCGGTTTCCTCCTTCTGACATACAGTCTCACGATGGATCCAGCCTCTTTTAATGCTTCCACGGCTTTGCTGTGCGTCACATCACGTACATCTACGTCGTTGACTCGCAATATACAGTCATTAACCCTGAGGAGAGGAATTCTGGCAGTCAGTATATTATTTACAAACGACAGAACGGTCAATTTAACATTGCCAACCAATTTAATGAACATTTAATGAATGACTTATACATGGAAAGCAATACTTCTAGAAAACAAAGCAGTATGTTAATAGGTTCATATCAAAACTTAGAAAGAAATTAAGAAGAACGATGCAAAAAATCATGGAATCTGGCGCAATTCTAATAGATGTTCAATAGCCGCACATTTGTGTATGAAATTCCATAAGGCTATGATCAGTTCCCTTTCTTTGTTGTTGGGAGGCTGCAATAAATAAATAAAATGAGCTGTTTCAGCCCAATACTGGACAGAAAGATAGCCACAAGTCAGTACAGCTGTACAGGTATGAGCAGTGCTTTCGAGGTTTTCTTCCTCTGTTTTAAATTGTTTCATATCCTGGAAACGGAAAACTGTAACGCATAAGGATCATCAAATTAGAAGGGGAACAACAAGTAAATTACCTGCAATTGTGACTCTCCTTCAGAAGTAGATTTTATAGATTGACAAGCTTATTTCAATATTTGCAGTCGTCTGGCTGATAATGTTCATTAAAAACAACTGATGTGAAGAGATCACATACTTCAGGTTACAAATCCCCTGACCTTAGAGGTTTATTTTTTTACCAGGAAGCCTTAGCTCTGCTTACTGATCGACTCCACCCAAGGCATCTTTTTGATCAGATTTTATGTGCTTGAAATAGAATCACCTACTTACATATATGGAAGAGTGAGTGTGTTATATTTAAATGTATAATACATTGCAGTGCTTGAGAACTCCACTTACAAACAAGCAAATTCTTTCAGCAAGATCTGTCTGGCATTGGCCTAAAGGGTGTGCGGCCTAAAGGGTGTGCGTATACCAGTCCAGGACGTTGGGGGGGGTGGATATCATCCCCATCATCTCCCAGTAGTAGCTCGCTCTGCTCAGTCTAACCAAATAGACAATGGCGAGTCTGGGGGGTACCTCTGTGGTAGTGTAACCTTGGGATCAGACTAAGAGAGTGTTGGGATCGGATGGGCTGAAACAGACTCAGTGTGCGACCTTGGTTGGGATTGGACATAGACATCTGTATTGGATTCTTATTGAGTCCCCAAGCTCTAAGGTCAATGAGGACTAGCCCTTGAAGTGATCATGACTTCTGCCAAGTACACCACCCTTGAGTCATGCTCACCCCATTAGCACCACTGCTGCTAAGGCCAGGCACCACAGTGACAAATGTACTACTGCAGTCACAAGGTCCATTGCAGCACTTTTCTCCTCAGCTGCTATTAATATGCTGCGTTTCACTCCACCATGCTGTGTCCTACTATCTGTGTGTT
The DNA here is from genome assembly GCA_963921515.1 of Calotriton arnoldi. NCBI lineage: Eukaryota > Metazoa > Chordata > Amphibia > Caudata > Salamandridae > Calotriton > Calotriton arnoldi. Next base: position 478,588 of record CAWUFW010000785.1, read on the forward strand.
CCTCCAATGCTGCTGAAAAAAGAACAGCGTTGAACACATTGCAGCATAAGGGAGCTGATCGCAATCTGTAAATTAAGATCAAGTTCACACTTAAAGATATCACACTTAAACAGGTGACGATATTAAAATGTTAATTTAAAGAAAATAAATGATTTCACATTTAATACATTGAACTTTGATTGTTATGCGTGTGGCTCACGAACAGATGATTGTGAACACTATCACAGCAGAAAATGTATGAACGTCACTTGAAGTTGCATGTGTGGATCTAAATTATAAATGTAATTACTGTGTGCAGTTTGTGTTTTGAGACGTTTTAATTACAAGGCATTAATGCAAAGTAGCTTAATTTTAGTTCTAGTGCATTCTCTGATAACACGTGAAGAGAGGCCTTTGTTTCCTGCAATGCAAATAACTACTTACATTTTACCAGAACTAAATACATTATTAATTCATGATAAATTTACTTTTTTTAAAGCGCTATTCATATCAACAGTTTTTCCCAATGCTGATTTGAAGTACAAAACGAATCTTGCTTTCTAGCGGTTACCCAATGTCTCATAGTATTTTAGTATTCAAGGAGTGGCTTGTACTGGACAATATTGCAAAATTAGACCTCCATATGATATATAAGAATAATTGTTGTACAATTTTTTTTTAGCGAGCTGCACCTTGTGAACACAATCAAGGAATAAATAAACAAGCAAAAACAGTTCAGGAGGGCAACCTTCGGATCCTGGCCTCAAAAACAATTAGACCTTTCAATTAGACGCCTGAAAGCACTACATGTAGGCTTTAGCAAAGGAAGCACTTGAGCACAGAACAATGAGGTGGAAATGTACCTGGGTACAGTTACCGAGGAAGAGAAGGCTTTCTACACGAATAAAGAGACGAGTAAGTGATATGGCTACAAATCCATCGTCATCCTCGCCGTCTTTTAAACAGTGCATAAGTCAGGGCTACACTGCGAGGCATAGAATAATTGCATAATCTACCACTTGTATGGCTTCCAGTAACCTCACTGTCTTCGTCCTTCATTGTGTTTGCAAAAAAACAGTCTCATTAGACTGCATTCGTGGTCTATCATTTTGCAACATTCCTTTGCCCCCATGCGCATTTTTTCAAATTAGTTCATCAATGTTTTAATGTGCAAACTCATCAGTGTTTTAATGTGCAAATTCCTTAATCATAAATGCTATGATTACGTTACCTTTTCAATATAATTCAGCTAATTAAAAGACATTTCAAATCAATGTAAGGTAATTGTGTTACTGTAATAAACAATGTATTTCTATATTTAAAATTCGGCTGTAGTGCACATTTCTGGTGTCTAAGCCTTAGCAGGCGCCCAACTGGTTTGTGGCAGTCTTCTGTCATTATAAAACGGATATGGGGAGCCTTTCAGAATAAGCAGGAGTCTTTCTGAGCTACGACCTTCACGATTCTGTACACATATACAGATGCCGATGCAGAGTATAAGGTATATCACCACCCCTTATTTGTGATTGATTGGTGAAGGGTACATCTCTGCTTTATATTTAGGAAGAGGCAGACTTCGTTTCAGCACGTTAAGGTCATTGTAACGAATGAAGAAAGTGGACAACCTAATTTACAATTCCTGCAACACTAGCTTCATTATTCTGGAACATGGCTGTACAGGGAGCAGTGAAACAGTTTTTGCCCCTCATTGCCCCAAAAAGTTTTGAATTAGCTATACTTTGCTATCACCAGTTCTTTCCAAGTGCCACGGCTGCATTCCCAACAAATAATAAGTATTGGTGACTTCCTTCAGATGGTGCGCAAATAGCCTATTTTTCAACACAGACAAAAGGTTTTTGGATTAATGGTGAACATATCACTTCAGGAAAATGGTGGTATCCCAAGCTAACTACACCTCCATCATCAGTCAATGTATCCTGGGATTACACTGGATGTACTACATTCCTGAAGAAGTGCAAAGTCAGCAGCTGAAGGACAACCAGTGTCCATCTGGCCAATAGACTGGCTTTACAATACTAATCAACAGCTAAAAGCAGGCAGCCAATACATAGTGACAATTAACAATAAAACACAACCAAAAAAAACAAGAAATACAACTAAATTACTGGACCAACCGCACAGCAGAGAAAATGAACTCGCTATACTGACGATACTGTACTTCACAAAATAAAAGGACACCATGGAAGTGTGGATAATGAAAGTAAAACCCCAGCTGTCATCTCCTATGTGAGCAGTCTGGGCTTGTAATATTCCAATAGTTATAAATCAAAAGGCCTACTAATCTTTTATTTTTCTGCCAAGATATCAGGCAGGGGATATATGGCTCGATGACTCCTGTTCAGCAAAAGAAGCATGGTGTCAAAGACAGAGGACGATCACTTGAGGCATCTATGTCTTGCCATCTCCATGTCCCCTTTAGTACTACACATTTTATTTCGAACAGACTCCACAAAATGTATTCAGCTATTGTTTGACTTTATGGTTTGTGTGGGATGCGAAATGAAGAATGTCTGACAAGAATATGAATCATATCCAGGATTCACTGAAGTTCAAGGTAATATGGGGAGCAACAGGGCAATGCAATTATCAGCAAATATTTTACATGCAACTGCCGACACTTGGAATCCTAACTATCAATTCCACGCATAACGAGCACAACACTACTTCCCACATTCCAGTTGACACATTCTGAAATCCACATTCAATCTTCCTCACGTACATAGTACAACCCTTTCCTTGATAAAATAAGCAGAATTTCGCTATCATAAATCCTATCCACAAACCACACAACCAAAGCATACCTATACACAGTACTCTAAAGAAAGAAAATCATGGAACCCCAGTTCCTAAAGTAGGTAGCAAAGTCAGAAAAGATGGCTATGATATTACAAACTCCTTGAATTTTGCAACTATAGTTCTACAGGTCTTGTCATCTCACCAACCAAACCATTCTCAGCAAAGCGTAAACCTTTAGTACACACACTATTCCTATCCGGACTTTCCGGAGGAAAAAAGTGCACCGGAAAGCTCACATGCACTAGGTGAAAACGTACTCTTCTCCAACAACACTAACCCATGTCCTTGCTGATATATGAACATAGAAACTTTATTCAAATTCCACACTACACCCTCTTCTAATTCAGCAGCTCCCTTTAAGACTCTCATAACTCTAATTAGCCCCAACCACATTCAGCCAGCTCTCCTATTAACACTTTGAAGATTAATCCTAACTGGTTACCTCACAGCAGTTAAAGACCGAAACAATTTCACTCTTCTACTGTCCAGATAATGCACTACCTTTTTTAAACTTTTCAACTGTCTCATTCACCCGTATACTTCTTCCATGCAGGATCCCACAAACTCATCACCTTCGCTTTCAAACACCAGGGTATTGACAAAGTATCAGGATTCCATCCCCTAAACCACTCAAAACGGAAAACATCAAGCCTCCAAGTTAGGGGTAGTCCTATATGCCAATAACGTGGCTTGCAATTCTTCAGTTCAACTCTTCCACGGCCCACCGCAAGCTGAATCGTCTCTTTGATTACTCAAATAAAAGACTCTTCTTATCCGTTGGCTTGTGGATGATACACGGAAATTCTTTTTTGTACAAACCCAAGCCAAGTTATTCACGAATGTCTTATAGGTAAACCGTGGCCTAATATCTGAAACAAAGTACTCGGTCAAACCATCCGTACAAAAAAATATACCCTCCAAGAAAAATATGAATCTTTCATAAGGATTTCTACCAATTTAAGTTCAGACCATTTAAAGTATTAGCCCAAAGCCACCACGGCATGAGCTTTCCTCCTTGAAAGAGCACAGAAAAGCCCTACACTATCAATTATTTGTTAGGATTCAGACATTGATAATTGTCCCTCATGGCTTAAATTCACAATTTTCCTCCTTAAACTAAACAGTTGTATTGTCTTACTCCTCCCATGATTATACCATCCTCCAATGAAAGTTTCCACTGAATTTTGATCAACAATCTTAATGCACCTGCTAGCTCCTATTCCTCCTTAGTGAGTGCACCCTCGGATATACAACTTCTTAATTCAGTAAAAAATAAAAAAATAAACACCTCATCTATTTCTTTCTTTTCATGAGACTCCGGAAGAGGCAAAGACAAGCATGACATAAAATCCACCTGCTGATATTCTTTTCCTGCAACATACACTACCTCAAACTGGTATCTTTGAAACCAATCTCACAAGTCTGCAAATTATTATTATTATTTTGAGTTTTATATAGTGCTAGCTAGACCAGAAGGTATCAGAGCGCTTTACATTATTACATTAGTTATGTGATAATGTTTACAAGAGGTACATGAGGGGATTCATAAAAAGTTATAGTTGACCTCTGTCTTTAAAGCACCAGCAAATATGACAAGACAAACAGAGAACCCAAAGACATCTCCATTCATTGCCCGGACCCACCCGACCCACCAAAAATGTATATAAAAGAATAATATGATAGACAGTAGGATATGTGGACGATAATCATCATTCTTTCCCAATGTGGAAACAAAATATGCACCTACAGGTATGGGATTAGAGTGAAGAATAAATGTGTCTCCCCATAACAACATGCAAACATATTGTGTAGCCCATACGCACATGCCAACAATAACTCCTCTATTAGTAGAGCACTCTTTCTCAGAGTTCCTCAAAGATCTTGAGCCATATGCGACAAACCATTCTTTATGCCTATCACTATGTATAACTACAGTCAAACTACTGTTGCTGTCATCCACTGCAGTAAAGCACTGTTTTCCCTCTGCAAACAGCTAAAACACGTAGCTTGCACAATCTCACTTTTCTAGAATTAAAAGCATTCCTTTGCTCCTGTCCCTACACAAACTTGGCATTCTTAAGTAGTAATTTTCAGAGGTTCCACCTTATCAGAACAGTCTTTAGCAAATTTTGCATAGAACTCAGCAAGAACTAAAAGACACAGGCTATTCCTTGGACTCATGTTATGGAACCTTCAGAATTCTTCAACATGGCATGCTTTAGATTCGAGCAGATCCCTGCATATGCTGTGACCAAGATAATCACACTAGAAAGCCGAAATGGCAGCAACTTGAACTGAAATAGTCCTGCAAGAGTTACAAAAGCCTCAACCAAACTTCCACCCGCACCCAATTATATGCATTAGCAAGATCCAGAGTTGTGAATACTTTCGTCACTGCCATGGTAGAAATCATTTCAAGCATGCTTGATAATGAGTGACAGGTCCATGAATACAGCATTGTTTAAGCTCTTAAGCTCTGCAAATCAAAGCACAGGCATAGCTCACCAGAAACTTTAAGCAAAATAACTAGAGTAAACTACTATGGAGACGATTCAAGAGGCTCTATGAAACTTTTCAAACACATCCTGGAGCATCCCCTTATATCAGTGGCGTAACGTCACTTGAGGCGGGCCCCCTTGCAAGGTACGTGGAGGGGCCCCCTCCAGACTCAATCAGGAACTCTCCGGCCAGGGTACTGTGCTGAAGGAGAATGGGGGCCCCAGGGACCTATGTTACACCGCTGCTATATATGACAAAGGAAGATTACTTGCTTCATGCCTAACTTGGACCTCTTTCAGAATAATGCAGTTTTAAAAAATGGCATACCTATATAATATCTCAATAAACACCTTACCAAACTTCTCCCTAAGCTTACAGACACACCCATTATTGGCCATGCTTCCTCTGCTTCCTCTCAATTCTGTGTCACCCCCTCTATACTTCCAGAGAATGTAAGATATAAAGATATAAGATATAAACAGAAGGATCTGCATATATCTGGATATAGGCATATGCCCATTTTTTTTATAATGCTGCCAACCTAGGATCGTATCTTCCATATTAGCTATATAAATTCCATCACAAGTCTTGCATCCTTTAAAATTAATTTCTTCTTGAAAATATACAAGTTAAATTTGTGTTCCAAGTGGCCTCCTGCTTGTACAGCCGGTGGGAAGTATCCTGGAACTCCAAACTTCCTAAAATGAGCTCCCAGTAAGGTGAACCAGTCACACAAGTGCAAAATAACTTTTACCTCTTTACTATCAATTAAAATTTCACGTCCCACAAGATCACAGGAATACAAACCAATAATGGTCTTACCTCATCTGCACACTTAGCTAAAATGATTCCTCTTCCCTCCATTTGTTGAATGGTTTATCAACTACCTAGCAGAACCTTTGAGCTACCAGCATGGGAATTACTCCCACATCAATAACATCAGAGAGAAAAGAGTCAGTCGCAATACATGGAGTGATCTACATTCTACATGGAGTGTTCTACATTCCGTCTCAGATTGCCCCGTCTATCTTTCATCGAAAAAAAGCAGCATTCACTGGGCCTCTTCTCTCTACCACTAATCTTACTGAGTGTTCAAAGCCTTTTCCATTGTAAATGGCAGTTTCTAAAGAGAGATTAGACCCCAAACGTTCTTGGATTTAGGGCGCATACAAAAATGAATACCTATTCCTAATTAGACTTTGAGTACCTATTCATAATTAGTTTTTTCAAAGTCACAATTCACTGACAATATTTGGAATTCGGCAATATGTTCTTCAATTAATTCCCCAATTTCTTGCTTTCTTGTATAAAATTTAAATACATGACAGCATTAATTTTCTGCCCATATTTGAGATTAAGCTGTCTGAAGGCATACTAAAACAAGCACTGGAAATGCAATAGGTTTCGCATTTGTTGGAGCTATTGGCATTATAAATGCCAATGTTTTTTACCTATGCAATAGATATGCCCTAAACACCTTAATAAATTAAAGAACTCTGTTGTGTTTTTTTTATTATTTATGTAGTACACCTGCAATGGTGCCGTAGCGCAGGGAGTGAAAATGGCAGTTCTGAAACAAGCAGTGATGTGCGGATGCAGTATCATAGGTTGTCACTAGGTGTCCCTTGGACCTCTTTTGGCCACAAATGGTTCTGCACCCTGCAACCTGGCTAAGCAAATGATATGGCGCAGCGGTGAGAGCTGCCAACTGGTGAGCTGGGGATCAGTGTTCGCGTCTGCTGTCAGGCTCAACATCCTGTGATAATGGGCTGATTGTTTAATTTCCCCGAGGGTGGTGGGGGCCTGCGAGCAGTGCTGTGGGAGGGAGGCACTGGAGATTAAGCGATATGAAGCAATGAAGCAGTGTTGTGGTAGGGGTGAGGGGGGCACGGGGAGAAAAAGCGACGGACCGAAGTTTCATTGAACAAGTCATCAGAACAGTTAATCAAAGAGGCAGGCTAACTAAAAAAGAGTTCCCTCTAAGTATAAATAACCTGAACAGTAAGAATGCATGTAAGAGGGGCAGTCCTCATGGGAGGATACAAAATTCCAAAAGGAGAGACTACTAAGTGTATTCACCAATGAAAAGCCAGCATTTCTAAAGGACAGCAACAGGAACCAATGAAACAGATGGGTGTTTTTTGAAGCCCATATCCTAGATACAGCATGTCTCGCATGCGCTTCCTAGGCGTGACCTAAACAGTCAGACTGAGCTGTGTGGCATTTGGCAAAGCAGGTAAAAATTTAAGTTTTCTCACTCAAATTCATTCTATAAGAGACAATTCCTCTCTTGTGTACAGTCCTCTACCTCCAGTGCCGCCACATATGCTTGAAACATCCCATATCAGATGACCCAATTGGCAGCACGTTCAAATTGTTTTTTTTTCTTTTTTTTAAAACACTTTTTATTGGTATTTTACATATAATAATATTGTCGGATACATTATACAGGATATTCATTCAACGTCATACTTTTTTACAGGAATCAATTTGTTGCAATTATGTTTGACCAGTGCAAGTGTTCTTTTCTCATCAACAGTTCCCCCACCCTTCCCTCCCATCCCCCGTGTCTCAGTGTCCAGTATTTACATATTCGTCTATGAATCCGTATAGCATGGCTCAGGGGTTTTACATTGCCAGTTATCTTCACATCCATCTATCACATTTCCTGATCTGGGGTACCTTGCAAAGCCTTCCCCTCCTCCTCATTCGTACCCACTGTTTCTTTTACGTCCGCAATCATCGCAAACCATGCTCGTGCGTCCTCTTCAAGTCTCTCATCTTTCCTAGTGTGCTTCATTCGGACCAGCTGCGCTGTTGCCCATTCTTTTAAGTCCTGCACCCACCTGCATACCAGTGGAGGAGTCGGGCTAAGCCATGAGATTGCTATTCTCCTCTTTGCGAGCACCAGACCCAAAAGCACAAATTTTCTACTCAGCTTTTTCTTTTTTGGGGCAGGTAATAAATGCAGGAGAACAGATCGGATCGTCTTAGGGATAACCAATCCAGTTGCTACCTGTATTGTTTCCAACACTCCCATCCAGAATATGCTCAGCCTCCCACAATCCCATATCATATGCACAAAATGTGCTGCTGTCGCTCCGCACCTAGGGCATGTGTCCAGTCTATCTGGGTAGATTTTACTCAGTCTGTATGGGGTCATATATGCTTGGTGAACTATATTGTATTGAATTAATTTAAACCGGGTGTTAGAGCTCACCTCACAAACTCCTCCATGGACCTTCGCCCAGTCTCCCTCTATTATGGGTTCCTTCGACGACTCCTCCTCCCACCTTACCTGGACCGGGAGAACACTGATCGGACTATCATCTCTAAGGGCCCTGTAAATATGGGGAATCAGACATCGCCCTCCTGCCATTGATAGTGTAGTTTTGAGGACTGCTGAGCATGGGGGTTCCTCTGGGAACGAGAGCCAGAGCTCTCTGATCACTGCTGCGATTGTATTATATTGTAGAAATTGACCTGATCCCAGCTCAAATGTAGCCACCGCTTCCTCTAGGGTTATAAATTTACTATTAATATATAAGTCTCCTACGGTAAGGCAGCCCCCGTCCTTCCATCTCTCTATAGACAGACTCTGTTATTTTTTTGAAAGGCCTTATGACCCGTAGTGGCATGTTGGGTGAATATGGCGCTCTCCGGATCACCCTTTTTACCGTATCTTCCCAAATCTTTGCTACACATCTAATCAGGTAAAGGGAATCTTTTCGGATCGTGGACCTCATCATACGCAGTTCAGGTAAGGTACCACCCTCATATGTGCCTGCCAATAGGGACTTCTCCCAGTAATTGCCCTCTTCCAACCAATGGACCGCGTGTTGGAGTTGGGTAGCTATGTAATATAGGTGTATACGGGGCAGCTCCACTCCCCCATCCACCCACTTCCTTTGGAGGGTTTCCAATTTAACTCGTTTACGTTTATTCCTCCATAACAGCTCTACCAGTAAGCTATCTAATGTTTTAAAGTAGGATTCAGGGACGTCATGGAAAGAGTGTTGCAAAATGTAGAGGCAGCGAGGCAGGACAATCATTTTTATAATTGCCACTTTACCCATTAAGGAGAGGGGCAGGGACTTCCAGAAGCCCACCGAGGCTCGTATTCCAGATATTACTTTTCCCATGTTATAGTCCATAAACGCTGACGAGGTGCACCATAACTGAATACCCAGATATCGTATACCTTCCAATTTCCACTGTATCCCCACTTCAGGATGTATCGTAATGTCATCCTGCGACAATTTCCCTATGGGGACTAGTGATGATTTACCCTGGTTGACACAGAGTCCTGAGAACTCCCCAAATTTCCTTAGCTCTTTTAAAAGGACTGGGGCTGCCCGACCCGGACGTCTTAAGTATACCAACATACCGTCCGCATACATGGATACAATGTGCACTGTGTCTCCTAAAGGGATTCCGTAATCCTCCATATTTTTCTTAAGTGTTGCCGCCAGTGGCTCCACCGCAAATAGCAGTGGCGAGAGGGGGCATCCCTGTCTCGTTCCCCTCAACAAGGCAGACTTGTCCGATACCACTCCTTTAAGCCGCACCCGGGCCAACGGATTACTATATAGTAACTGAACCCAGCGAACGAACTCCTGCCGCATCCCCATCTTCTGAAGGGTAGCCCAGATATAATTTCACTCTACTGAGTCGAAGGCCTGCTCAATATCTAACAAAGCTAAGAGACAGTCCTCGCCCTGCACTATCGGAGCATGCCATACATGAGCCAATCTTCGTAAGTTATGCGCAGTGTTTCTTCTAGGTATAAAACCTGCCTGATCTGGGTGGATTAGATGGGGCATGGAAGAGAGCAGCCTGGTTGCGGGAATACGACTTAGAATCTTAACGTCTAGATTCAGTAGGGAGATTGGTCTGTAGAAACTGGGTTGTAAAGGGTCTTTATCCGGTTTTAAGATCATGGATACCAATGCCTCTTGCATTGATCGTGGCAGGGATCGCCTTTCATAGGCATCCGTATAAACCTCCAAAAATTTGTCAACCAGAAGTGGTGCAAACTGCTGCCAGAATTCGGCCGGAAGGCCGTCACCAACTGGGCACTTGGCTGTGTTTTAAGATTTTTGATAGCATTTAGTATTTTCTCCCTGGTGATGGGGCAGTGAGGGCTTCTGCCTCCTCTGGGTCTATCCGTGGTAGCTCTATATAGTTGAGGTAGTTCCGTGCGCTTTCTGGTGAAATATTCGAGTTGGAGCGGCAGGCGGCAGCCAAATGCCATGCTAAAGTGTCAGCGATTACTCGCTGAGTACCTACCAATTCCCTGTTACAATCTTGCAATTGTATTATTGGGGATGGTGTGGATTCAGACCTTATTAGTCTGGCTAAGAGGGCCCCAGATTTATCGCCTTCTCTATGAAGGCATTGTCTATATGCTATATAGGTATGCTTTTCCAATCTACACCAGGAGGCCATTAATTTTTCACGTAACTTTCCCCACTCCCCCATCGTCTGTGCATCTTCATGTAGGACCTCTTCTAGTTCCCCCAATTTCTGCTCCTGCCCCTTAATATCCCGTTCTAGTTGTTGGCGAACTCCGTATGTTGTTTTAATAGCTACACCTCGGACCACAACTTTCATGGCCTCCCACTCTATTGCTCTGGTAGACGCGGTTCCCCAATTTTCAATGAAATAATGTGTAAGGGTATCTTGGAGAGTAGCAACATAGGGGGGGTCCTGTAGTGCTTCGGTTCGTAAGCGCCATAGTGGTATTGCTGGTTGCTCTCTACCCGCTTTAAGATTCATCAGGAGCAGGGATTGATCTGACAAATACCTAGGCAGGTATGCAATCCCATCTACCCTAGGTGTTAAGCCTATGGAAATACAGCAGTAGTCTAGTCGACTGTACGTATTTGTAGCAGGGGTGTAACATGAGAACACCATTTTTAAGGGGTTTCGTTCCCGCCATTCATCTCTAAGCTGCAGGCCGGTTAGGACATCTTGAAGCACTCTAAGTGTTCTGGGGTTGGTGTTCTCTCTGGGAAGGGTCCCTGTCCAGTCGTGCATCTAAGGGGCAATTAAAATCTCCTAGCAGTATTAACTCCGCTCCCAAGAAAGGGGCAGCTATGTTCATTAGTTTCGTAAAAAAGTCTGGACAGTCGAGTTTGGGGCATAGACATTAAAAAGCATATCTCCTGTCCTTCCCACTTCCCATACAGAATTACAAACTGACCCTCCAGGTCCATCACATGTTTAAGGCACTGAAATGGCACTCCAGGGGCAACCCATATTAGTGCCCCTCTAGCGAACCCAGAGTAGGAGGTAGCATATATTTGACCTCTCCAGCGTCTACGAATGCATGGTATCGCCTCCCCCCAAATATGTGTTTCTGGTAAACATGCAATCGCCACTCTATAGTGTTTCAGATATTCTAACACTCTCCTTCGTTTCTGGAAGTTAGCTATACCTCGTACATTCCACATGATAATTTTCAGTTCCTGTACTCCCATGGATCCTGGCATTGTTTTCTAATTACACCATGACTTACTCTTCTTGCCATGGCCTTCACACATTTCTTATTCTTGGATAATAGGTCGGATTCAGACACTAGAAACTTTCCCAACAATAGTTGCATATTTCCCCAATAAAATTCAACATCAACTTCCCAACTACCCCCCCTCCCAAGGGGCATTCCTGAAAGTCCCCCCCCCCCCATATGGTACAGGATGACGGCCCACAAGTAAGCACCAACTCCACCCTTCCCCAACTATAAACCTGAACTACTCATGCCTAGGTAAATCAAAATCAATTTCTACTTTTTAAAGTTAGTATAACCTAGTCTATTGGTTGCGTTGCTAGTGGTCTATTCACCGAGGAGGGTGCTAGATTAACCTTACAACTCTCTCCGCGGGAATTTACCCCAGGGAGGAGGGGGGGGACTCGTACGTATGCAATCTCCAAGTGTGTCTCTGTTTTTTATAGTCTCTCCCACCTCTACAGTTCTGCTCAAACCCTGTTCATTCCCTCTCCGGTGGAATCCGGTAGGTCCTCATGCTCATCCAGCCGATTTATCTTGCCTTTCTAGGTCATATCTTGTATTCTGAGTCGCTGTCTCTGACTCTTGTATGGTGTCGGTATCCAATGCTTGTAGTGTACCATCTGAGCGGATTCTGACGGGACGACCTCTACGTGTTTGCGATTTCTGCCTTGGGCCTTTCCGTCATTCGCGATTGCTGTCTCCCATCATGGAGGTCTTAGAGGATCCCGTGGATGGGACTAGACAGGCCCCTGGTATTCCACTTGAGTTGAGTTCAGCCAGTCTCTGGCTTCAGCTGCCGAATGAAAGAGCAAGGTGCGGCCCACTTTCTCCACTCTCAGCTTTGCAGGGAACAGCAAGCTGTATTTCATATTGAGTTCCCGAAGGCGTCTTTACATTAAGAAAGGTTTTCCTTTGGTCCTGCACACGCTGAGTGAAGTCAGGGTATATCGAAATAGGATGACCTTCGAACAGTAGTGGGCCTTTAGTACGTATAGCCTGCAGGATCGCATCCCTGTCTCTGTAATGAAAGAAGTGGGCGATAATAGCTCTCGGTGGGTCTCCTGGTCTTAGAGGGGCTGCTAAAGACCTATGTGCTCTTGCAATGTTATTAAACTTTGATAGGCGCATGGGGGCTATTTCTTGTATAATCCAGTCTTCTAGGAAAATTTCCACCGAAGGGCCTTCCGCCCGTTCGGGGAAGCACACAAAGCGCAAACTGTTCCTTCTGGATCTCCCTTCAGAATCCTCCGCTCTTTCGTCTAGATGGATTACTCTCTTCTGAAGTGCGGTAACCGTGTCTCTGAGGTTTCGCATTTCTGTTTGTAGTGTCTCTATGTTTTCTTCTGTGTTAGTGACTCTATCAGCCACTTTCCCTAGGTCACATCGGAGGAGATTGACATCAATAGCTACCATGTCTATTCTATGGAGCATGTCCGCTCGGGTAGACTGAATCGCCTGCAGTACATCCGCCAGCGAGGGGGATTCCTTTTCTTTTTGTGGCTCTCCCTGATCTCCTCCACCCATGCTTTCCTCCTGGGATTCAGGTCCTACTGGCAAGGGCATTGCGTAGTTACTTATTTTATTCATCTGCGCTTTTGCTCCTTTGTCTTTTACCATGATGAGAATTTCAACGTGAGCAGACCACTATGCAGCAGACGGCTGCAGAAATAGTGACCCTTCCTGCGGCTTGTGTGTCACTTGGAGTCTAGGGAGACAGTTTGGGGCAGATGCCTGGGCCTGGTCCCAGAGTGCTGGCACTTGTAGGCAAGGTGGAGCTCTGCTAGTAAGGAGCGTCACCTCTAGTTCCTGGGTTCCATTGTAACGTGTGGAGGCTATGGGCAGTTTTGGCACTGGGATCGGAACTGGGGGGCAGCTTTTCCTACTCCCCTATGCTGACAGCATATATTGAAGTGTGATTTCTCCACGGACGTTCGTACCTTTTCCTCATCTGCACAGTCTGTTGAATTCATTCCTACAGCTTTTCTGCACTCCCCTTTGGCGCTTTAGTGTCCTAGATAAACTAAAAATGAATAATTGCAATGTGTCTTAATTTTGAATTTCACTTTTACATAAGAGTGCTTACATAATGGTAGGTGTCAATAGTCGCAAAATTGTGGGCTGCAAAGTTCTAAAACATGCTGCTTTTAACACTTACATCCAAATCCCTTTCTCACATTCTGATTATACATGAATCATTTAGAGGTGTTTAATAATATGCACCCTCAATAGAAATACTGCAAGTGACAGTAAATACATCCCACATTCACATCTTCTCTGTATTAAATATGAAAAAAATCTAAATGTGTATGAAATTCTTTAATATTCTAAAAATTAATTTCAATTTACTCTTTAAAAGCATATATACTAAAGAAATGATTATGTAAAAATAGATGATAAACAGATAAAGTGAGGAAAAAAAAATAACAGGACATAAAATAAGTATATTTTTGGAAAATAGAGAACATACCGTAATCTTCCATCCTGTGCTGCAGCACCCCCCGAAATGATTTTTGTAATGAAAATACTTGTGTCATCTCCAATGTGTGGATTGTCCGTGCCTCCAGCAATGCTAAAGCCAAGACCCGAATTGCCCTGGAAAACAGAAAACAGAAATAAGATTATTCAGCATTTTAAAAATTAATCTTACTAAAGTGTAGACAGACAACCTGCAAATGTTCTCCACTGCTACTTCGGCTGTGTAACTCTACATAAGGGTGTGCGTCTGCATCTATAGTTGATATGCAACAAGAAATCGTGTAGAATGGTCCTTCAATGCCATCAAGTGGAGGCTGTGGGGGTGACATCATAAACCAGGAGGCCTAAGTCACCAAGATGACAATATAGGACCATAACATGCTGGTATTTCTGATATCATATGTTTCTTTTGTGGCTGTTAGCTTAAAAAAGTATTATTTTTTTCCAAAGAGGGAAATGTGTACTGAAAACCGTAAGTAAAAACTACATTGTACCGTTTGGTTGCCCATAGAAAAGAAAAAGAGAAGAAAAAGTATGTAGTTAACAATGGAAAATCTTAGGGGAAAAAACCGTTTTTGTTTAAAAATGTGCACTATCTGTAGAAAAGAGACTGCTGACTGTTCTCTGCAAGGTGCAGATAACACTTGGCAATGGTCAGATTTAGGATGCTCAGGTTTGGTTTCCCCTTTATTAAGAGAATATTAGTTAAACAATGGCAACTGTAAACGTGTAAATATTGGCTCTGGGCTGCCATTTTGATGTTGGAACATTTCACATGGTCAGAGGACATATTTTCCATATTTCACAGGACCATGTGAAACATAGGATTTGATTTTTGTGAGCAGTGTACTATATAGTATGTATGCAGATATGCAGTGTAGGACAAATTACTTGCCTTCTGTAACACCTTATAGAGTAGAGACTCTATCTAGCCGTAGATTTGTTATCTAAGAATTATCCCCTGGCGTCTGACTGAATTCAGAATTTGTGAGCCGTACCCCTGCGCACTGGTAGGTGGCGCTGATCGGCTCCGTGCGTCGGCGTCCACGCTAGAAGTGACTTGCTTGGCGCCTATATAGGCGCCACCCTAGCGTGCCGACATCAGTTTATTTTCGCAATTTTCCACACCAGGATCACAGAGCCACGATGAACACTGACCACTGGTATGGAAAACTAGGACCCTGAAAGGGGAAAAATCTGCGGCTAGTTAAAGTCTCTTCCAGATAAGTTCATCTGATAGAGATTTCTAGCTGGAGATACCTTGCCTTAGAATAGATACCCAAGCAATACCTCCTCGAAGGTGGGTCTGCGAAACAATTTCATACCAAAAAGTCCTGCACGACCAAATGGCCAAAGTGCCTTGTCCCGACAGACCCGACTGTCCACGCAGTAGTGCTTTGTGAATGTGTGCAAGAGGACCACGTTGTTGCCTGGCTGATATCCAGGACCCAGGAATCCGCTTGCTAACACTTTGATCACAGCCTTGGCTCTGGTGGAAGTCGCACACATGCCTTCAGGGGGGTTGCTGCTTTGTCAATGCATAGCATATTTTAATGCAGAGCATAATCCATCGAGAGATGGTCCACTTCTGCACAGCCCTTCCCTTCTTCGCTCCGACAAACCCCACAAAGAGTTGATAGCGCACCCAAACTCTCTAGTGCGGTCAAGGTAGAACAACAATGCTCTTTTTGGGTCCAGTCGGTGAAGTCACTACTCTTCTTTAGAGGGATGTGGCGAGGCGTAAAAAGGATGCAGGGTGATGGACTGGCCTACATGAAAGGAAGTGACTACTTTCAGCAGAAAGGAAGCTCTAGTTCATAGAACCAGCTTGTCTCTGTAAACGTTTAAGTATGGAGGCCTGGTGACAAAGCCTGAAGCTCACTGATTCTTCAGCAGATGTTATTGCCACCAGGAAGGCCGCCTTAATGGTAAGGAGCCTGAGAGGATAGTTGTGCAAGGCTCAAAGGGAGAGCAGATCAGGAACATGAGGACTAGATTAAGGTCCCACTGAGGAATGATGAAAGTAGAAGGAGGAAACAGATGATGCAAACCTTTCAAGAACCTATGAACAAATGGGGGTTTGAAGAGGGATGGCTGGTCAGGCAACTGAAGAAAGGCTGATATGGCAGAAATGTAACCCTTTAAGATGCCCAGAGCCCTGCTGAGAAAGAGACATAATAAAGAGAAGGACCTGAGGGGAGCAGAAAGAAGATCAACCTGTTTCTCCGCACACCATGTCACAAACTTGCCCTAACAGCAGGCATATACCATTTTGGTGGAGGGACAGCTGGCTGTCAGAATAAGAGTTCAGACTTCGGGAGGAAGGTTGAAAGCGGACAACTGTTGTAACTCAATCTCCACGCAAGAAGGGAGAGCGTTGACCGGGTCGGGTGGAGAACCCTCCCCTGCTGCGACAGAAGAACTCCCGAAGGGGCAGCCTGATCAGAGGAGCGATAGCCATGTTCAATTGCTCGGGATACCAAACTCTCAGAGCCCTGTCTGGAGCCCCAACAGTGTCTTGGGACTACAGGAGGCCTAAGCCACTCGAGACGAAAAGCTTCTCAGAGCAAAGAAATTCCAGCATGCAGAACTGCTGACATTGCACGTTCGTGGCGGTGGCAAGCAGATCTAACCAAGACTCTCCACACTGCTGAAAGAGACCATGCACCACCTCCTGATGGAGACACCATTCCTGATCCGCTAGTCATCTTCAGCTGAGCACACAGGGTAGTAGCCCCTTTGGACAATTTGAAGCCCTATTGGTCTGTTTTAGACCTCCAGTGGGGCAGGTGATGGTATAACCTGCCTCTCACTGGGTGCTCATGATGGTAGGTGGGCAAACTATAAAGTTTGGAGGCTGCTGCTACCGGGTGGGTGGAGGACTGGCCCGACCTCTGACTGCCCAAACCATGTGGTCTGTGGGTACAACGCCCTCGGCCATGCAGAGCCTGGGAAGCTTGCAAGCTGCGGCTGCTGAATGGGTATAGAAACGACTGGAAGCCCCTTCCGTGGCCAAGAAAGGAGCAAAATGCGGATTGTGGGTGGCGAGGGCCATGGAAAGGCAGAAGGACCTGGTCATAGCCCTGCTATCCTTAAAGTGCTCCAGCGCTGAATCCGCCTGGTCTCCAAAGAGAAGGGAGCCATAAAAGCGACGTTTGAACTTTCCCAGAAAAGCCAGTTGTCCTCAACCATTCGTGGTGCTATAAGGCCACTGTCAATGAAACATTTCTGCCCAGCGAGTCGGTGGTATCCAGACCACATCTGACTGTGAACTTTGCTGCGTCTCTCCAGTCAGCAACAGCCTGGGACAGTATGGCCCGGGCCTCTTCCGGGACCATGGGCAGCACCTGCACCACCGAATCCCATAGAGCACGGGTGTAACAGCCCATAAGGTACGCGGTGTTCATGGACCACAGTGGCAGGCTGGTGAAATAAAACATCTTCTCCCCCTAAGGTGTCCAGCCTCTTGGATTCCCTATACGGAGGGGCAGTAGGGAATGTGTCAGAATTTACGTGGGAAGTAGAGGCTTCGACAACCAAGCTCTCAGAGTTAGGGTGGGCGACAGGCAGTCGTTCTGTTCACAGGAGCCTCTGTGCTGGGCTTGGACCAGGTCAGAAGCGTCGACAATGGGGCCAGGGAAGGTCGAGCTGGTACAACCAACCAGGCCAGTCCGGATCCACTAGTGGAACTAAGGAGCTGGGTCCAGAGCCAACGGCGTGGAACCAGTAGGGGTCCCTCCCAAACCTGCGGAGCCCGAAGGCACGCCGGTGGGAACTGGCCACTCCATGGCCTCATAAAACTTCTAGAGTTGAGCGGGGATCGCTCTGGCTCCCGCAAACTCGGGGAAGCACGGAGCCGACCCAGGCACTGGCTCAACCACGGAGCCAAGCCTTGAATGATGACACTCGTTGGTCTTGTCAGCCGACGTGGGACTTACCCGAGTGGCCAACCGACTTGGAATGCAATGAGGATCTTGGACTCCGCGACCGTTCCCGGGACCTTCATTTCGACTGGGATCAAGATCGTCGCAGTGTCGCATATCGGGTGGCAAGAAGCTTGAGCGACTGCTCCTTGAAGGCCCAGGGGGCGCATGGCGCGAAAATCGACACAGGTCTTCGCGTCATGGTCGCGCTTCAGGCACCATAGGCGAACAAGATCTGGGTCGGTCACCGACATCAGTTGATGACAAGCGCCACAGGGCTTGGAGCCGGTCTTCCTTGTGGACATCCCTGCCACACCAGGAGAAGAACTCTCAAAAAACTTTGACAAAACATTGAAAAAAGCTCAGTCAAAAAGTAACTGACGGGGTAGCTCTCTTCGGATCGGTGCTAACTGGTGCGGAATAAAAAGAACTGATGTCAGCATGCTGGGGAGGTGCCTATATAGGCAGCGCGCACGTCACTTGAACGCACGTCACTTGCGGTGTGGACGGCGCCATGTGCAGCTGATCGACGCCACCTACTGGCACACAGGGACACTGATCACAAAAAAATTCCGGATCCAGCCTGACACCTAGGAATAATTCTAAGGTAAGGAATTTGAGACTAGAAATCTCTAGTAGATATATACTACAGGGGCGGTGCATCCATTGGGGCGTTGGGGCGTAGGCCCCCCGCCCGCAGCTCCCTCGGCGTCTTTGAACCTAAGTAAACAATCAGTTTACTTAAGTTCAAAGTGAGCCGAGGGAGAACTGACAATCATGTCAGTCAGCATGACGTCGGACCGCCCACCCCCTTCAGAGTCTGAAGGGGGTGGGCGGTCCTAGCGTCATGTTGACTGACATGATTGACTGTCAGAGGGACCAGGGGCAGCAGGCAGCACTGCAGCACAAGTGCGCATGAGTGGGTAAGGGCACCGAATTTTCGAGCCGTGCCCAGTCATGCGCACTTGTGTGTGCACTGGCTTAGCGATGCCCATTAGGAGAGCGAGGGTTGAGCAAAGGCTCAAACCTCGGTCTCCTAATGGGCAGGCGGGCGAGAGGTAACCGTGCCTCATGCCAATCCTGGCGCTGCCAGCAGCGCCAGGATTGGCTGAGAGGGGCTGTAGGCAGGGCCAAACCAAACGGAGTCGGACCCGAGGCGGCGCGGACGGCGGACCTCCTCAGTCAACTCAGGTAGGATTTTCTTTTATATTTAAAAAAATCCCCCGGCACAACCCCCCCTCCGCGAGCCGCGTCTGGGTTAAGGTAGGTTTTATTACAGTTACCCACCATAACCTATGTGTATGTGTCATCAGCTGCATGCGGGCCTAGGGCCCAAGACACTACAATTGCAACGAGCAGGTCGGCTCGGCTCCACGTGTTGACTGGCAGCAGCTGTGAAGTTCGGCATGGGGGATGTGTAGCTTACGTCTAAGGCACCTCCGCACATGCTGCCACCCGATGAGCGAAGACGATGGCTCTCGCATGTTAATGCCCCAGTAGCAACCTGCCTGCCATGAGCCAGCACATCACTGGCCCTGAGGTTAGACAGCAGTGAAAACGGGGTGAAACACGTAGCCAGCACCGTGCCAGAAGCGCAGCTACACAGCCTACCTGGTCTGCATGAAGTGCAACCCCCCACAGCGCCTGCAGCACTTCGCTACCAAGAGAGGCGTTCTAGGCCGTGCTTCAGCAGTGCAAGGCCCCTGCACCTGCAGGTGAGAAGGCCACCCACCAGCTTGGTGTGCACCCTGCCAGCATAGCAGGCTTGCAGCGACACCGCCACGAGGAAGGAGTCCCCCCTGCCACCTTGCGCTGAGCGGAGAGAGAGAGCCTGCAATCCCGTCACCATCAATAGTTCAGCCCGCTGCCGCTCCCAGCCCTGAATGTGTGCAGGCAAGACCCCTCCCGGGCTCCTTCCATCACCTCGTGAGTCCCCTCACCACTGGACATGTCCCAGGCCGGCCGAAATTACAAGCACGTTCCAAGTCACAGAAGCGGCGGGCCACAGAGTAAAACAAAAAGGTAAACTCCGTTTTGTTGGTTTTCTATGTTTGTGTTTCTATGAAATGCCAATGCCGCCGTCGCCAGTGTTCGAATATGCGGCTGTAGGCTAGTGCTGTTTATTTTTAAGGGTGCTGCTAATAATAAATTGTGTTTGTGACTATTTATAAATTACAAGCAGGGGAACAAGGCTCGAGTCTCGGCGTCCGTTCAACCCCCTGTGATCCTGGGCAAATCACAATCTAAATCTCCTTGTGCCTAAAAATAAATGAATGTGTCTTTGTGTAATGTAACTGGTGCTCATGTAAAGCACTCCAGTACCATCTTACACCCTGATATGAAAAGTGACTTTTGTTTTTCTTGCTAATGTAGGAGGTAGGGCACGCATTGCTGGCCGTGACTCAGACATACTGCAGAAACTATTTAGATTACAATGAATGTCTAACCTTTCCCTTGGATGAAGTGTGACTGAATTTATTTTAATTTTTCAACGGAACGAACAGTATAAAAGTGTGTTTTGTTCGCCCTTGTGAAGAGCAGGGAATCTTGCCTCGCCATAAATCAAAGGGTACTGTAAACGCCAGTGTTTTCAAGCTTCTGTGGTTATGGGGCCTGATCAACTCTCTTTTGTCTTTATTGTCGCTTTACATATGCTCTATAATTGGGGTAAGTGCAGGCCCTTATTTTGAGAGAGATGGTAGCATGCTGATGTGTCAAGTCTCAGACTCCCACGGATTTTGACTTTATTTATGGAAAGGCCAAGGCAGTCTCCTCTTTAAACGCTGCAGATGCAGACTTGCCTGCAAGTGGCGCTTTTTGCTAAGCCTATGAAGGAGCCAGCGTTGATGTCCTCCATTCACAAAATATATATAGTGAACAGTGCATTCAGCTGTTAAAATGTAAATAACTTTGCCTGGCCCCTACATGTGTAACTCCGTTTTTGTCAATCAGCCTGAGAACTTATACAGCCCCATAAAAAATGCACAGTAGATCGCCATGGACTTCCATAAAAATGTTGTGCCCCCTCTCAGCTCACCACTCTCAGACTTCACCAACCACCACTGACACTTAGTAAGTCTTGCTCCTGTAATGAGGCACTGCTGCCATCGCAGCATCAGATGTAAGATACTTCACTAGCATATTCAGAGGTGTTATCGCAAAGCCTGTTATAAAGTTCTGTGGATATTCTGGATGAGCAGCTACCTATGTCATTATCATGTGAAATCTTTTTATTGATTTATTAACCAACTTGCTTTCTCAAATTTGCTTGAAAATGCACCATTTGGCCACTCTTTTTTTCAAAATGTTCTCAGGAGATATTCCCTGAACCCCTCTTTGGCGGTCAGTCTCTCTCGCCGCAGGTAACTCATGCACAACTTTTACGCCCCACCTTTTTCAAAAGTCACCAGCCGCCCCTGATATACTATATTACCACTTTTGAGTGTGGAAAGGGGCAGTGATGCTCCTCCCATCCCCCCCAACAATGGTAATAATTACATTCTGTGCATATGCATATATGGTTTATGTCATAGCATTTTTTTCCATTTTTCATTTATAAAAAAAATAAAAGGACATTTGACCAAAACCAGGATGCAAAGGGTTAAATTTGTGAATTACCATAACATCGTACTGAAGTTGCATTGTGACTAATAGGAGGCTATCTTCCATGTGAAAAGTAATTGCAATATGCAAAGTGAAAGGGCAGTAAACACTGTTTTTCTCATGAAGCGTTCGCTCTGTTGTCGTGATAAACTTCGATTTGACCTTTACACTGTATGGGCCATGTTTTTTCAATTAAGATATATACCTATATCTATACATATACATATATATGTGATCAAGGCTCGGACGAGCCGAAACGCGTAATGGGGACAAAGGAGGAATAAAATAATCTGATTGCACAAATTTTGGGTCTGTGTCCGTACTTGGATGTATCCTGTTTGCGGCGGAGAAGCAACTAATATATATATATACACACACATATATTTAAAGAAATTAGGAAAACTAGCACAACTACAATATGTACTGTCGGATGGCATATCTACTAATGGGTACTACACCCCAAACAGTAAATGAGCGATGCTCAGTTCACACAGCGATAACGTTTTTTCTACAACACAGTAAACTACACCTTGATAAAGTTGGCTAGATTTTGAAACGCGAAACTTTATGCAAACCGCACACACAACACACTTGGACAGGTGCAGTGTCAAACATATATTATGTTGCAGACAGTTAACTTAATGAACATTACAACTACACTGTAACAATTTGTTGGTTACTCACAGGCATCCATTGTAAATGTGCAACTTTGTATATTTATTTTCTCTTTTATGTCTATTGAAACATCACGTGATGCCAACGTCGATGTATGCATCTTTAAATGTATGTATGACCCAGGAAGAGGTCAGGTGACAAAGACTACGGCGGTGGTCGAAACGCGCCTTTCTCTGCCGAAATAAACACCACTTACTTGATCAGCGGGCTTGTGGAGATTCTTTACTTGTGATACTCCGTGCAGCGATATATATATATATATATATATATATATATATATAAAGTTTGTTTCTCCATGTCCCTACTTACTCCTTAAAGAAAGGTTTTTGAATTTGAACGCCAAAGGTTTTGGGGGTGGTACGTGCAAGGTAGATACTGGTTTGCGCCTCTGCAGAAATGCTGGAACAAACACTACAACTGCAAAGCCAGACAAGTCTTCTTTGCATACTGTTCAGCCATTCAAACATCATATTAAGACAGAAAGGGCTGCAGCTGGATTCTGCAGATTCATAAATAAAGGAAGATGAACGTCCAAATGCAGCATTTCAGTGTGCCCTTTCCAGTGTCCTTTCAAACTCAGGTTGCTATTCTTCCATTCACAAAAGGGTGCTCAAAGCACAGCATGGAATGGCTACGTGCAAGTGAGCAGCATCAGCAGGCTCTGGGGCCCCACCTCTCACAACCTCGCCCCACATACTCTTTACGAAGGTTTTTTAGGAGTTTAAAGATCGGTCGACTAAGTGGTAAAGATCCAGCAAACAGCTAGAAGATAAATAAACCAACCACTGAAGATATGTAGGAAATGTTCTGCAGGTCGATGTGAAGGGAAACACTGACACTCCAACACTTTAAAACCAGCCCACCTACAATATCTGCTGTTCATGACATTATGCTCAGTTCGCTGTGGAAGCTAAAATACTTATGTCAACAGAAAAAGTGAACAAGCACTGGCAACACATAGGAATGGCTCATAACAAAGTGACTTGAGTCACAGATGAGCTTAGGGACTCAATAAGTCAATGTACATGCACTGTGTCACTCATACATCCATTCATCCACTCACTGACACTTTCTTGCATTTACACACTTAGCCATCCACAATAAAACAGGCACACAAACTCACCAAGTATAGGAAAGATAAATTTAAAGAACAAAAGTACAAAAACGCGCTGTCACCTAAACTTGGAGGGCATGCACTTGCGATACAAAAATAAAATGTAACATAACAGAGGTTGGACATCTTACAATTGTCATCCTTTCAAAGTTCCAATATACCTGCTACACTAAAAAGCAAATGTGGTGGTCATCTTGGAATGACAGAACGAGAAAAAAAATGATATTCTATGCACAATGGCATTTCAAGATGATCACTAGAATACATTACAATAGACCCGATTCAGGCGGGAGACTCACACATTCCGAAGACAAACATGGATTTGTTTTGGCTGTTTTCCGCCTGAAATTGCGTCTCCTTCAATAGAAGTCAAAGGGAGAAATATATTCTCGCGATGATTTAAAAAAATCTTCCATTTTCCTCTTCTAAAATGTTGGCATGTTTGCACTAGGTAAACCTCTCACTGGGTGGATATCTTCAAATGCTAAACTGTATAGTGTACCACTATTGCACCGATCCAAGGTGGCCAACATGATGTTTACTAACAGCGGCGTTTTTGGAGTAGTAAAACAATGATATACAGTGGAAAATACCATTCCAAGATGGCCATCAAGTTTACAATCCGTGGCAAGCGGCCCACAGTATAACTGTCTGGAAAGCTGCGCGAAATGCAAAAAAAAAAACGGGACAGAAATGACTAAAAACCTGCAAAAGTAAACAAGTATTGGCAAATCTCGTCTTAGGGACCTATTGGCTTTGCCAATGGTTTTAGCCATGCTGCTAATTAACAGGGTAAAAAGCCTAAGCGGCCAGCTCCGTAATTTTGTAGGAGCGCACACCAAGCATGCACGCGAGTAAAAAGTATACTCTCTGGACGTCAGATGGTGGGACATCCATATGTCCGTCAGTCCTGTCTCTGTCAACAGCCGCCTCCCCTTCTCGGTGAGGGCCCCAGTCAGCCCAAAATGCTGGCTAGACCTATCCATGTCCGTATCAAAGGCTAGATTGAGATCTCCCCCTATGATCAGTGATCTATCAGGTTATTTAGATATTGCCATCACCATCTCCTGGAGAAACCCTTGTTGCCCGTTGTTCGGGGCATAAACTGTACCAATAGTGAAAATATGCTGGCCTAATGTGAATGTGTGCGCTAGTAGCCTGCCTCTGATTTTGACCTGCTTAAGACCCACCTTGCCTAGGAATTTAGAAGATACAAAAATGGCCACCCCTGGTGTTTTGGAAGTATGAGATAAGAAAAATTGTTGAGGGAAAGCCCTAGTTCATAATCTATGAGTGTCCCCTGCCAATAGATGCGTCTCTTGAAGGAGACAGACATGCGCATCTGTGTTTTCCAGAAACAATAAGACAGCTCGTCTCTCAGTTGGGCTATTGAGGCCTTTTACGTTAAGCGAAATGATCTTAAGGGCCTCAACCATAAAAATAAGTATTGTAATTGCTAGAGATAGCGAAAGGGCCAAAGTACCCGCGGGGACCAACCTCATTTGTGAACGTGTGGGCGTTATGTGCTAGAGACCAAGCCCCAGCAAAGCCTTTTCGGACTGGAAGGCGTGTGTGTGGGGGGGAGGGAACCCTAATAACCCCTGAACATTACGGTAAACATTGAACATGAACATGTAAACAATACAAAAGTCCTGGGTAAATAATCCAATGGTGAGGCGGGAGATATCAGCAGGACCCATTTCGCCCCCTCGGTCTGCCTAAGCCCCATTGTCTGAGAGCCGGGAAGGTGTAAAACGCAGACATCTATGACCCCCAACCCCTCCCTGCTTACGTGATCCGATAATGTTCAGTCTGCGTTAGCGGAGTCCACCTCTAGGGAGGCAATAACCGCTTGTCTCTCTTTGACGATGGTCTCCTGGTCTGGCCGGAGACGAAGCAGATACCGGCCAGTCCTTCTCCATCTCTCTGTCCCGGGAGATCTTCTCTTGGTTTCTTCTTGCGTTGAGGAACTCGACTCATCATCAGACAGGTGCAACAGCCGCTTGGCCTCCTGCAAAGAGCGGATTTGGTGTATTTTACCGTCCCATTTAAAGATTAATCGGAAGGGATGGCCCCAAGAGTAAGGGATTTCTTTAGAGCGCAAGTGGGCAGTGATCGGCCTGAACTCCCTCCTCTTTTGCAATGTGGACGCTGCCAAGTCCTGATACAAGAGAGGTTTGGAAGTCCGGAATTCGACGGGGTGTTTATCTCGGGCCTCTCGCAGAATCCTCTCCTTAAGTTGAAAATCATGGACACACGTGAGGATGTCCGGTGGGGGGGCCGTCGCCGCTCTCTTCGGGCCCACTCTGAGTTCTGTCCAGCTCGATCCGTTGTTCCGGCGGAGCCCCCAGGATGAAGTTAAAGAGTTCCTCCACAAAAGGCTGCAATGTCCTGCCCCTCCGCCCCCTGAGGAACCGCACAAACTCTAATATTGTGTCGTCGGGAGCGGTTTTCGAGGTCCTCCGCATGCGCCTGGAGATCCAGTTGCTGATCTTGTAAGTGGAGGACCTCCTGTTGGAGCTGTTCGATCTCCTCATCCCTTGTTGTAGCCTGTGTCTCCACCCTCTCGCCCACTGAATCCAAATCTCTCCGTATCTCTCGGAGTTCCTGGGTGAGCTCCTTCTTCATAGTGTGGATATCATCCTTCAAGGAAGCGAATAAGGTTTCTAGAAAGGCTCGTGTAACTGGGCCTTCCGTGTCGCCCATCTCTGAGCCTGCGGGACCGCCAGACGGGTGGGAGATTGTCTCGGCGCCAGTTGCGCTGGTTTTAAGGAGGAGATCTTTGACAGAGCGCTCTTTCTTTGTCTTGTTGGAGGCCATTCCCAGAGAGTGCGTTGTCTGTTTATGCAGTGGGGCCCGCCCTTAACAAATTTACTTCCAGGGTCTGTCAAGCTTTTGGCATAAAATTCTCTGTTCCTGCCACTGTGTAGTCGGAGCCGCAGACTGCTGTTCGTGATTTCACCAGATCGCAGTCCGAACGCTAGCTTTGGAGGGGGGAGGAGACAGACCCACTACTCGTCCCTGGGTTCGTCTGTGCAGGCAATATTTCGTCTCCAGCTCCTATATTGAAGTCAAGGCCTAAGGCTATGGGCTCAGTCTAGGAGGCCTGACTGGTTTTAGCGCCACAGATTCCCAGGAGCCTGATGCAACAGGCCCGCTGTGCCGCACCCTCTTGCCCCAAGTAGCATCCACCTTCCTCCTCGGGGGACGCTTCAGACCGTTGCTCCAGGTGCTGTACAGTGATAGACGCCAGTCCGGAGTTCCACAGTCCCCCGGCCTTTCTGGACAGGCAACCGGGGGGGGGGGGCCTGCGTCAGCTGGATTGTGGTCTGGTTGAAGTTTTGGGCACAAAGTCTCACCCTGCAGCAGTACCCCGGGCTCCAAGCCTCCCTTTTGTGCAGGCCTCGCATTGTGAGCCTCGCACGCACTGCCAGGATCCAATGGGGGAGGGGGGAGAAGCGCAGCTCACCGCACTCGGGAGCTGATTATAATGATGTCCCGGTGCCGTGGGCGCCAAGCCTTCGGTGCAGTGACAATGCGGTATCCCTCTCCGCCACCGCGTTTTCTCCCTGTGCCGTCGGACGCTCACCGGTGGGAAAGGAAGGGACCGCTCTCGTCAAGCTGGCCCCCTGCGTTAGCTGGATGGCGGTCGGGCTGAAATCTTCGGCTCACAGCCTCACCCCGTATAAGTACCTTGGGTTTCAGGCCTTTCTTTTGTGCAGGCCTCGCAACGCGGGCCCCGCGCTCAGTGCCAGGATCCGATGGGGGAGGGAGAGCGCCACTCACTGCACTCAGAATCTGACCACAATGAGCGTCCCACGCAAGCAAACAAGTCCCAGGGTCGTGGGGCGCCAATCCCTCGGTGCAGAGAGAGAAAACGCGGTATCCCCCTTCGCGTTTTCTCCCTGTGCTCTCGGACGCTCACCGGTGGGAAAGCTCCGGTGCAGCTTATTCCTCCAGGCGCTGGTCCGCAGCTCCAGGGCCCGTCAATGCCTCAGGACCCCTGGTCACCTTCGGTTTCAGAGCAGCGCTCGCTGTCCGGTCGGCCAGCCTAGCAGGGGGGACGCCCACAGCACAGCGTAGCGTCGCCGGGCCCAGCTCCATCCAAGTCAGTCGGTTGCACTCGACCGGAGGCCGCCGCAGCGTTTCCGGACCTCGCCTCCGGCAAAATCAGCACCCGGCAGCCTTCAGATGGAGGGGGCGAAGTCGCTGAACCCCTCCCGGTCGGCTATTAGTAGCTGTTTAATTGAGGCCGAGGCGTTGGACCGGAGCGACGAGCAGGCACGCCCTACTCGGCCGCCATTTTGGCCACGCCCCCTCACGGAAACATTTCTTGACCACTCTCCCACGTCGACAAGGGCGTCACAATTCCCATGGCTCAGCACGCGGCACCACATGACCTCACCGGAGCCATAAGAAGCCGTCGGTGTGGTGACGTCAGTTTCCACCCATTTCTTTCATACTTTCGAGGTGAGCGGGTGAAATCAACATAATGAATGCAATTACAGATTCTATACTATAAAATCAAATCAAGGATATATATATCTATTTATCTAGCCCTCTCTCTCGCTCTCTATATATATATATATATATATCTATATATATATAGAGAGAGAGCTAGATATATATATATCTTTGATTTGATTCAAGCTT
This sequence comes from Calotriton arnoldi, assembly GCA_963921515.1. Taxonomy (NCBI): domain Eukaryota; kingdom Metazoa; phylum Chordata; class Amphibia; order Caudata; family Salamandridae; genus Calotriton; species Calotriton arnoldi. The sequence goes on from CAWUFW010000785.1 coordinate 506,837, forward strand.
CCCATTGGTGGGTGTGCAATATGAAAATGGCGAAGTGGGTTCAGCGTTTGCACACACTGTCTCCGTTCAAGCCTCTGAAGAGAAGCATATGGAGCTTCGAAACGCGTCAGGCATTTCCATTACGGAGCAGCTTCTACAAGCGGATCCTCGTCCCTGCCTATCATAAACAAAGCTGTTGATCGAGTGCTACTCACCAGATGGACAACCGTTGGAGCAGAATGTAATACGCGGCCGTCCTGCCGCGGAGTGTGCACCACCTCGTAATGTTATGGGGGCCACCCGACATGGTAACTATCATGTCGGCTATGTGGGCCAGCAGCCGCAAACAGGATTGAAGACGAGTCCACTTGCAGGGTCCATACAGGACAAGATTTGTGTGCTATCCGGACCACATATCCCACAATGCACAGTCTCATTCGAGCTTCCCATTGGTGGGTGTGCAATATGAAAATGGCGAAGTGGGTTCAGCGTTTGCACACACTGTCTCCGTTCAAGCCTCTGAAGAGAAGCATATGGAGCTTCGAAACGCGTCAGGCATTTCCATTACGGAGCAGCTTCTACAAGCGGATCCTCGTCCCTGCCTATCATAAACAAAGCTGTTGATCGAGTGCTACTCACCAGATGGACAACCTTTGAAGCACAATATATATATATCTTTATATATATATATATTCACTGAAAAAACCATAGGTTTCAGGCACGTTATAGTTAGAAATTAGCATTTAAAAAACCTTAGAAATTCACTGAAAAAACCATAGGTTTTAGGGACAGTTCTAGTTAGTTGGACATTTCACTCGTACAAAACCATAGAAATTCCCCCGTTATAGTTAGTTAAGCTAACTATAACTCGCGCCCCCGAAATGCACTGCTGATGACGTCACATATTACATCACTCTTGACATGGTCAGTGACATCACTGATGACATCTCAAATGACATCGCTGATGACATCACTGATGGCATCATCCAGTGACTGTGTTTCTGTAAAGTTTAAATATGTTTAATATATATAGGCAAAGGCATATTGAAGAATGAGTGGGTGTATAAGTGTCTGAATGGATGATTTAGTAGGTGCGTGACTGACTAAGTGAGTGATTAAACGTATCTTACTGAATGCATGGGTTAGTGACTAAACTGTGTGAATGTCTGTATCCAACTGTCTGTTGCTGTGTAAGCGGCTGCATGGGTTTGTGAATAGCTACATGAGTGTCTATATGGGTTATTGATTGGTTGTCTGAGTATCTGTATGGGTGCCTGAGTGTTTGTGTGGGTGGGGTGTGTGTGACTCTGTGCATAGATGTGTGAGTGGGTGATTCACTGGGTGCATGGTTTCAAGAGTGCATCTGTGATGGACTGTATGGGTGGGTGAGTGTGTGTATGGGTGTGTTACTGAGTGAATGTATATCTCAGTGGTACATGTGTGAGTAACTACATATGTGAAAGGCAGTATATATGTGTGTTGGAGTATATAAATGGCTATAAGCGAGAGTGTCTGATTGTGAGGGTGACTGTATGGATGAGTGTGTGCTTGTATCAGTGATTGTATAAGAGCGTAAGAATGTGCTAGTATCTGTATGAGTAAGTGAGCTGGTGTGTGTATAACTGTATAGGTGAGTAAATGGGAGTGTGATTAATTATTTGCATGACTGACTAGGTGTGTGAGTACCTCTATGGATGAGTGGCGGTGTGTGAGTGTCTATGTAGGTGTATGAGTGCATATGATAGTCCTGTACTGAGTGACCGTAAGTATGAGTGACTGTACGGGTGAGTGAGTGGATGTGTGTGTAGACCTAAGAATCAGTGAGTGGGTATGCAGTTATTGGTGTTGGTGTCTATGGTTTTGAGAATGGCAGTCTGTAATTTAGAGTGGGTGTATCAAAGGTTATATTAGGGTGTGAGAAGATGTATCAAATTATCACATGGATGATGTCATCAGTGATGTCATCAGTGATGTCATTTGAGATGTCATCAGTGACGTCATCAGTGATGTCACTGACCATGTCATGAGTGATGTAATATGTGACGTCATCAGCAGTGCATTGCGGGGGCGCGAGTTCTAGTTAGCTGAACTAACTATAACGGGGGAATTTCTATGGCTTTGTACGAGTGAAATGTCCAACTAACTATAACGTGCCTGAAACCTATGGTTTTTTCAGTGAATTTCAAAGGTTTTTTAAATGCTAATTTCTAACTATAACGTGCCTGAAACCTATGGTTTAAGTGCATTTCAAAGGTTTTTTCAATGCTAGTTTCTAACTATGCCTACAGAGGTAGGACATGTGAAGAAAGAAGAAAAAACGCACAGAAAGAAGCAAAAAAAATGCAGAAAGAAGCAACAGAAGTCCATAAAGACGAAGAAAAGAGTAGGAACAAGCAAGACATGTGCAGAAAGAACCAACAGAGGAGCAGAAAGAGGCCTTGCTGCAAAATCATCCTGTGCCCACAACTTTTTCAGACGGGTACTGGTGGTAACTGACTCGGACAAACCAGGCCTAGAGCCAGTGCTATGCTAAAAGACACTTAGAATACAGTGAAAACACCTACATACACTAGGGAACACTATGCGTTGGGGTACCCCTGTGATTAGCATGACCTCCTCTGTAAGGCCCTAGTACATAATAGGGCAGGGGGATTAAAACTTCCTCTTAAAACGCGTCCTGGGGCGCGTTTGCACTGTGGTGAAGGGAGGGGGGCCTGAGGTGACATGTGTGCAAACAAGCCCTGTGGCCGTTTTAAGTTGGGAGATTAAGTCCCCTTGAATCCTGAGGGTCCCTGGGGTCCAACTAGCCCACTAGGTACCTCCAGTAAGCGCCACAGAGCTGCGTTGCACAGAGGTGTAAAAAGGGGCGTGGCCTGGACCACCTCTGCAACGCAGCCCTGTGGCGCGCACTGGAGGTACCTGGTGGGCTAGTTGGCCCCCAGGGTCCCTCAGGATTAAAGGGGAATTAATTCCCCAACTTAAAACGCGCCACAGGGCGTGTTTGCACACATGTCACCTGAGGCCCCACCCCCTCCCTTCACCACTGTAACACAGCGCCCTGTGGCGCGTTTTAGGTTGGGGTATTAGGTCACCTTGAATCCTGAGGGTCTCTGGGCTCAACTAGCCCACCAGGTACTTCCAGTAAGCGCCACAGGCCTGCGTTGCAGAGAGGTGGTCCGAGGCAACGCCCCTTTTACACCTCTCTGCAACGCAGCTCTGTGGCGCTTACTGGAGGTACCTGGTGGGCTAGTTGGACCCCAGGGACCCTCAGGATTCAAGGGGACTTAATTCCCCAACTTAAAACACGCCACAGGGCGAGTTTGCACACATGTCACCTCAGGCCCCGCCCCCTCCCTTCACCATTGTGCAAACGCGCCCCGTGGCGCATTTTAAGTTGGGAGATTAACTCCCCTTGAATCCTGAGGGTCCCTGGGGTGCAACTAGCCCACCAGCTACCTCCATTAAGCGCCAGGGGGCTGCGTTGCAGAGAGGTGTAAAAGGGGCGTGGCCTCAGAACACCTCTCTGCAACGCAGCCCCTAGCGCATACTGGAGGTTCCTGGTGGGCTAGTTGGCCCCAGGGACCCCCAGTATTCAAGGGGAATTCGTTCCCCATCTGCAAACGTGCCAGGGGGCGCGTTTGCAGAGTGCTGCAAGGAGGGGGCGTGGCCTCCGGCGCGATGCCGGTCTTTTATTTTATTTTTATTTTTTTAAGAAGGGGGGCTGTGGAGCCCCCCTTTTTCTAATTTATTGGCCCTGGGGACCCCATCCCCCAGGGCCTGCCCCCTAATTTAAAAAAAAAAAAAATTTGGAAGGGGGCCGCGTGGCCCCCCTCCCGAGGCCTTAATCGGCCCCGGGGACCCCATCCCCCGGGGCATGGCCTTTTTATTTTTTTCAATCTTTTGGAGGGGGGCTGCGTTGCCCCCCTCAGGCCACTTATGGCCCCGGGGACCCCATCCCCCGGGGCCGGCCTTTGTTTTTTTAACTATTTTTTTTTTTTCTTTAAATTTTGGGGAAGGGGGCCACGTGGCCTCTCCCGGGCCACTCTGTAGCCCCGGGGACCCCATCCCCCGGGGCTGGCCCTCTCCGTTGTGGACCGTCCCCAATCCCCCACGGTCCCGCTCGGCTCCCGCGTCCCTCGGGAGCCGGCTTTGCTTTTCACATGGGGAGCTGCTAAGATGCAGCTCCCCGTGTGGAAAGCAATGTCTTTGTTTTGGAAGAGAGAGCAGGTTTCCTGCTCTCTTCCAAAACCAAAGGAGTTTGCTATGGCAGGGCGTGAGCCGCGAGGCTCCCGCCCTGCCATAGCAAACTACAGTGTCTTGGGGGTGGGCACCCCGGGACACTGCAGGAGCCGGCCCTGGGGGGTGGCGGTCCCCAGGGCCATCAAGGGTTCCAGGAGGGGGGCCGCGCGGCCCCCCTTCCAACATTTTCAAAGCCCCGGGGGGTGGTGGTCCCCGGGGCTTGGGGGTCCATAACGGAGCCCCAAATTTAAAGACTTAGTGCCCCGGGGAGGTGGCGGTCCCCGGGGCTTGGATGCCCCCCCACGTTAAAATTTAAAGCCCCGGGGGGTGGCGGTCCCCGGGGCTTGGAAGACACCCGCATTAAAATTTAAAGCCCCGGGGGGTGGCGGTCCCCGGGGCTGCGGGGGGGGGGGTGAGCCCCCCGCATATATTGTCATAAAGCCCCGGGGGGTGGTGGTCCCCGGGGCTTGGGGGGGCCTTTGAGCCCCCCACCCATGTATTTTTGAGCCCCGGGGGGGTGGCGGTCCCCGGGGCTGGGGGGAGCTGGGAGCCCCCCCCGCAATTATGTAAGATAAGCCCCGGGGGGTGGCGGTCCCCGGGGCCCCTTTGGGCCCCCCATCCCAATACTACTATTGCCCCCGGGATTTGGCCCACCCGGGGGCTGAATATTAACAAAGCGCGGGAGCCCGCGCTTCGTTTTTTTTTTTTCCTCGGCTGGATCCGCGCACCCTGCTTGGATTTTGACCCCTTTTTGCGTTTTGCGCACTTGTTTCTCTGATTTCTTGTGCCTCGGTTCTACCGAGGCACAAGATGGCTGCCAACACTTCCTGGTTTGGAGTGTTGATAGCCAATTAGCATACAGCTCGTGATCGGGAGGGTGCGCGATCCGATCCTCCGCGGCCATAGATATATATGTGTTTTTACTTTTGATTTTCTCAGCAACTACTGAACGGATTTACACCATTTAACAAAAAGGGTTCTTTCTGAACCAAGAACTACCTCTTTGCCAAATTTGGTGTAATTCCGTTCAGCAGTTCGGGCTGTAGCCGTGTCTAAAGTTTCCTATGGAAAATTGCATGGGGAAAACACGTTTTGGTACCCCCCTTTTTCTCGGCCCCGCTTGCCGAATCACCCCGAAACTTTCAGGATAGAAGCAGACCGGAGCGCCCCACGAGTTTTGAAAATTTCGCGAAGATTCATCAACCGGCGCCAAAGTTATTGGAAATAGAATGTTGTGAATTTCCTATGGAAAATAGGTCCTAACTATAACTATCTACTGGCGACCGCCAGTAGATATATATATATATATATAAATAAAAGACTCCGTCTGGAACTTCCAAATTAATCCTGGAAAGACGAACACGGACCCAAAAGTTAAGTGCAAGGTCGTTTATTGTATCCAAACACCCCGCACCACCTCCATGACGCGTTTCGGCCTTCAAGAGTCCTTGATCACATATATATATATATATATATATATATATATATATAGAGAGAGATAGAAAGAGAAAGAGAGAGAAAGAGTGAAATACACACAAAATTACAAATAGACTTCTTTTTGGTATATGCAGACAAGTAACCGGGGTGTGGGCAGTGAGGAATCCACAGGTAGATACTGTATCCACAAGAAAAAGCATTACCAAAGGCGCCGGTGATGCCAGTACCGGCATCGGCGACGTCAGTAACAGCGCTGGTGACTTCGGCACCTGGGTCAGAGAGGCTATCGGGACTGAAGAGTAGGGATGGCCTCAAAGCAGTAGCACATTTTTTAAATTCCAGGAATATTTGTTTTTACCAACATAACAAAATGCTGCTTGCTATGATTACGATGTGCCTAGAAAACAACTTTTTCTCATTTAACAATTTTGTATTCCAGCAGGTGCGGGGTGTAGCGATGGGGGGCTTGTTTCTCCCCTAGTTATGCCTGCTTGCATATGGGTCTATGGGAGGAACAGGTCCTCTCGCTCGCCTGTGGAGATATCATGGAGAACAATATAATAAGACTTTTTAGATACATTGATGATTTATTAATAATCTGGAAAGGCAATGAGAATGAAGCTAGGTTGTTCATAGAGCAAATAAATGACAACCCTTTGAATCTTAAATTTTCTGGGCAAATTAGTAACAGCTCTATTTGTTTTCTTGATGTGGAGATCTCAGTGCTCAATAATCAACTGAACACTAGGCTCTACAGAAAGCCGACGGCTGGTAATACATTACTACATCATCCAGTCCATCTGAATTTCAGTATCCCCTATGGGGATTTGCTGCGAATACGGAGAATCAGTAGCACAGATACAGAATGTCATTCTGCTCAGAAGGAGTGCGGTGAAAGATTCTCGAGAAGAGGATATTCACCTGAAGTCATCAAGAGAGCCATTATTAATGCTAACAAACAAAGCAGAGTGCAGGCACTTGCTGGTAAGAATCCTGCGGCCTTATCTACAAATAAGGAGTCAGTGACATCACAACCCTCCAGGCTCATACTTACCTATAGTAGCCAACACAAGATTATTCGCAGGATTGTGAATAAGAATTGGCCTCTGGTACAACATGACCCCATATTAGGGACCAAACTAACCAGGTCTCCACATATAGCCTTTAGGAGAGCTCGCTCTATGAGCAATTCTCTTGTTAAATGCAGCCCTGAGGTGAAAACTAAAACTACCTGGCTTAACAGCAGTAAGGGTTTCATCAAATGCGCTGTATGTAAAGCTTGTAAGCATGGCATTAATAAAACTGAATATACCACTCCGTTCAGCAACAAACCCACCCAGATTAAGAAGAAGTTGACATGCAAAACAGAATTTGCCGTATATGTGCTGGAGTGTCCATGTGGTCTGCGCTATGTGGGGAGTACAAAACTACAGGTCCACAAACGGATACTCCAGCACATAAGGGCAATCAATAATGGAGATATGTCCTATCCGGTGGCACGCCACTTTGATGAAATCCATGCCAAAAGTTCCAAAGAGCTCAGATATTTTGTAATTGACACGGTCCTTCCACTTAGAAGGGGTGGAGACCGGGAGGGTCTTTTGCGCAAACTTGAGACTAGGTACATATTAGAATTAGATTGTAAGACACCCAGTCGGTTTGAACAGCAGTGAAGATTTTTACACACATTTATAAGTATAGGATACATGAACATCTCAATGGTTTCTACCCTAGCATCATATGTCATGATACCATACTTTGCCGCTGCCTCATTTTAATTTTATTCCTTAAAAAATAGACAAAAAATCTTTTTATTTCATAGGATTTTAGGCTTTTAACTTTGCACATTTTTGCACGTGAGAATGTACGGTGTCATTTTATGACACCTTTTGCACATATGCACTGACACTTTACTTGTTGACATAGAATTCTATTGTGTTGGCCCACTTGGGCTTCATTGTTCCTATATGACTTATTTTTAACATGAGGATGATCAAATGTAGCCAGTCCCCATTGCTATAATCTAGTTGGATATTTATTTTAGTAGGCATTTATCTTACTAATATTGTATGTTTCTTTTTGCAATTGGTGGTAGTTAGGTAATTTTAATATACAAATACCCTTTTTATGAGCTAATCTTATGATGTAATTATATGTGTATTTATTTATTTATACATATTTATTAGAATTGCTCATTTGCACATGTCCGGCTCGTATGATCTAGATCTCCCATTGTCTCAGGCTAATTGTTAATTTCTCCCCAACTCTTCTATGTCTCTGGTGAATTGCAGTCTCTCTCTTTAGGCACTGTCACTTTAAATACTCAATCATGCTCCCCATTCGTGTCATGTGATCAAGGCCCCACGAGGGCTGAAACGCGTAATGGCGGTGGTGCAGGGGTTTGAACAAGAATAAACTACTTTGCACTGCAAATTGGGTTCGCTTCGTCTTTGCAGATCGACTAAGCGTGGAAAAGACGTTTCCTGTATTATATATATATATATATATATATATATATATATATATATATAGAGAGAGATAGAAAGAGAAAGAGAGAGAAAGAGTGAAATACACACAAAATTACAAATAGACTTCTTTTTGGTATATGCAGACAAGTAACCGGGGTGTGGGCAGTGAGGAATCCACAGGTAGATACTGTATCCACAAGAAAAAGCATTACCAAAGGCGCCGGTGATGCCAGTACCGGCATCGGTGACGTCAGTAACAGCGCTGGTGACTTCGGCACCTGGGTCAGAGAGGCTATCGGGACTGAAGAGTGATGTGATGCCGGAGCAGATTCAGCCGATGTCAGAGAGGGCGCGACTGGCGCCGGGGATACCTGCGGAACTTCAACTGGCGAAGGAATCACCTTCCTCAGCGTTAGAGTTTGTCAAGAAACCTGGGCCGTCGGCATAAAGGGCATGAATGGCGCATGCTGATATTGTGTTGGAAATCCTCCCCAGGAATAGGATAGCTGACCCATGAGGCACGTAGGCACGCCAGATGGAGTCATCACCCAGCAAAAAATGCTGAACATAGTATTCATAAAATTGGAAGGGTCAGCCCCTGAAGCAGGGAAAACTGGTTACTCCTGCTCCTGTCAACGTACTGATTTGGTGCTTGAGGTGGATCCTGCTCCACCACTGGCACCAGATCAGTATGTGCAGGCGAAGTCAGTGGCGGCCTCAGAGGCAACGACAGAAAGGCTAGAGACAGGGGTAACCTCACCTAGATCTTTATGCGTCTTCGTATGTGGATATAGAGACTTTGGAAACTCATCTCCTGAAAAACGACACCATCAACCATGACGCTGTTTCTTCTTATGCTTTCTCTTTGCTGACTCCGAGGAATGGGGAGACAGCAACTCGGAGCGAGGACGAGACTTCCAACACCCTCTTCTCCTGTCTTACCTTGGTCATGAAGAGGTTCGCCTCTCTCTCCTTCAGCACTTTGGGGTTCATCTTCATGCATTGTGGTCCGAACTCAAATTGCAAAGACAATCATCATGAGGGTCAGTGATTGACATCTGACCCTCATACTCTCTGCAGGGCTTGAACCCAGATTTTCTAGGCGGAGACATTCTTCCCTGCAAACCTTTTGCAATTCCGGAAAAAATGTCTAAAGACTTCTAACTGTATGGAGAGCCTATGAGAAAACCATTACGTGTTGAATGCTCAGAAAAAAGGGAATTGACGTTAGCACGCCAATGATGGCTTCTTATGGTTCCAGGGGCATCACGCGGTGCCGCATGCGGAGCCTTGGGCATTGTGATGCCCTTGTTGACGTGGGAGAGCTGTCAAGAAAAGTTTCAGTGGAATGCTGGCGCACTGGGATATTCAAAAGGTGAGGAATCCGCAGGCAGATGTATCCATATAGGCAGATGTATCCATCAGAAAAGTGTGGTTCAAGCTTTTTAAAATGTGACCGTGTTAACAGTACAAAATGAAATGTGCATGTAGAAGTATAGGAAAGACCCTAGATGAAATTGTTTATAAATGATACTGCGCAGAAGAGCAAATGGAAGTGTGAATTTGTATAAAACTACTGATGCACTGAGAGCCGCTCAAAGCGAAAAAGGTCTTGAAAGTAAAACTTTTATAATGTTATAAAAGAAATATGCTGGGAGAAGTGGGGAAGATGAAGAGAATGGGGAAACACTTGCACTCTTCAGTGTTTTTAGAAAAATATTTTTTTTTTCTCAAAAAGCAGACACTTGTATAAAGCAACAGAGTGATATATTTTAGGAGGTGTTGGAAGATAATTGTGTACATAAAGTGGGGATTACACACATACATCTTACATTTGGGCACAGGGAGATTAAGTGACTTGCCAAGGATCACAATGCTGGATCTAGCAACACAGCCAGGATTCATACCTAGGTCCCTAGCTTCCATAACACCACATTTCCTCTCAGATGGTAAACAGGAAGTGCTCCGCGGGAGGGACAAAAATGAGATGGACAGCCTAAAACAAATAAAACCATTGAATAGAAAGCAAGAAAATATGAGTGACAAAACAAAATGGCAATGGAAAGCAAACAGCAGAATTGCTTTCAAGGTCAGCTATCAACTTGTCCCCAATAAGTCTTTCGCAAGCAGACACCTGTGACCTAAAAATGTGGTTTGTTCCAGTCCTGATACTGAAGCACACTCATGTTCTGGCACTGTGCATGTGCGATCAAGAATATGCCACTACTCCCTGAATGGCTGAAATGAGCTAAAATACTGCTCCATGTAGTAAAGTGTTTGAGTGACAGCAGAATGTAAATGACACTCAGAGTGAAGGCTGCTGGTCAAAAGACGTTGTATGTATATATTTTTATGAATGTAGAGTTTAAGATTTTGTGTTTTTTATTACAAGGGCCGTCTGACAAATACAGATGTCAGGTCCTCCTATGATGGTCTAGCAAGGATTATCACAGTTCAAATCTTCTACCACAAGGGTGAGTCAAAGGAAGAAACCAAAATCCTTACTTACTATAGTAATCTCTCTGTTTCTATGTAACGAAATGCCTGTCTCCAGGCAAGTACAAAGTGTAATATTAATCCACCCTTAAAGGCTTACTGGCTTTAACATATGACTAGCACAATAATTAAACGAGGCCTACATCCATTGGTGTAATTTCTCATAATAAACAGATCAGATCTATGGCTTCAGACATAACTTTTCCTAATGAACCAATCAGGCCTATACCTGTTATCATAAGCTCATTACTATAACTAACTCAGGCCTACTATTTTCAGCATAAGCTTTTCTACAAGGTAACCATCACATATACAGTCATAAAATTAGAAATATGAGCAAAATTTAAGTTGGCGAAATATACAACAGCTTAGCCTAGTAGGGCCGAACAAGGATTTTCACTGGGAAAATCTATCCTCACAATTTTGTCAGAGAGGTACCAACTCCAGAACCCATGCCTATTATAATCATCTATGAGAATCCAAGTAACACAATATCTGTCCATGGGTTTTACCCCAGTGTAATAATTCATCTTTGAAGGCCTATTGCCTTAAACATTGCTTTAACATATGCTTTTCACAATAAGCAAGTCATGCCACAAAGCAACTACTGGTGTGCAATTGTAAAATTACACATACAAAATTATAGCACACAAAACAACATGTAACACCTTAAAAAACAGCTTAACTAGGATTCTCAAAGTGCGAATCTCCCCCAGGATGTGTCACAGGAAGTAGCCAACACTAAAGGCCTAGCCTCCCCCATGGTAATCTCTGAAATGCTATGTAACAAAATACCTGACTTCAGACTTCAAATTTAGTATACTAACAATCAACATTTGCAGGACTAAGATCATTGCTATGGCATTGAACATAACCCAATACCCCCTGGTTATTATAGTAATATACTAGAGCACATGTAACGCAGTATCTTTCTACAGGCTTTAACACAGTGCAATAACAATCCACCTGTAAAGGTCTATTACAGTTAACATATGCTTTCACAATAAATAAATCAGGCAGACCGCTTTATAACTTTTCATAATAAACAGAAAACACATATCAGACATATCCTTTCCAAATTAACAAATCAAACTTACAAACTTCATCATTGGCTTGTCGCTAAACCAAACTGTGGCCTCTTACATTGCATATAACCAGGCAAGCACCACAAGCTGTAAAAAAATGGCTAATGTATACAAAATTACAGCTTGCAAAACAATATGCAATCACTCAACAACAATTTCCACGTTTCAAAACTTGAACACCAGGTGTTTGTGAGACAGGGCTACCAAATACTTGTCTACTAACCAAAATACTGGTCTACTAGCTTTAACGCACAAGTTACTAACTTGTGTAACGATATATCTGTAAGAGACAGTAGTTAGTGACAGATTCCTTACCTTAGAATATCCCCAGGCGTCAGGCTGGATCCGGAAAGTTTTGCGTAGCAGTACCCCTGCGCGTCGGTAGGCGGCGTCGTGCGGCTCCGCATCCGTCGTCGGCATCGAGATCGCCGGGATGACGTCGCGGCCAGTACTTAGACGCCGCCCATGCGCGCTGACGTCAGTTCTGTACACGACTTTCCGCGCCAGGAACGCAGAGCCATGCAAGAAGCTGACATTGGTGTCTGGAAAAAAAAGGGCCCTGAAAGGGATGTCCTTAACCCTAGAAATCAGTTCGCAGAACGGGGAGGATGGGTGGGGCGGTAAGGAATCTGTCACTAACTACTGTCTCTTACAGATACATCGTTACACAAGTTAGTAACTTGTGCATCTGAAAGAGACACGTTAGTGACAGATTCCTTACCTTAGAATAGATACCCCAGCAATACCAACCCCGGTGGTGGGTCTGCGAACAAAGATCAGACAAGGAAGTCTCGGAGGACAGAACGGCCAAAGAAGCCGTCTCTCCGGACTTGGCTGTCAAGGCAGTAATGCTTGGTAAACGTGTGCAGCGAGGCCCACGTAGCTGCCTGACAAATGTCCTGCAAAGGGACACCACGTCCTAAAGCCGTGGTGGCGGCTGTCGCCCTGGTGGAATGGGCACGCAACCCAACAAGGGGCTCCTTCTTAGCCAAAGAATAACAGGCTTCGATACACAAGACGACCCAGCGAAAGATGGTCCGCTTGTGTACCGCCCGACCCTTTTTGGCGCCCACGTAGCCAACAAAGAGCTGGTCGTCCACCCGGAACTGTTGTGTGCGATTTAGATAAAAGGAAATCGCACGTTTTGGGTCCAGACGGTGGAGCCTCTCTTCCTCTCTAGAAGGATGCGGAGGCGGAAAGAAGGTGGGCAAAGTGATGGTCTGCCCAATGTGGAAAGCAGTAACCACCTTTGGCAAGAAGGACGGACGCGTCCTGAGAACAACCTTGTCTGGATGGACAGACAGAAAGGGAGGCTTGCAAGAAAGAGCCTGGAGCTCACTCACCCGCCGAGCGGAGGTGATAGCCACCAGAAAAGCTGTCTTCAGAGTTAGAAGACGAAGAGGACAGTTATGCAGAGGCTCAAAGGGAGCGCACATTAAAAAGGTAAGAACCAAGTTCAAGTCCCACTGAGGCATCACAAACGGAACAGGAGGGAAAAGGTGTGTAATGCCTTTAAGAAACCTGTTAACAGGGGACTTGAAAAGGGAGGGCTGATCAGGAAGCCTAAGGAAGGCCGAGATTACACAAAGATAGCCCTTGATGGTACCCAGGGCAGAACCCTGTTGGGCCAGAGAAAGAAGGAACAGAAGAACCTCAGAAAGAGGGGCAGAAAGGGGATTCACAGCCTTTGCTGTGCACCATGCCACAAACTTGTTCCACCTGCAGGCGTATACCACCTTAGTGGAGGGACGCCTGGCTGCCAGAATCACATCACAAACTTCGGGAGGCAAGTCGAAAGGAATCAACTGCCGCCGCTCAATCTCCACGCAAGGAGGTGGAGACTGGACAGGTTCGGGTGGAGGACCGTCCCCTGCTGCTGCGACAGAAGATCCTCCCGAAGAGGCAGACGGATCGGGGGATCGACGCTCATACTGAGTAGCTCGGGATACCAAACTCTTCGAGCCCAGTCCGGAGCCACAAGAATGACTTGGGCCGGGTCGCGCCGAATCTTCTTCAACACTCTGGGTAGAAGTGGTATAGGCGGAAAGGCATACAACAGACCGCAACTCCACTCGCGACGAAAAGCGTCGCCGAGCGAGTGCCGCCTTGGAAATTCCAACGCGCAGAACTGATGACATTGCGCGTTCTCTTCGGTGGCGAATAGATCTAACCAAGGATCTCCCCACTGTAGAAAGAGTCCTTGCGCCACTTCAGAGTGAAGACTCCATTCGTGATCCATCATGCACCTGCGGCTGAGCTCGTCCGCCCTGGCGTTCAGGGAACCTGCCAGGTGTTGAACCATCAGGAATATGCCCTGATGTTCCAGCCATGTCCAGAGGCGCAGAGCCTCCTGACATAGGGTCCACGACCCCACCCCGCCTTGTTTGTTGTAGTACCACATGGCGGTGGTGTTGTCTGTGAACACCTGCACTACCTTCCCTTTGACAGAGGGAAGGAATGCTTTGAGTGCAAGTCGGATCGCCCGGAGCTCCAGAAGGTTGATATGGAGCCGGGACTCCGCCGGAGACCAGAGGCCTCTGATCTCCGCCTCTCCCATGTGACCGCCCCATCCCAGAAGGGACGCGTCCGTCACAACTGTGTGCTCTGGCTGGGGAAGGGAGAGGGATCTGCCCAAGACCCATTGCCGGTTCGAGAGCCACCACTGCCAACTGTTTTGCAGTCCCCTCCGAGATCTGGACGTGATCGGACAGGTTGCCCTGATGCTGCGCCCACTGGAACTTCAGGTCCCACTGCAGAGCCCGCATATGCCATCTGGCATGATCGACCAGCAGGATGCAGGAAGCCATGAGGCCCAGCAGCCTCAGGGTCATCCGTACCGAAACCCAGGATAGAGGCCGAAAGATCGGAATCATAGCCTGAATATCCCGGACTCGCCGTTCGGGAGGATAGACCCGAAACTGCGTCGTGTCCAGAACTGCTCCGATGAAAAGGAGCTGTGGAGAAGGAATCAGGTGCGACTTCGGCGCGTTGATGGAGAACCCCAGCGAGTGCAGGAGGCTGGCCGTAGTCTGGAGGTGGGAGACGACTGCCTGGGACGAGCCCGCCTTCAGCAGCCAGTCGCCGAGGTAGGGGAAGACTGGAACCCCTGCCCGGCGCAGATGAGCTGCGACCACCGCCATCACTTTCGTGAACACCCGAGGGGCGCTTGTAAGGCCAAAGGGGAGCACGGAAAACTGAAAATGCTCGTGGCCTACCGTGAACCGCAGGTAACGCCGGTGGGCCGGCAGGACGGGAATGTGGAAATAAGCGTCCTGCAAGTCCAACGCTACCATCCAGTCTCCAGGGTCGAGGGCAGTCAAGACCTGAGCTAGGGTGAGCATCTTGAACTTCTCCTTCCGGAGGAAGCGATTGACGTTCCGGAGGTCCAAGATAGGACGCATGTCCTCCTTGTCCTTTTTGGGCACCAGAAAGTAGTGGGAGTAACAACCACGCCCTACTTCTGGGGTCGAAACGCTGTTCGATGGCCCTCTTGGCCAAGAGGGCCGCAACTTCCTTCTGAAGAAGCACCAAGTGATCCCCTGACATGCGGTGGCATGGCTGGGGAGTGGTCACGAAGGGGAGGGAGTAGCCCTTCGGACAATGTCCAAGACCCACTTGTCCGAGGTGATTGCACGCCAGTGGGGAAGGTGATGGCGGACCCTGCCCCCTACTGGCGTGCTGTGGACCTGAAAGGAAGGACTAGGAGGGCTTGGAGGCCGCGGACGGGGTGGGGGTGGTGGCCTGACCCGCACGCTGGTTACCCGACCCGCCTCGGCAGGAGCCACGTCCTCGGCCATGCGAAGAGACGCCTGCTGCGCGGGCCAGTGGCTGGGCAGTGGACGTGACTAGGCGCCCCTTCCGTGGCCACGAAAGGGGCGAAAAGCAGACTGTTGCGGAGGGCGCACAGCAGAAAAGCCCAGGGACTTGGCTGTAGCCCGTGAGTCCTTAAAGCGCTCCAGCGCATGGTCTGCCTTGTTGCCGAAAAGGCCGACACCATCAAAGGGCATGTCCATAAGAGTGTTTTGGACATCACCCGAGAAACCAGTGGTTCTCAGCCAGGCGTGGCGGCGCAGCGCCACTGTCGTCGCAAGCGATCTGCCCAGCGAGTCGGCGGTATCAAGGCCACATCTGATGGTATACTTTGCCGCATCTCTTCCTTCCGCAATGGCGCGGGAAAGCAGTGTCTGGACCTCCTCAGAACACTGGGGCAGAACCTGCACCACCGAATCCCACAAACAGTGGGAATATCGGCCCAAGAGGCAAGTGGTGTTGACAGACCGCAAGCCAGCACTGGAGGAAGTAAAAACCTTCTTCCAAAATTGATCCAGTTTTTTGGATTCCCTATCCGGGGGAGCGGTAGGGAAGGCGCTCTGGGAAGCAGAGGCTTGGACAACCAAGCTCTCAGGGGTGGGGTGTTGGGAGAGAAACATGGGGTCGCCCGGAGCAGGGCGATGGCGTCGGGCTACGTTCCTATCCACAGGAGCCCCTGTGGTGGGCTTGGACCAGGTGCCCAAAAGAACGTCAAAGTGCCTCGTTGAAAGGCAGCAGTGGCTCCGAGGAGGTAGCCGCCGGCTGAAGCACTTCCGTCAGGATGTTAGTCCTGACAGCCACAGTAGGTAACTGGAGATGTAAAGCCTCAGCTGCCCTACGCAACACCGTTGCAAAGTTTGCTCCCTCCTCCGTTGCCACAGAAGGAGGAGACAGCATGCCAGAGTCAGGAGAGGTGTCCAGTCCACTGGCATCCCCAAGTTCCTCAGCCCAGTCCTGTTCGAACTCACATTGGGCAGTGAGAGGGTCCTCAGACCCCTCCCAGTCCTCTTCGTCCTCCAAAGCAGGTTCAAAGTAAGGAGGAGGGACTTGCGGGACCCAAGGCCGCATCGGTGCCGGACCCGGTGTCGACCGACGCCGGTCCGGCGCCGGGTCCGGAGAGAACCGGGGTACGACGCCGCAAGGAGCCCCGGGCGGCGCCGGGAACGGCACCGGTGACATCGGCGCAGGTGGAGGTGTCGTCAGGTCAACCGGCGTCGATGGGGGTTGCGGCAACGCCGGGGTCGAGGCCGGAGCCAGGGCTGGCGTTGCTGGCGGCGCCGGGACCGGAGTCGCCGGCGGCGCCGTAGGCACCCCAGAAGTGCCCGCGGGGCCCGAAGGTGCACCGGGGGGACCTTGAGGCCCGAAGAGGCGGGCCATGGCCGACAGGAACTCCTGTATTTCGGCCGGAGTCGCCGCCGAACCCGGATAAGGCGGGTAATTCGACGGCGGCTCCACAGGCACTCCCGGAGCGGCGGGGACGGTGCCGACAGGACCCTCAGCCGAGTCGCGAGACCGGCGAGGGGAAGTCGTCGAGCGATGATGCTTCTTCGACTTCTTGTGCTTCGATTTACCGGAGGAGTGCGAAGACTTGGACCCCGACGATCGATGAGGACTCCGCGACCAGCCCCTCGACCTCTCACGTGACCGGGGCTTGGGTTGGCGCGGAGCCGACTGCCGGACCTCGAGGAGCTTTCGAGACCGCTCTCGCAAAGCCTTCGGATGCAAGGCCCGGCAGTCGGGGCACGACTTGGAGTCGTGATCGCGTCCGAGGCAGTAGAGACAGTCTCGATGCGGGTCCGTGATCGACATCATCCGACCACAGGCGTCGCATGGCTTGAAGCCGGGCATCCCTACTGACACCGTCGGAGTCGAACGACTCGAGAAACAAGCATTGGCATAGCCAATAGGTCTCGCCTTTGGGACCTTATAAGTGTTTAGCCATGCAACAATTGTGCTGCATAACTGACACCTGGTTAAACACATATACGGTCCCAAAGGCGAGACCTATTAGCCAATAGGTCTCGCCTTTGGGGCCTTATAAGTGTTTAGGCAGAGCTATTGGTTTTGCCAATGTTTTTAAGAGCATTGTGGCTGCTGTGCAGCATGTTGAAAAGTTATAATAAAAAAGACAAGCATTTTTGTTACTTTATATATAACTAAGACGACATTATGTACAACTGAATGACCCAATTAAAAAGAATAAACATAAGAAAGGTCTTGTCGTTTATTTTGTCGTTGCAATGTTGGCAACTTCTTCCTGCCTATTCTAATGTTGAGGTGGTGCTTAGTGATGCTGAGGTGGTGTTGAGTGATGTTGAGGTGGTGCTTAGTGATGCTGTGGTGGTGCTGAGTGGTGTTGAGGTGGTGCTTAGTGATGCTGAGGTGGTGCTGTGGTGGTGCTGAGTGATGCTGCGGTGGTGCTGAGTGATGCTGTGGTGGTGCTGAGTGATGCTGGGGTGGTGCTGTGGTGGTGCTGAGTGGTGGTGTGGTGGTGGTGTGGTGGTGCTGTGGTAATGCTGAGTGATGCTGTGGTGGTGCTGAGTGGTGCTGTGATGCTGTGGTGGTGCTGTGATGCTGTGGTGGTGCTGAGTGATGCTGTGGTGGTGCTGAGTGGTGTTGTGGTGGTGCTTAGTGATGCTGTTGTGGTGCTTCGTGGTGGTGTGGTGGTGCTGATTGGGGCTGTGGTGATGCTGAGTGATGCTGTGGTGGTGCTGAGTGGTGCTGTGGTGGTGCTGTGCTGGTGCTGTGCTGGTGCTGAGTGGTGGTGTGGTGGTGGTGGTGTGGTGGTGCTGAGTGATGCTGTGGTGATGCTGTGGTAGTGCTGAGTGATGCTGTGGTGGTGCTTAGTGATGCTGTGGTGGTGCTTAGTGATGCTGTGGTGGTGCTTAGTGATGCTGTGGTGGTGCTGAGTGATGCTGTGGTGGTGCTGAGTGATGCTGTGATGGTGCTGAGTGATGCTGTGGTGGTGCTGAGTGATGCTGTGGTGGTGCTGAGTGATGCTGTGGTGGTGCCGAGTGATGCTGTGGTGGTGCCGAGTGATGCTGTTGTGGTGCCGAGTGATGCTGTGGTGATGCTGAGTGATGCTGTTGTGGTGCTGAGTGGTGGTGCTGAGTGGTGGTGTGGTGGTGCTGAGAGATGCTGTGGTGGTGCTGAGAGATGCTGTGGTGGTGTTGTGTTGGTGCTGAGTGATGCTGTGCTGGCTCTGATTGATGCTGTGGTTGCGCTGAGTGATGCTGTGGTGTTGCCGAGTGAGAGAGAGAGTGAAGATATAATGCCCAATTAGAGAGGGTGGTGAGAGAGAAAGAGAGAGAGAAAGGGTGTACATAGAATAAAGAGTGGAGCGGGATAGAGAGAGAGAAAGAAGGGGAGAGAGTGAATGAAGGAGTTTGAAAGAGAAACAGATAAAGGGGTGAGAGAGAATGAAAGGCTAAAAAGATAGAGAGGGGAGAGTTAATTAAGTAGAGAGAGAATTAGAGAGGGAGAGAGAAGGAGAGAGACAATAAGAGTGGGGGTGTGGAGTTTAAATAGAGTGAAGAAGTGACGTGGAAAAAGTAACCTTAAATATAGCTTTGTGCTTTGCGCGAATAAATATTTAAAAAAAAAACAGTGAGAGACAAAAATACTGGTAATTAGGCTGTGACTCCCAATATAAAACAAATAGCGATATAAGGTGAAATCAACCCCACCGAAGCAATATTTCTAACTAGACAAAAAAGCTTGCATTTCAATGCTAATCGCTGTTGTTTTTCATGTGACTGTAGTCCAGGGCCCTCAGTTGGTAATGTGAGCTGCTGCTGCGATTGAAACATCAGAGTCCAGAGAGTTAATGAGCCATGACGAGGAAATGAGGAAGAGATAGGAAACAACAGATGGCAGCTGCGCGTGCACGCCATCGTGAACTCAAGCTGGTCGCCAGCCGAAAGCCAGTGTTTGCACTTCCAAAACCCGCTTACTAAAACTCTCGGCCAGACCAGCGCAAGCGCAGGCCGAGACCTAATAATAAAGGATTTCTGAATAAATAGCGGAATGGAAGACCCATACCACATAACCTGAATTAGCGATAATGTAACACACTTAACAGAGAGTTAATAAATTAAAAGCAGAAACTGAGAGTGCCCACTGTTAAGTCTCCAGAGCGCCCATGTGACTGGTCCAACTGAGTCAGTGAGATCGGTACTAAAAGAGAGCAATAAAACACAACTATCTGCTGAAACAAGCATTGGCCGCGCGGCCGTGAAACTTACACGGCCGCGCGGCCGTGAAAGTAATCGCGAGGAAGAGGGTTTTCGAAGTGCAAACAGTGGCTTTTGCTGGCGACCAGCTTGCGTTCACGCGAGCGTCCAGATGGCGAGGGAAGCCATATGGCGCCTGATCGCGCGTGCACGCTCGCGTGAACGCAGGCTAGTCCGCAGCAAAAGCCACTGTTTGCACTTCCAAAACCCGCTTACTAAAAGTCTCGCGAGCAGCGCATGCGCGCTGGCTCAGGCGAGACCTAAATGTAAGTATCACAAATTAGGAATAACAACACAGATTATAAACATGAATAATATATATCAAGACATGCAAACTCTGTAAAGGGTATCAAAAATATTTATTGTTGTACTTTGTATTTATAAATTGCCTAGGATATCTGTACAATTAAAAAGGGGAAAGAAAGGGAAAGAACGTGATTCTCTCCAAGTTCAGTTATGTAATAAAAAAGACAAATCAATTTTTATATAGACACTCTATCAATTACAGTGTACATCATAACAATGTTCATAAGGAATAGAATTGTACATGATCTTTAGATGATCTTCTATTTACAAGACATGTAGATAAGGTGAATAATCACTTCAAAGAAAACATGATACATTCAATATAAATATGGCTCTGGAAATTCCGTATCCTACGCGCGTTGCTGCTGTGTGCCTTCATCAGGAAGCCATGTATTAAATAAAGACCTAAACAGAATGCATGTAAATGTGAATATGAGATATATATCGGTATTTCACAAATAATCCTGCTCAATTGATTTTAGTTTAAATGACCCAAAAATTGGGTCTAAACAAATAATAGACTTAAAAATATTTTATGTGAATTAAAAACACTAATTACAAAACATGTATTAAACATGGTGAAATGTAGGTCACAGAAATTGCCCAACACCAGAGACTAGAATGGAATAGAAAAGCAAAAATATAGATATTCGAACACCTAGTAGTGAAAGTTTTAATGTGACCTAAAAAATGTCACTAATAAGAAAGGAAAGAAAAAGGAGGGGACATAATAAAAGTCAAGATAATCCCAAATTTACCAAAAATGTTGAAAGGCAGAAATAGATGCACATCTAGTTTATAAAGACTCTATTCCTCATCTCGGACTTATGGTGAAAGAACTCAGAGAAGTGGTTACCTCATAGGGTTCCGCACGGCAGACAATTTGTTAGATGTTGATAAAATGGATCAAAAGTCCAGTGTTGAATAATAGATTCTAATGAAAGAACAATGAACACATAATGAGGGAGTAAGAAGAAAGAAGAAAGCTAATCAAATTATTCAAAGGTTTGAGGCTCTGTAATTATAGATGAAACAGTACCTTTGAATTAGATAGTTCCAAATTAAATGATATATATGCTATATATATCAAGACTGTTCAGGGACATGGACCAACTGATTAATGGTGGAGATGGTCAACAATGAATAATGGTCATTCACTATAAAAAAATAAAAAAATTAATAATAACAGTAAAAGGATGAATATATATGTTTTAGGGTGACAATAATAGAAAAAGGTCAGTGATGATGTTTAATCTATGATAAATATATTCAGTGCTAGATATTAAGTTCAATTGAGTAAACTAGATAGACTCCAATGAAATAATGCAGTATACAAATGCTACACAAGTAGTTAGGAATGATAAAGGTTTATGGAACAACTTCACTAAGTAGATCACGTAAATAGCGATAGAACTTACTTCAAGTTATATAACAACTGTACCCAGAGTTCACACAAATAGCAATCTGACCTAATCTAAAGTCACCTACAAGCAAAGTAGGAAGAAAAGTGTGCAAAAAACTGACCATGGATAGTGGGAAATATAAAGAATGGTTGTGTGTACCTGCTGAATATAGTTGAAGCAATGTCGATATTACCGTTTGAAACGGAGAAGATCTCGCTCAATTAGAAGGATTAGCAGTATCACTAGAATAAGACAGACGGGAAAAAATGGGAGGCTAATGTTAAAGAATTCAAATGTACAGCGCCTAACTGTGTGTTTCAGATAAAGTGCATTTGAAGCTGTACTTACCCAGTCTGTGAGTTTTGCTCGAAGAAAGCGCTGATCAAAATATCGGCGTGCTGGGATTAGGGGACACCTCCAACACCGCGAATTTCGCTGTAATTCAGCATCCCGAAGCGATCTTTCGTATATCCATTCCAAGATGGCGGCGAGGTTTCCACACATTACCGAGATCTCTTTTTATCAGTGGCCATCTCCACTATTTACTTTTCATTTCCGGTTCACACGGTTAGCGCTCGTTGATTTGGGCGCGCTATTCAATTGGGCTTGGCAGCATATAAACATCAGTCCTCCCTGATACATACACCCTTAGCTGCTATCATAGGACGCTGAACGGGATGCTGAATTACTTTGCTTGTAGGTGACTTTAGATTAGGTCAGATTGCTATTTGTGTGAACTCTGGGTAGAGTTGTTATATAACGAAGTAAGTTCTATCGCTATTTACGTGATCTACTTAGTGAAGTTGTTCCATAAACCTTTATCATTCCTAACTACTTGTGTAGCATTTGTATACTACATTATTTCATTGGAGTCTATCTAGTTTACTCAATTGAACTTAATATCTAGCACTGAATATATTTATCATAGATTAAACATCATCACTGACCTTTTTCTATTATTGTCACCCTAAAACATATATATTCATCCTTTTACTGTTATTATTAAATTTTTTCTTTTTTTTTTTTTTTTATAGTGAATGACCATTATTCATTGTTGACCATCTCCACCATTAATCAGTTGGTCCATGTCCCTGAACAGTCTTGATATATATAGCATATATATCATTTAATTTGGAACTATCTAATTCAAAGGTACTGTTTCATCTATAATTACAGAGCCTCAAACCTTTGAATAATTTGATTAGCTTTCTTCTTTCTTCTTACTCCCTCATTATGTGTTCATTGTTCTTTCATTAGAATCTATTATTCAACACTGGACTTTTGATCCATTTTATCAACATCTAACAAATTGTCTGCCGTATGGAACCCTATGAGGTAACCACTTCTCTGAGTTCTTTCACCATAAGTCCGAGATGAGGAATAGAGTCTTTATAAACTAGATGTGCATCTATTTCTGCCTTTCAACATTTTTTGGTAAATTTGGGATTATCTTGACTTTTATTATGTCCCTCCTTTTTCTTTCCTTTCTTATTAGTGACATTTTTAGGTCACATTAAAACTTTCACTACTAGGTGTTCGAATATCTATATTTTTGCTTTTCTATTCCATTCTAGTCTCTGGTGTTGGGCAATTTCTGTGACCTACATTTCACCATGTTTAATACATGTTTTGTAATTAGTGTTTTTAATTCACATAAAATATTTTTAAGTCTATTATTTGTTTAGACCCAATTTTTGGGTCATTTAAACTAAAATCAATTGAGCAGGATTATTTGTGAAATACCGATATATATCTCATATTCACATTTACATGCATTCTGTTTAGGTCTTTATTTAATACATGGCTTCCTGATGAAGGCACACAGCCGAAACGCGCGTAGGATACGGAATTTCCAGAGCCATATTTATATTGAATGTATCATGTTTTCTTTGAAGTGATTATTCACCTTATCTACATGTCTTGTAAATAGAAGATCATCTAAAGATCATGTACAATTCTATTCCTTATGAACATTGTTATGATGTACACTGTAATTGATAGAGTGTCTATATAAAAATTGATTTGTCTTTTTTATTACATAACTGAACTTGGAGAGAATCACGTTCTTTCCCCTTTCTTTCCCCTTTTTTAATTGTACAGATATCCTAGGCAATTTATAAATACAAAGTACAACAATAAATATTTTTGATACCCTTTACAGAGTTTGCATGTCTTGATATATATTATTCATGTTTATAATCTATGTTGTTATTCCTAATTTGTGATACTTACATTTGAGCTATTTTCCCTGATTTAGGAATTTGTGTCAGGGGTACCCCTTTTGCTTACAACCATCAGGCGAGACCTAAAAACAGTGATAAAAATCACAAAAAACTTAGTCAAAAAATGACTAGGGCACTGTTCTTCCCGGATCTGCGCTTACTGGCGCGGAAAAGAAGAACTGACGTCAGCGCGCATGGGCGGCGTCTAAGTACTGGCCGCGACGTCATCCCGGCGATCTCGACGCCGAATGCGGAACCGCACGACGCCGCCTACCGACGCGCAGGGGTACTGCTACGCAAAACTTTCCGGATCCAGCCTGACGCCTGGGGATATTCTAAGGTAAGGAATCTGTCACTAACGTGTCTCTTTCAGATACAGCATACTGGTAATCTGCCCTTAAAGGCCTAGTAGCTTTAACACGCTTTTCAAGATAAGTATGTTAGGCCTACAACTTTTGTCGTGACTTTTCATAATAAACAGATTAAGTTCAAGCCTCTAGCCTTGTTCAATGACTTGTCACCATAACCAGCTTAGTTCCTCTATGCTTTTCACACAAGGCAAAAATCAGTGCAATACAAGCACTCATTTTTAGGAGAAGCACTTAACGACTGCCCAATCAAAATGTGTACTCAAGAGAATCAACCTATGAACAGATCTATGCTGCTCTATCAGTTGAGGCCCTCAGAGCTCTTTCTCTGTTGAACACAAAGTCTGGTGACAGCAGCACTTTCAAGCGTGACATTTTAAGGCTCCAAAGGCCTGCCTTTGTGCTGTCATGTTGTACTGTAAAAAGAAGTTACTTACTGAGTACTTACAACATTCCTCTCCTCAATATATATTATTATCCAAAGCCTCTTTGCGATACGTATACTCCACGCAACATGATAGTGACACGTACATTTCATACCTTTCCGCAGTGAAGAGAATGCAGCAAGACATCTCCCGGTTTCTCGGGTGTTAATCGGGAGCCATTAGAAAATCTTCCTTAGCATCTTCAGGGTGTGGAAGTATGAGGAAGTAATGGCATTGGCTTGGGCAGGTATGCCAAGTTTGGAGTCAACAATGATCCCAAGGTTCTTAGTGTGGGTGGTGAGGGAGGGCGTGGGTCCTAGTTCTGTCTGATACCAGGTGGGGCCCCAGTGAGGGGCTTTTCCCGAAGATCACGACTTCTGTCTTATCAATGTTTAGCTTCAGACAGTTGGATTTCAACCAGTGAGTGATTCGGGTCATGTATGTCATGAACTTGTTCCAGGTAGGTGCTAGGTATCTTGTCCGTGAGTGAGAGGATGAGTTGAGTATCATCGGAGTAGGAAAGCATGTTGATGTTGGGAGAGCCGATGATGCTGGCCAGCTGGATCATGTAAGCATGGTAATGGGTAGGGCTAAGGGAGGAGCCCTACAGGACTCAGAAAATCAGTTTGAGGCCTCTGAGGTGAAAGAGGCTGACTGAGTCCCGACTGTAAAGAAAGAGCAGATCCAGCGGTGCACTGGAAAACTGGTGGTGTGCGTTGGAGCAAAACAGGAATGTTGAATTTGACGTGGGTGTGGTTATTTCAGGTGATAGGTGTGGGTTCTTCGACTTGGATGTTGTCGAACAAGGTGGAGATAAAGTCCAAGAGGTGCTTCACAACTACTTGTTTGAGGCCCTGGTTTGTAAGGTCTTCAAGAATTGTTCTTAAGTTAGAGTTGGCAAGCCCTCTTAGGTGGAAGGTAAGGTCGTCGAAGAGGATGTAGTTGTCTTGTGGTAATGACGAGTGGCACGATGAAGTCTGTGATGGTGTTGGAGAAGTTGGTGCGTGGGTCCCAGTGGTTTGTAGATGAGTGCTCCGCTGAGAGTGAAGTTAGTTGATATGTGCATCATGAACAACAAGTATTCCAGGTAGTTGGTAGGTGCTTCTGCGGAGATGGTGTTGCAGATGTTGTTCTTTTGGATGAAGGGGACTATCTCTTGGTTTGTGAAGCCAGTCTTGCCTAGCGTTCTTGCACCCAGGTGGTATGACTGTGGTGATGCTAGATGGTTCAGGCAGATTTCCGTTAGAATCAGCTGGTCCGGGGCTTGGTCGTGCAGCACGTCCCAAATCTTCGTGACAAGTTTGATGAGTGGGTGGGTGTTGAGGAGCACGCATGAGTGTGTAGAGCTGTGTGGGTGACGTCTGGTCAGTGTGCAAGTGAGAAGGAGGGGTGCTTGATGCTGTCAGTGTGGGAGTGAGGAGAGGTGAGTGTGGGAGAGTACATGAGTAATTGCAAGCAGCACAGGAGAAACCTCCTTTTGCATTGTGTGGTGCAGTGCAGCTGCAGTGCGGCAAGCAGTGACCAGGTTTGAGAATGAGGAGGGTTGCCAGGGGATAGTGGAGGGTGAGACTAGAACCAAGGTTTCCTGGTCCTGAGCAAGGTCCAGGCGTGGACGGTCGCAGATAGGCTTGCATTTAGCTTACCAGTGGCGCGCCTACTGCACGTCCACAATTAAGTAGGCCCTTTGAGGTAGGAGGAGCACAGAGGCCGATGGACTGGGTTTAGGGGGCGCTGGAGAGCAGGAACATGGTAAGTAGCATTGGGGGAAGGAAAAGGGTGTGGCAAAAACAAAGGCACAGAACAAGACCAAAAATGCATAAAACAGAGCAAAGAGGGATAGCAAGAAAAGGGCAAAACACAGAAAAGAGGAAGAAAAAGGGGGAAAAACTCAAAACGGAGCAAAGCGGCACAGAATAAAAGAGCACAAAATAGGGAGAGGACACTAACAAAACGAGATGTCAGAGAAAAAAGACGAATTCCAAAGCTGGATGAGACCTGAGGAGGGGTGAGAGAGCTTGAGAGAGAGAACAACAGGAGGGGATCGAGGCACGAGCCTCAAGGCACAGGAGCAGTGTCCGAAAGGTCCTTGCGTGGTCCCAGTCACAGCTACATCCCAGGGGGATAGGAGGGGTAAGGAGGTTAAACGTTTTCCCATAAAGTATTAATCAGTATTAAAATGCCAAAAAATGGAAATAATAAGAATATGGAACCCAATTTCCCCTTGCTTGTCGAATAGTGCTACATAATCCGGTTCTCAATTACTGCATAATTCTAGTGACCCAGGGAAAATCTGCCGTTACATAAGATCTCCACCTTATGTGCTTTGTACCCAAAGGGCCAAAGCTGCAAAGCCAAGAAGGGAAAGTATAAATCTAAGCATGCCACACTTATCTGCTGAACAAGCTTACCACAGCGATTGCAACCTGTCATACACATGAGTAGTATTGTCAGAGGGACCCGAGGAAAGTGTGTATGGCTTTGCACAGAAAGAAAAGCATAGTTACCCAAACAGTTGAGATGTGCACAACCCATTACTGAGCATGGCGATGGTTAGACCAGTAAACTAGATCTCTAACTGATTTGCTCCCGCACCTTCCTTTCAGAACACTGTAGAATGTTGTCCCTTGGTAGGGAGAGTTGCCTATTGGCTTCTCCTGTTTGAAGTAGTCTATCAGCCCTCTGTAACTGAGTCCTCCACTCCAACTATTTGGGAAATGGACAGCGCATGAAAGATATGAAATAGGATGAGAATGACCATAAGTGCAGTGTATGGCTATAGTAGCCCCGCTATCCATTTTGATTTCGTGCAAATAAAGAGTCCCTAAGATGGAGGCTGGAGAAGCATAACAGACAGCCATGACCTTTAAATAAATGACGAACCACGGAAGGGGTTTGAGATGACCCGGAATGAGAGATCTAGGATGAATTCGAAGAGACATCGGGCAGGTTTTACATGAGCTGCGTGCGATGTAGAATGTTTAAGGGAATGTACACGTTTATTTGCATACATTTAAATCACTTTCCTTAGCCATGTTCATATCTTCATAGATTCACCACCAGCCCCAGGTCATGTAGCCTACATCAAATCAAGGTAAAACAGCAATGCACATGAAACAATCTTGTCCTACCCTCTTGCCTGATCGAAGGTTCTGGTTGATACCAGGCTATAGAAGTTACAAATGCACACCTCCATTGAAGCCACAACTGCACTCCTCCATTGAAGTCAGTGTACATTGTTCGACTGGAAGTCTTTTTACAACTTATATGGAAGGTGGTGACATTTTCTGAAGCAGTTTTGGGGCATCTGTCAGATCCCCAATGTTAAATGCCCTTCAGAAAAGTTCAATGGCTTCAATTTTTTTCTTTCGCTTTGGTTTTTCATGGGTATCTTGATAAACGTTTTTTATTGGTTTCATGATATGTGCTCGTAAAAATATTTGAATACAAATTGCTTTTAATTCTAAATTGGTGAGATGGTTTTTTTTTAGATTTCAATAAATACCATTTTATTTGGTTGTAGATGGTGGGATACCCGAGGGTGTACATTCCTCTAGAACATTTTAGATGCTACTCCAAAACACGCCCAAGCCTTCTATAAAAGGATGGGATTTAGTGGTGTGAGAGCAGAGCGCTTATTCGTTTCAAGTAATTCTTAACATTCCACACCTGAGTGTGTTTCAAGTGTGGGGCAAAAATGTCCCAAACTCTTAACACTCAGGTGTGGAATGTAGAACAATTATTTGAAACTGTGTGCCGATGTCCAAATTGGGACCTTTTTTTTTTTTTAGGTGTTAAAGAGGTCATTCAACCGCACTGGGAGGTTGGAGGCAAGTGATGAATCGGCAGTTCTACTAGAAAGAGCATTAAGAAAGGTAAGAAACTTGGTCTTCTGATGGATACTTCTAACCGCATATCCCACACCTCAAAAATAGATACCAAAGCAGCACCTCCCAAATGTGGAGTGTCTAGGGAGTGAAGTCAGACCAAAAAGTCCTACAGGACTGAGCAATTCAAGTGACCATCTCATTTGACCTTGCTCCCTAGGCAGTAGTGCTTCGTAAACGTAATCATCGAGAACAGGCACCCCTCATGCCAACACCTTGGCCATGAGACAATGGGCTCTCAGGGCCTGAGTGGGCTGCTTTTGGTCAGTGCACAAGCAGATCTTATTGCAGAGGACTATCCACATTTACAGGGTCCTCTTCCACCCTGCCATGCTATTCTCTGCAGCCTGATACCTGAAGAGTGGATCGTCACCCGATGATAATTCGTCTAGTCGAAGTAAAAGCTTATTGCTCTATTGGGATCAAGACGATGGAGCCTCTCCTCTTTCGAAGTATGGAGCTTAGAATGTGGGCAAGGTAGCTGATTGGCCAACATGAAAGGCTGTCATGATCTTATGGAGGATAGCTGCTCACGTCCGCAATACGAACTTGTACTGGAAGAAGGCAGCATAAGGCAGTTAGTGTACCTATAGCACCTGTGTAGCTCACTCACAAGGTGCACAGAGGATAACATCCACCACCTCAGTTGGCTGCCGCTTTCAATCTCCACATATGGAGGGGTAAGTTGTGGAGATTCGGATGCAGGACACTGCCCTGCCGCTGAGACAGGCGGTCCTCACAAAACAGAAGACTGATTAGAGGGTAAATGCTCAGAAACTGTGTACTACACTCTAATATAGAAGCAAAGCTACTGTAGCCATGTTTGACAGGTTATGAAGGGAGTAGTCTATTCTTGATTATGTCACAGACTTGAGTGCAGTTTTCCTTTAGAACTGACTCTAAAGGGCTGTGCACTTTTGCTCTACAAGTGTTTTGACTACAAAAGTCCAAGCTGCCAATATTTTAACGTTTCTGCAAGAATGCTGTAGATTTTGTCTTTGGACGTTACATCTTTATTTTAATCAGCATGAATGTTATCACTACTGATTATTGGTACTTGGTAGCGAGTACTTTTATAATGACTGATTTATTGAGGAGAGGGTAGCTATTTAGATGTGGATAGTTAAATAGGCTACGATTGCAGCTCAGCTGGAACAATATATACATGACCTCGGCTTCGTATGCTGAAGAGAACTACAGAGATGGAGAAACAGATAACGGACTTCGGCAGGCTCAGGGGCGTAGCTCCCGCGGTGCAGCTGCTGCAGTGCACCAGGGCCCAGAGGTGTGCAGGTTGGAAACATCACGCTCTGTACATGCAAGAAGATTTAAACCATGTGTCAGTTATTAAACAGCTGATCAACTCAAATGAAGTGGGAATATTCAATGAAGGCCGGCTGGAGCACATGCGGTTGTCACATTTTGGCTGTGCCTTTTGCAGGAAGCCATGAGGTTTTTCGTTTTAGCTAGACGGATTCTACCTCATAAGTGCTCATATTGTGTTAGTGTATTTTACAACTGGCACAGTGTGGTCCTGCTGTGCTGTAAATATACCACTTGTATTTGCAGACAAATACTTGTCCGGTACCGTACCTCTTAGGAGGTCCTGCTATTTAATATAAACAGTATTTTCGAGGTGCCTAAAAATTAAAAGATCAGAAGGCGGAGCGGGATTCAGAAGTTGGGTTGAAGTACGCCCCAGATTAGAATTGTGTATAAGAACACCTTGAGGAGTGGGTTACAGATATGGTAAATGTCGGGATACACATTAATTCGGTTTCGCCTTAACTGGATGCATTTATAGATTCTCTAGGATGCGTTGACTTAAGTACTAGTTGGAATATGTGCACCACACAGGATTATCTGAAGTCATTTCAAATGCATCTGAAGGAAATCTCTTCCATATTAAGCCTTCAATATGCAATCTAGTCTGTGCTTACAACATCATATGAAAAGATGTTTTTAAGGTACTCCTCCGCTATATTTTTACATAGACATTGATGCATAGTTGTTAATCAGTAGGGTTAAGAAATCTTGTTGTTTGATCTTTTTCCATCCAGGACATGTTGATACTTGGCTATTATTGTTTAACTATTTCTATTAAATAGGACCCATCTACAACTTGGGAAGTCTTGAAGTGACTTTTGCAGTAAATTATGTGAAATGTCTCAATTTAAAAAAGAGTAATAGTGTGGTTTAATATCTCTGCAGTGAGGTGGAAAACTCTCCTTTCACTGAATAAGCGTCATGAAAATCTGCACAAGTATAAATGAGACATATAGCATGTTGAATAATATAATAATATAAACCTGGATTGATACTGACATCTATCAAAGCACTTTGCAAGTATGTTTATTTTGAGCATGTTATAGTAAACTCTTTTTACAGGAATGGGAGCTAAATTAATTGCCTTAAAATGATATATTAGATTGAGTCGATGATCCATGAAAATGTTTATAATGTGTATTTTGTACTCTTTAGATATCACATGCACCTGATCCAGCAAATGAATTAAGCTTTTTAACTTTGGTTGGTCCTGAGAAAGGTGGTATTAAAGCAATACAAGCCACCAAAAGGTTTGTCAACCTTTTCCTTGTATAGTGCCTTGACCATGACCAATATTGTGGAACAGGTGTACAATATGTGTTGTCCTGATTGGGTGGTTATAGGTTCCTTGGAGCTTTTAGAGTTTTATTGGGTCTGTGAGGTGTGAGTATAGGTATTTATGAGACTAGTGGTTGCGGGGCTTATAATAAAGAAATCTTTCAACAATGGAAATACTATGTATATCTATTCTGAATTATGGTAAGGAATTATGCTTTGGTATAAGATATAATAGAGAAAAAGACAGTTGTGTAATTTTGGTGTCATACAGCATGAATATATATCAGATTATATAGAAGATATATAGATTAAGCAGCAAGGAGTTTGTGTGATATGTATGGTTTAGTTACCCTATCCTGAACCCAAGAATTAATTGTGGGGTTACCTTTTGTGATTTTGTTACTACACTCTCCTGACCTAGTCCTGGGCAATCAAAAAGGCTTGGGGCCAGTCTTTCCAGATCTTCAGAACCAGAGGCAGGAAAGGTCTCAGTGGGAAGCCAAGTAGGAGTCCATTGCTCCATTCCAGCCAGGACATGGATCTACAGTGCACACAATTGCTGACACTGTGCATTCTTGACAGTGGTAAATACATCTAGTTAGGGCTCACCTGAGTATGCAAAGACGCCCTGCACCAACTTGGCATAAAAGCACCACTTATGATCCACCAAATGACTCCTGCCCAGTATGTCCACTTGAGTTCAGAGACCCTGGCGGATCGTTGGCAACCAGGAAGATGTTATGTTGTAACAGTACCCTCCAGAGGCGCATGGCATCCTGGCACAGGTCCTCACTCTGTACTGCTTGTTTTAGTTTGTCAAACAAGGAAAGGGGGGGGGGGGGGCCAGGAGCTAGTAAAGGTCCAGTACCCGTGCTCCACACAAGCATATCAATCCAAAAGTAGGGTTACTGTTCCTAAGGAGACACAAGTAGCGTCTGTCAAGAAAAGAAAGAAGAGTAGGTATCTAGGTACTATGCTATTCAACAGGATACAGTCAAAAGTTATGTCTCTTGTTGCCCTCACACATCCCAAGGGATTTCATGCTTCATCATTGGGCGGTGCTCCTCGTTGGGCCGGCGCTGCAATGCCCTACTGGTCCCCCGAAGGGTCACTTTAGCGGATATCTTTTTATTTCGCCGTTTGATGACTGAGGGTGTGAGTTCTTAGTGGGGGTCGTGAAAAGTGAGTGTGAGATTAAATATTAAAACTGGCTAGGAGATATCCTGAACGTTTTTAATATGCTGGTTCCCCTGTCAGAGTAAAAAAACCCGCAGGTTGTTGTTACTAGTGGGGTAATAATGGCCCCATTTAACTAAAAGGTCGACATGTTTCGTGCCTAAAAGTGGTCAGAAGGATCCCTGGCGCTTCATCAGGAGCAGAATATTTTTTTAATAAAAAGTTTTAGTTGAGTCAACCCCAATCGTGATTTATGATTGAGCGGTCCCCCTTTGTTTTGTTGAGGGTGGTGCCTGCTCGCGATAGTTATCACCGTTGGTTCGACCTAGAATGCAAATTGATACAGACGATAGGATTCATAGACTATCGCGCGGTGACCTGCACCGTTACAGGGGTTTTGCCGGGTGTGCGAGCTTGCTGCACCTACCCTCGACCATGCATGCCTGCTTGTTTTAGTACCACATGGTGGTAGTGTTGTCTGGGAGAGAATCTGCACCTGCCTCCCCCAAAGGATGACAGGAAGGCCTTTAAGAGCCAGTTGGATCACCTGAAGCTCCAGATGAGTAATATACAGCGGGCTCTCCACTAGTTTTAACTCATTCATGCATGTCTTTGAAGCACAACTCTGTTGCCAGCAGCCCTTCTAACAATCAGTAGTATGCAAGCATGCACAGATGACATACTTCACTGCAAGCAGTCCATCGCATTTTGTCTGAGGACGAGAACCTTTGAAGTCGTCCAGTATTGCCAGCAAGAGTTTGCTGACCATGTTCCACATAGCATGTGTACACCTGGCCAGCATACAAACTACATTTAAGGACCAAAGGAACAGGCTTGTAGGCCAAAATATTGCTGTAGCAAAAGCATCAATCCTTTTGGATTACCGACCTGCAGTTGTTGCTGGTAAGAAATTGGGATTGACCTTACTAGTTGAGGCCTGTTCAACTAGACACTCCAGAGTAGGGTACATGGTTATTAAGTTCAGATTGCCAGGTGCAGGTCTATGTCACTGAGCTACAGACCAGCCGAGAGTAGAGCAAGAACAAGGTTTGAAACATGTAGCCATAAAAGAGTAAAGTGAGGCTTTGATTAAATGGTAATGATGGCTCAGACGTCAGCCTGGGTTGGAGGATTTCTGTCAAAACTATTGTTTGTGTTTCAATGGAGACAACTGGACCACTACCACAAGAGAGACACTTTCTTTCGTTGGTGGCCCATGTGGCAAATCAAGCTCCATTTCAAGGGAGGTGTCTAACAGACTTACATTTTATGAATCCAATTATAATGCATCATCAATTATACTGAGGGGGAGTAAACCATCACTCTCTTCCTCTAGAGGCAGTGTCCTGGGAGACCCTATGTGGCTCTTCTAAAGGGTTAGAGTCAAAGCCAAAAATAGAATGGAGTCCATGCTGATAGCTGCATCACAGCAGAGGCACCAGGTTAGATTCCAGCTGCATAATGACCAGTAGCGCTTTTGTGATCTCATAGCACAATATCAGTTTGGCTCTGTCAAGCGTTGGTTTGGGGTTTGATGTAGATCATCCATCGGTGCCGGTAGGGTTGATATTGGCCCCAGTGCTGTGAGAACCACCAGTCTGTACTGCAGTTGGTACAGGCCCAGTCATATCTCAATGGGACAGACTGCTAATGGGAAAGACCCAAGTCCAGTAATTTGCCTGGAGGCCACTGCCCCTCAGTTTGGCCAGAAGGAGCTGGATTGCACTAGAGAAGATAAAAATACTATCCACTGCAGGGCTGACAATGGAAAAACTCTAGGAGCTTTGTGACCGGCTGAATGATCAGTTTTGAAACCAGGGACTTGCACCTTCTCTGTCAAGCTAGAGTGGCAGGGATGAGGAGAAATTGTTCTTCATCATTTTGTTTTTTCGTTTGGACTTCGACTTAGTTAGGAAGTCAGTTGTTCGCAGAACAGCCTTGTGACCGGGACGGAGACCTCGCCCACGACCTGAAGCTGGAGCAAGACTCGCTTTTTGACCCCAAACTATTTTTGTGTTTGGCAATGTAAAACTTCATCGCTGGGTCCAGGATCTCTGTTGGGTGCATAAGAATGCACATGCCCCAAAACTCAGCGGCATGACCGGAGTCAAGGCACTAAAGGCACACCTCATCAGGTTCATGACCTAAGTCTGCTTTCTGCAGACTCTGCACAGTTTGAAGTCTTTAATTTTCAGAGATAACATGATTTCCTAGGACACGGTCTCAAAATTTTGGAGTTGTCGTGAAAACGACAAAAGTTGTGAGCAGAGCTCCAGATCCTCTTTGGAAGGCCCGGAATGAAAGAAACGGATGTCAGTGCACAGAGGTAGCGCTTATGTACAGCTCCGTTCTGTCACGTCGGGGCAGCTCAAAGCCTACTTGGAGTCACAAAACTCCACCTGCAGGCATATGGGAGCATTGCTGATGAGATTCAAATATCCAGTCCGGTCTATAAGGAATCATAAGTATCCACCAGAACTTGGGCAGATGGGCAATGTAATATGCAAGTTATTACCATTATTGAGGTTGGGGCACTGTGACTCATTCCAGACTTCGCCTCTCATGAGTCATGTCCATCCCACACTCAAACAATGGTAATAATTATCCGATTACACTCTTCCTATCTGCTCATGTACTGTATACACATACATATATGTGTGTGTGTGTGTGTGTGAATATATATATGTAATATATTCACGCACACACAAAATAGTTAAAAAGAAATTAAGGTTTCTTCTGCTCATAAAGTGTTAATAGATGTGAAAAAATTCCTAGTTAAAGTGCAGGTGTTCCTGTGAGATATTAGTGTTTGAAAATAAGTGGCAGGAGGGCCTGAAACCGCTAACTCTTATGTATATATTGACCACTGTTTCCAAAATTAAGTTTTTTGTGAATTACATTTGAATTTTTAACAAACTGTATCGTTGACGAAGGGAATCAGTGTAGGTGTGTATGACATATTTAGGAAATTTGGTTAAAAGAATTGTACTGTAAGAAAAAAATGTGTGTGTGTGGGGGGGAGGGGAGGACAAGGTGCCTGATCCTAGGGGAGTGCAGGTGGAGAATGGGGACAAAAAAGCAGAAAAGGAACTAGTTTACTCTAGTAAAACTGTGATTTTTATGAAAATTACAATCAGAAGGTTGACTTTTATTAGCTCTAAAAAAAAGGCACAATCTTGCCAATGACAAGTTGGTCGGCGTGCTTGGCCATGCATAGAGTCAAATGAGTACATGGCAGATGAATGAAATGCAATATAAAAAATAAAGAGATTAACCAAAATATAATGGCTATGGTTCGGGGAATAAAAAAACAAAGACCCCAAAAAGTTCAAGTTATTGTATGCAAAGGACCCTATATCTCATACTGTCCACTATGCTCTATACAACCGTTACCAATGGCACAGGAAAAGCTCTATATCATGGTGAATTTCAGGGGTTTTCTGAGTTTTAATTAACTGAACTATAACTAACCTTTAATAGCCGTTTTTTTCCTTTTTTCGGTGAACATACAATATATATATATATTATTTTTTGAGGGAGATATGTTACACACTGACATTCCAACAAAGTAAGACCATAACACAACTATCACCAAAGAATATTTATACATATTTCTAACTATGGGTTGGGCTCTGAATCTCTTTGGCTGTCTAAATCCCGCCTCCCGCCCCACCTCCCCCCTCACCCCCACCACTTGGTGGTATGCTGCTGCCACAGCTGTTAACTAATGAATAACTGTTTGGAGGGTTTATTCTTTGATTCGTACATTGTTTCTAACACTGCTCTGGCACCGTATTCTCACACTACTATACACCTGCAATTAACCAGCTGTAATTTTAATGCACATGGTTGGGTTTATCCCCAGGACTGCCTGATGTAGAGAGCCATGGCCTGCAATATTGGATTACTATAATGTATACTTCTTGTACACTGCTGGCTGCATAAGGTTATAATGCTCGTCTTTTCTGCTGCTCGTGTATTTATTTTTCGAGTTTTATTTAGCGCGAACTTGGCCAGAGGGCATCAGAGCTCTTTACAGAGTTGCATTTATAGTGATTACAGGAGATGTAAAACAGTAGGTTGCATACAGGAAATAAAAAAAGTAGGAAGTATAAGGTAATACTCAATATAAACATGGACTGAATGTACAATGGGGGAAGGAGAGGATTGTCAATATAGTCCTGAATTAGTTACAGGAGCTTGCAGCACGGGCCGTGGCATCGTAGGTCGGGATGAAACAATATTTTCCCAAGGTCAGGAAGTGTAGCTGGTTTGATTTAGGAGGGAGGGTTTAGGTATTTGTTGAGAAGAGATAGATGGAAGTTTTTCTTGAAGTGTAGGTAAGACTGATTGTCACGTAGTTCTTTTTGAAAGGCATTCCAAATTCTGGGAGCATTCCATTAGAAGGAGTGGGTGAGAGATTTAGGAGTCTTAAATTTGGGTGGAATCAAGAGAAGAGTGTTAGAGCTTCGAAGTGGTCTCTTTTGTGGGGGCTCATCATCACATATGGTGATGAAGCAGGTGGGGGGCATCTTTAGAAGAGGAGTCAATCAATCAATCAATCAAAACGAGCTTTATTCGATTTTAAGCATTAAAATCATAAAAGCAGGCAGTAAAAACATATCATCACACATCGTAAAAATTTCATTTAAGACACATTTGCTAAATAAAGTTTCATTAAAAAACAATTCATTTAACAGTAACTATTTTTTACGTCCAGGGATTAAAATGTATTATACTATACATCATCACATAACTATGTTTCTATCATAATTTTACATCTGGCATTCAAATATTTAGAGATTTTCTAGCTCTATATACACTTTTCAGAAAACCGACCATAGATCCTATACAATAATAATTTCCCAACATCTGTAAATACAAAAAAGCAGGGCGACATTGTCTCCATCCCCCCTGTTTTAATAACGGTAATACCCATCTTCGCCTTTCATCCTTATAGAATTTGCAGAATAGGATAGCGTGAATAGTCGTTTGTGATGAAATATTATCACAGGGACATCGACAGAGTTCCCTTGACCAGTTGTTAATATCTGGATGGCTAATCAAACGGTGGAAAGTCCCAAATCTAAAACGCGTTAGCATATACCTATCATATCCCCCCAATGTACAGGTCAAATATGGTTGAATATTATATATTGTAATAATTAATTGATGTTCAACCACCGTAGGTTTATTCATTTCCAGAGTTAACCTATTTTCTTCCAGGTGGGTCATACAATTTTTTTTAAATCCTTCCGGTTAATACAATTCATATTTTCGGGTAGGGAAAAATACTCTGGGTGCCCGATGTCCTGCATAAAATTTCTTACATACTTCAACCAGGGAATCTTACTGGCGTTATCTAATTTCATTGCATCGGTTATTATT
This sequence comes from Calotriton arnoldi, assembly GCA_963921515.1. Lineage (NCBI taxonomy): Eukaryota > Metazoa > Chordata > Amphibia > Caudata > Salamandridae > Calotriton > Calotriton arnoldi. The sequence goes on from CAWUFW010000785.1 coordinate 544,359, forward strand.
TCCCTATTTAAACCAGTGCTAGCAGAGGTCCAGATTCTGTGCCAGAGCAGCACCGGTTGCGCCTTAATAAGGTCAGAGATATATGTTACTCCTAATTCGCTATGGCAATTAAAAACTGGAGCACTGGCCGGGACTGCCAAAATAAATCTTAAAAAGGCGTTTTCCACATATTGGATCAATGTGCAATCATAAAAGCCCCAAATACCTGCCCCAAAGGTTGCTATGCTCACGCATTTAGCTTGATAGATTTTTAGAAGAATTTCTGGTGGCCTTTTCCCCAATTTTTTTGTAAATTTAATTAAGGCCGCGGTAGACTTCATAAACAGGAGGCTCCTAGTCTTTATCGCTTGTGCCCAAGACCCTGTACGATCAAAAAGAACACCCAGGTAACAAAAGGAGTTAATAGATTCCACCCTACTTCCCCCAGCTTGAAAACTTCGGTCCTTATGTTTCCTCGCCCACAAGTCATAATAAAGCTTTTCTTTACATTCATTTTTAATCCAAGGTTGTCCATAAAACTTGTATAAAAAGTAAGAGCCCTCTGAAGACCAATCTGGGTACGTGCCATAAGTACGGCATCGTCAGCATAGAGGAGGGAGACTATCGGGCGTTTATTTACATATGGCGGATCCTCAGCGTTTGCCACCAACTCCTGTTCCAAAGCATTTGTATACAAAGTGAACAGCAGTGGTGCCAAAACGCAGCCTTGCCTCACTCCCTTCTCAACTTTAAACGGCACAGTACACTTCTCCCTTAAGTCCGTACCGGACTTTTGCTGTAGCGCCAGAGTATAGCTCTCTTAAAAACTGTATTAAAATAGGATCAACCTTTAAATCTCTAAGAACGTCCCACAGCTTATTATGAATTACACAATCAAATGCAGCTGTGAGGTCAACAAATGCCAAATAAAATTTCCCCTTTTTGCCTGCGTGTACTTTCCAATTAAAATGTTAAGATTAAGAACCTGCTCGTTAATACCTAGACCTGATCTAAAACCGTACTGTACATCACTCAAAATACTATTTTCTTCCGCCCATGATTGCAACCGGTCTAAAACAATCCTGCCCGCTACCTTCATGAGTGAATCTAACAAAGATATCGGACGGTAGCATGCAGGATTTTCCCGATCCCCTTTTTAAAAATAGGGACGATGATTGATTCAGACCAAGTACCTATAAATCCCCTTGCGCAACAAGCTTGTAAGACCCGTGTTAAAATTGGACCCCACATTTCAAAATTAGACTTAAAAGATCAATTGGTACCCCATCGGGGCCGGGGCCTTACCACTCTTACTTGCCTTTATAGCCGAGGTAACATCCTGCAAAGTTATATGGAAATCAATGGGTATAAAATTCTGGTGTTCCCCCTCCGTATTTTGCCCACAAACTACTTCCCTCTCACTGGTCTTCCGTAGGGAATAAACACTTGAGAAGAAATCCACCCAAATTTTTTCCTCTATTGCTACCTCGATTGATGGTACATCCAGTCTATTGTTAAGGAATGGGGCGTTCACAGCTGACCAAAATTGTGAACTATCCCTGCTCAAGGCTGCATCACTTAAATTCTCCCAAGCCTTTTCTTTTAGTTCGTTCATCCTGTTTTTTCTGGCTATGGTATACAACTTTCTACAGATCCTAATTTCCTCATTATCTCTTACTGATCTATGTAGAGCATTCTTTAAGTTCGTATAACTTTTTGTACAGTTATCGAACCATCCCTTACTGGTGTTACAAGTACCTTTATTTTGCACTCGTAACGTGCTACTCACAGTCTCAGTTATACAGGAAAAGGCTTTTAAAATATTATCGTGCGTCGGGCTTTCACTTAAACAGATAGAAATTGGCACATACGCATTTGTAATTATTTCTTTACTTAGCTCCGCAGGGTCCTGGCTTGACCATCGGATTGTATAACCATTTTGTCTTCCCATTTCTATATTTTGTACCCATGCTATTTTATTACAATTTCTCCTTGCTTTATTTGTTGGAGTTGCAATATCTACACTTATTGCCAAGTGATCACTCATTACGTTTTGATGAATGTTATACCCTATAACATAACTTGCATAACAATTTGGCATAATGATAAAATCTATTGTCGAATCAGCTCCTCTGCCAATAAATGTGTGACCAAACTCCACCTTAGGGGTACATAGACAATTCAGTAAAACCAAAATCATGTTTAAACAAAATCTCATTATACAGATCTCCTTTATCAGAATGAGAGAAATGAATGGGTGGGTCATCTTCCTCCAATGTTAATACACATTTTCCTATTTCAGCCAAAGGACACAAGCCAACGTTAAAATCCCCACCCCAAATAGGAATGATTTCAGTCTCTGTATCAGATTTTAAGCTGGTAACATCCTCACTGAGCTTCTTCAAAATGGCACCCAGTTGCCCTTTTTCTACATTATTATAAAAATTGATCACAGCTAAAATACAGTTCACATCCAAGTATATTAAAACAATTTGATAATAAATTTCAGAGCTAATCATATTAATGTTTTGAGCCCCCAGCAAATTTGAAACATATACACAAACTCCACCCTTAGATCTTCCACTAGATGATTGAATTGCTGGCGTATGAAATGTCCTAAAACCATTAATAGTTATTTCCTCGATGGCCCAGGTCTCTTGCAAACATATGTCAAAATTATTGATAAAATCCAGCCAAACTGTGTCATTCACTTTGTTCTTTAGTCCCGCGATGTTCCAAAAAGAACTCTACAGGCTTTTACATCCTGGACCACTGTTTCAAGCACAGTTACAGGCTGATTGCTAAGTTCACCCTCGGATTGCGAGTTAGGATCAAAATCTCCCATACTACCCATCAATATGGAGGATCTGCTCATATAATCTGTTTCGATTAACTCCTCACATATAGAATTACTTTCCTCCTCGTCGAGTAACTTAGCCTCTATTGGACTAAACCAAACTGATGCATCTGGGGTTTCTGTACTATGTTTGATTTCATTCCCCGAAGAAATCAGGCCATTTATTAGTCAATCATTTTCATCTAAAGTTGTAAGTGGCCCAAATCTATTTGATGTTGCTAAGTTAAAAAGTGGGCCATCTGTGAGCTGTTTACATGGGCCATGATTTTCTGGCTTTGCGGAACACGAAGGTTGATAAAAAAGCCCAAAGGGAGAACTTGTATATTTGAATAGATGTGGCTAGGCTCTTGTGTTCTCATTAGGATTTCTCTTACCAAAATAGGTGATCCTAATGAGAGGGCGATACAATCACCTTCATAGAGTTTATTATTATTTCCCACCCAATCAATTCTCCTCACCATCTTAAATTCCCTAAAAGGGCACTAGTCAAGCCCGTTCTGTTTCCCAACCAATGTAAGGTTTTATTTCTTAGGGCAGGCCAGGTTTCAGTATCGGCCAGTGGCAAGGGCGGGACATTTGCTAAAATGATTGTGTAAGGTGTAGCTGCCGGCGGCAAATTTAATGTTTGCAGACTGTGCATTACCACTGGTGTATAGCTGTCTAATGGGGTCATTCTTGTATTTTCCCTCCCAGCCGACTTTCAACTATTTTGTGTTGTGTCCTTCCCATCTCATTTAATGTATGCACCACTCCCTTTTGAGAAGAAATATTTTTCGTAGTTGCAGATGTATTGGGGTTTAATACTTGTCTCTCACCCTGATCTCTCACCCTATGCGATGTCTTTAGTGTCAGAGGGGCTACATTTTGGGCTACCTTCTCAGAGTATGTGCTCAAACCCAATAATTTTGGAGGTTCTTGAGTGGCCTTAATCTGTGCTGTTAAAATTTTCTCAATTCCTAATTCTATTTTGTCCAATCTACCCGTAAGGATATTAATGGCTTGTGTGACGGACTCAGTTAGTTCTTTAATTGCCACGGACAGACTTGCCGATTCACATGAGGTTGCATCACATTTATTGTTTACCTGTAATGCATTAATAATACCTCTTTCTTTATACAATTTATTTTTAGGGCCCTGAGATTTTCCCTGTGGCTTACTTGGATGAGTCCTAATTGGTTTTGGGATATGTTGTGCTGTGTGTAATCCTTTAACTGCAACATCCAATTTTCTTGCATTAGGTGATTTACACGATTTTTTAGGTGGAGGGAAGTGTTCATTTTCTGCTTCTTCTAAAGAAATATCCTCGGTAATTACCTGGATACATCCATTGTTTTGATGCTCAAGAGGAGTATCGCCCGGGATAGCATACTCAGTAGCCTCTACACCATTTGGGATAGTATTTTTATCTTTAAACTGTATGGGTAGCAATAGTGGATCCACTGTATTGATATTTAATGTTTCTTCTACGGAGATTATCTGTCTTTCGATATCTCCAACAGCACCAGTTAAATAGTTAAGCAGGGTCATGTTAGTTTTCTTGTTTTTACTTGGTGTTTTCGGTGTATGGCTCACTGTCTGCTTTCTTTTTCCCATGATACTAATAGTCTAAATGACTACTACGACTGCGACTAAAGCTCAGTATCCTCAATGGGCACAACCCGTTCCCTAACTCTCCCACACTAAATATAAAGTGCAAAGTGCTTATTCTAGAATGACATTGGGCCCCAGGAAAGAGAGTACAAATACAAATATAATTTTTATACCTCGAATTTCAATAGGCCTCAGATTAAAAAGAAAAATGAGTTAACACTTTTAAATGGCGGTACAATATTAAAAATATTAAAAATACAATATTAAAAGTACAGTTAAAGTGCAATGTGCTAGGTATAGGTTTAAAAAAGGTTTAAAAAAAAGTTCGAAGTGCAAGAACAAAAACTGTTCAAAAGTCATAAAAAAAATGTCAAAGCAGAAATGGCTATGGACCTTGCCTCGTTAGATGCAATACAGCTGAAAACGGCCAGTGGAGCACTCAAACTTAAGAAAAGCCGCGATACCGCTCAGTCAACTCCTGTTGAGGGACGGTGTCCAAGATGTTAGGAGGGTAGCCCTGCCCTGCCTCGTCCTGTCAATGACGGGCAAGGATGGGCCCGCCTTGGCCCGGGCTTCGCCCGGGCACAGCCCGCGCGCGTCGCGCGCTGCGGGAGGTGCAGGGCTCTCTTATTGCGCCTCCGGGCGCAAGTGCGCGTCAGGGGGCGTCAAGACTGCTGTGGCTGCTGGGGGATGTAGTTTTGACAGGCCGTTCCCTCACGGCACGTTGGTAAGTGTAGTGGCCGTTCCCTCACGGCGCCTGAAGAAATAGAAGAGAAGCCGTTCCCTTCACGGCTTTTTGCTGGTCCCGCGCTGCGGGAGGTGCAGGGCCCTCTTATTGCGCCTCCGGGCGCAAGTGCGGCGTCAGGGGGGCGTCAAGACTGCTGTGGCTGCTGGGGGATGTAGTTTTGACAGGCCGTTCCCCTCACGGCACGTTGGTAAGTGCAGTGGCCGTTCCCCTCACGGCGCCTGAAGAAATAGAAGAGAAGCCGTTCCCTTCACAGCTTTTTGCTGGTCCCGCGCTGCGGGAGGTGCAGGGCCCTCTTATTGCGCCTCCGGGCGCAAGTGCGGCGTCAGGGGGGCGTCAAGACTGCTGTGGCTGCTGGGGGGATGTAGTTTTGACAGGCCGTTCCCCTCACGGCACGTTGGTAAGTGTAGTGGCCGTTCCCCTCACGGCGCCTGAAGAAATAGAAGAGAAGCCGTTCCCTTCACTGAGTCAACTTTAGTTGGTGGAGAGGGGGTCCAACAAGAATTCAATATTTGCTATTTTACCTGAGAAGTATTTAACGAACTCTTCACAGCGCTTTGTGGAGGTATTGTTGTAATGACCTGATTTGTATTACATTCCAACTCGTGCTGTGTGTTCTAGGTCTCCATGGTAATGTCTCTGCTGAGGCAGTTGGAGACTGGGGGACCGACGAGCTGGCAGTGTTTGTTGGAGGTGTGGCTAATTACCAATAAACCTCTTCTTCAAACCCATCCAGTGTTTGTCATTTCAACACTGGCGACGAGTAATGCTTGTGGGGGGACAAGCGCTCACCACCAAATCCCCTGTGAACCCACAGATTTTGGCTGAGTTTCTTCTTCTACGTCTCTTCCGCAACCCATCTCATCTCTGCGCCTGTTCAGCAGATCTACTGGACGCCCTGCTGACACCTTACACTCCGTATGGATTGCGGTCGAAGTTGGTAAATTTTTACCTTATTCCTCCCTCTGTGTGCTGCTAACGGCTCTCTTGTGGCTCGTGCTGGCACTCGCGCAGTCGCTCGTGTCTGCTCTCGCGCTTAGGACACAGAGACACCCATCGTCACCAGCGTCGTCACGCTGGCATGTCATCACGCTGTGCACGTACGCCGCCATCTTTGTTTCTTTCACTTCGGGTTTCCTTGGCAACTGCTGTACACAACGAAGCAAGAGCTCCGTTTTTCACCGCATCTTCACAAGATTGAATTTCATCGATTTTTCTTCAACTTTTAGACAGTGTTACATTGCAAGCATTTATTTGTTCATTTCCAGGTACTTTTTCTTATTTAAATAACTGATTTATTCTGCCAGCATGTCTGCAACCTCTATGAGTCAACCCCCAGCATTCCTTTGTGAGAAAGGTAAACCCTTAATTCCATGGAAAAGATGGAAGTTATTTGATTCCTACCTAGTGGAAATAGGTGGTGAAAAGTTCTCTGCTCACAGAAAACAAGCCATATTACTTCACAACTTGGGAATTGAGGGCTGCAATATCTATGAGAGCATTGATGAAGTACCTATTGGTGAGGGAGATGGTGAACCTGGAGATGTCTTTGAAATGTCTATAAAAATGCTTGAAGCTTATTTTGGCCCACGAATTAATGTCGTGCTTGAACGTCACAAGTTCTTTATGAGAGTCCAAGAACCCAACGAAAAGGTTGGAAGTTATATTGCTTCATTGAAAACACTTGCCTGCACTTGTGAGTTTGGTGACTTAATAGACTCTTTAATACATGACCAGTTGGTCAGATGCACCAACAGTTCTAGAGTGCAAGAGAAGCTTCTGTCAAGAAATCCCACACTTAAGGAAGCCATTGCTATTGTGGAGGGGTAGGAAATACTTCTGGTTGGGTCAAAGAAATGAAAACACAAACCTGTAACAGAGAATATTCCCACTCCCAGTAGCATTCATGAAGTAATGCATAAAGAAGTCCTGCAAGACTCTCCTGACAATGTGCATAAGGTGGTCCAAACTCCAATGCCCAAGGTTCCTAATAAGTCATCTAAAGTCAAATGTTATCGTTGTGGGAGTCTCAACAATACTTCCAATAACCCAAATTGTTATGCTAGAAATTCTACCCGTCATAAGTGTGGGATTAAGGGTCACTACGCCAGGGTTTGTAGATCTGGTGGGAAGGTGCGCACTGTGGATAATGTGGAGACTATAAAGGACAACCCAAGAACGGTGGTATCGAATGTGAGAAGTGACGGTGTGGTGGATGCTGACTCCATTTGTATGCCTGAGTGTGAAATTGATATTGGTGGCAAGTTGATGGTTGTATTAGCAGATTCAGGTTCTCCTTTCACGATGATTGACAATGAGTTATGGAACAAGACGTTCCCTGACATCCAACTTCTCTCTCCGGATATTAACCCAGTGAGTTATGGGGGTGCGCATACTGATGTTACTGGTTATACTGTCATGAGGATACATTTCAAGGGCAGGGAAACCATTGGCAAAATTTATGTAGCGAAGCGAGGCGGCAATCTTTTGGGTTGGAGGCACCGAAGAGATTTGGGCATAATACTCAATCCTAATGCACGTAATGCCTCTGACCAAGTCATGCTTGTGGATGACTGTTCTAGCTCCAATAAGTTCTTTGTTGAATTTCCTTAAGTTTTCTGTGACAAGCTTGGATTGTTGAAAGACTTTGAACACCGAATTGTTCTTAAAAAGTTTGCCGAGCCATGTGTGCATAAAGTCAGGAAGGTTCCCAATATTATGTTGGGGCCCCTGAAAGCTGAGCTTGATAGGCTTGTGGCTCTGAATGTCATTGAGGAGATTGAGTCCTCAGAGTGGTTGGCCCCGGTGGTTTTGGCCCCGAAGGATGATGGGAAGAATATCTGAATGTGTGTGGACTTAAGAAGTCTTAACAAGTGGATATGGGTGGATCGTCAGCCCCTTCCTAATATTGCTGAATCCATTACTATGCTGTGTGGAGTAAAAGTGTTTACCGTGTTAGATTTGTCCTCGGCATATCACAAAGTACCCCTTCACCAGGACTCTAAACATCTGACATCCTTCGTGACGCCGCTGGGTGCTTTTCGTTTTGTCAGGATGCCGTTTGGTTTAGCCTCGGCTGCCGCTTGTTTCCAGTGCGTCATGAACATGGTTCTTGGTGATATGTCTAACATCTTGTTCTTTCAAGATGAAATCTTGATTTATGGTAAGGATGATACAGAACACGATGATGTACTGAGAAATGTTCTTAAGAGATTGTCTGACAGGGGACTTACTGTCAACAAATTGAAATGTAAAATTGGTGTATCATCTGTCACTTATCTGGGACATGTCATCTCTGGGTTGGGCATTCAACTGAAATTAGAGTTAGCTAACAGCATTATCAACGCTCCTGCTCCCACTGACAAAGAGCAAGTGAGGTCCTTTCTTGGCTTGCTGAGTTTTACTCAAAGTTTATCAAGGGGTTTGCAACTGTTGTTGAGCCCATTAGGGCTCTGCTTAAAAAGGGGACCCAATTTGCCTGGACGGATGATTGTAATGCAGCTTTCATTGCAAGTAATTGGAGAGATGCCCACCCTTGGTCATTTTGATGCAAAAAAGAAAACCATACTCACCACTGATGCCAATCTTTGTGGACTTGGTACAGTCCTTACACAGTTGGATGGTGGTGGTGAGAAAGTTGTTGCATTTGCATCAAGGGTGTTGAAGAAAGCGGAGTAACAATATTCTTGTATTGAGAGGGAGGCGCTTGCTATTACCTGGGCAGTTAGGCATTTCAAGTTCTACCTGTGGGGAATACCTTTTGTAGTAAGGTCTGACCATTGTCCCTTGGTGCAAGTATTTTCCTGTATGGAGAATGAGAGGTTAACGCCTAGGTTGAAGCGTTGGAGTGAAGGCCTAGAAGAATTCAATTTCCAAGTGTAATATCTTCCTGGTCTTGCAAATAAGGCTGCAGACTGTTTATCCAGGTTGCCAATTGAGGGCAGTTGTGAAGGTTGTGATGCTAAACCTGTGGAGGTTTGTTGGGTCAAAGAACCGGCCATCACAGAGGGTGAATGAGTGGAAGCTAGGTCTCAAGATGTGTTGTTAACAGTTGTTTCAGACCTGGCCTGTGTGTAAAAATATTGACTCTGAGTTGTTGACTTTTTTTTCTGTCAGAGATGAACTCACCTTGCTTCAGGATGAATTGATGCGGGGTGAAATAATTGTTCCTCTGTGTAATTTGAGGCCCAAGCTTGTGAATCTTGCTCATGAGGGACACTTGGACAGAAGTCTTACCAAGGCTCGGCTCCCTGAGAGATACTGGTGGCCGGGAATGGATCGCCAGGTGGAAGAAGTAGTCAAGGAGTGTTATCAATGTGCTACGAATGATAAGTCACGTGTCACCAGCTCTGCTCTCCTGTCTCCTGTGGAAGTTCCTCGTGAGCCTTGGACCAAATTGGGTTTAGATCTTATGGGTCCATTTGAGTTGTTAGGGCCGTCTGAAAGGTTTGTTATCCTCCTGGTTGATCACTCGTCCAAATGGGTTTCTACTCGGTGTGTGAGCACTGTTAGTACTAAGGTGGTTTTGGATTTCCTTAAGGATGACTTTGCGAGTGAAGGTATTCCCAGATTCCCAGTTACGGACAATGGAGTGCAATTCACTTCAAGAGATGCAAGACTTTTTGAGCGATTTAGGCATAACTCATCAGAAAACAGCCCTTTATGCGCCGCAGGCCAATGGTCTTGCGGAGCGTATGAACAGGGTGGTTAAAGCTTGTGTTCAGAGAGCCCTGGAGGCAAGGGTTTCTCTTAAGGAAGTCTTGAGGGACACTTGGTGGGCACATCGCACCACACTTTTAATTGTGTCTCGTCTTGTGCAGAGTTCTCCATTTTAAATGTTGAGGGGTAGGTTAGCACTGTAAGCTGAATCCTGGATGGCTGCCTTGAAAGAGGGTATTTCTTTGGATAAGGAGGAGGTTGATGCCAGGATTAAATCTGATCAGAATAGGTATAAGGAAAGGTAGGATTCCAAGAGATCAGTGAAGGAAAGATCATGGTGTGTAGGTGAGTGGGTGCTTATAAAGAAGCCCAGATGGCAAAAGAAGGGTGTTACAGAGTTTATGGGCCCCTTTGTTATAACTTCTGTCAGGAGGAATGTGGTGACGGTGCACAATAGGGGCATGTGGAGTATGTCTCGACTTGTGAAGTTCAAGGGTGATAAATTGTTACACCCTTCATGTTCTGGTTTGCCTGGTTCCAGCTTATCTAAAGTTAATTCTCCTTCTGGTTTCCAAGCGAGGGGATTTTCTTCCAGGTTCAGCTATCCTCAAGGACATTTCAGGGATTATGAAATGTATTGACTTATGTTCTGCTTCTTCCTGTGTTTCTCTCCTATGCTTTTCTTGTGTACTTTTGTTCTCACTTGTCCTTTCTGTAATTTTCCGTATTTCCTCTTTTTCTTTCTGTTCTCTTCCTTTTCCAAGTTTTGTATTTTTGGTAAGGGGGATGTGTTGTAATGACCTGATTTGTATTACATTCCAACTCGTGCTGTGTGTTCTAGGTCTCCATGGTAATGTCTCTGCTGAGGCAGTTGGAGACTGGGGGACCGACGAGCTGGCAGTGTTTCTTGGTGGTGCGGCTAATTACCAATAAACTTCTTCTTCAAACCCATCCAGTGTTTGTCATTTCAACAGGTATCAATAGGATGTTGTGGGACAGAGGACGTTTGGTGATATTGGAGAGGATTTTGGGTCTATTTCTGGAATGATACAGTTGGGTTTGGAAAAAAGATGATTTTTCTCTGTAGATGTGTTATTTTGTTTTATTTTGTGTGTTCCGCTCAGAGGGAGAGACAAGCAAGTGAGGGATGTTTTCTCCAGATTCTTTTAGTCAGTCCCAGTTGTTGTCTCTCCTTGTTAAGGTCTGTGTTGAACCAGGATCTGGAAGGGATACTTTTTGATTTTTTGAGTTTTAAAGGGTCGATGGTGTCCAGCAGTTCTGTCATTTTTGTGTTATAGTGGGAGGTGAGATCAGCGGCGGTGGTAAGTTCAGGAGGGAGAGAATTTGAGTGCTGATTAGGGATTCTAGCTCTGATTGCTGGATTTGGTGCATGTTCCTTGTCCAGTGCTTAGAATGATGGGTTTGGTTAGGGGGCTTGGGCTGGTGAAGATCAAAAAGAAATTGGAGGTGGTCGGTCCAGTCAAAGGGAAAGATGGAGTGGATGGATAGGCTGTGTTGAGTGAGACCTTTCGATTCAAGGAGGGTGGATAGGGCTTGCACTGTAACGTCGTTAGCATCATTCAAGTGCAAGTTTAGGTCTCCTAGTATAAGGTTTGTGGAATCCTTCATGGAGTTTAGTGTTATAAGGTCTGTTAGTTCTTCAAGAAAGTGTAGCTTTTCACCTGGGGGATGATAAATGGTGTGGAGTTTGATGGTGTTGGAGTCTTTGGAGGGGAGATCAACTCCTGGGTATTCGAAAGTTGAGTATTCGGTTGAGTGGAAGGGTTTTAAGTAGAGGTCCATGTTGTGTATGATAACTAATCCACTGCAGGTACGGCCTTTGCTGTCACAACTAATGATTGAGAAGCCTGGTGGGGTGAGGAGGTAAATAATGGCTGATGAGTGGTTGTTTAGCCAGATTTCGGTCAGAAAGCATATGTTGATTTTATGGAGAAAGATGGTTTCTACTATTTCAGTGGCGTGCTTGGCTGCTGAGCGATAGTTTAGAAGCATGCTGTTTGAAAGTGAGTTGGGCAGAAGGCCTGAGGGGGGTGCCAAGGATGACAGATCTTGGAGTAGGAGCATTGACTGGGGGTATTAGTGTAGGAGGTGCCCAGTTTCCACTTCAAATTATGACAATCCAGACGCGGCACATCTGGGTTTAAGATGGTATTGGTTGAAAGGGACAGTTGCCCAAGTGGAGGCGCATGAGGAGTCAGCTGTCCGGGTGAAGGCGCGGGAGGAGTCGGAGTGCATGTTAGTGGCAGACACATTGCTTGGCGTGGTTGGGAACTTATGAAACGAGTTGTGGTAGGTCTTGGTGTGCTTGTGTAATGTGATAATTTCTTCCAGTATGGTGTTGATTTTGAGTTCTAGACGGTTGATTGTGGTGATCAGTTGGTAAAGGTTTGGCTCTGGAGGAGAGAGTAGTGTAGACTGGTGGTCATCGTAAGATGGGGGGGTGTAGCAGTTGGGACTGATCTGTAGTAGTTAGTGGCCTGGGGGTTCCGGTGTGGTATTTCGGGGTATTAGTGTAGGTGAGATGTCTCTTGGTTTGGAGGAAAAGAGTTCTTGTAAAGTATCCAGATTTTCAAGGGGAATGGGGAAAGCGGAGGATAAGTTAGGAGGGAGCTGGAGGGGATGAGGGTTGGCGGGTTCAGCTGCATACGGAGTGAGGGTAGGTTGCGCAATGGTGGGAGGTAGGGTTGGCTTAAGTGCTGAGGGAAAAGCCGTCCGGAGGATGGGGAAGTGGTGGTCGAAGATGGCAAGATTGTGCTCTATGGCTTGGATTAGGATGTTTCCATTTCTGTAGATGGATATGGACAGTTCACCGCCAAACCTTTGGGATGAGGATATGGTGAGTTTGGCTCCATATGGGATGTTTATGGTGTTAGATACATGAAGGTGCTGTAGGACATTGTCTCTCCATCTGGCAGGTTTTTTAGTGAAGAAAATAAGATCTGTTAGAAGGCCTTCATGTATTGCACTGTGGTAGATGTCTTATTAGAGTTTCTGGGTGTTCTTTGAGGAGTCTGTGTTTGTAGGTTTTCGCTGCACGTTTGGAAAGATTAGGCAGAAATTTGATGTTGTGGGAATTGAGGCCATGTCTTTCCATGGCAGAGTCGAGTGGGGTCATGTATGGGTACAGTGGAGAGGTGTGCCACTAAAGGTGGAGCTACTAGCAATGGCCAAAGCAAGCTGCTTTTTTTTCTCTGAAGCAGGTAGATGGTGTAGGGGCTGGGCTGGAATCAGAGTCCTAGGGTTGAGTCTGAGGATGCCAAGTAGTTATTGTTGTGTGCGTGTGGGGGAGGGGGTATGGGAAGTGGCTACAGAGAAGGAAGGGTAGAGAATAAGTGGCTGTAGGTTAGGGGTGGAGACAATGACAAGGGTTTACGCTGTTCAGGGAGAGATTCGTCTGATTATATGTGGGAGACCTAGGATGTGTATCATGCATTGCGGATAAGTGTCTGGTTAGGTTTGACTAAATGTGGGACACAGTTGTTCTAATGGGCCGGCTGCAAGCCAGGTACTGCAGCACAGGGGGTAGGTGAGATAACATGCCATTCTGTAGTATTTTATACTGTGCGATTACTAAGTAAAAACAAGTTAAAAAAAAACTATATATACATGGAAAAGACAATATTAGCTTGTAACATTGGTGCCATATGATGAACCACCACAGAACTTTCTAATCAAAATGCAATAATTAGTTCCGTTTTGGCATGTAAGGGGATTTTTTTTTAGGACGGAAATTAAAGGTGTGGGGAGGGGGCAATAAATGAGGGTTTTAATTTTAACTCCCACAGGAAACCTTTCTTTCTGCTGTAGCAAAAATAACTGGACTTAATTACATCAATCTTGGCAAGTAACTAGAGTTTTACACAGAGGTGAGCCTTTATTTGCTTTGGTGTAAAGATGTCAGGCCATTAATTTGATGAGCACTCTGGGTCCTAGCGAGCCATACCATCTGGGATTTCCCTGTCATCAAGTTTTTAGAAATACCCAGGTTTGGTAGAGTTTCCAGAGTAGCGATGAGCATAGTCCCAGCATACTGCAGCCACCAACCTTTAAAAGTGAGATCAAAATTTGCTTTTTTTAAGCCATACTTAGGAGGTTTACAGGGTACCTCTAGAAAAGGAAAAGGTGGTGGTAGCTATACAAATCACAGCACCATGGTCTCTCTCCTGGGTATCTAGTTTTCAAGGCTGGGGTTGGTGAGTTTCCTATAGTGTCGTCCAACTTGGAATAAAATATGGCAGGCCACCACCTACACAAAAGAGTGTCTTATCTGAACATTTGCTCTCTTGATATGGTTGTTTTCCCAGCTCTCCAGTCCCGTGCAATAGACCCATCCATGCAAGTTTGGTGCGGCTGTTATCTGGTGAAAGGTGGCAACCCAGAATGGTAAGACATTTGTTATTATCTGTTTGAATTTCTCTATTTCTTTGGCTTTAAATTGTCAGTTAGAGTGAACTAAAAACACATTTTAGAATGACGCCCTCAGAGTCACCTGGCAGTATGGGCAAACCTAAATTCTGAGAGGTAGGAATAACCATATCTATACTCAGATTCCTGGGTGCATTTCAACAATGCATAGGTTTCTTTCATACACTTAATTACATTTTTCTATTTGACGTAATGCATGGTTATTACACAATGAAAAATCATTTCGGTTCAGTTTTTAGCTCTGGACAATATACAAACACTATAGATCTCTGTGACCTGAAGACTAACGGACGTAATGGTATATTACACCTGGAGATTAGCATTCAGTACAAAAATATATTTCAGATAAAATTTCAGTCATGTCGCTTTCTTGTTCTGCTTCCTTTAACAGTTTCTCAATTCAACAATTAGCTTTTTAAGTAATCCCTTGAAAGATTTACACAAATGTCCCCTGCTGAATTGAGAAAGTGGTCTAGTTCTCAGGAATTTATAGCTTTCTGGATTCAGCTATCAGTTCCACACCTCTTTCGCCCACAAATTGCAAGTGTATACAAAATTAGGAAATATTGACCACTGCTTAGAAAATTGCAAAAACTGGCACAAACTCCACCCGCTGTTTCTGATAGCTGGAACTAGGTCAATCTCAGCTCCGGAAACATTTTGTTGTCGTTTTTAGCAAAAAACAGCCCGGCATAGCCTTTTACCATTTTCCATACAGAAAACAAACGTGGTCATAGTTTTACTATTTTTTTAGGATTTATCACAAACCTAGATATCGCTAAAATCCCCACTATGTGGGGATTTTGGCCAGAATATCATGAGTGGACAAGGGAAAAGGTATGAAGGCTTAAAAGCAAACTGCTCCGAATGTAAAAAAAAAAAAAAAAAAGTTCTCCATTGGGAGTGGATGAGACCGACGTAGGGGGTTAAGGATAATGGCTAATTATCATCATATTCGTAAAGATTATTATCACAGAAATACAGACATGCTCCTGATGAATGGTATTATTTACCACATCAGTGTCTTACTTGTCACCCATAGAAAGATGTTACAAAGGCACCTAGGATCCCTCAGTGGTATTACAGCCCTATAACTCGAAGTCACGCAGTATATAAGGAGGCACTAGCGATTTTTACCTCTGATGTTTGGGCACATCATATGTGAAGTCACCAGTTAAGTCATGTTTAAAGCGCCAATCAGTACATAGTAGCGATGGCGAATTAAGTTTACAGTGCTTACCATAACAGATAATTTTTGGGGGGGGGGCGATTGCTGTAGTAGAAATCTAAATTAATATGGCCTTTGCAATGGAGATTTGCCAACTGTTTGGGGACGCCCTTAACTTAAACCCCTTTATCAGATCGACATCTTTTTAGAACGAATATGAATCCATAATTACAGGTTCTTCCTCTACTCGGGTATATTCTAACAATTAACTTCGAAAATGAATTACCTTGATTTTACAGATATACCTAGCCAAACTGTGCAGAAATGGCTGGCATTGTGGTCTTTTACAGTTCATGAAATGAAGCAATGCCTGTTAGGTGCACATTAATAATGCACCTGACTGCTGAACTGAATGCACTCATTGACAGCTCATGGGTTCGTTAAAACCGCTTAGCAGACTGAACTGGACAGAGCGTTGGCTCTCAGTGGTTTGAAAGAGCATAGATTAGAATTGAGAATTATTCCCCTGGGGCATTCTCCAGCATTATTCAGCCAGTAAATCATCAGCTGCCAGAGTAACTTGAAAATAAAGTAAGATGAATGATGCATTATATTCTTACAACCTTTGCATTTTTAACAGAGCCTCGACATTTAAAATATTACAGCAAACATTCAACCTACTCTATTCAAGATGTTCACTCCGAGCAGCTCGCTTAAGAACTCTTCAGGAAGTTAAAGTAGGGACGGTATTAATCACAAGCTGCATGACTAGGGAGAGGGGTCTAGATTGCGGTCCAGTAGCCACCATTTCAGATATTTTACAGTCTCCTCTGAAATCTGTACTTGGTCGAAGAGGTCCCCTTGATTTTGGGTCCACTGGAACTTCAGATCCCACTGCAGAGCCCGGGTATGCCACCCTGGGGTGCTCGACCAGCAGGTTGCCAGAGGCCATCAGTCCCAGCAGCCTCCAAGTTGATGTGACTGAAATCCAGGACCGAAGCTAAAATATCAGAATCCTAGCCTGAAAGACCTGGACTCTCTTTCCTGGAAGAAATGCACAAAAGCGAACTCTGCCCAGAATGGCTCCAATGAAGGGGAGTGTCTGAGAAGGAGTCAGGTGTGACGTTGGCAAATGTTTAGTGACACCCAAAATTGACAGGAGGTTCACCATAGTCTTGAGGTGGTTGACTGCCTAGGGTGAGCCCGCCTTCAACAGCCAGTCATTGAGGTAGGGGGAAGACTGGCACCCCTGACCTCTGAAGGCGTTCTGCTACCACAGCTGTCACTTTCATTAACACCCAAGGGGCACTGTGGAGACTAAAGGGGAGCACAGTTAACTGAAAATGTGTCTGTCCCACCACGAACTGCATGTAGCGCTGATGGGCTTGCAGGGAAGGTATATGGAAACAGGCATCCTGCAGATCCAACCCTATCAAATCCAGCCTCCAGCTTTGAGAGCAGACAAAATCTGGGCCAGTGTGAGCATTCTGAACTTCTTCTGGAGGACGGCATTAAGAGGGAGGGAATAACAACCACACACTAGTTCTAGTGCTGGCACCCTCTCAACAGCTCCTTTTGCCAAAAGGGCTTACACTTCCTACCGCAAAATAGGTAGATGGTCCTCAGTCAGTCGCTGGGTGGACAGTGGAAGGCGTGAAGAGGACAAAAGGAAGGGTAAGGCATAACCTTTGCAGACAATCTTCAGGACCTAACTGTTTGATGTGATTGTTTGCAAACCTGGATAGATGGATGGATTCTGCTTCTCACTGGGTGGCTGTGATCCAGTAAGGGTATATTAAAGAGGTTTTGCAGGTGGGGTTGGAGGTGTGTGGTGGCGGTCGACTGAGCAGCACACTGAACTTGGCCACGGGGGCAGTGGGCACCTCGGCCTCTCCTGCGAAACCGATGGGTTCCCTGCTGGGGCAGGACAAGCTGACAGTAAGTTACGCCTTGGCCAAGGGCACGAAAGGAACAGTGGAATTGGTGCAGCTAATGAAGCTGGGCACAGAGGCTTAAAGATTGAGCAGTAGCCCTATTCTCCTTGAAATGTTCAAGGGCAGAGTAAGCCTTGCACCCAAACAGGCATGTCTCATTCAAGTACAATAAAAGGAGTCACTGTTCCTTGTAAAGTGAAGCCAAAAAATGAAGAGGGGGGAGTTTTGTCCTGTGCTACTCTATGTGTGGGGATAGTATGTCCTCATCATGATGCCCTCACACACCCCGAAGGATGTCATGCTTCATCATAGGGCTTGTTGCTCCTCATCGGGCCGGCGCTGCAATGCCCTACGGGTCCCCCGAAGGGTCTCTTTATCGGAGATCTTTTGATGAAGAATCCGTATGGGTGCGTGCGTGTGAGTGGTAGTGAGGTCTCAAGTAGTGTATTAAACAAGCATTGGCATAGCCAATAGGTCTCGCCTTTGGGACCTTATAAGTGTTTTGCCAGAGCTATTGGCTTTACCAATGTCTTTAAGCTATGTTGTGGAGCAGTATGGCTTCTGCGCAGCATGTTGAAAAGTTATAATAAAGTGTTATAAGCATTTTTGTCACCTTATATATAAGCAAGTAGACATTATGTACAACTGATTGACAAACATATAGAATGTCTTCTAGTTTGTCTGTCCTGATGCTGAGGTGATGCTGTGCTGATGCTCAGGTGATGCAGAGTTATACTGACATGGTGATAAGGTGGTAGTGTGCTTGTGCGGAGGTGGTGCTCAGTGATGCTTTGGTGGTGCTGTGCTGGTGCTAAGGTGATGCTGCAATGGTGCTGCTCTAATGCTGAAGTGGTGCTGCACTGGTGGCGAGTTGGTGCTTCGCTGGTGGTGGTGCACTGATGCGAAAGTGGTGCTGTGCTTATGCGGAGGTGGTGTTGAGTGATGCTGAGGAGATTCTGCGCTGGTGCTGACGTGTTGAGTGATGGTGTGGTGGCGCTGAATGATGCTGAGGTGGTGGTGCTGTGCTGATGCTGAAGTGGTGGTGCTACACTGATGCTGAGGTAGTGAGGTGGTGCTGTGCTGGTACTGAGGTGGTGCTCTGCTGGTGCTGCGCTGGTGCTGCACTGATGCTCAGGTCATGCGGAGTTAAACTGACGTAGTGCTAAGGTGGTGGTGTGTTTGTGCTGAGGTGGTGCTCAGGTGGTGCTGAGTGATACTGGTGTGTTATTTAGTGATGCTGAGGTGATGCTGAGTGATGCTTTGGTGGTGCTCCGGTGATGCTGTTCTGGTGCTCAGGTGGTGCTGAGTGATGCTGTGATGGTGCTTAGGTGATGCCGAGGTGGTGCTGTGGTGGCGCTGAGTGACGCTGTGGTGACGCTGTCATGGCGCTGAGTGACGCTGTACTGGTGCTGAGGTGGTGGTGGTGCTGCACTGATGCTGAGGTAGTGCTGCGTTGTTAGTTAGGTGGTGCTGCACTGTGTTCGTGCTGAGGTGTTGCTGCGCTGGTGCTGTGCTGGTAGCATGATTACAGTGGCCAAGCGCTCACAAATTCTAGTCATCTGGGAAACCTAATGCCTAGAATATATTCAGGGCTCGCAACTAACAAATGAAGTTCGTTGTAGCATTTACTAACAAGTAACCTGGCTAAAGAAGGCATGGAAGAGCTGAAATTGGATCATAAATTCAAAGCTGTTCCGAAGATGGCCCCTCCAAATTACATTTGGCCTAGGGCCCCCCAAATACTTAAGCTGTTCCTGTTTTGCTATGGAAATTGATAGTGTGAGAGACTCCCTTCCGTGGCTTGTACCACTGCCAATCATTCAATGACGTGACATTGTTATTCACTCATGCCTCAGGTTGCACTCAAACCTAAGTGAGTTGCAGTTGCTCCGAGCCACATTCTACTGCAAATAAACCAAGGAGGGCAAGTAATTATCTACCCACAAAGACCACCATTTTTTCTAAGTGTTTCCCAAGGTGTGCATTTGAATCACCCAAAAAGGTGATTAAATCATGGACTGTGTGCTGCAGGCGACTGAAGTGATAATGGATAGGACCATGTTTACCACGCCCCCTGCTTAAAAACTCTCAAATCATTTGTAGCCACAGCAGGAAGCACTTTTACTTCTGCCAATATCATTAGAGCATCTGAAAACTGCCCTCTGGTTCACAAGGCCTCATCTAGCCTCGTGAAAACGGCACGAGACATAGCTGTCAAGGGGGCTCTTGTCACATGTGACAGATTTAAGCAGTGTCGGCTTTTTAGCCAGACACTTCGCATTCTAAAATGAGTTTAATGTTAGCATTATAAACATGGCCTTAGAAACCCCAGAATGCAACGTGCAAGAGTGACTGGATACAGTGTCACGTGAAAAAGAAAGCAGGCAACAGAATATTTCCGTATGCATTCAAGCAAATTAAAAGTATTTTCAACACTGACCTGGGTGGCCTGAGGCCACCTTCCATGGGTTCGAATTCCCGACAAAGCCAACTCGGCCATTAAACTTTCCAAGGGATGCAATTCACACCATTTAAGTTGGACAAAAAAACACAGACCTATGGCTTGAAGACAGTGTCGTGGGAGGAGCGGGCTAAACGAGTATTAGCTTGTACAACCGATGAAGTAGACCTATGAGCAATTAAAAGGGACAGTCTCTTTTAAACGAGACCCATATGACTTCCGTTTCATAGCTTGACACGACGGGGGCATTGTCATTACTTTGGTACAAGAAGCAGCGAGCTGCGCAAGATAGAACCTCTCAGTTAGCACACGTAGTTGGTTAATGCATATAAGAAAACTTGACTCGTAACTCCAAATTTAGCTGAGCCGTGCCCGATCTATACATGCAGGAATGGACAAAAGAAAAAAACAAGCATTGGCCGCGCGGCCGTGAAAGTAACGCGGCCGCGAAAGCGAAAGTGATCGCGGGGATGCGCTCTGTGGTGGGGGAGGGGCGGAGCGAGGCGCTTGGGAGAGCAAGCGAGAGGAAAGCCAGATGGCAGCTGTGCGCGAGCCCGCGCGCGTAACCGCAAGCTTGAGGCCAGCAAAAGCGTGTGGTCGGACTTTTAAAAGCCCACTTACTAAATGTCTCGGCCAGAGCAGCGCATGCGCTGGCTCAGGCGAGACCTAAAAATGACTGGAGGGGGATTGAATACTATTTATTACGGTGATCCCTCTGTCATTGTTAAAAGGTGTGTGGTGCTGCTCTGGGGGATATTATGTCCCTCAGTAGCTAGATATACGTCTCTACTGGGCGTATAAGGTGGTCGACATGTTTCGCGCTCTCTGTGGCCTCAGGAGGAGATCCAAAGCGCTTCTTCAGGACCAAGGTAAGTTCAAGTATCACTAGCGGCCTGGATTTGACCCGTGCCGTTAGGTTAATGAGAGGGAGTAGCGTCTCTGAAAAGAGAAGAGGGTAGGACAAAGGATATGTTGGTATATCTCTATAACGAGTATTGTCCGGGTCGTCTACCATTGGAGGGCCTGGTGCGCATTACCATTACCGTGAGTCTTATCTCTACGGTTTAGGCATTGGTGCATGTTTAAAAAGATATTTTATTTTACGTGTTTTACATATTATTTACAGTGATGTGGAGAGTGAGAAAAAAGAATAATAAGCAATAAAAATAACCAATAATAAGCAGAGTTTCAACTTATCGGCATATGGACTTATAAAGAAGAGACTTATAATAAAGTGATCATTGATTGGTATATGTCAGGGTCACTCTTTCGTCATTTAATTCCATGCAGTGCCACTAGTAGTGGTATCCTGTTGTGAATAATCTAAGAAGACTCATACTGAGGGTATGATAAACCGGTGAGCCAGCGCTGTCTGGGTAGGATGTAAAAGAGATATATATATATATATGCAAACAATGAGTGTCACTGAGTGGGCCCCACCATTGATGGCAAACCTTGGGACTCTGTTTTGGTCACTAAATAGTGAAACATATTGCTCACCCCTTATTTTTACAATTATTGCCTCATGAGATCAGTGAGGGCAGTCGGGAGCTGTAAGGAAAAAGAGAGAAAGGGAAGCGTGGCCTGTTCATTTACGAAATTAAAAATATATATTATATAACAATAACAATAAAGTTTCAATTGTTCACAGAAAAGGTGCAGTTACCGCAGTGGTCCCTGCATGTTGACACATCCTGTATATTGGGAAGGAATCAAATCTTTTGTTTATCGAAGCATTTCTGCGCGATGCAAACGGGCTCTACGAAGACCAGGGAGATAGATTGGCGTTTTTTGTATCTTGATCATAGTGTTGTGGCATCCCGTTTCTTAAACTGCCAGCGCTACAAGTGAGGCCGATATTTGTTCTAGAGTGCCTTTTTGGATTCCAATTATAAGAGAGAGCTCTGTCCGGGCACTTAGTTCAGACCCGGGGAGTTTTCTCAAAGGTGGGGGTTAACACAAAACACATTTGTTTAGTACTCACGGTTCTCCCATGTAGCTGTGCCGGTACACCTGCCTGTCTCTCTCCATCTCCGCAGATACTGGAGCAATGGTTGCCACCCTTTTTATGGTGGAAGTGTGTTGCCAATTAGGAGGTTAATTGGGGAGTGTATAGTGTGGTATTTGGGCGCCATCTTGTAGTGGAGTATGTTTAGGTGTATTGGGGTCTGTCTTAGTCTGTTTGAGGTCTTTTTAGGCATGAATGTCATATGGCTGCGAGTTAAAGGAATCACTGTGCAGAAGACAGCTGCTTGCAGAGAGGTAGAGAAGTCAAGCATTGTAAGATCCCCCTGTAAAAGTCCTCATTGGCCCGGTTCTGAGTCTTCTATCACTATTTTAATTTTTATACCCATCTTTGCAACCAAAGCCAAAATGTTATGCCACTCCAAAACACATGGCTTAAAGACAATAACATTGCAACTCCAATAACTCTTGGATTGCCGCGATCTATTACCTTTGCCAATGCTTGTTTCCTTTTTCAAAGGGCTCACAGCTGCAATGTGCCTCAGGGATTACTCCATGCACTATTGTCTCTTTTGAACACTTGACTGATTTCAGTTATTTTGGAACAGTGAAACAAAAGTGTAAAAAATATGGACGCCACAGCATCATGATGAAAGCTTGCATACATAATGACACTGGGAACAGTCATTTCAGCTGTTTTTGTAACCGATGCTGTTCAACATCAGCAAGTACTTTTTTCTGCATATTGCTGATGCTGTTCAGCATAGCCTTCAAGCATTGACTAAGCCAAAACGTCAGGTGGCAGCTTTCAAAAGCAAGACATTTTGGTTTCGCCAATGCTTATTAATATGGTCAAAACCTTAGTGAAGATGTTTGAATCAAAGTTTATTATTGCACTGCAAATTTCATTACTGTCCACCCCTTCAGACTACGGAACGGAAGAACCGTACTTGGATCATGTGCTAGCACAATAGGACTGAAGAAACGTCAACTATCACAAGGAAAGTAAATCTTTTACATCCAACGCACATTCATATTTTAGAAGAATTTTTCTAATGCTTTCCTACTGAATCAGACCTTAGAGAGAGCATGCATGTTAACACACTAAATTATATATTCTGTTGTCTTCCGAACATAATTTCAACATCATCTGACTATCCACTAAGTGAAGCTGAGGCAGTAGCAGTTATTTGTTTGGCTACGGAATAAAAAGAAATATCTTTTGAAACTTAATTAAAAAGCAGTCGCCCACCTAAAAGAGCAAAAACTAACTCTAAAAATGCCTCCTATGCAAACAAACTTTCACATAACAAAGACAATTAGGGAACATGTCAAATAAGAGAAAAACAAAGTAAAAGAGTACAGAAAAGGAGTAGTAATTCAGTGGCACATTATACAATCAGAAAACTGGCAGCTAATTTGAATGTAATGTATGCTTTACCCTTTCAAGCGTGATTTCTTCATATTCGTAGTCTGCATCTGTACCATTAACCTGCAATCAAAAAGAACCATAAATATAGCGAAAAGCAGAAATAAAACGTACGATCACTACACAATTCAAAACTGAGGAGTCTCGTTTAAAAGGTCAAAGCTGATTCAGCTAAGCCAGCTTGCGAAGTTTCTGTACAATATAATGGAGGAAATCTGTTCCCCTTCGATTTTACCATCAAAATCTTATGCTTCTTTTTGACTGGAACAGAATGGGTAGAATGTGCTTTGGGTCAATTCTAACTTCTAAAAGGCATGCACAACATTAATAAAGTAATTTGTTTCCACCACACCGCTAGTACCAACCATTCATCAAAAATGTTTCCAACCTCCAGCATCCCTTTAACTGTAGGTAACCAGTAACCATAGACCCGCCTCTGTGCACGTCATTGAACTTAATCCAAGTCCTGCCAAGTATCAAGCATCAGGTGTTAGATTAACGCATTTCAGAGTGGTGCTCCGCAGCACCGTACTGAAATGCATTGTCACGTATTATAGGCATAGTGCCTCAGCGGTCAAGCCATTAGCGCTGCCTACTGTACTTAAACAATGGAGTGGCTAGCAGCGCGCTATTGCGTGCACGTGCTGCTCCCGGAGGTTTGGGGCTTGGCAGGCTGAGCTAGTAGCAGCTGCTGCTGGCAGGCTGCTACAATGTTTCTTTCACCTTGGAGATTAATTGCCCAGCAGCGCAGCTCTCAGACCTGACATAACGTCGAGGTAGTGCCCAATGGCTACTACCGAGACATCAGCCCAGTCAGGTTGTGTGCAACAGTCTGGCGCCGCTGGGACTGACGTCACCTCATGCTTAGTGTTTACTGCTGCCGGAGTTTGTTGGGGGAGGCTGCTACTCGTTTTGCGGCAATTTCAAATCTTGGCACGGCGCAGCTGTCTGCTCACACCGGCCGCCGCGTTGCTCAGCTGCAGTAAATTTAAAATCATGATTGACCCCGGCTCCACAAATTCATGAATTGCTGAGTGTCAGGGAGACGAAGGAACGTTGCAGCGACTGCCTGGACTCACTGAGGAGGCGGGCAGCAATTAAATCCTCTTATTTCATAACACACATTCCTGCACCCGATCTACGCTCCCAAACCCATTTCCCACTACGTTCGCCTGCCCAACCTCCTTCACCTGCTATGCATCCAATATCTTCTCATCCTTTGTCTTGCAGTGTTCTTTCCACGCCAAAGGTTGTACCTATGGCCATAAATCCTATCTTCTTAGGAAACTATCCACCCGACCTTATGCCTTCTGTAAAATAAAAAAGTCCCCTTCCTGTACCTCTATCTCAATTCCTTCACGTTAATTACGTCAATGGGCCCACACATCAGGTCATTAGCACTACTGACCATTATGTCCCCCTTGCACCATCACAAAATGGATGCAAACGATACTCTACACTGTACCCAATTACTAGAACATGCACAATTGCAAAAAAGAGAATTAAGCAAGGCACTCATATGGACACGTATACAAGCACAGCTAGGTAGAGGTCACTATTTTCTAAACTATCTTTCACAACCGCAAAAAACAAAGTTAATTCTAGTGTTTGCCACTTAAGATGCATATTAGACCAATAATAATAGAACTTCTAAAGAGCGATAGTTACTTCGATAGAAGAATCCCGGTGCCAAACGGTAAAAGACTCCCAAGGAAGGTTACAGTAAGACTAAGAGAGAACAGCCTGGCAGAACAAAAGAGATACGTTTTTGCCTCCTCATTACCACTCCAAGACTCAATTAAAAACAACGCATCATGGCAATCCTCTCCCTTCGGTCACAGCATACCACTCTTAAGAACACATTTCACAAAACAAACGTAATAGGAATCACTACTATTTATCAGAAACCTTCACCAAAGAGAAGTCACTCATCTTCAACCATAGGGTTCATCACGTTTACCCCATAAATCAAGGAGATGTGTCCTCAACTAGCCACATCACATGCACCCAGACTCCAAAACAAACACCAATGCATTCCTATGAATAGTTCTAATGAACAGCTACTTGGCCCAAAATCTCACCCCAGGAGCATGTGACCTAATCGCTAAAAATATCTGTTTAGTACAGTGGTGTAACAAAACTTGAGGGGGCCCCCTGTAAAGTGCATGGAGCCCCCCCCCCCGCTCCCGACCCATTCAAGAACACTCAGGCCTGACTGTGCACTGTGCCGGAGGGGGCCCCCAGCACTGTGGGAGCTACGGGCCTATTGTTAAGCCACTGGCTTAGTAGGTCTAAACATCGTTTGGTAACAACCCTGTGACCATCTTCAGCAACAGACTACCCTGGAATACAAAACACTTTGTATGGCCGAGACAAGAAGAAAGGAGAGAAAACTGTTTAAGTATATGTGACAGAATTAGCCAGCACAAACTCCTGAAATGCAGTAATCATAATTAATTAAATAGTTGTCCATTGTTCTATCAACCCAAATAGCTCCCTTATTACTGCAGTAGACTACAAGCTGCCTGGTGGCAAACAAATAATGCCAGCAGATTAAATCTGCCTCTGAAGTGGAAACCAAGGGTTAGTACTAGATTTCTCACATCAAGCGGCAATAATATTTTGAAGAACGTTTTACCATATCTTCCAAGAAAAGTGATCCACCTGATCTCAGCCATCCTGATGGTACTATTAGTAGGAACTAGATTCTAAGGAAAACATCTTCAACTAGGCCAGAACTCAGGGATTAGTCGCTTCATACATCTAACAAACAGTAATCTTCCATCAGAATAAGTTTACACATGCATATGCTGAGACCCTGGGTGCTTTAGTAATGATGCTACTGGAAGCCTCAACGAACAAGCTGTGCTGTCTGCAGACAGTAAGAACATTAAAAAAAACACTTCAAGCAGGCACTCATGGATGACTTTCACTAGGAGTAAAAAAAAAAAAAAAAAAAAAAAAGCACTACACTCCTGCCCAGGCCCTTGTCCTCATCAGTCTTTAGACTGCTTCCAAAACTGATTTGTGCGCACACACACATACACACAAGCTTCAACTACTACTGCTCACATTCTTCTTTCAGTTCTGTCAGCACAGTGCCCTGCAACAAGACTAATCACCATGCCAGTTTGCTCCAAGACGATTGGCGGTTTTGCTTATAGTCACACTATGAATGTGGGGCTGTGCTACTGTATTTGCTGGCTGCACAGCTCCAGGTCCACTGGATGATGTACTGAGCTTGCCTACATGACAGTGAGCAACATACTAGCAAATGGACAACTTCTGGTATCTCACAAGCTACTCATTTCAGACCCCCCCGAGGTAGAATGAGCCAATTAGGAAAAGTATAGGGTTATAGACTGCAACAAGTGCATGTACGGTCTCAGGAAACCTAAAGTCCATCTCTGCCCAGCAGACGTTACCCTTTGTCAAGTGTTCTTATGGACCTCTTGTGGCTGGTCGAAGCACGAAGGCTTTCACAGCCTGGATAAGGAAGCAAGAAGGCCTCTCATGCGCTGATGGCCTGTGATACTTGGCAGTGTGCCGGCAAACACAGCCTGGGAGTAGAATAAAGAACAGAGAGCAACATTTCAGAGCACCGCGTAAGATAACAATTACTCCACCATGCAGGTCATATGCGGGTGCTAGCTGATAATGGATTAGCAATGCAGCCAATTTAGTGCCTGGATGTATCAGTCCAGGAATCCTGGCCACCCAAATCCCCTATACCCATTAGATGACACAAAGGTTCCTCTCCAGGAAGCTCAAACAGTCTCTAAAATTCCTTTTACGATGGTCTAGCTGTGTTTTGTCAAGTTCCGTCCTAAATATTTGTGGGAAGTTGAGTTTCGCTGTGGTGCACGAATGCTCTGTGAATATGCATGCACGAGAGAACGATCTGACTAGTTCTTGTAAGTTTTAAATGTCACTTTCACCTCAACTGAATCCTTTAAGTGCATATAGTTAATGTCTGCTAACCCCCTACAATAAAGTATTTTGCCACTTAATGTGAAGTTTAATAATTAGTGAGTACCAGAGTCTCGTTGGACTATTGCTAAGCCGCAGTGGAGGTACTAGTGTATGAAGTTCAACTGCCTCAACTTTGTATTGAGGGTACATATATACAGCATTCATAGTACTTTCAAGGTTCCACAAACTATACATTATTTGGCAAAGTATCTTCTGTTTGCTAGACAGGTTTTACCCTCCAGCAGGAGCAACTCTGTGGAGCTTATAGAGCCCTGTGGAAAAAGAGGTTTAGAGGGCTACACTACTTTAACAAGGAAATCAAATCTCTCATCTAGATTTATGTACCACAAATTCACTTTCTAGCCAAATTACTAACTGTAAACATAGTACCCCTACCACCTGTTGTGCACATATCAATCTCAGGTCTCTTACAAGTCACCCTTTGACCCCATAAATGTATTAACCATTGATGAAAGACGCTACTGATTGAATGATCAATTTGTTTGTGCAAACTGCTTTCATGAGTGTGTAATCTAAGCTCCTTCAATCATACTGCAGAAAACACTGTTCAAGGCAGAAAACAAAACAAATATTCAATCACAAGGAAAGCACCAATGTAGAAGGACAGACATTGAGGAAAAACCGGGTGTTTCGGAAAGGAAAGCAAGCAGTACAACCAACCAGAAAATCTAGACTGGGGAGGAGCTCTTAACAAGGCAGATGTTTGCAAATAAAGTCTTCAGCTCTGGTCTTCATCTTCTTTGACAACAAGAGATATCAAACGGAGAAAAAGAGGCTTTGGTACAGGCGGTCAAATACTACACCCATCCCAGTTAAGAGTTCAGAAGGATGGACATGTACTCAAACTGTGTAGGTGCCATGCAGTCATCGGAGGCACTGTCTAGCTACACACTCTCAAAGCCATTCGGTGGCACAATTAACTGAAAAATAAGATTTTGAATGTCTCCAGATAACTAATTTAGTCTGTGAAGGTGACTATTTGTTTCATTTAAGAAAACTGGAACTACTTATACTAGAAAGGAGTAGTTAAGCAAGATAAAGGAAATGCTGGAGAGGCTGTACTGCCTCAAACACATTACTACAGAACTTGAGAAATATGTTTGGCCGTGAGACTTCGGTCTGCTCCTTCACGGCCATCAACACGATTGCCAAAAGGGAAGCTGTGCCACTGGAACAGTTTCCCCTTTGTGGATCAGTTACCACTCCAACTCTGGGTTACGTACCTGATCAGTACATTGCAACTGCAGGTCATATACCATTGATACATACCTTTCTGACACCCATTTAACGTCCCTTCCTAATTTGAGTTTCGGACAGAGTAGCACAAGGCCTGTTATGAGTTAGCAAGAATTTTTGCCAGCTTTTGGGCATTATAAAAAACACTTTTGTGGTCGTCAACACTGACTGAGAATCACAGAAATGGTTAGATCAGTGTAAGGCGCATAAAACATTTTATAATCCAAAGAACATTGCCTTTTGGATTTAAAACACAAGAAAAACACATTGACGGACAATTCCTAAGCCAAGCAGCTAATTTCCAAATTTGTAAGGGTAAAGCGTTTATCTACTGATAGATTTTTCTTTTCAATCACAAAGATGAGATTTGTTTCACTGCTAAAACTTGAACTCTAAAATCTAACTGTGTTTGTGTATATATATCTATAAAAATATTTTCTGTGTAACAGAAGTCGCACTTTTGAAGGCATTGAAATCTTGAAGTAAGCGAGCTGCCTGGAGGTCCTACTAAGAACACTTTTTATGCAAATATATACTTACAATCCCAATACTATCACGCTCTTTACATATTATATTTTGGTTATGAAACATGTTACAAATATTTTAATAATAAAAAGCCCCAGGTTTCTCTATAGATTTTGTTATTTCTACTTCCATTCATTTGTTTTCCAAACGTCTCCAGTATCTCCTGTACCCAGTCTGTGCCTCTGGGCTAGTAGAATCTTTCCAACGTCTGGCTTTAAGTAAGCGCGCCATTAATATAGCTATAAATTCAAACTTGGATGTGAACCTAGACATACATCTCAACATTAATTGAATATCTTATTGAACTAGCTGATGATTTACTAATAATCTAATGATTTTTTCACATCTAGGACAGATAGCAAGTGTTTCCGATTTCCATCCGTTGATTTCTTTTTTTTTTTTTACAGCGTAACGTAAAAGTAAAAAAAAAAAAAATCAGACAATAGTGCAGTCTTAATATAGTTATGGTTGTAGCCATCAGGCTCATCTGAAGATATTCCTTAATTTGTTCTTGAGTTATCTGAACACCCATTGCAACCCTACCCAATTCAGGCAAGTATCGGAGGACATAGACCCACTCTACCAGTTTCATCAGATTGGTGGCCCTTTCCAAGACATTCACCCTCTACCACAACAAAATTTGTTTCTTATTCTGCCAACTTGCAAACCGGCATCGCTCGTTTCCATCCCCACTCTTTGCAGATTACTACCATGTCTCACAGTTGACTTGGCAACGTGCCTAATATGGCACATACTGTGGCCTCTAAGGATGGAAGGGTGACTTCTACTTGTTGGAGTGGAGGTCACCCTTTCTTCTTGTTCCTACATGTGGATGCAGTCACCAACTTGTCCCTTCTCATGCCTGACGTACTTGCACGTTTGGCCAACACTTATGGGCTACATAAAGGTAAGAGGAGCACCTGGTTCAGATTGTGCACCGGGATAGCAAAAGGGCAAGAATAAAGAATCCTTAAATGAGAAACGGAGGAAGCAGGAAGGAGAGCCATGCACACTAAAGAATTGAGAACTATTTGGAACCTGTGAGCAATAACCAATTATCCTTGGGATTTGTTAAGGGCTTAAATACCCTTCCTCTAAGGAGAAACAGAGTGAACTAAAGAGTTCATCAAGCCACACTTGAACTACCTGCATTTCATTGCATCTCTTGATTTCAAAAGAAGATTAACATGAAAAAACAGGGAGTGGGGTAAATTAATAATATAAGACACAAATCACGATAACACCATGCAAACAATTTAGACCATCTAAATGTTGCTTTCAATATCCTGTCTTTATGTATCACCTATAGAGAGTTTATAGGTGCATTAACATTGGTTGCTTTTCTTGTTGCACTCATTTGCTTTTTTCTTATTATGGCTTTCTTTCATCTCGTTTTCATCCCTTTCAGAGCAGGTTTTTTTTCTTTACTTTTCATCGATTGGATATATTTTATGCTTTGATAGTTCACATTGAGGAACAATTTTTTTCTTTTTCCCATTCATTGGGACTACATATGTTTTCTTTCTCTCTGCCCCATATGCTGCTTCCCTGCTCCCATCCTGGGCTCCCTGGGTTGCTCTCCAACCGTCCCAGGTCATCTTTAAAAGCATGTTTATTTTGCCAGTTTGATTAATGAACATCCATCATTGGGTTGGTTTCCTTTGATCCTCTGCTTCCAACATATACCGTCTTGGCTAGCTGAGGAGATATAGAAGCGCACAGTGGTGAACATCCAATTTAAGACCCATCACCAATAATTGGCTCCTATTTACTTCAAATGCAGCATAACCCCTGTGAGCACATTTGCTTCTGGTGAGGGTTCCTCGCAAAAGTGCCTCGTCCAGCCTCTGTCACATTCCCTCTAACTCTTCCCAAACCTGCTCCTGCTGCTATGATGTGCAAATAAACACTTTCTAGACTCTTCCCTCTTCTATCACTCCACCATACTTTTCAATCCAATTAAAAAGACTCACATATCCACAGCTCAAATTAATTTCATATTTCCCTATACTAATTCACTATTAATCCTGTTTGGGTTCCAGAGTACCGTGCTACTCCTCGAAAGCACTTTGATGGCTCATCAGGGGTATCAAGCGCTATATAAATGTAAACACCTCCATCTTCTATCTCTTTACTATCTTTTTCAACCCAAACAACAGACTCAAATTTCCACAGCTCAAATGAATTTTATATTTCCCTATACTAACTCACCACTAATCCTTTTTGGGTTCTGGAGTAGCATGCTACTCCCCGAATAGCGCTTCGACGCCTCGTCAGGGGTAGTAAGCGAATTGCAACCGGGGAGAGGCGGGCTGCTGCACGCACTCAGCCCGAATCCAAAGGAGAATGTTTGCTAAGATTGTCTCTTCTCCGAGACAGCAATAAAACTCCTCCCTCAACTGCTGCAAAGACCAAATGGCCTGAGCATTTGCTCCAGTTAAGAGTCATATGGAAAGTAAATAGCAAACATTTCCCTTTAAATTTCGACACTTTCTCAGGCAGCTGTTATGATATTTTAAGTACTTTGTGCTACTTTTAAGATGGATCACAGTCAAAAAGCTTTTAAATTCTGTTCCGAATTTTTGGCAGGAAATTAAAAAAATAAACCATGGAGCTTAAAAAGATTAAAGCGAATTATTTCAATGCTCAATAGGGAGATTCCTTAAAATATGTTTGCTTTTCTATCAGATTATTCTATTACTTTTTTTTTTGTTAAACAGTGCTTTACAAACTAGTATTGGCAAAGTCAACAGCTTAGCACTTGCATTATGAAGGCGCAGACTACTGGCTTTGCCAATTTCTTTTTCTTTTTTTTTTTTTAACTACACAACACTGCATTCCTGCCACTTCAAGGCACAGTAAATGACAGCTGTTACTACTACCCATTTTAGTGATATTCAGTTTACCAACACGGAGGGACAAACCACTTAGTCCGTATTTAGGGTATCAAACTCTTGATCTGCAGATCACCACACATCTCAGATATAAGCGTTAACACATTGAGTCATTCTGCTACATTTCAGACAAACTCTCCCATTTCGACAATGCTGCTATTAAATTATGGACTTCTTAATGTTGTAATGAGCTCCTTGAAATGCAGAGATATGCTACCTGTCTGCTTAGATGACGTTTAACCATCCTTCCGCAGGCAGCAGACTGCAGTGAAACAAATGGGCAGTAAAATCAATCTAGTATCTGCTAGTAGTAGAAATAATGGCATACTCCTTGTCCACTATACACTACAGTGAGGATTATCCATACAAAGAACAGTGAGGTGGAGAAGGCATCAGCGGGTTTGATGTGGAAAATAAGCCACTTCCAACTAATACAATTCAGAAATAGCAACCCTCATCACAAAGAGTAGCAGAGTTCTGTGAAAAACATAAATTGAAGCAAAAATAAACATGCATCAAAATATAAATGCGAACCAAAGACTAAAACATGAAAAATGATCCAATTTAGAGCAAGCAAAAATGGTAACTATGAAAGGAGTACAAATTATTTAATTAAGACCTCGATGACGTAAGCTGGCAGGGGGAAGACGCATAACCTTGGGAAATATAGGATCTATTGCATGGTGGAATAATTAAGGATTGTGGCCAACAAAATGTAACCACATGTATAATAGCAAGGATCACAGTTCTTCAAAATCATTGTTTGGAGGTCTCAGTTGATTTAGAGTGTTGCTGCCACATTTTCGCCCGCCAGTGTAACAGACGTACATCACTGACCACATAGGCTCTGCAAATTCCACGTTTTGAAATCTTCGCCATGCCACACAGACTCTCTTTCAAAGAGGCAGTAGATGCCATGAGAGGGGCCATCTAGGGGTGGAGGCTGGATTAAGTGGGCCACTGGGAAAGCATTTGGTTGAAATTCTGACAATGACAGTGTAGTATATTAGAATTTCAACTGCAATTCAAGGGTACTGGAAATGTACTTAAAAATGGGAGTAGGTTAGTTCCCACATATCTTGCAGGGATGTGGCTGGGGTGAGAGTCAACTGAGAAGCGAACGCAGCAGCTAATGGCCATACATTGCTTTTTCTTAAAATTATTTTTCTTCCTTTTTAGCTGGTCCAGACCTCTGCAATTTACTACACTGCAATCCTTTCCTTTAATGCACTTTGGCATATCTTTTATTACTTTTTTAATTTACCGCTACATGATCCACCAACTTTTAACAGTAAATGAAGAAAAAATGGCCACCGCGTAATGATATAAGCTCATGAATTTTTTGCTGATGCATGCACATGTGTTATAAATGTGTGGACAGACGGTGGCTTCTCTGTTTTTAGGTCTCGCGCCTAGCATTGCAGTGCGCAGCACTGCTCGCGCAGCGCGAGACCTCTAGAAAGGGCTTCTGAAAACGACCTACACGCTCGTGCGTGTGGTTTTGTTTTCAGAAGCCCTCATAGGCTGTAGCGTGCGTTTTTTTAAAAAAAACGGCACGCGATTGGGCAAAGGCGGGCGCATGTCCCGCCTTCGCTCCTCCCATTCCCGACGGTGGCCAGAACGCGCGCGTGTACTGCCGGCTCAGTGCGCGTCCACTGCCGGCTCATGTTTCCGACAGTTTGGCTTTTTTTGTGTATTTACATTGAGGTGGAAAAGGGACTCCCCAAAAGGGACTCCCCTGCCATGAGCAACACCGTTTCTTAGAAGCGCGCAGGTGTGACCTTGTAACGCAGTTTCCTTTTGAGCCAACATTCCATGTCTGGTGCAAACGCGACTCAAAGGGAAAGGGTAACCTTTTGTTCAAGAGCGAGCGCTACGTGTGATACTGGCCAAAACAAACCTCGGGGGATGAGCAGTATTGTAGGGGCTGAGCGTGGGTATCTTTGAATGCTCCCAACATAAATCTTGCAATTATTTCATCGATGATTGAACAAGGAAGCATCCTCGAGATTACAAAGAGTGGGTCTGTTTCCAAACATCGCCACTTCCGAAGAGACGAGTTGTGAAGCGTAAGAGCTAACTTCACACTTGCCAAGTTTCGTGTGTTTGCGTCACGTCCTGTATTTAAAACAGCGGGGCCCGTTCTGTTTGTTTATTTATTTTACAGTGTGTTCTTGCTGCCCGCAATGCTTGATTGGTTTTTGCTGTGAGAAGCACATCTGTTTAAGGCCGTGCGAGTTAAGTACTCCCTGCTGCCATCTGCCGCGACCTGCAAGACACAAGATTGTGTCTGCGATGGGCAATCTCGACTTCTCATCCTTCTGATGCCGATAATTTGAGGCCCGTTTAATTCGGCAATCTTACCTTGATGCTGTGCTTTCTCTTAGCCATGGCAAGGTATTAAATGCTTTTTTATAAACAAGTTATTATATTATTATTAACCAAATAGTGAGCACCTTTCATTGTATTTCCCACTCCACTCTATATAGTCTATGCGGGTGTGCAGTGCAGCCATCGCATGCAATCTAGTTCGCATAGTAACATCACCTGGCTCACCGTAGTACTGTTGCTAAAACAACAACATCCGTTTGTATGGCAGTGGCTGCAATTGGAATGCATCAGATGCAGCCAACAGGAGTTAACACCGCTGCCCCACCCGAGACCTCAAATGCCTGCAGTTGATCCAGGAACAGTAATTGTATGAAACAGCCAGGTGTCATCTGGGCACGTGCAGCACCGTTTAGGCTGAATTGATGTAAAAACCTCGAACGACCTCACTGTAAAATGTGCCGCATTTTTTTGTATGAATTGTAGAAAATAGGTATGTTTCTCTAGCAGGGCATGCCAATGAAAGAAGGAAACAGTGACAATTAAAACTGCAATGGAATCTAAAGTACATTATCTAAATATGTTACCACTTTCGTTCAATTATTTACAGCATGAAGATGTCGCCCCTGGGAGGCGGAGTCTAACAAAGGACTGCTAGGAAAATGCACTGTTGCGTTTTGTGCTAGGGCTAAGGATCGGGCGCACTTTCAATTTCATGGCGGAGGCGCGCCCTGGTTTAATTCATTTTGACAACTGGTGTAAGGTTACTTTCCGTCGCTCCGTTCCTAGCGGTACAGCTGCATTGTAAAAACAACAAACACACCAGAAGCGGACCGCCCACGAGAAGAGAAATATAAGACTGCAACCTTCCGTCTGGCAGAGTCGGTCACACGTCAGGTCCGGTTTACATCTCTGAAAGGTCTGTTGCGATGGGGCAGAGTCAGTCACACGTCAGGTCCTGCATACATCTATAAAAGGTCTGTGGCGCTGGGACAGTCAGTCACGAGTTATTCTAACCAGCAGCCTCAGAAAGGTTTCTCCTGCCCTTCGAAAGTCTCCTTCCTCACAATTAGATGAAGGCCCTCCCACGCGGCGCCCGCAGACTCCTGCAGTTAATGAAAACCTGCTGGACTGGAACACCCAGTCGGTCAATGAACGCTGCGCCCTTTATCCCTGTAGCGCTTTGAGCACCTAATAACGCCACCGCGTGCTTTTCACCGCGGGATCCGAGCCCTGCCTGCGGCGTGAGCCGTTGTGGTACCGGAGACTCTCCGACAACACTGGTTGTTATAGCGATGCTGCGGTTCTCAAGGGAGCGCTTCAAACACACGAGGGATCGCACGCTAGGCGCTTTACAGCCGGCGGAGGGTACACACACAGACTGCTGCGTTCACCGGGTCCAGACAGGGTCCAACGAGCACTCCGCGTCCTGCTGCACCAGGAGGCTCCCGCAGCCAGGCCGGAGACATCACGGTAATGCAAGAGCATGGCTATGCGGGGGATAGCTGAGTGGGTTCACGCACCTGCTGCACGGAGAGTTCTGCATCCTGAAAGCCATAGGCTTGGATGCTGGGGAGTCTGAATAGGGTTACTGCAAGCCAGGCCTGGGGGGACAGAGTAATCCTAGAGGTCTAATCTCGTTGAGATCGCTGAGACGGTTTATGCACCTGCCGCTTTGTCACAGCAGTGATTTGGCCTTTAAATGACAACTTATTGTCAAAAGAATCCCCAAATTCTTAACTTTCATAACCGGAGTTGGCAAGGTGCCTAATTCTTGAGGACACCAGCAGGGGGACACCAGAAGTGGTCAGTCGGCTAGATTGCCGACTTTGGTGCTGGAAACCAAGGTTCGAGCCTCGGGGTCGCGTCAACATCCTGTGATTCTGGGCAAATCACTTAATCTCCCCGTGCCTGAATGTGTAAGTAACCGGTGCTCATGTAAAGCGCTCCAATACCTTCGGGTCGAGTTCGCGCTATATAAATCTGCATAAAAAAATAACAAGCATTTTCAATGCAATAGGTCTCGCATTTACAGAGTTTAAGCTATTCGCATTGTAAGTGACAATGCCTTTTATGCGTTTTTAAAAGCAACACATATATATATAAAAGGCATTGTCATTTCTAATGCTAATAGCTCAAACTCTTGCAAATGCGAGACCACTTTAATGGTGGATGCACCTCTTTCTTTAGACGCTGCTCGCCGCATTCAGGTTACAGTGAACAGCATCTGTAGAAAAGGGCATGGCCAACATTACAGTGAAAGCGTGGTATGGGGCACTTTCACCCAAAAAGAAAAAATAAATAATTAAAGAAAAAGTCTGTAGTGCAGCCGCTAAAGTGAAAGCAGACCGCGCTGTAAATTAAATAAATAAGTGCCGCCGCTATAGTTAAAGCGGACCATGCTGTACAATAAATAAATACATCGTGGGTGGAATAGGGGAAGAACATTAAAGAAAATAGTGCTCACCGACTACATAAAGCAGACCATGTAACAACACAACTAAAAAGTCCAGTCCTTATGGGAGGTTACAAATGAAGAGAAGGCGTTACCAAGGAGGGACTACTAAGCCTATTCACGAATGAAAAGCAACGATTTCGAAAGGACAGTAACAGGAGCCAATTGAAAAGATGGGTGGGAAATGGGCGGACCTTCTATTCCATACCTCAATACAGCATGCCTCGCAGAGCAGCACTGGCGCTGCCCAGGCTCAACCTAAAAATGATTGCCCAAAACATTAAGGTAAGCCATATCCGTAACTTAGCTCCTGTTAAGATTTCATGTTTTACTTAATTTACTTCCTTAAGTGCTACTTTTTCCAGAAGACTGTCTTTCCTTAATTTTTTAATGCAATGTATTAATCTTGTGTTGTGCGTACTGTGGACTGGGTCATCTGTAGGTTTCTATGTGAGCTCAGGTTGAGGGTGTTTCTAACAGGCTACAATTAGGAACTATGGAGTTGAGGCTGAAGGCAGTGCGAGATTCTCACGGTGCTGTCAGTCAGTCATAAAGGTGTACAGAATAAATGCCCATGCAATTGTATTCTTCCCAAACGAATGGTGACATGTGCTACTTCTAATTGGAAGTATACGTGAAAATGTTTGAAGGAATTACAAAGCTGTTGAAAGAAAATGACAGGTGAATGTGTGGGGGTGAAGTGTAGGAGATGCAAGCAGTACATGCAGAAGAAGAGCGTGTGGATGAGGAAACTGATTAGATGTGAAATATGCAGATGGAGGATTTCACAAAGATGCGCAGAGAAAAAGGGTGTAAGTGTTTTACAGAGAGGCTGCGGAGGAAAGTGTTGCGACGGGGAGAACAAGAGTGACTGTCGCACTCTGAAGACCATAACTCCTTAAACAGACACCCTAACACTCAGATATCTGATAACAAGCACTGACAAAGTCAGTAGGTCTAGCCTATTTTACACAATGTCCGTTATTGTGCGTGAAATGCCTAGATGCAATAACAGAAGGCTCGGAGAGAGGCACCCAAACACAATTCAGGGAGTACGTTGTGTGGCACACAGGATTATTAGCTTACATCTTTTAAGCCACACCCTTAATTATATAGGCTACGTCTCCTGGGAAATATCTGCCACACCTCTAGCCACGCCCCTTTCAGAGACCTCTCCCCATTTCTCATCACACAAAGCCCTGTTCTTAGCAGACCTGTGTCCGGTGCCCATGTGAAAATACTAATGGGCTGACCTGGCAACTAAATATGGCCATATTTAACTCCCTGTTTTGATCATGAAAGGTATTTTATTTGAGGGAATTCAGGAGTTACTCACACCTAAATCACAAAAACGCTGTTTGGATCGATTTTCAGTTTGCTGATGGCAAGAATGAATCTGTCGGTTAAGATAAATCGCTTGCTCTTTTGCAGATAACCCAGAGAAATAGAGGAGCATCACAACCCACGTGGTCTCTATCCAGACATCAGACAAACAATCGTTTCAAAGAATCGTGCACGACAGATACTCAAGTCTGCGTAGGAAACATTTTTGTCTAATAAGGCATGCGGGCGCAGCAAAGATATGTAGAAAATGCTGATACAATTCCACACTTGTTAGAGGAGTGTGGATTTGAAAGGTTAAGGAACAAAGTAAAGAAGTAATAACTTAGAGTGATGTGGTCGAGCGGTTGGCTCGCTTTTAGACTGAGTGCATATTCACACAGTAAACAGTAACATGACAGCGAGAGAGCAGCACCTAGTTCGCAGATAGATTATAAACACTGTTAATGGTCACACACCGAGTGTCGAAAGAACAGCAGGACGTCAAGACAAACAAGCCAGTGGGTAAGTAAACACTGCAGTGGATACAGGAAAGTTCAAAGATGTAGAGTTCAGCTCACTGAAGTGCCCAGCGCTATACCACCGTGCACACAGGCATGCACAAATCCAAACCAAGTTGAAGACATTTTTTCCCAAAAACAGATCGTTGTACCATTTCTAAAAGTTTATTGGACGATTGGACGAACAGCTGATTATTCAAGTGTCACCACAGTCCTGCACGATTTTAATTTGCTGTACAATAAAAAGCATGTCTGCTTCCAAGCGACAACTGCAGATCAAAGCGAGTACATCGTCTGAATCACCCGGTGCTGGTGCCAGCAGCAGAGCCACCGGCTCACCCACGCCCTACCGAGCTCTGGATCCCCATCAGCACCTCCCCGGGCTGCACAGCACCCTCCCAGCCTGCACTTCCACTGCACAGGATGCTGCTGTCATCGGACGAGGGGGCTGCGCGGGGACCACGGCTAGGTGATTGTAAAACTTATGTACAGCAGATTCTCTAGTTTCGGCACTTGTCTAAACCAGTGGTGCGCGCGCACCACAGAGGAGCGGGGCCAGGGAGCGCGGCAGCGGCAGCGAGGCGAACGCGCGCTGCTGCGCGTTCTGGCCACCGTCGGGAATGGGAGGAGCGAAGGCGGGACATGCGCCCGCCTTTGCCCAATCGCGTGCCGTTTTTAAAAAAAACGCACGCTACAGCCAATGAGGGCTTCTGAAAACGACCTACACGCTCGTGCGTGTGGTTTTGAGCTATTGGCATTGCTAAATAATGCAACACCAATAGCTCATACTTTAATAATGCGAGACCTATTGCATTGCAAATGCTTGTTTGCAGGTGCTGTTAAGTATCAACTACAAGATTCTTCCCTCTCCCCCACACCCATCAGCAACAAGCACTGGCAAAGCCAAAACCTCAGCTAACACCTTTCCAAGGCACAGCTTATTGGCTTTGCCAGTGCTCAATTAAGATGGTGTTGTGTGTCACCAGTTTGCATCATTTTGAGTCTGGTGTATTATGTAAGTGGAACACGTTGTTCTGTTCATGGCTGCCACATGAAAACATTTTTAACTGCTCAAATTCTTTCCACGTTCGAGATAAATATGCACCCAGTACAAATGTGTAGGAGTATTCAATTGAGGTTGAACGTGGTTGAAAGTTAAACAATTATATCCTAATATAGGAAACATTTTAAATTGAGTACATTATAAACAATCTCCTTTAAATCAGTGCCCTGGTGATGTCATACTTATGCGGTCTTTCTAAGTTGTAGCCAAAAGTCCTGTCAGTCACTTGGAAGCAGCTGATGAAGAGACTAATGCGCTAAGAGTTTTATTTGCTCATCTTAGTCTTGTCAAGTTCAATGCTTGTGCCTGATAATGTCTAATTCTTGCGGGGATGCGGACATATTGCTAATATGGTTTAGACTAACCCAAGATGTGTGGCACTTAGTAGTCCAGCCTGCCCAACAGCCCAGAATTATTGATCTCTGATAGGCTACAAAGTGGAGGCGGACTTGAAGCAACAGTGAAAAGAAGCTGTCTTTTGAGAGTACGTGCTTCGGACTCTTGGTGCGTGCT
The DNA here is from genome assembly GCA_963921515.1 of Calotriton arnoldi. Taxonomy (NCBI): domain Eukaryota; kingdom Metazoa; phylum Chordata; class Amphibia; order Caudata; family Salamandridae; genus Calotriton; species Calotriton arnoldi. The sequence continues at coordinate 584,440 of CAWUFW010000785.1, forward strand.
GTGACACTTGCACCTTATGTCCAAAACTTCAGGGCAAATAAGAGCAGATCTCAATATCTCAAGGTCTGGAGCTTGGAGGCCCAGGGAAACGAGGGTAAGCAGGAACGAGTGCTGTGCTACACAACTTGTGGGAGGAAAAAGGGGAAACGGCTAAGGATTCCGTCAGGCAGTGCTTGTGCTATGCCCACTTCATCAAGAGGCTCCTTCCAATCTTGTATTATAGCAAGCACTTTCTCCCCCATTCTCCTTTATGTAGCAACGCCTGGGGGAGGCACCCCTTTCATGGCGACTTGGAAAACCTGCTCCTACTCTCATCTCCCTGGGTTCACTTTTAATCTGGCTCCTGCTTTCCTCCACTGGACAGTTGTCGCGCCTCGCCTCCATAAAGACTGTACACTCACTCTTGGCGCTAATGAGCAGAATAAAGGGGACAGGCAAGACGGCTTGAAGAACTAAAATGATGTCCAAACTCCCCTCTTGTTGGCTGGAGAGGTTATGAGTGAGCACTACATGGGCTCATTCTCTGACCCTAATGGGGTTGCTCTGGGCAAACACTGGAAATGTACTTTACAGCAAGATTAGTGTCATAGCCATCTATCTAGTATTATTGAGAGGGCCAACGTAAAGTGAAAAAGAAGGTACAGTATAATGAAAACATAAGACTTTCTTCTGCATGCCTCTGATTTGACTCTGAGGATACAGGACTTTTACAGAATGGGCGAGGTACCTCAAGGGGTGGGTTGAGGACGCCAATGGGGGAACCAGGAGAAATAGTTTGCACATTTTAGTCCTACCGGAGAATGAATCAGGTTCTAACACAACTATATTTATAGAATCATAGTTTCTCCCCAAGGTGCTTCTTCATAACTGGACTAGGTTTCCAGAGCCCATCCACACTGGCAAACTACAATCCACTTCGCCCTAAGATTCTGTCTTCAGCAACACTCTTAGGGAGGCGATACTTATTCTAGATATAGGCAAAGCCTCATCCTCCAGATTGAATGGTAGACTTTCAAGAAGGTATCTCGGAGGTCTAGTATGAACATCACTGCTGAGGCTCAGAAACAATAGAGAATAATCACCACCAGGTTGAGACTCTGCTCTTACAGCTGGAGCAGAGGCCACCAGGAGTTTAGAGCGAAAGGTGCGCTACTGCAGGCTAAAGAAAAACATGCTGAGTAGCTCAAATACTTGAATTTAATGGAACTTTTATAGGGCCAAAACTCATGCAGTCGGATACAATGGACAGGCTTCAAGCATGGCTAGTATGCCTGCATTGACAAGAAACCTCAATAATGGCGATAAAAGATGGTTCGGGTACAGCACTGCACATGCAGGGTGACATTAATTCAGCTTTTTACTATCACTATCAGTAGTCATGTACGGAAGACAGACACCCAAAGGAACAAAATATCTCAGGCTTTCTTTCTGAGATAACATTGACCCACTTGACCCCCCCCTTCAGGTTGCGAATCTGGAGAAGCCCTTCACGGAGCAAGAAATTTAGAGGAGCCCTCTTCGAATTACCAATGAGTAAAGCCCCGGACTCCGATGGGCTTCTTATTGAGTTTTATAAGACCTATGCTGCATTACTAGTTCCCCCTTCTAGTGAACCTGTACGAAGCTGCAAGAGGGTAATTTGCTGCCCACCACCTATCAGGCAATTAGACCACGTCCCTACTCCCTAAAATTAGTCGAGACACAATCTTGATTGCTTCTTATCGGTTGATTTGATTTTAAATGCGAAGTACAAAATACTTGTGTATATGCTCCTACCCTTTCTCCCAGCATTAATACTTTTGAGAGCAGAGTGCCTTTATTCCTGAGCACAGTGCCTCCTCTAACATCAGGCGCCTATTTGGCATTCAGGATGGGGCCCCCAGCACCAAGTGCTCACCTAACTATATACCTGGCTTTGGATCCGGAGAAGTCCTTTAATATAGTAAAGTGGAGATACATGATGCATTTTTTAAAGAAGAATGGCTTTGGAAAGCAAATAATCAGTTGCATTGAAATGCTTTATCACAATCCCTCTGCTAGGATTCGCGCAGGTCATGTCATCTCTAATTCGTTTCGTGTCAGCAGGGGAACATGGCAGGGTTTTCCGCTATCCCACTTGTTTTTCGCACTGATCATTGAACCTTTAGCAGATGGGATCCAGGAGACTGGTGCAGACTGTGGTCTCAGAATCGGAGATAAAACCCACATTACTTCTTTATATGCAGACAAGCTCCTGTTCTGTGTGTAAGAGGCTAATTTAGCTGTTTATCAGATGTCTTGTTGGCCTTCTAGGGGAAATCAGTTCTTGGATAATTGAAATAAATATTCCCTTCAAATCCCTCCCATGGGCTATTGCCTTCTATACTGATTGATAGAAGGTTAAGCTGGGAGCATCAAATGTTTAGGTATATGGGTATTAAAATATACCATGCAGATGCTAACTTATTAGATGGTAATGTGGGGAAGGCTATCGGTTCACTACGATAGGGTGGAGTTTTAATCTACTCTCCGACTGGCAGTTGTGGGCAGAGTGGCGATGGTGACACTAACGCGCCGCCTCTTTCTGCTAACCCATCTATGGTTCTCCCAGGAAATGTTTTTGTGAAATAGATGGCCTTTTGGGTAGATTGATCCTACCGGGAACCCAGTAGATGTGGAGTGGTTTAAAGAAATTACAACTGGGTGTGCACAAGGGAGGTTTAAACGTCCCAGATTTTTAGGGATACTACTTGGCAGACCAGTTACAATGGATGGCTAGCAGGGTGGTGGGCCTCGACCTGTTAGAGATCAGGTTCTTGTGGCAGGACAGAGAGCTTAATGCCATCTTTTTCCCCAGCAGGTGACCTCCAAAGGGCTCTCTCAAGCTTGTTTTTACCGCCTAGGCTTGTTTACAGTGTACTCTGTGCCTTACACATATGACAAAGCCACGTGCTCCTGTGATTCTACTACAGGCGTACTTGCCCAAACTGGCATTGTTGGTATGAGGGATTTAGGACTGTGGAAGAAGGTTGGGATTTCAATCAGAATGGAGCCCTGGAGGGTTTTCAGTTACTTCAGGAAGATACGGGCCTCCAGGCAAGCCAATTCTTGTTACATACCAGACTAATGAAGACTGTTCAAATACACTGGAATATAAGGCAAGACAAACCATCCACACATGCTTTCCTACAGACACTACATACCAAAGGAGAGGCATATAGATCGGTTAATAGGTTTTATAAAGCCATAACGAAGCATACTGCAACTTACCTTCAGACACTTTGGGATAAATGGATAGAAGATACAGGTTGTGAATTTAACAATAGAGAATGGGAAAAACTTAGCTTATCCACATAAGGTCTCACACAATGTGTGGTTTTACCTCAAATAATTCTATATTCAAAGTAAAGTTTACTAAGATAGAAGTGATTTACCCCGATACAGCAGCACAGTGCCACAAGTGTCATGATGAGAATGAGGATTCTAAACATGATGTGGATTTGCCTTTTTGTATCCTTATTGTCTTGAAGTTACAAATGTTTTGTGACAATAAGTGGAAGAAAGGATGTGGCTTACTTTGAAGGGTGAACTTTGGGACTGCTAAAAACGCCTAAAAAGGACAAGGATGCAACTAGGATTCTATGTCAGGACCGGAGGCGAGGATTAGGCTAAATCTGTCTTAACTTTTATTTAACCAACAGCCATAAAAACTTTGTATTTATTCAACATTAAACTCCATTTGCAATGAGACATGGGAAAATAAACAGAAAAAATATTGTCCAATTCGCATTCGGTAATCCCCTTCAATGCGCTCTGTCGACACTCTATTCCCCTCTCTCTTCGCTGCTCCAGCAGCTTCAGTAAAGTGTTTACTTGCTGATGCGCTTTTGCGATTATTATAAGGTTTTACTGCATGATAAACTGTATTCTACATGCCCTTTTGTGGTTTTAATGTCATGTGGAGTGATTAAGGAACGTGATTAACTGGATATTTCTTTTCAGCAAAGCTGCAGGAACGCTCTTCGCTCCTTCGTGGCCACTCTTGTCAAATACAGGCTCATGCTGCGCGGTGCTGACATCTGTCCGCTAGAGTGCCCGTGTAACTTTATTCTTCGCGCTCAGCGACCTCTACACCCCCCCGGCATGTCAGTTTCACCATTACAAGCATCTGGTGAAGCGCGACTAGCCGCATAGTAGCACAGGAGCTGTATGACTAATTTCAAAACCACCATAATTAACAGAACCCTTTTCAGAGCCACACCCTGGAGGCCGAACACCCCGTGGGAGTAAGATGTACCATCTGAGGAAGCGTTTTTTTGGGGACACGCCCTAGGCAGCACATTATTATAATTAAATCCAAACATATCACAGGGAGTGCACTGTCCCTGGGGTCCTATAGTGCCCCAATTAATGTTCTTGTGAAAAACCTCTCTGTTTCTACTGGTTTTTTCCCCCAAAATAAATTGCCCTCTGCATTACAGGAGACATACTCTCCTTATTGCCTAATGATGCAGGACTCAGAGGAGTACATGGAGGAGGAGGAAGTTGTCTACCTCCCAACTGACGGTCAGTTCTGTCAAATAATGGATACCTCTACTTTTAAGGCTGTGTCCCAAATTGCGGCACCCTTGGAGAAGAAATTACTCCAAATAGAAGCACAATGCCAGAAACCCCTCACAGCGAGGGAAGATTTATCTTGGCCTATGGCACCCTCGCCTCCAGGGCAGCCCTGGGCACTGATTTCAGACACTAAACGCAAACACGCAGATAACCCTGGGGTCGATCTGGAAGCCTTTGCCTGACTTTCATGGAGTCCCAGATCCATGCTAATGACTTAATGCTTAGCACCTCGGAGGGCCCCTCTTTCCTGTTTCCCTCTTCTGATCCCTTGGACGCAGATGATTCCCCTACGGTTTCGGATGGGGATGGCGGCTCAGGTTGGCCCTGGTGTCCGTCTGCAATTCCTTTTCCTCAGAGGGCGAACCCAAGCCGGATTTACTGCCCCAGCTTCCAGATTTAGACATGCTGAATCCAGATCTCTTACATCCGTGCTCTGCAAATTGGTCCCCAGCGCTAAGGTAGCTTTCTACGTGGTGGGTCATTGCGGAAGCCACTGGACAAAGAAGTACGTAGCTGCCCGCGGGCAGAATGTCTCATACCTTCCCTGGAGGGCAAGGTCGCCCTCATGACAGAAATAGAGGCCAAAATTGCGACAGTTTGGGCAAAATTTGTGAGGAATCCAAAAAAGGGAATAGACAAGTCCTGGCCCTCATGCCAGTACAAGTTACTGGATGTAGCAGGAGCCCTATCTAAAATTCTTGACATGGCTGAGGATGCTAAGGCATCCGGTTCCCTAATCTCCTCGGAGGCATTATCGAGCTGAACTCAAAGAGCCATAATCATCCTGGGTAATGCCAAATGCACGATTTATACTGAAAGGTGTAGATCCCTATTGATCAAAATTGACCCGAAATTGGGGGAATTAGCAGCATCTGAAGCGGGTCCCATCGCGCAGGGGAGTCTCTTCGGGGATCCCTTCATCCGCGAGCTGGGCAGATTTGTTAATACAGTTTATTCCCTAGATTAGCCAAAACATTTTTAAAAATAATTTTCACCCCCTGGGTTTTTTACTGGAGCCTGTCGTGGAAGGGGTCGATCGTCATGCCGTTTTTTACACCAAGCCTCCATCAGGGGGTCAGACATCCAGAGAGGACAATACCAGGACACTTTTGGGTCTGGGAACTTCTATCCCACCAGAAGTTACCCATGCATGCGAGGTTCCAGAGGAGCTTCCAGGGGCAACGGTGCCTACAACACCCCTCAAGGTGAGAGTTCAATGCTGAGAAAGAGTCACACTTGGGGGGAGATTGGCAGGATTCTTTTAATTGGGAGGCTCTTACAACAGATGCTAGGGTTCTTCAGACCGTAAAGGGTTTCCAAATAGAGTTCTGTGTGTCAAAATCCCAACTACAGAGACTAAAACCCCTGGTCTTTTCTCTGGACCAAACAGCTGGTAGATGTAGAGGTCATCCAGCTCTTGGAGAAGGGCGTGATCATTCCAACATCTTTACATCCCTATGGTTTTCTCAGCAATCTCTTCCTGGTGGAGAAGAGCGATATGGGTCAACGTCCCATCAACAACCTGAGGGAATTCAACGAGTGGCTGGTTTACCGCCACTTCAAGATGGAGGGCATCTATCTTCTCAGGGATTTGTTGCAAGCAAACGATTGGATGGTGTGTTTAGATTTGAAGGACGCCTACCTTAAGATACCCATCTTGCCACCACACAGTCACTTCCTGCAGTTTGAATGGAGATCGCAGATTTTCGAATTCATCTCACCTTCTTTTCCTTTCGGGCTCTCCTTGCTGTTTCACCAAGGTACTCAAATCTGTGGTGCAGCATTTGAGATCCCGAAGTATCAGACTAATAGTCTATCTGGACGATAACCTAATTATGGATCAATGTCTGACGTGACTATCAGGCCATCTTCAAAAGACTATTGATTTCCTAGAATCTCTCTGCTTTGTGATCAACAAGAAGTCGTCTTCTGAGTCCATCCCAATCATTACAGTTTCTGGGGTTTGTGGTGGACTCAGTCAAAGCCACTCTGAGCCTTTCATCTTGAAACATACAAAGATAAAACGCATACTCAAAAAAACCAATGACTTCTCTACGTAAACTTGCTGGCATATTGGGCCTGTGGTCCTCGTCTATACAAGCTATTTTCCCAGGTCCACTTCACTATCTAGCATTACAACACCTCAAAATCTTCCATCTTCAACGGGGTCTCAACTACTCCAAGTCCATTCCTCTTTCGTAGGAGGCCAAAGAGGAACTGCAATGGTGGATATCCCATATGGAGGCCTGGAATGTCAGTGCCATTTTCTGCTCCCAACCAGATCTCGTGATAGAATTGGACGTAAGGAGGTCAGGTAGGGAGCATGTTGCGGCAATTTTCAACAGGAGGAAAATGGTCATCCGTCAAACAATCCCTCCAACTAAATTGCCTGGAACTGATGGCAGGCTCCTTTGCAGTGAAATGCTGGACCAAAGGCAAGGCCCAGTGTCCTAAAAATGGACAATGTAGCAGCTAACCGCTACGTCCAGCGGGCCATCATTTTTATGGGCAACGCTAATTGTGCGCTGTCAACGGAGCGCCGCCGCTCGTTGTTGATCAAGCTCGATCCTAAGCTCGGAGACTTGGCTTCATCGGAGGCAGGCGCAGTGGCCCAGGGTGGTCTCTTTGGGAACCCTTTTGTTAAGGAGCTCGGAAAATTCGTAGCGACCTTTACCTCCTTGGATAAGGCGCAATCAAATATTAAACGGGTTTTCAACCAGCGGGTTTTCCATGGGGCCGGCAGGGGCCGCTCGGTCAGCCGTGGCTTCCAGCAGAATCCTCCCAAGGGACAAGGCTCCGGTCGTGGTCAATACAACACCAGTGCCAACTATACCAACGTTTACCCCGCCAGCGGTTCAGGGGCCGAGGAGTCTTCAAGAATAACACCGGAGGTGGAAATTCAACCGGTACGTTTTATACCTTCGCCTCAGGTCCGCATTGGGGGTCGATTGGCAGATTTTCAGGACGCATGGCTTGCTATAACCTGACGCCTGGGTCCTGCAAATCGTACAAGGGTTCCATATAAAGTTCTGCGATCATCCCCGGCAAGAACACCATCCTCGGCATATTTGCTTCTCAACTCACGATGCAGATCTGTTCAACGAGGAAATATCTGAACAAAGGGGCCATTTGCCGGTCGGTTCTGCATCGCAACGGATTTTTTAGCAACATATTTCTTGTAGACAAGCCCGATGGCGGCTGCCGGTCGGTCATCAACCTCCGGGAATTCAACGGGTGTGTGGTATACCGCCATTTCAAAATGGAAGGGATCCATCTTCTGCGGGACGTCCTACTACCATCGGACTGGATGGTGCGTTTAGACTTAAAGGACGCTTATCTTGTGATCCCGATACACCCTCCTCATCGGTGTTTTCTGCAGTTCCATTGGAGGGACCTAATCTACGAGTTCACCTCCCTTCTGTTTGGTCTTTCCTCGGCGCCATGGTGTTTTACCAAGGTGCTCCATCCGGCAGTGGAGTTCCTCAGAGCCTTACGATGTTTTTATTTTTTTATAGGAAACGATGGTTCGAAACAGGATCAGTGAGTGTGCTCTTGGCGTACTTCGCGCGAAGAAAGAGGAGGAGATGACAGTGAAGGGACTATATGAGAGATTACTGGACATTGTAAAAGGACTATAATGTTGGATCTCCCTATGGTTCATGGGAGTTGATGTTTTTGATTTAAGTTTGTCTTTTGGGCTGCTATGAAATTTGTTAGATAATAAAGCGAAGAAAGACTAAGCATAATCCTCGCCTCCGTGTCCTTAATAGAATTGAAACTTACCGTTACGGAGCTAGGCAAATTTCTATTCAGCACCACGGATCTTGTGATGCTTGTTCAATTACTACAGACAAAGGATAGTTAGGAAGGAACATCCCTGTCCTCATCTAGATCGTGTCGTATTGGCCGCTCAACGGTAGAACGGTGGAGTTCCTGATTTTCATATGCAATTAAGATGGATTGTTGCATCAGCTCAGATATTTCACTTATTCCCTAATGTCTCTATTTACCATTAGAGAAGGGGGAGAATATAATTTCGGCTAAATGCCCGTGACAACTGAAAACTGGATGAGTTCCTCAAATAGTTTATGAGCGCAAAAATGCCTTGACAACATTTATATAAGGATGGAAAACAGCTGGTTCCGATTGATTAAGAATCAGACAAAGATTATACTTTGTCATCAACAACTAGTTAAAACAAGTATTGAAAAAGTCAATAGGCACTGCTTTTTGCTAAGGGAAGTACTTTGTAATAATTAGGTGACTTTATATGAGTTGTACACAACTACCCTTAAAGGAAAATCTCACAATGAAGTAATCTGTTAGAAGATGAACAGTCTGCAGGAACAGAGTTAAAATGTCCATTGACAAGTGTTAGGAAAATAATTCAAAAGCAAACTTTGCGTTGTAAGTGGTGAACTTAAATGACATATGCACCAAAATGTTGCTGAGTACATACTTTTGACAAAGGAGTAGTATGTTTGTTGCATCTTTAAGAAATGGAACATTTCTTTACTTTGTGAACAAAAAATGAAAAAATACATCTTATCATGACAAGAAAGTAAATCAAATGAGCAGGCATGTGCAATAAGTGACCAGCACTTTGACTTTATGACAAGGTAAGGCATCCACAAACAGCAAGCACTTCCTGAACAAAAAGCCCTAAATCACAAATTAAAATGCAATAAAATAAGCAAAGTAAATACATCAAACACACACTGGCTCGTAATAAGAAGCTACACGCTATGTTGCATCTGCATTCTAACAAAAGAACTACTTGATCCTCATTCCCCCAAACGCAATGTGAACACAAATGAAAAAAGGTAATTGTACTTTAAATGCTAGGGCTCGGAGGAAGGTATATCCAAGCAACACAAAAGCAAGAAAAACACAAAAACTAATGGCTCAAAGGGGGTTGATTCAAAGTCCACTCTCTCTGAACCTCTAACTGTACTTTCTTTAAAGAATTGATAAAATTAGGTCTTTCAAACACCTAAAGCTAGCTGTAGCCAGACCATTAAAAACAGAAAAGCTAGAAGTCTTTCCCTTTCTTCTACTCTGTCCAAAATTTCTACCTGTAGATACATTTTTACATCTACCTTCTTCAATAGATATTTATTATATATGGAGCTGGATACTACCCTTGAAACATTTGGCAATGGCACATTTTGCTATTCTCAATCTAATTGTACTCAGTTACCAACTTAGGAAGACTGAAAATCTATGCTGAGCATGCAGGTATTCAAACTCATGGCTAACACATCACTACAGCTGTCCAGATGAGAGCTTAAATCACCGAGCCATCTTGAAAGCTAAATGAACAACTCTCATGCGGACACTTGGTTGATCAGGTCTTAAAACATTTTACTACTTAGTCAACCTTAAGAGGACGATCTATTTTATACCACCCTTAATGGAACCATTGGTTGCTTGCAGTGGAGGCTGGCATCTAACAAGATTTGGGTGGGGGGGATTGGATTGGGGGGGGGGGGGTGTAACACGTGCAGGGAAAATATAATTTAAAAAAAACTTACCTGACTCTACGTCCTTGCTCCTGACTTCTCAGTCACTGTAATCGGATGCCGGAACTCCCTTGCCCAATCCTGGCACTGCTCACATGCAGCATGTGAGCAGCGCCAGGATTGGTGGGAGCGGCCGAGCTCGGCGCTCCACAGTGCCCTGGAGGCCTGCACTCTCTCAACCCAGCTGTCTTAAGACAGCTGGGTTGAGAGGTTTAAAGGGCGCATGTGTGGCTGGCTGTTGCAAGACCGCCGGCCAAAAAAACATGCGCACTTTAAACAGTCCACAGCCAGCCCACCCTCCTCCCTGCTGAGTGACATGCTGCTGTCACTCAGCAGCGGCTTCGCCCCCTTCCTGATGCTCGGCTCAGGAGGGGGGGTGAAAAATAAAATGGCAATTAATTACCATTTTATATTTCATCTTTGGGGGGATTTTTAAGTGAGGCGACGCTCCTCCGATTTAACAGAGGAGCCGCCCCTGGTTGTTTGGTGGCAGTTATAAGATTCAATCATGCTAATTCCCTATAACTTGGACAGCCAAAACATCAAAAAATTACGCTTCCACTAGCCTAAAACCCTCAAGTAAGGCAACATTTAAGGAGCATAAAAGATAACATCGTCATTTTAGGTATAATCCCATTGTATTTTACTGAAATACATGTAAAAAATGTTTAATAAGGGACAAGATGCACAAGAGTCTGTGCCCTACGAGCATTAGAATGTCGAGACCCTTAAAAGAATGTACTATTCTCGCTGGAGGTACAAGGGCATTCAAACAGGTTACACATTACACATGTGAATTTAGTCTTACACTCTGTAGTAATTTAGTACATTTGGCTATTAATAACACTTGAGTGAAAAGTTACTACAGTTGTAGACTTACATATCTCCAACCCTAAACTCAAGCCAGGAGTGGAGCCTAACTTACGAGTGTCAAGTTACTACTAGTAAATTTTCACACATAGGCGGAAGTCTCCACCATCTAGGCAGAGATCTCCCTATAGTAAAGTATGGAGACATTTTAAAAACAAATTACTAAAATATTTTTTATGATACATAATAATGTAAATTGATTTTATATACTTCTTTCAAATGTAGAACAAATAAAAATGCTCCAGAACTATTAACTTAACGGTGCCTAAAATAATTTTTAAAAACTCACCGAAAATAAAATATTTATATTTATTATGCATTAAGTTACTAAAAATATGCACAGAAATAATTTCAACTATTTTTTAAATGAAATTACATTTTTAAATTAAGAGTAATTAAGCTACTTTAAAATAAAATATGTATTTTTCATTTACATACATTTTAACATTTATATTACATTTATGTTAATTTTTATAAAGTTAAAATAAATTAATTGAACATTTTCTATGGGGTTCTATTTTAAGTCTCTACCTCAATTATATTCTATGGTATGGTGCTGCAGTACCAGTGGTTGGCCATATGTGGCGCTGAACTAATTTGAAGATGGAGCTAGAGTACATATACAACTATTTTGGATAATTTTTGGCTGTAGTAACTATAAAAGTGGTTTGTGAATAGCAACTGACATGCTCATTTGTGAGTGTGTGCATGTCTTTCCCTAAACCCCTTACTCATCCCTTAACCCTTCCCATTTAGAAGTAAGTATTCTCAAATTTCCAGACTCTACTCTGGCTCTCCCACATTTACTACTAAAATGTAGGCTTAAGTGTGTGGAGCTCTCCTCACAGAAAAGACAAGCGGCGAAGGCAGAGACCTCCACATGTAGGTTAGTGAATAGCATTCTATAGTACGGAGTTGTACTACCTTGCTACAAAATGCAATTTGTGAATAGGCCTCTGAAGAACTATCTTTTATTTCATAATCCCCATAAAAGCCAAGAATATATGGAGTCTACACCACACAGGATGTTTGTGTTGGAACACCCGATATAAATGTTGTCATCATGATACTTTCACACTTGGGGTTAGGAGGATGTAAATTCTCCAAGGTTTGGTGTAAGGAGAATACGGATTTCATGAAAGACACGAAAGCTATCATTACACAAGTCTTTTTATAACTACACTATGCAGACCTTTAAAGTAAACATACTGATGGACAAAAAATTCCAAAAGGCTGGCATCATGCATGCTCAAATTTCTTTATAACTGTTGAAGATGCATGCTTAGCCAGCTTAAGGCAAGAACGTGCAAGCACTCCCAAGTAAGACAAATCTGCTGCTTTTACAATTTCTTCCAGGTTTTCCTTTTGTGAAAAACACCTAAATACTTTACTGGTCATAGCACAATTCATAGAGTGTTTTCCAAAAAAAAACAAATCCACACCAGCTTCTTCCATAATCACGTTCGCCAATCTGGCTATCGTAGTGAAGCTCACTAGACCAAATGGTTTAACATAAGACACAATCAGCCTGAAACTGTGTTATTCTGTTCTCAATAGTCTTTCAAACATCTCACCACAAATAATTTAGTATAATTGTCAAGCCATGAATGAAAAATTTATGAGGACATAGTTTGTGTGCATTGAGCTATGCAAAACATTAGTCCATTATGATTGTCAAATCTATTAGTCACCTTAAAAGCCCTTACATCTGCCACTGCAGGACACAAGACAGAACAGTGTAGCCAATTTGCTTAACAACTGCTTCAAAGCCAGTCACAGATTTGAAGGACAAGTCTCAAATATTTGAAATATCAAATTTACATCGCATAAGAAATCATATCTTGGACTAGGTAGTGTCCGCAACTTAATACCTTCAGAACTCTACAAACCAAAAGGTCTCTCTCAATAGATTTACCCTTAATCAGCCTGTGACGAGACGCAAAAGGGATTCTCCGACTTAGATGCCAAAAGAAACCGAATTTCAATGAAGACACGGAGGCTAACATTATCCTTTAAAGTCACTCCATCCAGAACATTACATCACAAACCAAAAACAATCTACAACAGAACATTAGCAGCATATCAGTAGTCCATGCACTGAATGATATTCCTCTTTAAAATGTGAAACTTGTTTTCTCCTTTCTTGGATGATAGAGGACTTAAGAAACTGCTACTGCGTAACTCTCCTCAAGAACTGAACTACTGAGTTATCTGAAAAGAACAAAAATGCGTTAAAGATCCAATTCAACAGGAATAAGGGAAAACCGTTAATATATGCCTCTTTGTACATATCAATTATTCTTGCCTGTGGACCAACAACATCGAGCAGCCGATCTGGACATTGTTTTTGGGACCTCTCAAGCCTCTTCCTGGGGTTTCTGCCCATCTTGAAGAAAATAGCAATTAATTCAGGGTCTAGGTTCGTTGTGAGGCATACTTTATCATGAATAACTGGTCTAGAGCATTCCGCTTTGAGGACATTCCTAACCTCCTTCTCCAGTGGATTCCTGATCCACCTCTAGATAAAATTGTCCACATGCTTTAAGGGCCACCATTACCCACTTCTAGGAACATTTCCTCTCCAAGAGGGTTCTTGACAGTACCCTTAGAGGAAGAAGGGGTTAAATCCTCACTAAAGAGGTCATCCACACCATCATTCTCCTGTTGGAGGTCAAGTAAGTACTCATCGTAAAACTCTTCATCATCTTTCTGGAGTTCGTCCTCAACAAACTCAATTTCTTGTGTGTCCATCTCTTGTGTGCCGCTCAGGACACCCATCGCCAGTGTGCCGCATTGGACACCTTTCTTTTATGTGCCACATAGGGCACCATACACTTTTGAGGTGCTAGGGCTTCCCACTCTTTTTGCGCCCTTTCTCAATATGTTTTGTCTTTCTTCTTTTCTTTCCTGCTTTGTCCCCATTATCAGAGTCTCCTGAAATTGACCAGTATTCATTGGTCTGAACCTCTCTTACTTTTTTTTCTTCTGCATGACCTTATCAATGGTCTCGCGGACACAATCAATCAATCAATCAATCATGTCACTTATAAAGCGCACTACATACCCGCGAGGGTCTCAAGGCGCTGGGGGAAGAGGGGGTGGTGCTGCTACTGATCGAAGAGCCAGGTCTTGAGGAGTCTTCTGAAGGCCAGTAGGTCTTGGGTCTGCCGAAGGTTGGTGGGGAGGGTGTTCCAGGTCTTGGCGGCAAGGTGGGAGAAGGATCTGCCGCCGGCGGTCGTTTTCCGGATGCGGGGGACTGTGGCGAGGGCGAGGCTGGTGGAGCGGAGCTGGCGGGTGGGGGTGTAGAAGCTGAGTCGTCTGTTGAGGTAGGCTGGTCCGGAGTTGTGGAGTGCTTTGTGTGCGTGGGTGAGGAGCTTGAAGGTTATCCTCTTGTTGACAGGGAGCCAGTGCAGGTCTCTCAGGTGGGGTGTGATGTGGCTGCGTCGGGGGATGTCGAGGATAAGACGTGCAGAGGCGTTCTGGATGCGTTTCAGCCGTCTCAGGAGCTTAGCCGTCGTTCCTGCGTAGAGGGCGTTTCCGTAGTCCAGCCTGCTGGTGACGAGGGCCTGGGTGACTGTTTTTCTTGTTTCGGTGGGGATCCACTTGAAGATCCTGCGGAGCATTCGGAGGGTGTTGAAGCAAGATGAGGAAACGGCGTTGACCTGCTTAGTCATGGAGAGGGTGGGGTCGAGGATGACCCCTAGGTTCTCGTGCTGAATTAGCTTCTTAATAATCTCCTCATTAATTTTACCCTCTGGGATCTCAGTAGATACTCTATCCTTTTTGGCCATAAAAACAACTAAGCTAAAAGAGGTAAACTCTGTCAAAAGAGCTATTGGGTTAATATAAATAGCCAAGGTATTATCCAGCTAAGTCAATATTAAATATATGAATTATAACAAATTGAACCCTTTCTCCTTGATTTGTATTAATAAGAAATAATATCCAGCAATCAAAACCAAAACAGGAGTGCTTGTCAGCCACTCAGCTGTTCGCAGAGATACTCTAACTTTCAACTGCCAGTGTGACGTGTTACATATCTCGCAAACAGCAGCCTATTTTAATTATAAGCCAATGGGACTAATCCCAAACCAAAATGGAGCCAAAATCTTGTGTTGGGTCAGCTCCTCTAATTTCCACCCGCAGGCGTCAAGATTTGGCAACGCATCCAGCAGGTCTGGCAGCAATGAGGAAATACCTTGCTTCTGCCGCCCGCTCTAGAGAGCGGCTGCGGTGCCAAAGGCGAGGGAGGCGCCCAAAATAATGCCTGCGACCTGCGCCGGAGATCTCAAGCGGGTGTCGGCGGCCGGCAATCGGCCAATGGGAAGCGAGCCGGCTCTCAAAGAAAGCTGCAAGATATGGGCCTAATGAAAATACAAGCAGAATACATTTTTTTTTTAAAGAACAGTGAACCGTTTCTACAAACTGGAAACCAAAAAAAAACAAATAACTTTAAATGGTTATATAGCACTAACAAGTCAAGAGAAATAATATCAAAGCAGTTATAACACCAGTAATGATACAAAGTTTATTAAAACAAAAGTGCTACTTAACTGAGCGACAAGCAGCATTTAAAAGAGGAAGATCATTCTGTGAAGGGACTACTTATATGTTGCCAATGTTCGATTCTAGATTGTTTTTGGTTTATGATGTAATGTGCTTTCAAGTGCTGCGTTGTCGTGTAGTTTTCACTAATCAGTAGGACCTGCGCGTTTGTGGGCGACAAACTTAGGGATGGTGCCAGACCGATTCTGTGCAACCCCACAGTATATGTAGTCCCTTAGACCAGCTCGCTCACAGTGCCACCATAAGCTCCCCTAACCTAGACAGGGAGAGACCAGTTCTAGCAACCACTGAACATGACAACCCTGTACCCTCAGGAACCGTGGTGACAGACCTAGAACCTTTCGTTCATAATCTCGTGCTCTCTTTTGCTCAGAGAAATATACGAAGAACACACAAAGGGACGTTTTCAATGTTTATTGAACAGTAGTGATTCTTGTATAGAAGATATGTGCTGTAATGATCAATAGACAGAAGCAGACAAAAGTAATAATAAGTGTCAGGACAGTGAACAGAATGAAAAGTTCCACTATCTTGCTGAGACAACGTATGTATGCAAGCATATGTAATAGTATAACAATTTGGCATACTCCTACTATGCAAACCCTAACCTGCGTGTCTAGGGTGTATGTGTATCTTTTGCCTAGAAACACCTTACTGGTAGATCCAGCCCCATTACCTAGTGGGTAAGAATATAGAATCCCGTCTTGGTCACAAACTGGACACCCCTCACGGAGAGGTCACTCAGCTGCTGAGCGAAAGCTTCAGTATGTAAGGACCTCTCGAAGTCAGCAGAAGTGCCTCCTCACACTATCCTCGGAAACAGAAGTTTATATATAGAAAAGGGCACCCTTGCATTGGGCCTAGATTTCAATCAGGCTGCCATTGTTTGTATTCTACAGATAGTTGTGTCACCATATGGACGTAAATAACAAACACATTTGCACTGTGTACGTGCAGGCTTTGTACACAATGCCAAGGTAATATGATAGTGTTATCGCAAAGTTTATTCATGTTAGCAAGGTGGGGACTAACCCAAGTGTCACAAATGCAAATGTGTGTTAAAAGTCGATATGAAAAAGTACAGTCAATTTTAGGAAAGATCTGTGGACATGTAAAAATGGCAGCGTTTCCTACGAGGTCTAACTGGGACACATCACAGCGTGGAGTGGCATTAAAGGATAAATGCATAATGTTAGCCTCCTGTCTTGTAATGAAATTGCTGATCTATAACAGTTAATGGTCTTATAAAATAATCCCTTACCATACAGATTTGAAAGAAAATTAGATAAATATAATACAGAAGCTTCCAAAGGATCCAAATCCCTTTCCATGCAACAACATATTTCTTTCTTGTTCCTGAAGGCCAAGATTCTGTGTAAACGTTGAGCCTCTTGTGAAAGTCCTTCAAATGGCTCTCCACCCCTGAAATCTTCCAAGCAAGAAGGCTCAGCGAACCAGTGATCACAAATAAGATGATCCACGCCGTCTCGTTCCAAAAGCAAACCTTGGCTTGGTGGGATTAAGAAAGGTATTTCTACTTCCAATTCCATCATTTCTGGAAACCATGCATGACTCACCCAAAATGGTGTCACAAGCTCAATTTGACATCTGTCTTCTCAGCACTTAGAAAACCCTTTGAATCACTGCAAATGGAGGTGATACAAATCGTTTCTTTCCCCTCCAATTTTGCTGTGGAATTCCAATCCAGTAAACAATTCACTTTACCTGGAAAATATTCGGCTTTCAGCACTATCTTGTGTTCCAAACAGTAATTCCAAAGTTCCTTCGCTAACTCAGATTGAATGATCGGCGTCCTCCCAACAGTTCACATATTGTACTGCCGGCACACTGTCCATCTTCAAAAGAACAATACAATTGACAAAAACTTCTTTGCAACTCTTTAGTTAAAACATTCCAGCTTTCAACTTCAAACAATTTATATGCATCTATTTTTCCACTAGGAAACATTTTCCTCCAGTCTCTTGTTGCCTCCAGTCTCTTGACTGAGATGGTGTGCTAAGTCATTGCGTTTGTACGCACGCTGCGTGCCCGGTTGACACGTAGTCCTACCTCTATTTCCTCAAACGAAGTGCTTCAACATTGGAGCTAGAGACGGCGTCTGAGATAAAAGTGAACTGTAAACTAAACAAAGCCTATGAATGTTAAACTATGACTTAGTCAAACATGTATAGATAGCAACCGTGCATGGTTAAGAAAAAAACCTAAACAGCAACATTTTTGTAGGCAAAGATAGGAATTGTCGGTTTTAAAACGAAAATAAACTATAAACATGAACCTTCCCGTAAATTTAGACTCCACATTATCCAAAATCAGTCCTGGAGGGCTGTATCCATGCCAGATTTTTCAAGATAACTACATTTATCTAAATTGTGATATGATAAAAATCTGGCATGGATCCAACCCTCCAGGACCGACTTTAGAGAACCCAAATTTAGATTAAAGGAAAGTAATTAAGCAAAATAGAACATTAAGAAAAACTTCATATATCAACATATATTATTCATATATTCACATAAAACAAAATAATGAAATAGCCTCATACCTAAAGAAAAACCTCAATGAGAAGAGTACTTAACTGACATGGAGTAGCAATGAAACAAGGAAGATGACTGCAGTGTCTGAGATTATGAGGACTATGGTGTTCTGATTTGGAATTTTTAGTCGGGCAATATGTATACTTGAAAAGGCTGCAAAGAGTAGTATTAAAAAGACTTATTAAAAAAGCTAGCCTCCGCTCTTGACACGACAGAGATAGTGGGCAATAGAAAAGGAGACAGATATATAAGACAGCTATCAACATTTTGGAGTTAAATTATTTGCCCCATCATAAATGTTACTAGAAAGACATGCAATTGCTTTACAAGAACTCAGGGGTTCACACTAAATGGTACTGATAGTCACAGACTGCCACTTGAGAGCATTGCCAACATATAATTTTTGTAATGTCATTAATTTACTGTTTTTAGACCAATTAGCCAGATGAATAATGGAAGGATTCAGTAGAAATTATGAGCAGAAAGTCTCATACAGGCAAAAAAATGTATGTGTGTTCTATAAACCCAATCATCTTTACATCATTTCGAATCTCTGCTAGTTAAATACGTAGGCAAGAGAACTGTAAATATGCTAGAAAAATTCTTAGAAATCTTATTTCTGCATGCCAATGGAAATGTACATGGAAATAACCTTTTAGTTCTGTAAAATAGGATTTTTAAAAACTTTTTTTTTACTAGAGCTAGAACCATAGAACCACAGTAGAACAGCATGACATTGCCTAGGTTGAGCGAGTCCTGTAACCCAAATGAATGGGGTTTCTAAATTAAGCAGAGATTGACACAGGAAAATACTAAAGATTAACAGCTTGAGCTCTCGAGAACACTTAAGTAGTTCTGAATCCTGCCGACTACAAATGATGCCTTTCTCTGAATAAAGTCTCTTGACACTCCACAGAAGAGAGCCAACAAGACTGAACATTCAGTCACCTCACTGTCGGATCCGGTCCCTGCTGTCCATTTCCTAACTCCTACTCCTCTGGGACTGCAGTAGATTCTGTGTGTTCTGTCGACTGCAAAACAACACCAGGAGCGGGCTACTTCTGTGACATCACAGGCCTTGACAGTGGAGATGAATGGTGCACAGTATGAGAAGTATTACATTGTACTTCAAGGTGTAAAAATGAATTCACTGAGGGGGAAGTAGACGTTTTCTGTGTACATCAACATTTGTCAAAATGATGGCCAATGTTTTCTCATGCAAAGAAAACAAAGGACATTATGAAAAATGGAGGTGTGTTGGTATGATTGAATGTTGAAAGAAAGAAGAGTGAACCATTGTGTGCATGTTGTTCGTCCAGACCAAGGTTCTCCAAAGTCTGTTCTGGAGGGCCGGATACATGCCAGATTTTTAAGAGAACTACATTTATCAAAATGGGGATATGCTGAAAATCTGGCATGGATCTGCTCCTCTAGGACCGACTTTGGAGAACCCTGGTCCAGACAAGGTACCTAAATACATTAACTATGTTAGTTAACTGTGTCAGAGAAATACAGCTCCTGTCGGATTAGCATTATACAATATGTAAATTGGATTTTACTCATAGTTACAGCTGGATTGGATGGAATAGCATACAATGGTTTTGCCCAAGTAGTAGATTGTCAAGCAAACATGAGTTAACAGTTGTAAAGGGCGCTGTGAAGGTGTGTGTAGCTATGATCTTCAGTATTATTTTATGTCACTGAAATAGCTGTTGTCTATTCTTTGCCTCCATCATGCCTGAGAAATCTGATGCAGGAAAATTAGGTTAACACAACTTGCTACTTATAACTCATTAGTCAGGATAAACTGACAAGTGCATGGATTTGGAGTCCTAACCCCACCAAATTACTTTTTTTTTTTTTACACAATGCGAATTACAACCACTATCAGTTTATACATTTTTTTAAAATATATTTATTGAAAGTCTTTTGGTTTTTGGTTTCTTTTTCCATATCAAATAAACATTTGGCACACAGTAGGGAACAATACAGTTCACGTCTTTCCAATCTTTACAGAAGTCTAGCAATATCAGCAACATCAATATACATCTATGTGAGAACATAACAGCAAGTTCACATTAAGCACGCTACCCCTCCTCTTCCCTGGATATACGTGTGGAAAAATTAGTCCCCTCCCGAGGCCTATGTCCATTTGTGAGCTCAACTAGGGCCTCCTCTAGGTCTAATCCATAATATCTAAGCCAAGGGCGCCAAATCTTGAAAAGATTTTTAGGGCACCCCCTCGTTTTGTATGTCCATGTCCGCCCCCATGTACATGTCCATTTCTGCTCTCCATTCCGTCAGAGTGGGGACCTCCTGCGCCCCCCATTTCTTGACTATGTCTCGCTTAGCTACCGCCACTCCCAAGTTGCACAAGATAAGACTCTTCCGAGGAAGGTCTATGTCTGTAGGTATGCCAAGCAGCACATATTTGGTGTCTTTCGGAAGCTGACATCCAAGTATCGCACTTAGCTCTCTCAGTATCTTGACCCAATATCTTTGTATGGGTGCGCATTTATCAGTTTATACATTTGCACATAAATGAAAAGAAAACCAGCTTGCGATTTCAGCCAGAATCTGCGATAAATGACAGGCAATAGGAGTTCAGAAGTTGAGAATGAATTGCAGATAAAGTTCTATAATGAGGGGTGAGAGAAGACATCTTCGTTTAATTTTTGATGTAGGGTGCAACATGACAAACACAGACCCTTAGACAGCGTTTTTCATTTATCTTACAAGTGGTAAGATGGGACAACCATTATATATTATGGAACAAAGTAGTTATGCTGCACTGTACAGTTGCTACATCGTAAGTTTAAGTCCATTTCAAAGCAGAACATTCCTGTAACTAAACGACAGATGCAAGAACTTTACGTTAATGAGAAATAATTAAATGTTTTCTGTTCCAGTGCATCTCTTGCTGTTCCGTGAATGAAATGTGATAATGCATACTATTGGCAAAACATCTGACATTGAGCTTGACAGATGATGAAATTTTAATGTAGGCTTTAGTGCCTTTTGTTCACCAAGAAAAACGCAGCAATGAAAGGGTTAATGTGCACTATTAGCACTCAATAGATAATTAAATGAAGGCTAATCCTTTAAAGCCCAGCTCTATTATTGTCTCAATCTATTTTATGATGACTATAATGCCCTAAACATTAACAGGCATTGTAAACATGCTGAAAATGCCACTCAGATTGTGGCAATTTTCTTCAGAAAATAACAAATGTAGTTTTTCCAGCTCGCATGCTTCTGAAATTATAAACACCAAATGCATTTATAAGGATATGGACTGAAAACAAAAAGAAAAATGAAGTAAAAAAACAAAAAAAAGGCTATTTCGATATGCCAAGTTTCCGAAGGTTAATAAATCTACTGCGAGTCACAAGATAGCTCTTTAACATGCTGAACCCTGTTTAGCAGTACGAGTGGCAAGGATATATCTCCACCGACCTTCATATTCAAAATAAATTCAAAGAAGCAGGGAACAACGGGGTTGGGGGGCGGTGACAGAGTATCAAAGGTGGGGTTAAGGTAAGTCAGAAAAGGGTGCGTTAGAGGAAGTGGCTGGTGAAGCTGTATAAAAAAATATGTAAGGGAATGAAAAGGTAAGCTTTCTAAAAAGAAATTCTATATTTTTAAGTTTATCTATTTTTTATTTTATTTCTAAATTATTGATTTTCACCTAGAATCACTTTGTAAACAACACTACGAAAGAACAAATCACTAAAGCTCTACGATTCCCCAATATGAAACATATGAACATTTGAAATATCCCACGATTACCTATATACACAACAAATACTAAGTAACTATGAGAATATGAACGTTCAACGGGAGAAACCTATTTGGGCTCAATACGAATGTACATTTAACTAGCTAGACCAAACACATACATGCTCAATTGTAATAAGGACATGGAGTAGAGGTTTAAGCGTTTTTTACTGTCTTTAATACTTTCACAGAAGACAGAATTAACAATACTTCCAAATAGCCATGTGGCCTAGTGGCAAAAACTACAAATAACAAGCATTTGCAATGCGATAGGTCTCGCATTTGCGAGAGTTTAAGTTATTGGCATTGTAAATGATAATGCCTTTTATTTATGTTTTAAAAACCAACACAAATAAAAGGCATTGTCATTTACAATGCCAAGAGCTCAAACTGTTGCAAATGTGAGACCTATTGCATTGCAAATGCTTGTTTACTATGACCCCCGTCCCCTCTCCATTTCCGGACCTTCTCCTCCTCTCACCCATCTCTCTCATCATTATCTCACCGCTCCTCCTTTCACCTCCTATCCCCTTCCGGTCTTTCCCTCCACCACTTCTTTCCCTTTCCAGTCGTCCTCCCTCTCTTCATTCCAAGTTTTCTTTGTAAAAATGTGGTCCCAATTTATAAAACCAGAATCTACATGAGTCCTAGTGGCAGGGCTCAGGGTCTTGGAAAAGGGGGGTGGGGTGGGGCATGGTTAAAACTCAACAGGCGGCCGGCTGCACAAACCAGCGGAACAGCCATGAGGGCAGGGGAGCCCACAACCCTGAATCGCCATTGACACAATTATTAATTAGCATTAACACTATTAGAATGCACGAACTCTGTAATCACAGATGGTCTCTAATTGTCTCATTGGGTGAGAGCCCTTCGCGTGACCACCGAGTCTGATCCCTGTTTTTCCCTTCTCTGACGTCAGAGCAGCATGACTCCTGGCCCGGATGTCACAGAATGGGGCAGAGGGTCCTCTACTAACCGTGGACCCCACAGACACAAGGGAGGCAGCGATCACGAGCGGCGCTCCAGCACCCCCGACCAACCGACCCCTGTCTCTCCTGTCAGCAGCCGGTCTGCGGAGCCCCTGCTGACAGGGAGCAGCTGTGTTGGTCGATGACGAGCGGTTGTTAGTGAAGCTGTCAGCGCGGCCCAGGCCCCCCGCCCCGCTCACTTACACCGGAGAGCGCACCTTTGGAGGAGTGAAATGTATTTATTTACTCCAGTAGTGGTCTCACGCTACATCGGACAGACAATAATGACGCTCAGGGCGTTTGCTTCTCGACATCACCACTAACCTCTAATGAGAACAAGCATCGTGCTACTGTACGACCTGGCTTAAAATAAATAAATTTTTTGAAAAATAAAACACAAACACTGAAAGGACACTCACCAAGAAACCACAATGCACGGACAGCGGAGTGCGGGCGGGGGGTGAGAAAATCCACGGACAACGGAGTGCGGGAGGGGGTGCGAAAATGCATGGACAACGGATTGCGATCGCGCTTTGCAGCCAGAATGACAAAAAGATAGTGCTCACCCACTAATTAAAGGAGACAGTATCACGCCGCAAGTAAAGGATCCAGTCCTGGTGGGCGGGGCCAAAAGTGGCCAGGGCGGTAACCAGGAGGGACTAAGAAGCCTCCTTTACAATGAGAAGCCAGAGTTTACCATGCACTATGACGCAAGACAATAGGAATCATGGGCGGGGCTTCAAGTCCCCTTCTGAAAGTGTATCGATCACAATAATCCTCGCAGAGCGAGGAGCGCATGCGCGCTCCAGCGCTAGGTCTGCAAGACCTAAAAACCAAGTCCATACACTCTCTTTCTTTGATTATCAGCCGCCTAAGATGACTGCCAATTTGTGTTCCTCTATTTGAACTTGTACTGGTCTTATTGTCATTCTATAGAGGGAGGCTTCATATAGAATTATTTACATTCTTGGGGCGTGGCTTGGACGGCAGAGCCGATGGCTGCCTGATTCCGTCGCTCTGTCGAGTGCGAAGCTCGATTGACGGATTTCCCACATTAATGGAAATACTCAGGCTTGATGTTAATAGAAATTGATATCGGAATACTCCTGACATCTAATGCTATCGTTGGGTGATCCCGGAAAAGCGAGTTTAACAGTTTAAACCGACTTTGAGGGGAAGATGGTCCGGTTGTATGTTTTCTTTCTTTTACTTTCTCCCATCAGCGTGGACCCGTGAAGAGGAGGCATTGAGGATTTGAACCAAGGTACAGTGCAGGGGGCTGAGCGGATGCGAAAACGAGCGCTGACTGATACGTGTAAGCACCGGCTGTAAGCACAGGCTGTGGCGAATGATTAATGATCCCAAATGCGCTGCAATCACTCGTAATAGTCACAGAAGAGCACAGTATTTCTGTGTACTTGAAATGTCTCCAGGATGCGCCGCTTTCTATTAATCATTACGGCAAGGATGTGTACTGATGGTTCTAGTGATGGAGTTTACAAAGAAAATAAAGCCAACAGGTATTGACAATTCGACTTGAAATGGAAGCTGGAGTAATCGCAGTTTGATGTTTTTATTTGGCGAATGTGCGTTGATGAATGCCTGACTCCTCCTTTGGCCAGTAAATCCGGAAATTGTAGTGCTATCTGATGAATAATTAAAGATCGTGGGGGACGGATCAAGTCCAAGTTGCTACTGGTTCATAGTCCTGGTTCTAAAGTTGAGCCCCTATGCTCAAATAGCCAACATGTGCATACCTAACAAGTGAGGGTTATTCTTAGTAGATGGAGGGAGTACCATTGAAATAGCTTCTAAAGAGAACTGAACTTCCGTCTTTACGCATTGCGTGTACCAGGGGCGTATATCTCCAGAGGAAGTCTTTATTTTAAAGAGACAGGGAGTGGATGAGAAGTGTATTTTCTGATTGAGACAAGCTATTTTCCTGGTGATTTATCAGGTATACACATAACTTGGGTGGGAGCTTATCCTCCTAATCAAATATTATCAACATGGCTGAAAAGGATCCCAGGATGCATTTAAAAAAAATATAAAGGGGACCCTTCACCATCTGATTCACCCATTAAAGCGAAGGCAGATGTAAACGCTACAATGGATTTGATCCTTAAAAAACTTGCTGATGTACATGATCACGCAAAATCCACAAAACAGAATACAGACACTATGCAGTTAGAGCTTACAGCAATTCGAGCCGATATGAGTGCATTGAATACCAAAGTGATACCAAAGGGGATGATGGACGGAGCGTTAGAGCAAATCAAACACTCACCCCCAGTCAACTGATCTGGGTTTAATCCATCATCATTCTTTAGCTCACTCCACCACCCCAGTTCAGACATGGCCATATGCAAATCAGTCTGACCCTGTGCCTCATGGGAACAGTCCAGCCCGAACTGCCAAGCCATGTCTTCCCTGGACCGGAAACAAGCATCCTGGGACCGGTTTCGGGTTCAAAACCCTCATCAGCCAGGCTATCTTGAATCCAGTGGCAAAGTGAGCAAGGGACCCACGTCTGGGCATACCCTGCCAACTTAGGCGAACAAAGCGATACCAAAGGGGATGATGGACGGAGCGTTAGAGCAAATCAAACACTCACCCCCAGTCAACTGATCTGGGTTTAATCCATCATCATTCTTTAGCTCACTACACCACCCCAGTTCAGACATGGCCATATGCAAATCAGTCTGACCCTGTGCCTCATGGGCTGGACTGTTCCCATGAGGCACAGGGTCAGACTGATTTGCATATGGCCAGATCAGTTGACTGGGGGTGAGTGCTTGCAATGTTCAACACTCCGTCCATCATCCCCTTTGGTTTTGCTATGTTCGCCCTAAGTTGGCAGGGTATGCCCAGACGTGGGTCCCTTGCTCACTTTGCCACTGGATTCAAGATAGCCTGGTTGATGACGGCTGTAAGCCAGAAACCGGTCCCAGGATGCTTGTTTCCGGTCCAGGGAAGACATGGCTTGGCAGTTCGGGCTGGACTGTTCCCATGAGGCACAGGGTCAGACTGATTTGCATATGGCCATGTCTGAACTGGGGTGGCGGAGTGAGCTAAAGAAGGATGATGGATTAAACCCAGATCAGTTGACTGGGGGTGAGTGCTTGCAATGTTCAACACTCCGTCCATCATCCCCTTTGGTTTTGCTATGAATACCAAAGTGGCAGCAGCGGAACAAAGAATCAGCGATGTGGAGGATGTTTCCATTAAAGCCAATAAAGAGTTGAAATATATATGCGAGGTCACAACCAATCTTAAAAAACAAGCAACCGAATTGGAAGATAGAAATCGTAGAGGCAATATACGAATTTTAGGTGTTCCGGAGGGATCAGAAGATTCAGCGGACTCCTGCATCGCCTTCTTGGAAGACTAGTTGCCGCAATTTACTGGTATAAAATTTGCGAGTCCTTTTGAGTTGGACCGAGCGCATAGGATTCCTACCTTTAAGTCTTCCTCACGTCAATCAATCCGTCCCATTATCTGTAAACCATTGAGATTCCAACATGCGGAAGCTATCCTTAGTTTCGCGCGTAAAAGTCGCCAACTAATGTGGAATGGCCATAACATAATTTTTACGCAGGATTTTTCCAAACAGACAGTGGATACCAGGAAGGGTTTCCTTAGCCTAAGGGACAAACTCAAAGCCAATGGCATTCAATTTTCTTTTGTTGGCCCAAGTAAATTTAGGATCACAGTCAATGACAGTCGCCACTATTTCACAGATCCTAAAGATTTGTGGAACTTTTTGGAGGGGCCCTCATCTCAGGACATGGATTACACTCAATCTGGTTCCTACAAACGAAAGTCTTAATTCTTAAACATTTTTGCTAAGTGTGTAACAGATAACGTCTGCTTTGTTTCATGGTTTATAAATATGTTTACCACAGCACAGTCTGCTTTAAATATTTGATTATCATGATGTTTACATTAGTGTAGCTTGATCTTAAATTCATGGAGGTATTCTTTTGTTTGTTCAAGTTATAGGCCTAACAGACTTTTACGGTACTTAATAGCCTTACACTGGTGCCGGCTTTCACTCAATCCTCTACCAATAGACGGTAACCATGATACTCACAGTCTCAGGGTAATTGGATTACAGATAACGCATGTTTTTTTTTCTCTCATCACTGATTGTCAGACACCATTAATACACAATGTTTATAACCATTACTTAGGCCAGGTGATCTTTAGTATCTGGTGGTCAGTTTTATATATTTTTAGATGTGTTCTACATCAGACATGGAGCTTGTTGATTGCTGTTGAATTTACTGTGTGATAAGACGTTTATACTAAAGAGTCTTATAAGTAGAATTTAATTAACAGCCTTCCTGGTGTAATGCTTAATATGTTGGGAGATACTGATGTCCTGATGTTATATTTGATTTGTTTTAACTCGTATATAAGAATTGGGGAATCTTAATGATGTTGAAATTATTTACCATCCGCTCGACAGGTTTACGCTCCTGTCGTCGCACCTCCTACATGCGAGGTATGCAGGGTTGGGAGGGGGGAGAGGGATGTTCGGGTTTAGTTTGTTTTTTCTTATTATGTCTCTTCTATATCTTTTTCTTTCTTCTTTATCCTTATTTGGCTGCCTATGCTCTAATATCAGTCAAGTTACATTTCGGTTCTATTAAACAAGAGTTCCTATGGATCATTTTATATTTGATTATGTTTGGCATTTACAGTGTGTTTCTTGCCAGGATTGCTTATATCTGTTTTGGCTTTGTGTACTCTGATAATGGCTTAGTATTTACTGTGGAAGTTAGCTATTATTTTATATGGTACGAGTTTAAAAAACCTGTTTTTATTTACTCTTATGATGATACATCCTAATACACGAATTATAGCAGAAGATCTTAATGTGATTTCCTTAAACGTCAAAGGCCTTAACCATCCCATTAAACGCAGGAAAATATTTGATTATTTAGCCAAAACCAAAGGGGACATTATTTTACTACAGGAAACAAAATTATCTAAAGAAGATACTACATTCATTAAACATAATTGGATTTTGCAATTTGCATGCTCACCGGCAGACTACAAGAGAAAGGGGGTGATTACATTGATTGCTAAAAAAGCGAATATCTTATTAGAATCACAAGTTCACGACAGCAGATTGTTAGTTACCCATTTAAAGAAAGGAGAAGACCTCATACATGTGGTGAATATATATGGCCCTAACACGGATGAACCAGAATTCTGGGAGGGTATATCTAAAACTATAGAAGATCTTCCTCAGGAGGATCTTATCATAGTGGGAGGGGATTTCAATATTCCATTGGATCCAATAATTGATAGACAATCGAACTGCAGATACTATCCCACCAGGTCGCATAATATTGTACAAACCATATGCTCTAAATTTAACCTCAAAGATGCATGGCGCATGCAACACCCAGATGCCAGAGACTATACCTTTTACTCTCCCCCACATAATTCGTATACTAGAATTGACTATATACTCATCTCAGGCTCATTCACACATTTAATTGAACATTCAGACATTTCCCCAAAGCTAGTGTCAGATCATTCGTGTATCAGTGTCAAATTAACGGGTAGCCATAATGAACCTTCACCAAAAGATGGCGCTTCAATAATGATGTTTTATCAGATCCTGAGCACAAAAAGAAAATTGAAGAGGCTATAATAGATTATCTCAAACACAATGATATTGAGGAAATTAATGTTAACACTCTGTGGGATGCTATGAAAGCCACTATTAGGGGTATACTTATTAAATTAAAACAAAAATAAACAAACATGTTAATGCAGAATTAGTTAAATTAGAGACTGAAATCAAAACCCTGGAGTCCTCTCAAGCTAGTTCCCTGAATGATAAATCTATCCTCTCAACACTTACACAAAAAAATATGAGTACAATAAGATTCTTAGCGAACGTGCGGGAGAATGGATTAATACATTTAAAGCCCTTAATTTGTGTAAAGCTAATAAAGCGGGTAAGTTACTTGCTTCATACCTTAAGCATAAACAAAACCAGAATGTTATTTCATCTATCAAGGATGTTAAAGACCAGGTACATACAAAACGTAAAGATATACTAAACACCTTTAAATCCTTTTACGAGGAACTATACAAACAAGGCCAAGATCTTCACTTGGAGAACTGTTCCCAGTATCTTAGCAGACTTAGGTTACCTCAATTGACGGAACAGGACAAATTAGATCTAGGGAAACCAATCTCTGCGGAAGAGATTAACAATTCGATTAAAACCTTGAAGGATAATAAAGCCCCGGGACCAGATGGCTTCACAGCCGTTTTTTATAAAACCTTCTTAGCTCACCTTCAACCAACTATACTACGAGTCTTTAACAATATAGCCAGGGAGGGGCGCACTACGGATTCCATGACGGAAGCCAATATAGTTGTCATACCTAATGAGGGGAAAGATCCTTTACTTCCAAAAAATTATAGACCGATATCCCTTATTAATGTTGATTGCAAAATGTATTCAAAAATTTTAGCCACAAGACTCAACAACGTTCTGCCATGTCTAATAAGTAACTCTCAAGTAGGTTTCCTTAAAAATCGCATGTCTAATGATAATACTCGTTTGCTATGTCATGTTCTAGAAAAATCTATGATTAATTCAGAACCGGCTATTGCAATTACTTTGGATGCCGAAAAGGCCTTTAATAGAGTTTCTTGGGCCTTTCTAAAAAAATGTATGTACTCATTTAAACTGGGAGATTCATATATAAAAATGGTAATGTCCCTCTATCTAGTGCCATCGGCCCGCATTGCTATTAATGGTTCTCTTTCAGAATCTTTCCTCCATCAAGGTACTAGACAGGGTTGTCCCCCGTCTCCCTCGCTGTTCTTATTGGCTTTAGAGCCTTTGATTCAAGATATTAAACAGAATTTGGATATAAAGGGGGTAGGTTTTGGTGATACTCAAGTTAAATTAGCGGCCTATGCGGACGATATCCTCCTCATGACTGAAAATCCAGGCCCTTCTATTATGGCATTGATGACTACGATTGGGGAATATTCTGTTCACTCAGGTTACAAACTTAATAGGGACAAATCAGACGTGAAACCCTTGAATCTGCATTGCACCAAAGATGTGATAGGTACTTCGGGATTGGCTTGGCAGCCGGACTATATAAAATATTTAGGAATTGAGTTTGGTTGCAATATTATTGATACCCTGCATCACAACGAGAAGATAGTTTTAGGGAAAATCACAAAACTTTTGGACTCATGGTCACCAAAATGTATAACATGGTGGGGTAGGGTTGAAACCATAAAAATGATGATTACACCTCTAGTCAACTACCTTATAACCATGCTCCCTTTGATTCTGACGGAGGAATTTCATCATAAATTAGACATCCTCCTCACAAAGTTTTTGTGGAAAGGCAAGAAAGCTCGAATAAGCATTAAAAAACTGAGACTTGATAAATCCTTAAGGGGGAGTCAATTTAGCGGATTTTAAAGGGTATCAGACTGAGTTTCTGGCTAAACAGGGCTCTTATTGGATTCTGCCTCCGGCACATTATAGCCCGGTGTGGTTGGACGTAAAAAAAGCCATTCTTAATAATCTTAACCCTCTAGCATTACTTACCTCAAACCAGCTCTACCCAAACAGTTCTAAATCCATCTTTAAAAACACGAAACTGGCGCTCTTGGTGATAGACAAGAACTTGGATGTGCGTATTAAGGGGTCTAAGTTGGACTCTCTATGGCTTAATCGTAGAATACTATACAAAGGGAAATCAATAAAGCTTGATGAATGGATTAAAAAGGGTATCTCTTTTACGTATCAGTTAGAAAGCGCTTTGTATCCGGTTACATTTGCTGACCTTCAATCCAGTTATAATTTAGATAATATCGAATTTTATAATTTTTTAAAAGTTAGAGCAGCAATAACTAGAGCCAAACTGCATAGTGTGCCCCGTCTTTACCATTGTTTATAGCGAAGATTAAATAGACTGGGCCATCAAGTGTCCCACATATACAAACTTCTTCGCCCTCAATTTTCTAGGCTTAATAATAACCTGATAGATTTCTGGAACTCGCATTCTGCTGAATCAATACCGGATTCTTCTTGGCCACAGGTCTGGAATTCGATCACTAGTCATAAAATCTCTCCAGTCTTATCTCAAACAAAATATTGGCTATTGCATAAGGCATTTTGGGCCCCAGCACGTCTGTTTTCTCTAGGTATTCGCGAGGATCCACTGTGTTGGAATTGTAAAAAGGAAAATGGGGATTTAGCCCATCTTATTTTGTTTTGTGAAGCTGTGTCGTCTTTTTGGGACAAAGTTTTTGCTTTTCTTTCCCAGGTATTTAAATGTGAGTTAAAAAGAGAGTTTGCTGTTTTAACTATTGGTTTCTTGAAGGCGGATACATGCTCCGATACCGACAGAGCCCTACTGGATCTTTTACTTATGTCAGCAGTAAAGATGGTGCTTAATAATTGGAAGGATACACACAAAACCTCATAAAGGATGGATGAACTGGGTTACTCACCTTAGAGGGGCAGATAATATTGCTTTACAGAACTCTCCATGGAAACCCCCGTTTAGACCACTATGGAAATCGTTGGACATTTATTTCAACACACACAAACCTCCCTGATTATCCATGGTTTGTGCCCACTCTCTGTTATTTTATGTGTGTTGCTCGGATTATCAATATCTTCTCTCGTATTTACAGTGAAATGTTTAATAATTATATTTTAATGAAGTGTGGCTCAATGGTTAGAGCGGCAGACCCTGATGCAGAGATCTGGCCCGGGACCAGGGTTCAATTCCCGCCTCGGCGGGTCTTGGGCTCAATTTCCTCGGACCTGATAATTCTCGCCTCGGTGCCTATTCTAATCATGGGTCCCACTCTGCAACTCTGGGCAATAGCTTGCTTAATCTCCACAACGGCCCCAACAGCGCTGGGATGCCTGGCTTCACCCTGGGGGTGCCCAGGAGTGGACATTTCACAGGGAAAAGCCAGGAAGGGTTCCACAGCGGTATGCGTACAGCGCCAGGACACCCCTTTGGGGGTATAAGTGCGCTTTACAAGTACAAATTTCATTTCATTTCATAACTCTTTTCATTATAGGTTGCTCTTGTTGTTCTCTGTATAGGTTTCTCTTTTCTCTTTCTTTCTCCTCTTTTCTTTGCTCTTTTCTCTCTTTTTCTTTCTTTTCTTCTGATTGGGTTTTATCAATTCATTATCTTGGGGCTACATGGTATGGAATTCTAATTTGGGTAATTTGCATAGATTTATAGGTTTCTAGGTTGTAATTTTAACACAATTGTCAATTTACTCTGTGCCCCACATCTGTCCTTTTATCGTTTATGTTATTATATGTTTTGAAAATTTAATAAAGAACTTGAACTTAAAAAAAAAAAAAAAAAAATATTTACATTCTTTAACAGAAATATGAA
Source organism: Calotriton arnoldi (assembly GCA_963921515.1). NCBI lineage: Eukaryota > Metazoa > Chordata > Amphibia > Caudata > Salamandridae > Calotriton > Calotriton arnoldi. Next base: position 616,725 of record CAWUFW010000785.1, read on the forward strand.
CGGTTCTTTAATCCTATATGCTGGAATATTATTTTTTTGCCAGTCCTTTCGAGCTGAACAGGTTAGGTCTGGCAGCCCTATAGAGCATTTTTTTTTCTTCTCTCTTTCTTACCAAGTCTCTCAGGGCGGTCAGTGGCTTTGCAATACATGTCTCTGGTGTCAGGGGGGGATCTCCTCATCAACCCATGGCGACTTAAAGAGTGCACATTCAAGGTTATTTTGGGCAGGGGAGTGCTCTCTACATGCCCTTTCAGGAACACTATAAACAGAGATTCCTTCACTTGACGTGCAAGCCTAGTGACAGCTTCCCACATTCAGCTCCTAAGGTGCCACTCCTCCATCAAATAAATATATGCCTGGTTGATCCATGAGTTGCAATAATTTCCTATATGGAATTACTGAGGTAAGCACCACCTGACACTCCCTTATTAGCTTTTAAGCACCTGCAACTACGGCCATGATTTCAATTTACTGCTGTTGTAGCACCCAGAATTACTTCATGTAAAGGGTGACCCAATTACATATACTCATATATTCTTTTTTTCCAACTTGTGGCAACCAGGCCCCCAGCCCAGTATGAATAGTTGGCAAGGGAATTGTTTATCCACCTCCAAAGTGACTGTGCTACATTCAGAAGGCACACAACAGTGCAGCAAGAATCCCATCAAGAAAATAACTAATTGGCCACTAATGCCACTCTGGAGTGGACACTTTTGAGTCTCATGAGTCAAAGCTCAGGGTCTTCAATAACATCCAATAAAGAAAGCATCCACAAAGAGATCCCACATTGCCTCTTTTTCCCACAAATAGATTCTAAACTGCCTCTTCTTTCCAGCAGCCCATGCAAATTGTGACTACCCAACACACTTCCCATCTATTGTCCAACAAAATCCATGCTACTCAATGAATGGTTTCTAATGGAGAAAAAAACCAATGTTTTCATCCTGATGAAAAAGCAATGTTATCAATACTGATCTGTTAATTTGGCGTTGAGGTCCAATATATTTCTTGACATTTTGCCCGAGCTGAAATTGGAGGAAAACAGATATGAGGCTTTATTGCTACAGGAACTGAGTCTGCGGTTTAATTTAAGGGTCTAGGAAGGGCAGAGTAATACATGCAATATTAAAGCTAGTTTACTTTCCAACCTGATTTATCATACGCATCATGATCTAAACATTTGGTCAAACGTATCCATCTCAATATGGTTAAAACAGGTGTACTAAATTGCACATTTATTGTATATTTTTTAAAACCTATTAGTTGAGCCTCCTGTAGAGTGGAGATGGACGTGATATGTCCAATTTACTCTTATTTGACTTATTCATCTTCTAGAAAAAGCTCTATTTGCAATGTTGATGCATATTCATCAGTGTGGTCTCACAAAACTATGAAAACATTTATTCTACCAAAATAAATATATACATATAATTTATAAAGGACTGGATCATAAGGGAGCCAAAGTCAGACTACTATAACAGTATATAAAAAAAATAGAACATGATTTCAAATATAAAACTTCGAATATCAACAGACTTTAGCGTGAGCTCTTATTAAAAACTGGATAAAATGGGCTCACAAACAATGTTTCATCAGTTTATTTTTTCCCTGAAATTATAACTAACATTTGACTAATAGATGGGGGTCTTAAAAGCAATTTAACAGCCATCTGATTTTCACTACATTCAATCAAAATGTTTTAAAGGAATTATCTTGGGATCAGGAGTGGATAATGGCTCAATACTGACAAGGAATACATATACGGCCATCTTTAAGCCCCCCCCCCCCGCCCCCGACATGCCAGCCTCTATTCATGGTTGTAAAAGAAGATAATGGCATGAGCCCCATCATAGTCATTACATGATTAAAAAGTCAGCAAGTGTCTGAGATATATTATGTTGATAATATAGAAAGAAGGTTAGAAGAGGTACTAGAATATATAGTCAATTGTGCAAAAGTGTGTTTATTTTCGATCTTAACGTACCCATTGCACTTAAGAACTGATAACCAATAACCTCAACAGCATCACACAGACTAAACTGAATAGTATTTTCCAAGGATCACATGACCATTTGGCAAGTTTAAAATAGCCAAGCCCTTATGGGCATCTCTTACTTGTGGTGTTGCGTTCTAGTCTTTCTCCCACGTCAGGCATCCACAATGCTTTGCGGATGCATGACGTGAGAGATAGAGAGACCGTTAGGAGTTCGAGCCTATCAGCGCAACTCGTACGAGCACCCCGCTCTCCCTCTCGAATAAAGACATTTCCTTTTACAACTGAAGTCTCCGAGTGAATAATTCAGGGTGGAATTACTCTACAAATTGGCGACGAGCTGATTGAACCCTGCAACGTACGTGTGGAGTGAATCTTATGGAATGCAACGGGAAAAAATTGAGCAAGCAGGAACTAAGGAACGTCGTGAAGAAAATTAATTAATGCGCGACTTATTTTGTTTCTTGAAAGCGCAGCTACTTGATAAAGCGAAGTGCCGCTTGAAGAAACCAAGACAACGGTGAGACACCCGGGTGCAGTGCGTGTGTAAGTAATAAAGAGTGCGAGAAGGTCTAGAGAGGGAGAGCGGAAATGTGCGCAGGATAAGACTGTGGGGTATTTGAAGTTTGAAACGTATAAAAAGCTTCAAAGCTGCATACGGATTACTACAGTTGACGGCGCATTTAACAGTTGAAAAGCGCGCCATCACTCTTGAAGTGAAGCCTACACAGTTTTGTGAGGAACTTATGCGCATTACGATGGCGGCCATTTTGTGAGCTTATTAGCAGCAGCGGCCATCTTAGGTTGTGAGGTACAGCAGAAATCATATCATTGGTGCGTTCTGTGAGGATTTCAATGGAAGTAATTTAGTTTTTTTACATCCTGTAAACAGCGCACTCCTTCTCGGTGATGCGCACACCATAATTGGCTTTTGTATGAAGAAACCCCCTGAGTGAAAACGGGGGGAATCCGGCAAGTGCATTAAAGACTGTGTGGAACAGAAATTTATGAAGTAAAGTCTGCATCCTGCACACAATTCTTACTGTTGCCGGTGCATGTTGAATTTGAAAAACGCGCAATTACTCCTGTGGTCCAGTCCTCAAATCTTGTGAGCAAACAATGCGAATAACGTTGACGGCTGGTTTATGACGTGTGAGACTAAGGCAGCCATTTGATGTCGTAGGCAGCTGTGGAAGACATTTTGAGGAGCCTTTCCATGGATATTTCCTCATAATTCTAGTGAAGTTGTAAAGTCTTGATTTTGGGCGCATATTCTCACGGTGATGCGCACACCATTATTAGCCTTTGGCATGCAGGAAGTTAAATTAATGAAAACAAAAGGGATCCAGCCTCATTCCCCATCAAAGGCTATGTGTATCCAATTAAGCACATACTCGGTGAAGTGCACACCGCAAAGAGCATTGTAAGACTATCAAGTACAATTGAGTAGCACGTTGTGTTGTGGTAAATTAAGCAGTGAACTGCAGCTTGGCTATTGCTGCGCACCTTACAGTTGCACATACTCTTACGTAATGTCAAGGGGATTGTGAAGTTTGTGGCTATTAACAGAGATTGGCATACACATTGTGGTGTGAGTGACTGTTCACTAGTTGTGAAAGTACTGGTTGTATCATAAATTTAATAGTGTTGTCATTTCCACAGCATTCAATATGTGTGCACAAACATTCTCCTTGACTAATCCGGTTCCTTTTCTAGCAAAGCCAGGTGAACCTGCAATTAAATGGGCTGACTGGAAATGTTATTTTCTTAATTACTTATCGGCCCTCGAGGAGGAGGGCACAGAAGAATTCACAAGCAAAAGGAAAAAGAAAATTTTGTTGCATAATCTAGGCCCAGAAGGGTTGAGAGTGTACGATGAAATGGTAAAAAAACCAAGCGGTACAGGTGAAGATGATGTCTTCCAACATGCTATAGAAGATTTGGACAGTCATTACCAACCTGTAGTTTGTGCTGCTATAGACAGGTACAACTTCTTTCAAAGAAAACAAAGCAACTCTGAAACGGTTGAAGACTATGTAGCTGCTCTAAAACTGGCAGTACATTGTAAATTTGGCTATCTTCATGATGAGTTTATTCGGGATCAAATTATAATGCATACAATCAATACAAATGTACAAGAGAAGTTATGGGTTTGTGGGGATGCTCCCCTAAATGAGATAATAGCAATCGTAAAGAAAGCAGAAATGTCAAAGAGGTGTGCTATTGCAGCTAAAAAAGAAAATGAGAATAGCACCACTGTGTGCAAAGTATCAGACAGGAAGGGTGCTACTGGCAGAAGTGCCTGCAGCACAGAGAAGAAAGATAATAAAAAGCCCATGAAAAAGTATGCTGGATTTAACAGAAATATAAACAAAAAACTACCTTGTTGTTATAGATGTGGTAGCCAGACGCACTTGGCAAATGACAGAAATTGCACAGCGTTTCATACAAGATGCTCTTTTTGTGGCGTTGTAGGACACTTTGGGAAAGTGTGCAGAAGGAAAACACGCAATGCCGCAGTAAAGTGCGTATTATATGAGACAGACTCTGAAGTAGAAGATGATGAGGTCAATGAAGATTGTGTATTATGTATAGATGAACAGGTCCTAGGCATTGATAATACTGTGCGAAAAAAGCCATCCTGTGTAGTGAATATTGGGGGAGTGCACATATCTATGGTGGCGGACTCCGGCTTGCCGTATACAATAATTCGTAAGAATGTATGGGAAGATGATTTTGCTAAAGTAATAGGAAAACATCTGCACCCTACTGATGTACACCCAGTCACATTCACAGGGGAAAAGATCCCCATGGTGGGGTTTAGACAACTAAGATTTGAGTTCAAAGGAAGAGAAACCATAGGGAAGTTGTACGTTGCGGAGAAGGGGCACTCCGTCTTGGGGTGGGTTGACGAAGGGGCTTTGGGCATTACACTCAACCCTAGCGGGGAAGACCAAGTACTTATGACCAGCAACCCACCAATGTTAGAAGATGAAGAGCTAAAAAAGGAGTTCCCGGATGTGTTTGGTGGAACCATTGGGAAACTTTCAAAGTTTACACATAAAATTGTGTTAAAAGAGGGAGCTATACCGGTCAGCCACAAGGTTCGCAATATACCTTTCAACACCAGAGAAGCTGTACAAATTGAATTAGGACTTGAGAAAAATGGCATCATTGAACCTATCGAAAGCGCAGAATGGTTGGCGCCTTTGGTAATAGCACGAAAACAGAATGGAAAGGTGCGTTTGTGCATAGACCAGAGGGAGCTGAATAAGAATATTATCGTGGACAAATTTCCCTTACCCAGGATAAATGAGATGTTAGCGCAAACTAAAGGGGTTAAGTGGTTCTCCAGGATAGATTTGACAGTGGCATACCACCAAATATCCCTCCACCCATCGTGCAGGAAGTTGACCTCATTCATTACGCCTTTCGGTTGCTACAAATTTAGACGTCTACCTTTCGGGCTAGCGTCTGCTGGCGCAGTGTTCCAGAAATTGATGCACAAACTGTTCAGGAACATAAGAGGTGTCTTGTACTTCCAGGACGATATTCTCATAATGGCAAAAGAGAAATCTGAACATGACCACAAACTTAGGGAAGTCTTAAAGATACTATCAACGAATGGCCTTACAGCAGAACTAAGCAAGTGTAAATTTGGCCTCCGTTCGGTGTCGTACTTAGGTCATGAAATCAGCGAACATGGAATAACTCCCAAGAAAGACATTGTTGATGCCATCAAATCTGCCCCGGAACCAAAATCGAAGGATGATGTAAGATCATTCTTAGGGCTGGCGGAATTCAACAGCAAGTTCGTGAAGAACTTCGCCACCAAGACTCACAGTATGCGTCAGATTTTAAAGGAAAAGAATGCTTTCAAATGGAATGCAGAGAATAACCTAGAATTCGAGAGGATCCAGAAGGACATTTTTGATGCGATACCTCTACAGGGTTTTGATAGGTCAGCTCCGAGCATTCTTACTACAGACGCCAGTGAGAAGGGCCTTGGGGCTGTTCTATCTCAATTGTCAGAGGAAGGGATAGAAACTATAGGTTTTGCATCGCGTTCCCTCACTCCCTGTGAGGAAATGTTTTCAGTTATCGAGAAAGAGATGCTGGCGTCCATCTGGGGAATGGAAAAGTTCAGGCAGTACTTATGGGGCTCAAAATGTAGGATCAGGACCGACCACAGCCTTTAGTGAAAGTCCTCACATCCAGTGGAAACATAAAAGCAACCCCGCGCATTGCTAAAATGACGCTGAGATTAATGGATTTTGTCTATGACGTAGAGTATCTGCCTGGAAAGAAGAACAAGGTTGCAGATTATTTAAGCCGTTCTCCAGTAGGTGAAGCTGAAATCCAACACAACGAATGGGAAGATTACAGTGTCGCGTTTATGGAAGATAAAGAAGATGTTATAAGCGCTCAGGAGTGGAAATCAGCTTATGACAAAGACCCCACACTGAAGACAATCAAGCTTTTTGTAACGCAAGGATGGCCAGAAAAAAGGAGCTTGAAAGAGGAGCAAAAGAAGTATTGGGCACTACGAGAGGAAATATCTATTAGTGATGATGAAATATTTCTTATGAGGGAAGACAAAGTAATTCCTCTGGAAGCCCTGAGAACACGTATCCTCGACATATTGCATGAAGGACACCTTGGTATCGTCAAGTCTAAGAGGAGAGTGAAGTCATCCTACTGGTGGCCGGGCATCGACAACGAGATCGAGAAAAATGTAAGAGCATGCGTGCAGTGTGCTAACGCCGACAAATCTTTAGTCATGCTGAGGCCGCCATTGGGGGAGTACAGTAACCCAGAAAATCCTTGGGAAGAGCTTTCGATCGACATCCTAGGTCCCGTTCTAGACTCATGGGGTACTGCTAAATAGGTCATTGTACTAATCGATAGATACTTTAGATGGCCGGAAGTGGAAGTTTGTGAGAAAACGTATTCTTCAGAAATTATAGCATTCTTAACTAGCACATTTTTACGTGAAGGTATCCCTAGGAGCATAAGATGCGACAATGGTCCACAATTCACATCGGATAAGTGGACTGCTTTCCTGAAGAGGAACGGAATTAAGGAAAAACACACCCCAGTTTACCATCCAGCGGGGAATGGATTAGCGGAACGATTCAACCGTGTCATCATGGGTTCGATCCAAGCAGCCATAAATGCGGGAAAGAATTGGGAAACGGAGTTGGAGAAAACTATATGGGCTTACCGCATAACACCCACCCTGACGGGATACAGCCCTTTTAAGATTTTGCGAGGAAGAGAACCCTACACAAGAGACAATATTGTATGGATGAACCTCAAACTACAGAGCAGGTGGTCCCCTTCCATAGTAAAGAGCAACCTTGAGAAAGCACAGAAAATATATAAGGAGTACTACGACAAGAAACATGGAGTGAAAGACTTTTCCCTTAATGTAGGGGATTGGGTCAGAGTCAAATTAGGAACTATTTACAGGAAAGGGAGCAGTAAGTTCAGTGAACCTTTACAGATTAAGGAACTTTATTCCCGCTCAGCTATGCTAAGTAATGGGGAAAAATGGTCTCTGGCGAGAATGGCAAAGTGCAATAAAGTTTTATGGTGGAAGAAGGACGTTGGGAATGCAGAGAGAAACGATGGGTGGTGGTGGTCCGAGGTTGAAGGACTAGGGTCCCCTGCAGCTAACAGGGAAATGGCATCTAGCGAAGCACAGGGAAGTTCCCAGGAGTTAGAGGAAACTGAAATTTTGAATCACACACCCTGCACTACTCATTCAGAATCGAGCGTAAGGGACAACCTAGACACAATGAGCTCTTCTGACCTAGACACGAATGAGGAGGCTGTTTCCCAACCTGAAGTGGAAACCTCGGAGGGAGAGGTGCACTCACACCATGCCTCACCTAAATTCACCCGTAGGGGTAGGACTATTGTGTTGCCCAAAAAATATGATGAGTTTGACATGCAACCTACTTGTACCTTGTTATGCTGTATATTCTGTATCAGTTACTATGTTTTTATGCTGAAACTATTTATAAGCATTTATTTATTCCAGTTATTTATTAAGGTCTATTCCCTCCTGCGCATTCTTATTTATTCTCGCTGGTTATTATTATTATCTTGTATTTATTGGATTCCTCCATATATTTATTGTACGTGTATTTATTAGGAATTGTTACTTGCTCGCATTCTTATTTAGGCATTCTATGTACTCTTATCCTGTATTTATTGGGCCTTTGGGTCCTTCGCTTGTTTCCCTTATCTGTGTTTAAAGGGGGAAGATGCGTGGTGTTGCGTTCTAGTCTTTCTCCCACGTCAGGCATCCACAATGCTTTGCGGATGCATGACGTGAGAGATAGAGAGACCGTTAGGAGTTCGAGCCTGTCAGCGCAACTCGTACGAGCGCCCCGCTCTCCCTCTCGAATAAAGACATTTCCTTTTACAGCTGCAGTCTCTGAGTGAATAATTCAGGGTGGAATTACTCTACATTTCTAGTCAAAATAAAAAATTTCTAACACAGATTTGTGAGAAGGAGAGAAAACTGCAAAGATTTCGATATTGGAGTAATCCAGAAAGAATGCTCATAGAAACATGCAAACTAGGTAACTTGTGTGGCGGGGGTCATTAAGCAAGTGAAACTAGAACTCAAAACGTCAAGTTCTTAAAGTTCCTTAACTATAGTTAGTGTACATATAACTGTGGTATGCTGCAGTGTCTCCTCTTTATCATGAAACGCTCTGCCAGTATGCTTCCTTTCTTGTATGCTCTTGCCTAGGTCATTAAGTAGAATGTTGTTATGTCATAGTGCTATCTGTGTATAGAGTTGTTTATACTTGAGGCTGAGTGTCAGTTGATGCTGTGGCCTTTGCTGTTGGATGGGATCTTCTACCAAGAATAAACCTGCATTTATCAACTCATCTGCATCCAGCATTTTACTTCAGAAGTGCGACACTGGCGTAGTCGGCAGACTTGAGAAGATCTCAACACAGGGACAAGGCTCATTTTATGAAATTCGGTGAGAGATAACCTTTTACTGACTTTGAACGCGCAATTCATCAAGCGCCTACTTTTTACTATTGACATTGAACGCGCATGAGTTTAAGCGCTAATTTTATTTTTCTTCTGCTGAGCGGAGGTACGTCTTGCTAGTTAAAGCTTTACTAGTCTTTAATGCTCTATACGTATTCAGCGGTAAAAACCCTTCGTATCGTTCTGTCAAATCTCTTGCTCATTGGGATACCTCTCCTGGTTTATCGACTTCATTGCTAATCTTGAGCCGTACAACCTCTTCTGGTTTATCAACTTTATTGCTAGTTTTGAGCCGTTTTCCGGTCTTGACAGACACCTCTACAACTCGCAGCGGGCCCGTCTCGAGCATTCCAACTGCCTTCTGGTCGCTCGAGCGCATCCTTTTCCATATGCGATTGCACTTGAAACAACAATTTACTTCATTCCGTTACTTTCTCACTACCGAGGCTGCCAAAAGTTTCTTACCTGCTGCAGGCTTTCTGCGTTTCAACTCCTCTACACAGGTACCTGGATCTTCGTGGAGCTGTGTTTTTCCAACTGCGTATTGCTGATTTGAAGCAATCTTCCGAGCAGCTTTCCTCCTGCTGGCACTTCCTGGTTTTCTCTGGGCTGGTTATTGGCTACTCTCAGAAGGAGGCGTGTCCGTGGGTTGGGCTTGGATGTTAGTCATCGTTTAATTCTTCGTGCATTTGCCGCGCAACAAATTACGCTATGACTTTCCCTACTATCAATCACTGCTAATGTATCGGGCAGTGCAGCCATTGAAACGAGAGACAGAAGAGAGCCGGGCAGCAAAATAGGCAGCGTTTGCAACTTCATCACGAAAATAATCAGCCATTCCTGTTGCAGAAGCATTTTTTCATGCTGGACTTTGAACTTTTGCACAATTACACGCACATTGTTCTAGTGAGAAGGATTTCCTTGCATCGCGTGTCAATTCAATGATACGCACATTTACGTCTTCTTGCGGGGATTTAAGCTGTTGTGACTTATCAAGTTACAGTAATGTGCATATTTTATTGTCTTAAATTTAGTATATTGCGTACCTTTTGACTTTCAGTCTGCAATTGCGCAAACACAGTGTGTCATACATTTGAGTGTCTTACATTCATTTTCCTGTTTCCCTTGCTTTGTCTATTCTTTCATTATGCAAAACATTACTGCAGCTCCCTTTTTCCTCTCCAATCCTGGTGCTCCGCCTATAAAATGGCAGAAATGGAAAAAAGTCTTCGAAAGGTACGCCAGGGTTTGTGGGACTCCCCTCAGTGTGGAAAGAAAGTCATCATTGCTTCTTCATTGTTTGGGCTCTGAGGGGCAAGATGTTTTCGATCATCTACCTGATTTGTCTACTGCAGAAGCAGGTGAGTTGAACGAGTATGAGATCTGTATCAAGAAATTAGACAAGCATTATTTGCCCAAAGTTAGTACGATCCTAGAAAGGTATCATTTTGCAAAAAGAACGCAAAGGGATGATGAGACAGTAGAAAGCTATGTGACTGATCTAAGAAAGCTTGCTTCATCATGCAAGTTTGAAAACTTAACTGATGAACGCATCCGTGATCAATTCATGTTTGGGTGCAACATGGAGAAAGTAAGAGAAGAACTTTGGTTGCGTGATGAACCAAAATTAGATGAAGTCCTTACTGTTGCCAAAAGAATTGAGCATTCTTTGAAATGTGTTGCTATTATAAAAAAAGAAAATGAGAAGGATTCCAAAATACAAGTTGTTGAGGTCAAAAACCAAAGATGGAATGAAAGGGACAGAGAGAAGTTTTACCTTAACAAAGAAAGGTCTAAAGAAAGAATGGTAGACCTAAAATGCTATAGGTGTGGTAAGGCTGGTCATCTTGCCAATGACAAGAGGTGCCCAGCGTTGTGTCATACTTGCGCTAAGTGCAAAAGAAAGGGGCATTTCTCTATAGTATGTAAAAGTAAATCTGATCTTAGAGTCAAGAGGGTTGAAGTTTATGAGGGAGACAACTCTGAAGTAAGTTCTGACGACTTTGAATGTGGGCAAATTGTAATTCAAGTTCAAAATGTTACTGGTAAGAAGTCTTGTCCCTTCGACATTATTACTGTTGAAGGGGAATCCACTCGTGTTCTGTTCGATTCAGGTGCCAAGATTAAAATTGTATCTAATGAATTTTACCTCACAAAATTGAAAAACAAAGTTAATCTCCTGAAACCTGACATCACGCCCCTGGCTTACGGGGGGGAACCCATCAAATTACATGGGTATTTAATTGGCCTTATTGAGTACAAAGACAGATATGTATCTGGGAAAGTTTGTGTGTCCAAGAAAGGAGACAGTATCATCAGCTGGCTCCACCAGGGTGATTTGGGTGTGTTTCTGGATCCTAATTCTGACCCTCCCATTCTTATTAAGGACAAGGTTTCTACTCCCATTCTTATTAAGGACAAGGTTTGTGCAGTAGAGAAATCTGGTGAGAGTGAATTTTTACATATTCTTAAAAAAGAGTTTCCAAGTGTCTACAAACATGAATTAGGATGTTTGAGAGGGTACCAACATGAAATTAAGTTAAAGAGTGATGCTTTACCTGTATGTTGTAAAGTTAGAAATTGACCGCTTTCTGTGAGGGATGATATGGAAAAAGAAATCTTCAAACTCAAAAGTGGTGGGATAATAGAAGAAGTAGAAGGGACAGAATGGTTAGCTCGAGTAGTCGCTGCCAGGAAGCCTAATGGGGATTTACGCCTTTGTATTGACTTGCGGCATCTAAACAAGAATGTAACTGTGGATAGATATCCTCTCCCAAATATTACTGAGTTACTTACATTACTAGGTGGTGCGAAAGTGTTTAGCACAATTGATCTTACCTCCGCGTACCATCAAATTGAACTGCAGGAATCCTGCAGAGATTTTACGGCATTCATTACACACTTTGGCACATTTAGGTTCATCAGGATGCCTTTTGGCTTAGTTTCAGCCTCATCCGTGTTTCAACGTGCCATGGAGAATGTTCTAAAAGATCTCGCAGGGGTGTGCATATATCAAGACGATATTCTCATATTTGGTGAAAATGTGGTAGAACACGATGCCCGCCTGAGATCAGTTCTGGGGAAGTTGTGTGCATGCAATCTTACCATAAAAATGGAAAAGTGTAAATTTAGATCTGATTCCATAAACTATCTTGGGCACAACATAACCGGTGATGGGGTTAAGCCCAAGAATGACCTAGTAACCACTATCCAGAATATGAGCTCCCCAACCAGTAAAGAAGAATTTATGAAGTTCTTGGGCATGGTAGAGTACTATGCTAAGTTCGTCAAGAATTTTGCAGAGCTTACCACAAGCATGAGATGACTGTTACGCAAGGGTGTGAATTTTGAGTGGTCGGAGCTATGTGAGAGAGAATTTGCTTGTATCAAGAAAAGCTTGAGAGGGGGCGTGGCGTGCCTGGGGATGATGGCGGACGCGTGAGCGAGGAGCTCCGCACCAGCCGTACATTTCTCCTGAAAAACGAGCTAGCTGGGACCGATCTGAGATGTCCCGCTGCTGCCTACATATCTTTCGAGAGGCCGGAAACAGCAGAGCTGAGTTTGGGGCTCGCTGGCTCTGGGCTCGTGGAGCGGCGCTAGTGGCCGAACCCGGAGTGAAGAGGCCGCTCCCCAGGGTGGCGACGTCGGCCTCGGCACTAAGCGACTCCCTGGCTGCGGGGGCCTGGAGAGGCCCGTGGCCTAGCTGACTGCGGACTCCGGGAGCCGCGAGTGTGGCCTGCCGGACTGCGACCGCCATCGGTGGGGCAAGATCGGCCTGGTGTGGAGGCGAACGTCGGTGGGAGAAAGCGGAGAGTGAGGGGGCTCCCTCTGAGCCGAAATAACCCCGGAGGCGGTGACGTCGCTAAGAGGAGCATCGGGAGCAGAGGTTCACGGCGGCACTGATCCTGCAGGCTGTGGAGGACATCGGAGTGGGGGAGCAGTCACCGGGGGCCACCGACTGCGGTGCGCTCCGCTCCACGCACGCTGGAGACCTGGGAATAGAGTGTGGAGCGATCTGGCACTGGGTGGGGCCGCCGCCATTTTGGATGCGGGCCTCTGGGCCTAGACTGACCCTGAAACACAACCCGAAGGCGGAGAACTTTCTGCAGAGCCCGGGCCGGTCACCTGCTGGGAGGAGCCTACCTGTGCCTTATCGGGAGCGGCTGGATGTACTGGGCCGTCCTTCCGGAGCTAGGGGAGACCCCAGGAGTGGCAGGGTAACTATACTGCTTTGCCCCTACGATTAAAGCCCGGTGCGGATGGTGATTGGACTCCCTTTGCTGCCTGGCGACGTCTGGACCATTGCTGGCTCCTGGCGGTGGGCATACTGTGGTTGGGGGCGCTTCACGGAGGGGTCGCCGGTGCAGTTGAGGGCCCTATTTCCTGCCTGTGATTAGCGCTACTCCGTGTCACTCTGAACTAAGCTAGCGCGCACCCGCAGTGAGTCTGGAGCTACCTCTGTCACGTCCCAACGAGCCATCATGGGAAAACCAAGGAATAAGACTGCTGGGGGCGCGCCGGACACGGAGGACAGCGCAGCTGAACAATCGCGCCTGGGCCCGGACGACCCTGTCCAACAACAACTGAAGCAAATTCTGGACGCCATTGCTGACACTAAAGCAACCCTCCACCAGGATATCAGTACGGTGGCGGTTGGCCTGGGCCTGTTGCGGGATGAACATAAGAAGCTTGCGGACAGAGTTAAAGACACGGAATCCAACGTAGCGGCCATGATGCCGGCCCAGAAGGCGACGGACCAGCAGCTGAGTGCCCTAACGGACAGAGTGTGTGCCCTGGAACGTAGGGCAGAAGATGCGGAAGGCCGTAATCGGAGGAACAACGTTCGAGTGGTTGGATTACCTGAGGGAGTGGAGGGGAGCGACATGGTGGCCTATCTTGAAACCTGGTTCAAAGCAGTGGTTGCTCCGGAGGGTTTATCCACCTTTTATACACTGGAGCGGGCCCACAGAGTGCCTGCTAAACCGCTAGCTCCAGGTCGACCACCGCGACCGGTTGTGGCCCGCCTACTCCACTTCCGGGACAGGGACTTGTTGCTGCAGAGGGCGAGAACGGAGGGTCCCTTCACCGTGGACAATAGTAGTGTTACTTTATTTCCGGACTATACGCTGGAGGTTCAACGGAGGCGGGCCTCTTACCTGGAGATCAAGAAAGCCTTGCGGGATGAGGGTCTCCAGTATTCCCTGATGTTCCCAGCCCGCCTGCGCATCGCCCTGGAAGGCACTACTCATTATTTCAACTCCCCTGAGGAACCATGGGACTGGTTTGAAGGCTACAGGGGTGGTCTGACCGGCGGTCCACACCGCGAGGGATTGAGGCCCAGGATCAAGACGCCCGGGGTACCCCTACGCCGTAGAACTCGGAGGAGAGTCCAGAGGCAGCCTTCCTTGTCACAAGCTGCGAAGGAACGAGCGGCGGCACTACAAGCAGTAGCATCGTTGTCGCAGAACCGGAGCCCACCTCAATCGGATGAGGAAGCGGGATCAACTAAGGAGTCGGCAGCCAATGACTCGGACACGTCACTTAGTAGCAGTGTGAAACTGCCTGTGGTAACGCCTCAGAGTGTGGATGAGATAGTATGATGGTAAGGTTAGCATGTGGTGGCTAGATAAGTATGAGTATTCTGTTGATTTTGTTGATTGAGAGGTCCTGGCACTAGCTGGGGCTTAACACGGCTGGTGCACTGCGGGCTGGGCATGCGTCCCTAGGCAGCTGCGTCCACTTTTACCTCTGAACTAGTCGGAGGTCTTTAGTTTTGTAGTTTGACATAGTTTGGATGGGAGCTCGTTTGATAGTAACTGTCCTTGGGAGGGGGTGTTGGGGCTGTTATGTGGGGACCTCGGCGTGGCACAGTTAGATGATCACTTGAGTATTGGGCACGGGTATCTGAATGGGATCATTGATGGAATTGAAATGTATATCATGGAATGTTAGGGGCATGCATGCTATGGAACGCCGCCATAGGATTCACGGTTACTTAGTGCGCAGGGGAATTCAAATTGCCTTCCTTCAAGAAACACATATCACGGGGAGTGAGGGGCTTGCACTGCAGCGCAGATGGAGGGGACAGGTCTACCACACAGCTTACTCTGCTTTTGCGCGTGGGGTACTGGTGTGGATTCGGGCGGGGGTCCCTTTTCAACTGGTACATCAAATTATTGACCCGGAGGGAAGGTATGTGATGGTTATGGGCAGGCTCAATGGCAGGGATGTTGCGCTGGGAAGTGTGTATGTGCCTAATACGGACCAGCCGGCTTTCTTTATTCGGTTATCAGGGAAATTGGCGCCCTATCTGACTGGCACTGTAATGATGGGAGGGGACTTTAACTCTGTCACTGATGTTCTTATGGATAAGTCGCATCCACCGCTCCCTACTGCTCCGGCCCATAAGATCTCTAAAGCCAGGAGGAATTGGCAGTCTCGCTGGGGGTTGGTGGACACGTGGAGGACTCGCCACCCTGCTGATCGCGATTATTCCTTTTTTTCATCGCTGCATGAGCTCCATGTTAGGCTGGATACTATACTATGTTCCCCAGACCTGCACGCTGCAGTTAAACATAGCGAATACCTCACCAGGACATTGTCAGATCATAACCCACTGTTACTACGGGTGCAGTGCTCCCAGGTGCGCCCTGCGATCCCAAGTTGGCGTCTAAACCCAGAGCTTTTGGAAGATCCAGTCTTCCGAGAGGCGGTAGGGACGGGGATCACCCAGTATTTTGGTGATAAGACAGGAACGGCGTCGTCGACCGCTGTGGAGTGGGATGCTTTTAAGGGGGTGGTGAGGGGCCTCTGCATTGCCAATGTAGTAGGGATACGAAAGATGCTCCTACAAGACATTGAAACTGCGGACCAGCGCTTACGTGCACAAGAACGTGACAGACCTGAGCACCCTCATAGACAGAGGGAATTGCTAGCAGCGCGGGAGGAAGTGGCAGTAGGGGGTCGAGAGACTTCGATGCTTTGACTATAGGAAATGCGTAGTGTGTGCACATGCCGAGCGCGACAAATCTGGCACATTGCTGGCTTGGTTGGCTAATCCGACAAGGCGGGGGACAGTTATATTGGAACTTAATTGCCCGACGGGGGAACCATGCTATACACAACAGGGGATTAATGCACAATTCCATGACTACTATACTGCGCTCTATCAGAGTAAGGTGAAGTTGAATGAGGAAACTCTGGAGGAATTTTTGGCTGCAGCTAATCTCCCGGGGCTTGCTGAGGCTGATTTACTAGGTCAGGACATTACGCTGGGTGAAGTGAGAGGAGCGATTAAACATATGGCGCGGAAAAAAACTCCCGGGGCTGACGGGCTGCCAATTGAATTTTATTCGACTTATATTGATTTTTTGGCGCCAAAATTAGTTACTCTCTATAACGAGGCAAAGAGGGTGGGGCAGCTCCCGTGCACTACTCGGGAAGCGATAATTATCCCATTGTTGAAACCTGGGAAACCGCCCTCGGATAGGACGGCCTACCGCCCGTTATCCATGCTTACTGCTGACTAAGATTTTGAGCCGGATATTGGCGACCCGCTTGCTCCCTCATATGACTCACTTAGTGCATGAAGACCAGGCGGGATTTATTCCGGCACGGAATACTGCTGGTAATGTGAGACGGTTACTCCGCATCTTGGAAGCCGATACGTATCCAAAGATGTCCGCGGCCATTTTTTCGGTTGATATCGAAAAAGCTTTCGACAGCTTAGAGTGGCCCTACTTATTTAAGGTTATGCGCACTTTTGGGTTGGGGGATGGGTTCGTGAATTGGACGGCATTACTATACAAGTGCTCTACGGCGCGAGTTAAAACGGGAGGATTGATTTCGGAGGCGTGCGTAGTGAGTCAGGGGACACGTCAAGGTTGCCCACTATCCCCTCTGTTGTTTGCACTGGCTATTGAACCGCTAGCGGCTCAGGCTCGGACGGGGCGGCGATATTCGGGACTGTATGTGCATGGCTTTACTCACTATATCGCGCTCTACGCCGACGATCTTCTTATGTTCTTAAAGGACACGGGGGCTGCCCTCGTTGGCGCGAAGAGTTTACTTCAAGATCTCGAAAAAGTGGCGGGCCTTAAGGTAAATTGGGCGAAGTCATGCCTGTTTCCCACTGCCCCAAGGAGTGAGGGCCCCTTACTCACAGATGGTGTGCACTGGGAACTTAATTGCCTGACGTATTTGGGGACCCGCATCTATCATACGCAGGCGGATCTCCTGGAAGGCAATGTGGGAAGAGCTCTCCGGGGCCTTCAGGGCAGCATGGAGTTTTGGGGAACGTTGCCACTTTCGGTAGCGGGACGAGTGGCCCTGCTTAAGATGGTAGCACTGCCTAGGCTCCTGTATTATTTCAGGACCCTCCCCATTTGGGTTCCTGCATCAACATTCAAGCGGCTTCAGACAATGATCACGGGTTTCTTGTGGTCTGCTGGCAGGCGACGAGTGGCCCTGAAAACCCTTATGCGACCAAGGGGAGAGGGAGGGCTAGCGGTCCCGGATTTCGAGACATATTATTTGGCGGCCCAACTGCAATGGCTTACTCAGGCAATGGCGTCGGTGTTCCGAGGAGTGGGCGGGCGTGTGGATGATCGGATACCCGAGCAGACTCTCTCCCGTATTATTCTACAGCAACCCCTGCGACTCAAAACGCTCTCCACTGAACTTAGAACGTTTAAGCTCTGCTGGAGCAGGAGCCAGCGGAGAGCACAGATTGCGCGCCCCTATGCACCTGAAATCCCGCTGGCATTATGTATGGCGCTGCCTCACGGGGGCAACTGGGCGGCGATAAATACCTGGGGGGAACTTGGCTTGACTGCTATTGGAGACCTTAGCGACGATTCTGTCCTTTTGCCATTTGACACACTACAGGATAGATACGGCCTGCCTCGGGGGGATTATTTTCTGCATTCGGCCCTCGTATCGGCCATCCAAAAGTACTGGGGGGGGGGGGGCTTTCTGAACCACAGACCTCCAAGGCCTGCCAGTATGTAGTTTTAGCAGCGGGCACCATTAAGGCAGTAACTTGTCTATACCGACGCATGACAAATGAGATGCTGACTCCACTGACGGGGAAATGGGAGGTAGATCTAGGCGGCGAAATTCCTGACAAGGTGTGGGCTGAGCTGATTGAACGTCCGTGGAAAAGCACTAGGAATGCTCTTTTCCAACTGGTACCATTTTTTATTTTACATAGGGCGTATCTTACTCCAGAAAAGATTAATAGATATTTTGATACGACTTCTGCCCTCTGCCCGCGCTGTAACTCTGAAGGGGCGGATTTCCGTCATATGATGTGGAGCTGCCACAAACTTGAGAATTATTGGGAAGAGGTGCTGGCGGTGCTGTGCGAGGTTACCGAGCGAGATATTGAACATGCTATTGGGCCTTGTTTACTTCACTGGTTCCCCCACACCTCCAGGAACAAAATCACTAGCAAGTTTTTAGATCTGGGTCTCCTGTTGGCCAAAAGGGACATTACGGCACACTGGAAGTCTAAGAGGGGACCGAGTTTTCGGAGGTGGCGGGCTAACTTCATTAAGTGGGCGGAAGGTGAGGGCACCATCAGGTTACAGACAGCTACCCGCACACACAACGAGAAAGCATTGGAGGCTGCGAGGGCATGGGAAGCGCTAACATTACTGTTGAAAACCTCAGAGGCCGATACAGATGCCGATTCTTCATCTAGTGAACCGCGGGGCTTGCCCCGATAATCCTATGATTAGCACATGTATGTCTGAGCCTGTTCTCCCTGACTACATTCTATTCTCTTGTAGTAGTATTATCCTGTTAAGTACACTAAGGGCTAGGCATGCTGTACAGGACTGATGCACCGTGACGTACTACACTGTTTTATAGAATATATATTATCCTGTCCTGTGTTCCACGCCGAGAGGGGAGGGTTGGGAGGTGGGGGAGGAGGGTATATCTGGTTGGTTGGTTGATTGAATGTAAAATTCAGGCGTCCCTATTAAGATCCTGCTTGTTTTGATTGCCTATATTGGGAAGGGGAGACACCAATCCGTGGGGCTCGAACGAGTGCTCCGATTACGTGAATTGGAATAAGTTATGATAGCTCCAGAATGCCTTGTTAGTGTACATGAGAGACCAAGGTTCATAATTGCCTGATGGGCACCTGAAATTTTTTTTATCCTGTATGTGCCAGATTATATTGTGTTTATCTTTTCTTTGTTCCTTTTTTTCTTGAAAACAAATATATTCACACAAAAAAAAATTAAAAAAAGAAAAGCTTGAGTGATGCTCCTTCCCTTCAGAGTTTTGAGCCTAGGGTCAAACCCATTCTTACTACTGATGCTAGTGAGAAGGGCTTGGGTGCAGTCCTACAGCAACATGGTCCCTCTGGTATGCGAACTGTCATGTTTCTGTCCTGTAGCTTGAGGGATGCTGAGACATGCTATTCTGTTGTGGAAAGGGAATCCCTTGCAGTCTTCTGGGCCATCAAGAAACTGAGGAAATTCCTGTGGGGAGTTGATTTTGAAGTTCGAACAAACCACAAACCCTTGGTGGAGATTTTCAATAAGAAAGGTTTGGATTTGATCTCCAGTCGTATCACCAAATGGGTTATTGGTCTACAAGAGTATAGCTTTTCGCTTAAATACATTCCAGGCATTGAGAATTAAGTTGCTGATGCGTTATTGCGTCTAGTCCCCAAGGAGTGTCCTGAGGATGATGACGTGGATGCTGGTAATGAGTGGGTGTGTGTGTTAGACCATAGCTTCATCTAGGAAGAGAGATGGCGCGAAGAAATAGCTGTAGATTCCACTCTCATAGAGGTGATGTCATTCGTGCAGAACGGTTGGTCTAGTGTCAAGGCGGGCTCTGATCTGACTAGACCCTTTTGGTATTTACAGCACGAACTGTCCGTTGAGAATGGTCTTTCGTGGGACTAGATTAATTCCACCTAATAGTCTCAGGAAAGAATTAGTAGACTTAGCCCATGCTACCCATGCAGGTCTCACTAAAACTAAAGAAAGGTTGCGTATGTCCTACTGGTGGCCCGGCATGGACAAGCTAGTGGAGCGTGTGGTACGTGACCGTCTCCCTTGCACCATGAGTGACAAGTCAAAGTGTCCTCGGGTGCAACCTATGGTTCTCAGGAAGCGCCCCTCGTGTCCTTGGCAAGACATTGCATTGGACATCTTGGGACCTATTCACAGTGGTGGCCTACAAGTGTTCCTCTTAGTGGTTGTTGACATGTACTCTCGTTGGCCTGAAGTTTTCTTCATATCAATAATCGATTCTGCCCATGTCATTAGGTGTTTGAAGGAGTTATTTTCTAGGGAAGGTGTGCCAGAATCTATTCTTACTGATAATGGGGTGCAACTTGTATCAAGGGAGATGGAGGAGTTTCTGTCCTCGAGAGGTATAATCCACAAAACTTGTTCCCTTTATCATCCCGAGGCCAACGGAATGGTCGAGAGATTTAATAGGGTTCTTAAAGAGACCATTGCCATGGCAAAATCTTCGTCCCTGGAATAGAAGGGTGAAGTTCTTAAGAAAATTGAGGAATATAGAATGACTCCTCATGGCACTACTGGGAAAACTCCTTTTCTACTATTCAGTAGCAGAGTGCCTAACACCTGCCTTGAACCTTCTTGGGTCAACAGATATGAGTTATCCAAGGGTAAGGAAAGCGTTTGTGATGGTAAGGATGTGGAACAGAGGGAAGAATGGAAGGCTGTCGAAAGGAAAAAATATTTTGATACTAAAAGAGCTGTAAAAAAATAAAGGTGAATGTAGGAGATTGGGTCGTAATCAAGCGTCCTGGCCTCTTAGGTGGTTCTCCTACTAAGTTCTTTAAACCCATAATGGTTATCAAAGTCTTCAAAAATGCTGTTAAAACTCAAGATCATCGTATTTGGAATCTTAACAGAGTTGTGGTTGTAAAGGGCAAATTCAATGGGAGGTGTGGTGTAACCTCCCGCAATGACACCACTCCTCTTGGTCATCTCACCCCGAATACTGACTGTATGGAAAATATCCGACGTTCGTCCAGGGTGATTAAGCGTCCTGGTTATCTCAATGATTATGCTTAACTCGTATGTGCAAGTTTCCTATGCATAGTATGTATATAGTTTGTTAAGGAAGGGAGGTGTGTGGTATGCTGTAGTGTCTCTTCTCTATGATGAAACGCTCTGCCAGTATGCTTCCTTTCTTGTATGCTCTTGCCTAGGTCATTAAGTAGAATGTTATGTCATAGTGCTATCTGTGTATAGAGTTGTTTATACTTGAGGCTGAGTGTCAGTTGATGCTGTGGCCTTTGCTGTGGGATGGGATCTTCTACCAAGAATAAACCTGCATTTATCAACTCATCTGCAACCAGCATTTTACTTCAGAAGTGCGACAATAACCCCATTAAGACAGAAACATGGGCATGAATGTCCCATAATCCAGTACAGAGGAGCAGTCACAAATTAAATTTAGAGAGTAAGCAGTTTGTGAGACATGCTCATGTCCAGTAATTTTCTCAAAGCAACCTGGTGAGAAAGAAGGGTTGTAACAACAGAAACCTTGGTGGACATTTTGACAAGTACCAGTCATACTTAATGGAAGAAGTACCATTCAAAAGAGGAGGGAGAGGGTACTGCAACACAAACATCAGATGAAACACCAGCCCACTGTGTGCTTTATAAGCATCCGTAGGTATTACCATATTTCTAAGCCTGTGTAGCATATTAATTGTTAAATTGCATATTCATGGAGGCAGCAGGAAGGTAAAAGGGTACAAAGCTTCTGCAACCTGAAGCAGGATGAAGGGTTGCAATTTATTCTGGAATCGTAAACACTGGAGAAAATAGTATGAATTTAAGCCAATGAGCAAATCACTGCCTAGTGAAAGTAGTGTTCTGTAAAAGAAGCAAATAATCAACAAAGAAATAATTATTACATTTACAAAAGATTACTTATTGTAAAGGATGAAATTGCATTGGATAAATATCAAAATATGATAAGAATAGCATTATTGGGAAATAACGAGGCACTTACTATGAGTAGCACTGGGCTCTGTAGCCTGAACATACTAGCAGCAACACTTGGGGAGAGCCCACTACATGTACCTCCTGGAGCTATACAGCTCAGCGGAGAAGCACTGTAGCCACATTAGAGCATACCATCTTCTTAACAGTGAGACTTTCAATAATGACTGACACAGTTAAAAAGGATAGTACCCCTGACTACCCAAGGGAGCTGAAAGAACCGAAAGCAGGTGAATGTTTTTTTTTTTTTCTGAAGAGGTCAAATATGGGGTCATAACTTGGCTACCCGGACAGGTAGGGCAGATAGGAACCATTGGAAACAAGAGGCTATTCAACTTGTTTCTCTTGAAATGATTCCTACTCAGAAGCACAAGAGTACCATGATGTGAAACACCAATATTTCTCACTTGACACAATGGTTTGTGCATAGAAGGGGCTAGCTTCTGCATCAATACCAAAGCAAAGACCCTAACTTTTCATAGCTAGAGGACTCCTTCAGCCTTTCAGCTTTCAGGAGTAGCAGCAATTCCGGTTTTACCTTGCAAATGTTTCCGGTCTTTTTCTTGTTAATTACATGAGAATTTTGTGGGGAAGATTTCAACAATCTACTCCATACAGCTGAACTTAGAATTGTGTCTAGTTTATGTAGAAGCAAATGCCTTTTTTGGTTTACCCATAGTTTTCTCACCTATTCTTCCAGAAATCAGAAGCATGTAGAAAGAGTAAAAATTGGATACTGGTCACCAGGTACAATAATGTAAGAATTTTTTGTTTTGGATTTAGCACGTTCTTAGATAGCTTTGAAACAACTTATTTGGTACCGCAAACCTTTGGCAGGATATCTATTTTAAGGGGAAAAATCACTTTCATGCTCAGCAATTTGGCTTTTTTCAGTAAAAAGTATTTTGGTGCGTTTCTTAATTTCTCTAATCTCAAATTCTGTGCAGATCTGTCGTAGATAACTCAGATTAAAAAAAATTAAGCTTTGCCCATGAATTGTCTAAATGTTATACAAGAAGAACAGAAAGCAAATGTTTAAGCCAAGAGGTAGGTATAGTGGGAGACACTCACTAAATCATTTGGCATTTTGGCACAGGCTCTTAGACATCTGCTTTTTCCACAAATGCAACGCTTAACTGACCAACAATGTACTCTTTAGTTCTTCCTTTCTAATGTGTAAGGCGGAGCAGAGTACACAACCACTTCAACCACATAACCATCCATCAACATCTCAGAAAACCGCATCACCACTCATCTACCTGGACCATCAAAATGTTGATTTCCTCACATGCTTTATGTAAACTGCACGTCACGCTGCCACAACCTTGCATACTTTAGTTAAAAAAAAAAATACAAAAATAAAAAATAAACACTACAGCCTGCCTTGCCAAAAAATAATTTTAACACAAATATCAACAAAATAGTGTCCACAAGTCTTTTCCAGGTTTCAATGTACCTCAGACTCACCTTTATCAGGTAAAATGAGTCAACACAACACTCAATTATCGAGTAAAAAAAAAAATGGAGTTATCAAACTCAAAATACATCTACTGTTGATCATCAAAATTAAAGTGACATCCCAGTGTGTGGAAAAAAGGCTTCACATATGTTTCCCCACAAAATCACATATGTAGAATTGTCAATGTATTCTCCATTAGGAGACTGATAGTGTGTCAGTGAAGCATCCTTGTCAGATGAAAAGTTGTGGCCTACCCCATACTTGAAGTGAACTACTAAAGAACCCATCAATTCTCCATTTCACTGTAAAAATCATCGTGCATATGCCCCCAAAAAATTAATGTATCAAACTCATCTATAGAAGAAGCCAGTAAGAAACAGGTGACATCAAAGTTGGAAGAGAGAGAAGGATAAGGAAAGAAGAAAACGAGAAGGTATGAAAGAGTAGAAAATGAGGGCTGCATTGATGGAGAAGGTGAGAGATGGAAAGGGCAGGATAGTCATCAAGGGAGAAAAGTGGAAGGCAGATGGAAAGAATGAGATGACAAAAAAGTGGAAAAAATAGAGAAACAAAGGATGAGTAAAAAGGAAGAGGTACCAAATCAAGATAAGAAATGAAGATGAGAAAAAATGAATAAGAGAAGTAGAGTATGTGATGAGAAGGCGGTGATGTAAAGAGAAGTAGAGGATGAAAAAAAAGATGGCAGGAGAGAAGAAAATATATCAAGTCCTGCAGTTGTCACTGGAAGTGGGTGAAAAACAACATGAAGGAAAGTAAAGTCTTGAGGAGGAAAAGTAGAAATCACAGGGATGAAGAAAAAGAAAAGATGCACAGAGAGAAGGCTGAAGATAGCAGAAAAGGCCACCAATGTTATTATGTCTAAATGCCTCGCAGTAATCTGACCAATGGGGCAGTTCTACCAAACCACCACAAACATGGAGAAAAACAGTCAACTGTGGGAATTTTAATCTTGTGCAACATGTGTAACCACACACCCCATTATACACCTTAAAACGTTAAGCTGAACGCGTTCGTCTTGTCAAAAGTTCAGGGTGGAGTAAGATTTTGTATGAACTAGGTAAATTTTAGTGTTTACTATATAACTGAAGCTGCTCAGCCGTACCAAAATGAAGTTTGTCCTCAAAAGTATGCTTCAGCCCCGGATCAAGCTTTAAACATGAACTTTAACATATTCCCTTTCAATCAAACCCCCAATCCCCACATTACTGCACCAATTTTCTTGGCTTCATCTATACTAATTTTTCTTTTATCGTTAATGTGGAAACTTCATTACAGACTGTCTGGTACAATGATTAGCTTTCTCTGTAGAATTACATTTTAGCTAAACTGCAGCTAAACTCCACCATCCAAGCCTTTTTTTCTATGCCAAATTGATGAAATCAATATTTTGCTTATGAGATCCCCAAAACCTATTGTGGCTTCTCCGAAAGCTGTTCTATGCACAGTAATCCATCTGATTAATAGTTCACACAGAATTAAAGACTTCGATCTAAATGCTCTTAGCCATTAAAAAAAACCTAGACAACATTACGGATAAACTACCCTCAGGTAGTCCCATCACTATATGTAGTATTGTCTTTCTCCTTAGGCTGGAGATGCAGAAAGCACCAAAGAAAAGCGAAAGGAATCTAGTCCTCATCTATGCACTGAGACTCTGGAATACACTCACTAAACTTGTTAGATTCTGCCCCTCTTTGAGACAACTGGGTAAGAAAGGCAAACATTGTTCATGCCAACAGCAAATAACTAATGTAGCACTCATCATCCAACTCACGTTCTCACGTACTGACTCCACAATTCAACCAACTGACAAAATATGCAATCACCGCTCTTGAAGCTGTGCACATATCCTAATCCTACACTCATGGTGCACCGCAAGATACATATTACCCTATTCAATATGGAACATTCAACTGCCTCCCAATACTTTTGTCCACTTCCCCACTTCATTTTATTGAGGGGTATCACTGCAAGACCTCACAATACAATAACATAGGCTCTAAAGACTTGCTTTAGTCCAGAATGACTGGCAGGAGTTCTTTTCAGATGGCGATTAAATGATTTACAATAGGCGGTCCCATCGTTGCATTACTGTAAGATATCTTTTGTGAAAAAGAACAACTTTTGAAACATCAGTGACAGTACAAAACAAGCCAGGAAACAACCTCTGTTCTGGCAACTCAGTAATCATGAGCCTTATTGATGTACTAGTGAGGTTTACTGCAAACAGAAGCTTTTAAGCTATCTCACCACCCAGTTCAAGATTGAGGGAAGGTGACTCCATGTAGGTTCATAACTAAATGCCTAATAAACCAGGCAGGCCAACAGTTGGGCTTTTCAGCCACTTTAATTTTTAATAACAGCCCCTGCCTTTTAGTGGCAGTCTAAAAGAAATAAGTTAAAGAATTGTGACATGTTTTAGGAACATGATGGACTACCATTTGCACCGCCTTGTTGTGGTAAAGCAAGTGAATACTAGAGCAATATTAATGTGTTACGTGCAGTGACTGTCAGATGAGTGTCTTCTTCGGGTGCTATGAATCTACTTGTGGCAGTAGAGAAGTATATGTGGTTCCATTTAGGACCCCAACACTATCTAGAAGAGTTTTCTGGAATCTTTCATTTTGTTTCCATGAAATAACCTTTTCCAGGACAAGCAGAATAAACCGGTACATTCCTCCAACAGTCGATAGGAAGGTGGCTTAGGTGTTATTTGCATGCTTCTGTAAAGCGAAGGCAAAAATAGAATGGGTACAGAAGTAAAAGCCTAAGACTGTGGAGTGTAGAATATCTGAAATACTAACACCTTGGAAATCGCACCTGAGCTAGGAAAAGTAGTGCAGGTGCAATATGACGTGTTCCAGTAGACTGGATTAAGATTTGAATCCAAGAGGCAAACCTGTAACATTGTACTCAGCATCACCGTTAGGAACTCCGAAAAAAAGTAACTCAATACTATACACCATGACTTTGAAGACTGTATTATATAAAATGTAACATTGTAAAAAAATTATATCTTTATAGCTAAGTGCAGTCATCAGTTGCTCTTTGTGGACAAGTCTACATTTTAAAATGTGCCTAAAAGAGAAATAATAAAAACACAAAAATAATACTCTTGCTGAAGCTCTTGGGGGTTACTATGGTTTCCATGTAAGATCAAGAACATTGTAAGCAGCAGACACAAGAGAAACATTGTTTGAATCATTGGCTGATGGCTCTAGTTAGATCGAGCCAAATGACCGTATGAGGCAGAGGGGAAACCCGGTGCCAGTTACAGCAATGTGGTGGACTGGGGGACCGCGCGACACCGAACCGATATCTTGTGTGTATCCAGTTCTTCTGCTTAGAACAAGATAGGGAGAGAGAGGTTAGACTTTTGGAGGTTGCGGTTTCTTTTGAGAAGATAAACATGAAGCTTCTGTGGACCAACCCCAATTCCATCCTGCAGTATAATTAGTATTCTAATGGAATAAGAAGAAAGACCCGTTACTGGAGTTAGTAGTTACTGATCTACTTTGAGAGCAAGCAGCGCCTAACATGACAATTTTTTTAGACTTTATAATCAAAGGTGTGTAATTGTACACTTTACTCAACCTGTGATTTCACTAAATGCAGATGAGACGAAGACCATATCTGGTGCTACATAAGATTAGAGTGCCCTCAAGCATGAACATCCTTCTTGCAGCAAAAACGGGTTCTTCATGCTTTCCCTTCATGAAATTTTACAGCGGTCAAACAATACCGGCGTGGGGATTTCACCAATGGAAATAATTTTGAAACTTCAGAAACAATATGCGAAACATAGTAAATTCACTTACGTATGTTGGAGGATCCAAGTGATCTGTGTTTACCACCAGCGGAGGAGGATTTGCCTTAAAAGAAAAAAGAAAATGGTAAAACTGCTTGTAAGCACACAGACCTGCAAGGAGAAAATACTTCATGGTGAAGAAATGGCAGTCACAATTCAACTTAAAGTGTCTTATCTGATTTACAAAAGAAGGTTCGAAATTAAGCAAGTTGTGCTTTGTGCTGAACATCAGGCAGATGTTTTAATTTTTTGTTCTGCATCCATCACAGAAACACGTTTGGGCGCTTTATGCTGTACTTTGCTATATACATTTTCCAATACATTCTGTCCATAACTGCCTCAACAATCCGTTCAATAACATGATCACATTCTTCATTTATGTGTTGTTTATTAGAATTTTAAAGAGAGGGAACAATGTATTACGTTCTATGAATGAGTTCTAGACTACTCAAATGGCAATGTGCCTGCTTTTACGCATATGTGACGACTGCTTAGTGGCGATTTTAAGTTAGCAGATTAATTTAATAACTATTATGTCTGTATCTGCATTTCCCTTGACGTATTACTACAACCACTATCAATACGGAAAGCATAACCTAATAATGCCTAGTGTACTATGAAGTTAATGGAGAGAGGTGACCCTGATGTGTGGAAATGCATCCAGCCCACATCTGCCTTGAATGGGACCAATTAGTTTCTGTGCTGACATATATAAAGCAACTAATAGCAAATCCAATTGGCCACACCTTTAATGGATGAGCACCTATTTATTGGCTTTACCAATCTCGTTTGCTTTTATTTTGCTGGTCTAATATGGCCACTGGCCATGGTGGAGCGATCAAGTAAAACACCAAAATGGGTGCTGGGGCATTACAATGAATGCATGCACATGGCAGCCCTTCTGGGATGGTTTTGATCAATTCCAATTTGGCCACCATGTGCAGGTATACTTTGCGATGCACATATTTGCCAGTGTCTCTGAAGTACTTTTATGTACCCATCCGTGAAATGCCATGAGAGAATACCAAACATGAAAGGCAACCCTGATAGCCTACGCTTAAAGATAGCAGATGAACCGCATTAGCTAATGGCTGAAAGGGGCTGCCCAAAAATAAAACAAAAAACTAGCCTTTCGGACAGAATATGCTTTCTGTGAGTATGTGTGTGTGCCAATGCGGTGTGCTGTGTGGTGGACAATAGCTCTTGTGAGACAGCTAAAACTGTCTGTATGGGACACCTAATGGGATGATCGTCTCATTCGCCTGAGTTCTCAACAAGCAGATTCCTCTCCATTAGCATCACAGAAGGTACCAAGTTTGCCAGATGCAAGTTTCACTCACTCACAAGATGTTCCCTCTGAAGAAAGACAGGAGCAAGCTGATGAGCACTTTGCAAATCTAAGTGGTGTTCGTTTTGCAGACAAATGGAATGATTTAACTTTGCAGTTTCTCCAATGAGGCAATTCTTAACAAATCTAGATTTACACTTTAAATTATTTTAAAAATGCCAAGCAGACCTCTTAAATGCTTTTCCCTGATCCACTGCTTGTGAGATAGCTGAACATGCACATTAACGATCATGGATTGGTCAAGAGTTGGAGGGGAACACTAGTTGCCCAACATAAAGGTCTAATACAAAGTGTGCCCTATACATCACATTTATTTACACCAACCACATTGACTTGCCAAAGAATCAAATATTTAGGTGAATGGTTTTAACGTCACCCAAAATGATAATTTGACCGACACTTTTGATACTTAAATACACATTTCAAGTCCAGCTTGTAGCTAACCCAAACCTTATGAAGTTGAATGATCAAAGAAATGCAATAAAAGAGTGATCAGAGTTACAAAAGGAGCCTCCAACAGGTTGATTGTGAGATCGCTCACAGGCTGTCTTGGAGTGTCTGTCAATCGAGTTCAGGACTATTCAGCTCCCCTCCTTCTGATGCTGCACTTTAAAGCACTGTGTCACCCAGTTATGTAGGGTTTCTAGAGCTGGGAGTGCAGGTGCAGCATACAGTCCACCCTCTTGACAAATCAAAAATGACAAGCTGTTGCCTGGTAAGATGTCTGACAATAAATAAATGCCTCAAAATAAAGAGTTTAATGTTTTTCTCTATTTTGCATTCCTTATTTATTAATTTTGTTCTTTCTATTTCTCCATTCCTCCATTCTGTTCCTTTCCATTTCTTTGTTATTTTATTATTCTTTCTCACCCCACCTTTCTTGGTTTCCTTTATGTCTCTTTACTTCTATCTTCCTCCCCTTTCCTAGCTTGTTTCCATTTTTCCTTTCTCTTTTGGTTTCTTGTCACTTTTAGTTTTCTCTTTTGTTCTTTCCTCCTTTCTTGCTTCATTTACTTTTCTCACTTTCTTTTATTTGCTTCTTCCTTTTTTGTCTGTGCTCCTTTCCTTACCTTTTCTTTTGTCCCTTGCTCTTTTGATCCTCTTTCTGAGCTTCAATCTTTTTACTATCATTTATTACTCATTTCCAATCCTGATCTTAGCTCATGTTCCATTCCTACCTTTCCAGGTCTTCATTCCCTATCCCCCTCTCCCTTGTTTCTCCTTTCCTACCTCTATTTTCTTCTCCCTTTTGTTTCTTCTCTTCCCACCTTGTTCCTTCGTACCTTCTTTTTTCTTTTGTATCTTCATTTCGTTTCGTCATGTTGCCTTCTTGCTTCCTTTATTACTGCTTTTCTTTCTGCCTTTCCTTCTTTCTATTTTTTCTTTTCCTCTTTCCACTGATTTCTTGGTGCTCTTTCCATCCTTTACACCTTCTTTCTTGCTTCCATACATTCCTAATTGCTCCCTCCACTTTTTCTCCTTTAGTCTTTCCGCTGTTCCTTCCTCACTCCTTCTCGTTTCCTTTTGTATTCCACACTGCTTGTTTTTTCCTCTTTTTGTTCGACTCAGTTTTTTCTTGTTTTCCTCTTCTTTCGACTTACTTTCTCTTTCCTTTTCCTTCCTTGCACGCAGTCGTCTCCTTCTAGAGAAGTACTAAACGTCTTAAATTAATCTCTTAATTCATTACTTTGTATTTCATTATTGCCTCATAGAGACTCCCGGGGGCAAAGGGATGGCT
This sequence comes from Calotriton arnoldi, assembly GCA_963921515.1. Classification (NCBI taxonomy): domain Eukaryota; kingdom Metazoa; phylum Chordata; class Amphibia; order Caudata; family Salamandridae; genus Calotriton; species Calotriton arnoldi. Next base: position 647,122 of record CAWUFW010000785.1, read on the forward strand.
ATAGAGATATGTTCTTTTGTCCATTGTGCTTGCTGGACTATCACGTTATTTTGCTCTATGCTACCCTGATTGTGACTTTGAGGCTTTAATGAGGCTCTGCTTGTGACTTTGAGGCTTAGTTTACTCTACCACCCTGTTTACTTATTTCTCTTATTGCCATCAGAAATAAGAACTGTGACTCGGGTCCAATTGTGTAAGTGGGCTCTATCACCTGAGATTGTGCTTTCATTTGACAGACGCAGGCTTGTAGTGGTATTTAGTGGCGATGACACTAAGGAAACTGCGCTCTGGGAGTGTGATTTCTTCTAATTTAAATCAAAAAACGAAAAATCTTAAAGCAGAAGCAGAGGTTCCCAGCAGCAGCTATGCTACAGTTCTCTTTGGTCTATTTGAGGTTTTTTTTTTTTTTAAACTGATAAGGTTATGTCAAAAGAGGCTGAGGAAGCCTTTAGCTCCTACTATCCGGCACTTTCATCTTTGACAATATCTTTTTCGCCACTGACCCAATCAAGTGTTTGCAAGCTATTTTGTTCCTCCTCAGCGGTAAATGAGACCCCTCATCTAGCCAAAATGGAGAAAAGAAAGAAGGAGGAGATCAAATCTTCTGGGAAGACGATGGATTCAAGCGAACTTGTGGGATTGGTCAACAAGTCCTTGGAGGAGATGTCAGTACCTGTATCCCTAATTTCATCATTTGGGAATCAAATGCTTGAACAGGGCAAAGGAGAGTGCTCTAACACGTTCCTCCCAGTAAGTCAGAAGGGAGGTCTACCCCTAGATCTGGAAGCTCTATTAAGAGTTAACAGCGTTATTAATGACTATTAGGAGGTAGTACTGGTGGAGGACTTCACACTGCCTGGTGCTGATCCGGACTTTGAACTGGGGGAAGGGATAGTGCCCTCTGCAAGTTGCTCCCCCGTTATCACCTACGGTGACAAGGGACAATTGAACACAAGTCTATTTGTCCCTCTCTTTTATCTCTGCTGACAATATATAATAGCCATTCTTCCCTAGAGGCTTCCTGCAATAAAGATCAATTTTTTTTCCCCCAAGCGATCAGTGGAATATGAACCAGTCTAGTAATGGAGGAGGAGGTGGCTTTACACGAGGCACGGTTTCAGATTCTTTGTTTTGTATTGAAAAAGTTTGATCTTCTATCTTGCGTTTATAGAGAAATTTATGCCTAGTTGTGATCATGTATTGGATAGGTTATCATCGATTTTATTGGAGATACAGAATGTTAATAAGTGTGGCTCAATGAAATCTAACACAAAATGCAGATAATGTAAATGGAAAGTCTAAGAGAAGGTTAACAATAGCTGGGGGGGGAGAAGGGGGGGGGACACTTTTGCACAAGCTGGAAAACCATTGTAGTGTGATGTGTCTAGCTTCCCCATCTGCATCTTAAAATGTGTCAAAGGCAAGACAGGACAATGGTGGGAATCGCATGACCGAGTTTGGGATGAAGGTTTAGTCATTTTAACTGAGTATCCAAATTTACTGATTGTCTGAAATCCTTCCATGGATTAATTATTACCATATTTTTTCTCAAAACAAAATTTTAACAGAATTTTTTTTCACCTTTTAAGAGAACAGGACATTACATTTATTTTCACTGAAATATGTAGATTGCACCTTTTGCTTCTTGTTGCCCATTTGGCTGCAGCAAGTGAGTCACAAGTAGCATTTATTAGGTCTGGATACATTTTAAAATAAAATATAAAATGATCAATTCTGGTTCCATAACTTAGAGGTGACTTTGACGAGTTCGGCTTTGTTCTTTGATAAATTTCTCTTCTCTGATATTGTACATGAACAGCTTCCACTAACAATGTAAGAATCTTTAACTGCCTGGACCCAACAAAAAAATGACACCCTATTTTCCAAGTGTTACAGAAACTGTGACTGTGCATTGTAAAAGTGTGAAATTTGTGACAGCATAATCTATGCTGTGTGACATTCTGTACCAAATGATTATTTTAAAAAGCATTGTCGCTGCCTCTTACATGTGTGAGAATTCCAGGCCTCATGCATATGCAAAGTGCTAGGCACTGAGCAAGGCAGCATCCTGCTTACTTTATGTATACATTTGAAGTGACATCAGTGGTTCCTATGTGAAACCTCATACCTCCTCCCCTACTTCAGTCAGCTCTTTAGGGGGTTCCTCTGCCCAGAAGGCACCAGCCAACGGCAGATCGAGAATGCCATGATCTGCAAGGGTCTGTTCAGACCAGGAAGGTCCCTAACTCCAAAACCCTGTTCCACTGCAACCACTGCAAGCACCTACAAGGAAAGATTATATGTGGCTAACGCAACACCCCTCACACCCATCCCTACAATCACATCTAGCCCACATAAACATCAACTTGTCAGAACACACATGCACATACTCACTCACAACCCACATAGATCCTCAAACTACTGGGCACACAAACCCACCATGCTTGTTAATATTTGGACTGTACTACTCCTTGCTATAAGCATCAAAGACCTCCTCTACCATCACAAGCATGATGCACTCTTCATCGCTTAAAGATGGCCCCACCTCGTTGCACATCCCAGACATCCTCATTCCCAAAGACTGCAGCATCCAGCATGCAAACCAGATTCAAAAAAAGAGAAGAGGCTTAATCTATATCTATGAGTTCGCCTAGTCCAGCATTCTAAGCAAGCGACACTCATCTCCGTGGAGCTCCTCACATGCTACTCTCCACTATCAGCGATTCAGTCTGGCATCTAGCCCTTCATCTACAGGCCCCAAGGGTAGAACAAGGACTTGATAATCAAGTTCTTGGACCTCCTAACCACACTTTCTATGTCCAAGGCACCCTAACACCTTCCTGAGTGACTTCAACCTCCCAGACAAGCATGAAAAAACAAGAGGCACCCTCCTCAACCTCATTTACATATGTAGCGTGGTGCAGCATGTCACTCAACCAACACACTCCAAAGGTTGCATCCAAAACCTCGCTTTCTCAACTTTACACCATACTATGGATACCTCCCATACCATCTGGACTGAATTGACGCCAACCATCTACAACACCCTTCCCAGCATTCAAAGAACACACAGGGGTCAACCTAAAAGAGAACAAACCTTCAGATCCTTCAAAGAGTTTCCATTTGAAAACCTAAAGCTCAAACTCACTTTTCACTGTGCCACCTCCACATTTAATACCCTTCTAAACTACTCAAATGCCTTTCAGGAAAACCATGTGAATACCCACGATCGGACTAAAACACGCAAGTACAAACCCAACCCTAGCACTATAAAGACCTCACCAACAATCTGCTGATCAAAACAAAATGAAAGACACACTGGCTACCTGGTTAACTCATACTACCGAGGTTCATCTGCACAACATGCAACAAACTCATCACATCAACCAAGGCCTAAGTACTATACCAAACTTTAAATAAAGCTGCCAACAGAAGTAGATACTCTTCAAGGAATTAAGCACTACATCAACAGCTTGACTACCCATCCAATCACACATGCCACATAGGAGGATTATACCACTAATCTCAAATCTAGTTAAAAAAAACAGAACTCCAAAAAGCATACCACCACCAAAACCTCTTCTCGTCCGACACCGACCCCTCCACGTTGATGTCCAAAATGTTCATTCTTCAAACGTGTGTCTCGCCCAGACCTCTTCAACACAGTAAATACTGTCATAGTAACCTCCTATGAAGAAGCCGTACCCATGTCCTTCATCAAAGACCCTGCCCGAAAAGCTCTCTCACCACTACTCCCAACTGTCTAGAACTCTTTCACTCAAGGAATCTTCAGAGAATTTTTCAAGACAGGTCAGATCCTTACACTTTTGAACTACTAGACCCCGATGACACCACCAAATAGCAGCCAATCACTTACCTGCCTTCTATCTGTAAGATCATCAAAAAGGCAGTCTATGCTCACACTCCCCATGACAGTTCACACCCATACCAAAAACACAGTCTGAAGAACCAATAGTAACTTTTCACGCCCTCTTTGCTCCTGCAGCTTCATTGAAAGATTTTAGATGTAGCCAGTCCTCGCTATTGCCGTTCCTTCTTGTATGTACTTTAACCTGTTTTAAGGCGAATCGTGGGTCTTTTTGATGGTGGCTTTTCATTTTAAGGTCAATTGTTATCTCTGCCCATAGTCTGATATTTCAATTGACTGATACCTTGCTGACAAAGGTTCCTGTAAAGGGGAATCACAAAATCTCAGTCTCAAAAAGGTAATAAGAATGTTGTATGACAGATAGCCTTAATGGAGCTACAGTGTTATAGATGAGCAATGGTAAATAATAGAGAATAACCTTAACATATCAACCCTTCTTATAATACACATTTTTCATCAGTATATTTTTGGAGGTACAGATAGTTTGAGATTAGAGTTTGCAAGGAATGTCATCAGTTCCAGTTTGTCTGAGCAGGAAAGACTGAGTTACAGGTCTCTTATTAAAATCGTCTTGTGAACTATCCTTTTTGAAATGGTAACAATATTAAAGAGATATGGAATGCACACTTCATCTGGAGGTCCCTCTTCACATCAAGCAGTGACATTAGTAGAGTGCTTTCTTGTAGTTCCGCAGAGCAAATTTCACGGATCTGGCTGAACCCAACAAACTGAAAGGGCTGGTGCAAGCATCAGCACCTCCCTGTGAGTTATCACTAGCTATGTGTGTGTTTTATTTATTTGTTAGATTGTATGGCATAAAAGAGGTCAGTACAACCATTGTCTGCCCAAAGCAGGTCATCGTTTCAGAGAAGATCCTGAATGAGCCTTCTGTGGTTACACAAATAACTAAAAGGAAACAGGAGTAGATGTGGAAGGCCCAAAGAGTCGAAGGCTAAGACCCCCAAATAGGTATAAGCAGTCTGTGCAAAAGGAAAAAGAAGTCTCACTTCAAAACCGTTTAGAAGGAAGCAATAAAGATCTCCACAGATCAAAGCTAAATATCAAACCCAATAAGATGAATCTGTGTTATGCTATGCTGTGGCAGTGGAGATGCAAGTTCTTCTGGTAAAGACAAGAGGAGTGAGAGCCCCACCCTACACACCTAATTAAAGGATGTTCACTCCTTAGACTGAAAGGAAAACACGAACCGAACCAGAGGAAATAAAAAACTACCACGTAGCTCAAGATAAAACCTTTGTAGAAAGTGTACATAGAAGAAGAATTGCTCCAGAAATGGAAGTGGACTTCTACATAGGCATTGTCAAGAAAGCTTAAGCTGACAAAGGGGAGAGAAAACCCTAAAATTAACAGATCAGTGCAAAAAGAGCCCATGTGATGCGACAAAAAATGAGAGACAATCCTTGGGCAGCGATAAAAAGGACATGGTGAGGCACCACAACAAAAGAAATATCAATGTTGGCCAAACTATAACCATTAGGAAACAAATGTATTTTGCTACATTTTTGGGGAACAGTATAAGACTATATCCAGAGAGTAACACCCCAATGAATGCAGAAAAAGCACTCAAGCAACAAAGAGGAAAACTAAGAGTTTGCTATTGACAAGAGACTCTCACACAAAGAAACAACTCCCTGAGAGATCATCACCTCAGGGAAAGAAGAAAACATTACAAACCCATAAACTCCAAAGGAGGTTCAAACACCCTAAGTGGGACTCACCATTAAAGTTTAATACATAAAAACACGCCTGAAGGAACAAAACAATTACATTCTATTGGCAGAGGTATGCAAAGAACAGAGAAAAATGAGGGAATCTATTGATTGCTTTCCCTTCATAGGAGACCTCTTGCCTGCCTTTACAGTGTAAAAAGTTCAGGAAAACCTTACAAGAGTTGAATTTGGCCTGGCAGAGAATGGGGAAATTAGCGCATAAATTACCACTCTATGCTCCAGCGTTGCCCCTGCCGCACCATCCAGCCCTATCAGTAACTCAAGAAAAAGTGAGTATGACCCTACTGCAACAGGTTGGGATAGACGTGATGGGAGACTTATATAAAGATGGAGTTTGTATAGAACTTAATGACCTAGATTACATTAGTAATCAGACTCTTCTTTTTAAATTCGCTTATCATAGACCAAGCAGGGCAATTAAAGAATTGTATCCGACCTTTCCTGTGGAGCCGGAAACACTTCAAGCGTTGCAAATGATTATAACTACCCCACAAAATATACATTTGGTGACCAGACTTTATGGGCTATTACAGTCTGATATAGCGGGTGCTACACAAAAAGCACAGGACAGATGGTCAACTGTTCTGGAGACGCCCCTGGTCGACGAGGAATGGGCTGCATGCTGTGCACTAACAGACATGCTCACCCCGAACGGTAATTTGCGAATTATACATTACAAATATATTCACCAAACATACCATACACCGGTTAAACTGAAGAAATGCTGGCTCCGTACTGATGCATGTTGCAAACGATGTAAAGCCGAAGATGCTGATTTTATACATTTAGCGTGGTATTGCCCACAGATTAGAGACTACTGGGAAAAGATAATTGGTATTTTGAGTGCTATTTTAGGAACTAGAATAGACTGCACAATCCGAGTAGGTTTATTAAGTCTAGTGTCAAATTTAAGATCGACCAAACGCAAATTCTGTGTAATTGCTCTCCTGTTAGCGAAGAGACGGATATCTATATACTGGAATGGCAAGAACTGTCCCACGTGTGAACAATGGCTGCGGGACATGGTCTATTTCAGGGACACACTACAGACTTATGAGGAAGAACTGCCTAGGGGATCTAAACCTAGAGACTATTGGGAGCCGTTAACATCGTATTTACAAACTCATCATACTGAAGCACTGAATACCAATGTGTAAAGTGTGATATCTTGATTATATAACAATAAGTCTGTACACTGAGTTGACTTCTGCACATTTGACGTGAATGTAACTGTAAGGATAGCAAGTGCCTTTGTAAGCCTATGTTTTTTTTCCTTTTTTTTGTATGTTGTTTTTCTTTTTTGTTTAATAAAAAATCCTTTTAAATAAAAAATAAATAAAAACCTTACAAGAGTTGAACACAGCAGGACTCGGGGATGAACTACATCTTGACTATTGCTACTGAAGAAACACATTACTGAAGAGAAGGTTCATATATCTTAATGCGCGTCAATGCACAATTCAGCAGACTGTATCCAAACTGGCCTCTGAATGGATGACAAAAGTATACTAACTGAGGGCACAGTGCACATGCAATCCACTGTCAATGACCTGAAAGCCAAAACAATCTGAGAAGCATTAGCCACTTCAAAACGGCAATCTCAATGAAAAAGTGGTCCTGGAAATTGGTGATTTCCCTCCAGAATTTCCCATTTATGTTAGCCAGATTATTCCCAGTGCCTTGCCCTTGGTGTACACACACAATTGGCAGACAATTTACTTATTAAAATACTTTAATTAAAACAGTTATGTTAGAACAGTAGACACTAGCAGAGACACCCACTTACAGTTCCCTCTGTACTAGCAGATACAGGTTCCCCTTTTTGATTTGAATGCATACTCTCACCGCAGCTACATGGGAAAACGCATTTCAGACTAAGGCGTAGGTTAACAAGAGATTCCCCCTTTCTTTAAAGAGTTGTCTTAACCATCTTCTGAGCAGACTGGCAGACTTGCAGGTGGGAAGCAATAAAGGGTGGGACCACTGAACACCCGTCTTGATGCTTCCTTTTGGATAGGATTGCTGAACTCTCATCCCCACTGGAAGAGTTGGAGCCATCAGCAACAAAACACAGTTCTAGGGGGTTAATCACATAGTGATGCTGAGACTTTTCACACAATGATTGAGTGCTAAAAAATCTTCCTATTCCCTATCAAAGTATGTGTATCCAAAGTTTGTGGCCAACCTTGACCTGCAGGAGGAGAGGGAAATGGGATAAAAGAAGCAAAATGTGGGTGGCATATATCATCTTTGTAGGGAGGTAGAAAGATTGAAAGACATGGGCCTCTTTTACTAGGAAATTACCCGTGCTGTAATAAGACAAGGAGAGATCACAGAATTTCGTCTCATCTTGTTTAAGCATCTTTCGGCTCCAAAGGACGCACCCCCAATATAGAAACAGATCCCTGAACATACACACTGCATGGTCCCTAAACTTAAATTTGGTGGCGGCTCTTTCCTTACTGAAGCCTGAGTACCTACAATGTTAATATATATTCAGTTGGTAAATTTCTGATGGCATTCCATAAGGATAAAATAAATGTGTGTTTTTTCCCCCCGAAAGATCATTTTAGAATACCTGGCTGCTCAAAGTCATCTCTCAGGATACTGTTCAAACGCAAGAAAAACAATAGCAGGGTGGCAAGGCAAGTTGCGGTGCCTGATATCAAAAGTTACTTTAGGCTGTGGAAATTTCAAAAGCTTTTAGGTTTGCCTGGAAAGTGAATTGGGGTGATGCAGAGAGCAGATGCAAAACAGAGTGCTAGTCAAGTATTTCACGTCATCACAGAGTTCATCGCAGGGAGGGCTTAGACCAGTTATTCTTAGTCCACATGAACACCTTGGATCTAAACCAAGAGAGAGGTGCAAATGGGTGCTCTAGAATACACTGTAATACAGTGGTCTTCAAACTTTAATGCTGCACCCACCCTGAACAAACAAACATCAGGCCTCCTCGGAATGAGAATTTTTTTTAAAACGAATATTCTGTAATATTGGAAGTTCTAAACATTTTAACTATTCAGACACTGCAGTTATATTCAGTAACCCGTTTTAAAAATACAATCAAGTACATGATTGTCAACATGTTACAGGCAGTCAGATCTTCCTCTGGGGTGTTAAAGTACCCACTGTGAGATCCTTAATCAGAAAAGCCTGGTAGGATGGGGTGAGGGACATTGAGGGCTATTTTGAGCTCCATGCTCTGCGACACCTCCCAGATAGGATATGAGTGGCAAAAGATGGTTGGAGATGTCAATTAAAAGCGTTGATCACTGCCACTCTATTTTTTCCCAGTAAAAATATAGCACTATTTTCAGCATGATGCTGCTCTTGGCCAGAGCCTTATACAACCCCTTCACCACCATGAGATCAATTCAGTACTTCACATAAAGCGGGCCAGTGCGCGGACACCAATCAGTAGGTTCTGATCCTCTCTGACGTGGACTCAAATATGCAGAAAGCACTTTTTTTGCCTTTTTATGCTTTTAATTTGTTATAAAAATATTGTATGCTGATGGAAACTGCAGATTGAATTTGCCACTTTGCTCTTCGCAGTTCCTGTTTGCTACATAAAAAAGTCACAAAGTTATTCTGACCAGGTGGGATGTAACTTCTAAACTTATCTGCAATAGAGTTTGCACTGTATTCTTGAGGAGGGAGTTTGCACGCTTCAAACTACCACTCCCGCCGCCATTTTAGGTCGATCAGCGGTCTAGTTTCTATGGCATATTCGGATGCCTGCACTTCACATAAAGTGGGCTGCATCAGTCCAAGCTTGTACCGGGCTGCGCTTAGCGCCAGCCATGCTGCCTGCTTCTCTAAGATCAGTCAGTTTTTCACTGAGCTTCATTTCTGAGGCAGAAGCCACTTTGTCCAGGTAGGTCTGAATTACCTGACCAGACCTTAGCTTACACCGCCCACCACTGCGCCGCCGCTTTACCGGGCAGCGATAATCCTTTTATAGCCACACCTCTGCCCTCTTGCGGCACCAAAAACCCAATATGGGGATCGGCGCCCTACTCTGCAACATACGCTCATTACATAAAAACACTCAACGCATCCATGACATTCTTTCTAAGTGAGGATAAGGATGATGTATTCTTCCTCTATGATGTCCGACAGCTCTGCACCGGATGTCGCAACAGCCATCCCGGTGGGGTATTCCATATTACACTGCGACAGAGTAGGCAAACCGGGGGTGGCATTTCGATTGTATACAGACACTTATAATTGTGTCACTTTTGACTCAAAGGACCTTCGGGGGCAGAATCAATGGGTTTCTGCATCACACTGTCCATAAATATAGCCCTGGCTGGAGTGTTGGTATATCATCCCCACATTCCTGAAGGAGATTTTCTATCTTCCCTGAATTTCTATCCAAATACATGCTAAAATACTCTCAACTTTACCATGTTAGGAGACCTCAACTTACATGCAGACTCACCCTCTGACCCACACGGGAAAGTTTTCTTAGAGAACATGTCCTCAAGGGACAAGCAGCAATTCGTGACTCAGTCAACCCATGTATTTGGTCTAAGCATTTGGGACAGGCAGGGTCATAAGATGTGTGAATTATGGGATCAGCTGGAAAAGTATATCCGCCATACTGGTCAGAGGCTCTGGTAAATGGAGGGGGAAAAAATCAGGTTGCATACTGGCGAGTCTGATTCGGTCCGAGACAGCTATCCACCTAGTTATGGCTCTTAGGGGTGGGGGGCAAGGGGGGTGGAGGGTGATGGTATTTACCAAGAAGGCAATAAATGATGTCTTCGCAGAACATTTAAGGGCAGTTTATACTGCGACGTCCTGCGAGGAGGGCTGTGCCCAGGTTGAGTACTTGGAAAATCTGCTGTGTCTTTCTCTTGGGAGACCAGGATTCAATTGGGGACCCGTTGTCACGGCAGGAATTGCTGGGACACCGGTGGACCACCTGTTATCGGTATACAATGAGGCATTGGAGTGGGGGGTGAGCCCGGATTCCATGAACGAAGCATTCATTGTCCTAATACAGAAGCAGGGGAAGGAGCCCTAGAGGCAAGTTTATATTTGCCTCTTTCTATGCTGAATGTGGATCTAAAGATCCAAAGTCAGGCCATGGCAGCTAGGTTGCTTCCGCATCTCCCCCAGCTGGTCCACACAGACCAAACGGGCTTTATACAACAGCGAAATACACTGCAAAACCTTTGCCACCTGACGCACGTAATGCATGCCCCGGTATTAGACGAGGACCAGTATGCTCTGGCCTTTTTAGATATAGAGCAAGCTTTTGATTAAGTGAGGTGGGACTATATCTGGCAGGTCCTGGATAGGATGGGGCTGGTGCACAAATCTATTTGTTGGATAATGCCTCTGTATGGTTGCCCGCGGGCGAGAGTACGAACAGGCAAATATGTTTCAGCTGAAATGCTTCTACAAAGGGGCACCAGAAAGGGATGCCACGTGTCCTCGTTAATATTCACATTGGCGATGGAGCCTCTGGCTTGCCGCCTTCGAAAGACGCTACATTTATGGGGCGTACCTGTTGGCAACCTGGATCATGTGCTGTCAGTATACTTGGGCAGACTGATATATCCGGTCCCATATTACTAATCATAATGCGCAAATTCTGGGAATTTCTGGGACTCCGAATAAACAGAGGAAAGTCGTCCCTCTTCCCCCTGGGACAACCACGGGGCTTATCACTTCCCCGGTTGCCGGAAGTTTGGATACCATGGCAGGTAGACTGTTAAATATTTGGGCATTTACATCACCCACGGAGGACAACGGGCATATGATTTAAATCTGGGGTTGGTGACTGCGAATCTGCGCCACTCTATAGCATTCTGGAACACACTGAAATTGTCCCTGATGGGGGAAAATATCACTCAAAGATGGTGGTCCTACCCTGATGTTTGTATGTGCTGCAGGGCGCTATGTATGAGATACTGAAGAAGGCGTTCCAGGAATTTGACCACTTGCTGGTGGAGCTCCTTTGGGCGGGTAAACACAGCTGGGTAAGCCTTATAACCCTCCAGAGAGAATGGGACAAAGGCGGAATGGAGATCCCCGACCTGGAACTTTATTACTTAGTGGCACATTTACAACATGTTATCCACTGGCTAGATGGGAACAGAATTCGGAGATGGCCTTACTGGATGGCACTCACGATGGTCACCGGCTGGGGGTATTACTGATGCGCGGTGGAGTCATGCCTGATGTATTTCCTCATCTGATTTGTCAGATGGGCCAGTTGTGGGAGAGAGCAGTGCAGTGGGTAGTAGGCAGAGCACCATATGTGCCGGAACTAGATATAATAGTGCGCCCTTTTGAGAAGATGTCCTGAACAATGGCAGTAGACCTGTGGCAAGAGCGAGGTTGTATTATGCTGTCAGTTTTGTATCCGGCTGGTCACTTTGTAACCTTGACGGATACGGAGACATTTGATCTTGGTAGAGGTCACTTCCTCCAATACACCAAAACAACAGCCACGGCCCGACAGCTCTGGCAGTCATTCCCTGAGGCCCCTGAGCCTACGCAGACTTTGGAGTCACTTCTTTTTATGGCGATTGGCTTAAGTTCATTACACATATCAACGGGGCACTCCACGCTGATAGGTGTTTGGCTCCACTCCTTATGCAGGCAATCTGGCAGCACGACAGTGGAGAGACCTTTGAGCCTAAAGAGTGGTCAAAGACATATGCAGCAGTACGAAGGGTCTCCGTTAGCGCACAGTTTAAACTAATTACATTTAATATGGTGCACATGACAAAACTCTCACCAAAGAGACTACACATTATCTACCCCCCAAATCACCGGGCTGTCCTAGATGCGAGGCCAGTCTGGCTGATTTTCTGCATATGGCGTGGCAATGCCTGGTTATCATGCTATATTGGACTGGGATACTATGCCATCTTCGAGGGGTGATGGGATGGGAGGTGACGTGTACAATTAAACAGTGTGTGCTTGGTCTCCTCCCTGATAACCCAAAGAAAAAATTGAGCCGCCCTTTTACAATATTAGCTTTAATAGTTGCTAAAAGAGGCATAGCGATCAGCTGGATCAGTCTTAGACCCCCCTAAACAAGACGACTGGTGCAGGTATTTACTCGAATGGGCTGGAGCGGAGGAGGCACACATGAGGCAAACCCGTAGGGATGACAGGGTTACAGAAGACTTACTCTCCTGGGGGATTATGGTACAAACAGTGCTTGAGTCTCCCGGTGAGGATCCACCAGAGGCGACAGACCAAGAGGATGCGGAAGCAGTTGAGAAGGGCAAGTGGAGTGGCTCAGTGGCGCCCTCTGGAGGGACACTCGGGGTCCATGTGACCTTCTAACGACATACATAGAGGAACGTGAATGGCAGATTAATTGCAGTTTAATAGGCAAAGGGAAGCGGGGGGTGGGTAAGGGCAAGGGGGTATGTTTGAAATGTTGATGGTCATTACAGGATAATCCTTTGCGTTCTATATTTATTTTATGTAAGAAGATGCTGTGTTCTGTTGGACTTTTTAGCTTCTCTCCCTCTTTTCTTACGACTAAATGTTGTCCCTGCAAGATGGATATTGCTTGCGCAGCACATTGGGGGGGGGGGGGGTGATGGGGGATTGTAGCATGGGTGATTTCATCGTGTAATGCTTTACAGTATGCAGTATGTTTACAAGATGTAAAACAGCACAGTTCTGTAATACTCTTTTGACGATTATGGCCGTTTTTTTTTTTGCACTTTGAAACAACAATTAAAAAAAAGGTATTAAAAAAATTCAAACCATGTAGAGGGTCATCCGTTAGACACCATTTTCTCTAATGGCCTAGTCCTAGTGTCCGATATCAAAGCCTTACTTTGGTCTGACCATGCTCTCATTTATCGCGCTCGGGAAATTGGACTATGGCCCCTGCGGACACAGAACTTGCTCCTGCTTTTCGTGCAGATTGTGCCGCAGTCACTCCTACGGAGTTCAGCATAAGTGAACCCCCCGTGTATGAGTGGGGACATTGATGTGGCTGCCCAGTCGGTTAATGCCTGTCTTTCTCAGACACCATTGCTCCTATCAAATCTATAAATGCCACCTCGGTGGCCAAATGTCAATAAGCACCCTGGTTCAATGAGGAGCTCAAAGAGCTTCGCAAACTCTGTAAAAGACTCAAAAGGAGTTGGATGCGTCATTACCTCCCCAAGGACAAATCAACCTATAAGAATGCCAAACAAAAACCACCAAGCAATTGAGAAAACCCAATCAGACTTCCTCACAGCTCAAATTAACACCTCCCATAACAAACTGGGTGAACTATTCAAAATCGTCAAAAAATTCACACATTCAGATGCCTTACTTCAGCCGTTGACGCCTTCGCTCAAGCTGTGTACTCATCTTTCAGATTTCTTCAATTCTAAAATAAAAACAATCGTAAATTCCCTTCAGTTGCCATACCCCAACTCTACAGGCAACAGTGAGCCTAGGGTACGACTGGAGGGCTCGCTTTCACTCAGTGGCCCTTCCTTTCAAGAGTTTGCCCCGATTTCGCTGGAGGAATCTGCTCAGACCCTGAACACGTGCAAATTTGGGTCTGCAGACAATCAATGTCCCCCCAGGTTCTCATTTCCAACTGCGCGGCAATAACCCCCACTCTAAACCAACTGCTAAATTTATCTTTACAGACCGCCACTGTTCCTAGTAGCTGGAAACGGGTAAAATGAATTCCTCTACTAAAAAAGCCATAAACGGACAAATCCAATCTGCCCAATTTCAGACCAGTTTCTTTGCTGCCCGCTTCGCCAATATATTTGGAGAAATGTATAAACCAGCAACTTTCTGGCTTTTTTGAGAAAAATAAGCTGCTACAGACCTCCCAGTCAGATGTTCGCCCTGAATTGTTGGAGGTTGCTGACACTATTAAGATGGCGGTGGATCAGGGAAATCAGGTGGACCTGATGCTCCTTGATCTATTGGCAGCTTTCGACACTGTCTTGCACCCTATATTATTACAGCGCCTATGCGACATCAGTGTGAGTGGCCTTGTTCTGGCCTGGCTCCGTTCCTTCCTTGCAGGCAGACACCAATCTGTTTGGGTGACTCCATTTACCTCTGAACCGAAGCCTCTGGGTTTTGTGGTACCCCAAGTGTCTGCACTGAGTGCCACACTCTTCAATGTCTATATTACTCGATTGGCGACCCTTGTCGAGTCCTTTGACATACAAATAGTTAGGAAGCCGACGATACACAACTGCTTCTCACCCTAGATAAAAAAAGCCCCAATGCACCGAGCAATTTTAAGGCTTGCAATTCTGCAGTGTTACACTGGATGCGCACCAGCAACCTGCAATACAAGTAAAACTGAAATATTAATCTTCAGGATCCTCCCTCCCCCCCCCCCACCCGACTGGAACAATAACATCAGCTCAATGGGGTCGAGCCTCCACCAGTCCCTGCTGCAGTGGCCCGCCATCTGGGAGTGAAATTCGACAACTCTGCCACCTTCGCCCTCCATGTAGCTAGTGTTGTTGGCTCCAGCTTCAGACTACTAAAAAGTATTTTAAAAAGTTTCTCTACCTTCTCCCTATTCCGCAGCAGCAAACAGTGATCCAGGCCTGATCACCTCAAGTCTGGATTACGCCAATTCCCTTTACTTGGGCCTACCTGCTTATCTTCTGAGAAGATTCCAGTTGGTGCAGAATGTCGTAGCGCGACTTCTACTGAGACTACCTAGGAGGATTCGCATCCAGCCTCACCTGAAAGAACTTCATTGGCTTCCCATTAAGGAGCTGGTGAGGTTTAAAGGTCTTGTCATGACACACAAAGCCTTCTATCACTCTGGTCCTCATCAAGTGTCAAAAAGGATTATCCCCTACCATCCACCTAGAACACTTTGTTCCTCCACTTCCCTTCTGTTTGTGATTACCAAATTTTAGAAGGAAAAGGTGGGGTGGCAGCTCTTATTCCTACCTGGCTGCCAAAGTTTGGAACGCCCTCCCACAGCAACTTCACACCACAGAGGACATCTTGGTCTTCCAGCACCTGTTCAAAACCTGGCTTTTTGGCTTTGCATTCTTAACTCCAGGGCACTCAGGATCAGTTCTTACATATAGCGCCGGGACACTTAATGAGTAGCTGTTGCGCTCTACAAATCCCCCAGACAGACCAGGGAGCTCACCCTCCCATCTATTTAGAAGGCCTTTGAGGTATGATGCCAAGTGGGAGTCCCAATATGCACAGAGAAGTAGGTAGTGTGCCATGGGGTCAGAATCCATCCTTGGCAGTTCATAGGACTCGCAAAAGACAGGGGAAGCAAAATTGCATGGACACTTGGAGCAAGGTCTAGTGCAAAGAAATCTTGCACCTCTAGTACCAAAACCAAAACAAAACTAAATTCCAGACAGAGGAATCAAACGAACAACAGACAGGTGAAACATCACTTCAGCAAGGATTGAGATCGGCTCAAGGCAATGAAGTTCTTTGGGGAAAAAAAGTAACCAAATGGACATTCAAGAGTACGATAATGGCTTAAGCCTGACTAAGGTACCACTAAAGTAAACTCAGTATACAACTGTGTGGAACCCTGAATCCCAGGCACACAGAATTCCCTTACAGAAACTTATGTAAAAGTGTTTTGAATAAGGGCAAATGGACACACCAAACACTTGGTGGAGTTAGCCTATAGGATACCTCCGTTGTGAGCTTGGTTTCTGTATCAAGCATTTGCATTTACCTGCGTTTGAAAACCTCTAAATCTACTGTGGAATTGTAGTGTTGAGCATTAGATTTCATATGCGTCACACAGTATCTGCATGTGCATTGCCCATGAGACCATGTTATGTTATGTTATTTAATACTTGTAGAGCGCACAGCTACTCAGAGTGTCCCGGCGCTAAAGGCAGTACGTGAGTGAAACAGCTTCCAGGGCAGACTCGGCCCGTAAATTATTGCTGGAACAGCCAAGTCTTAAGTTGTTTCCTAAAGATCAATAGGTCAGTAGTCTGAGTGTTAACGGCAGCCCATTCCAAATGCGGGCCACCTGCACCTGAAAGGTGCGGCCCCCTCTGCGGGAACGAGCGAATTTGGGCACAGTGATCAGATGTTGGTGTGACGATCTTAAGTTTCTGCCAGGGGTATAATAAGTCACCCGTTTCCTGATGTAGTAGGCCCCTGTGCCATGTAGCGCTTTAAAAGCAAACACAAGAGCCTTGAAATGAATTCTGCTGCGAATGGGTAACCAATGTAGGTTCTTCGGATGTGAAGAAATCCGTACTCTGGGGCCCAGCATAAGAATGGCCCTAGCTGCCACATTTTGGATAACCTGGAGTTTATTTAATAAACATTCAGGGAGGCCCAGATATAAGACATTTGCATAATCCAGTCTCGAGGTGATAAGGGCCTGGACCACTGTCTTTCTGTGGGTGAGCGACAGGAGGGGAAGAAATCTCCGGAGCATTTTCAAAATGCAGTAGCAGGTGCCTGCTACCGACTGGACCTGGGTTTTCATAGCAAGAGAATCATCCATCTTTACCCCCAGATTTTTCGCAACTTCAGCTGAGGCCTGAGGGGGCGACATGTCGGACGGCCACCATTGTTTCCATACATCTTGGATGCAAGATCCGAAAAGAATAACTTCGAATTTCTCCGGGTTACATTGTAGCTGGTTGAGTCTGAACCAGGTAAAGACTTCCCTTAGGCACTTATTGATCTTCTCTCCGTCAAGATCCTCACCCTTCTTACAAGTGAACAGCAGCTGAGTATCATCAGCGTAGGATATAATTGTTGCACCACAGGTTTCCACCAGAAGGGCGAGGGGGGCCAAATACAAATTAAACAACAACGGGCTCCTGATAGAGCCCTGTGGTACTCCGACTTTCAAGGGGGGAATGCGGGCCGCGAAAGGTGGGGACCAGACCTCCTGGCTTCTATCCTCCAGAAAGGAGAACCACTTCAGCACCGTGCCCTCGAGGCCGCACTCCCACAATCTATGTAGGAGTCGGCCTTGGGGCATGGTGTCGAAGGCTGCAGATAAATCCAATAGGATCAAAGCCGCCTTTCCACCTGCGTCGAGGGTCTCTTTGATGGATTCTGAGATCTCGAGTAAGGCCGTCTCGGTGTTAAAATTTGCACGGAATCCGGATTGACTCGTATGGAGGAGATTGTTGGTTTCTACGAACTCGGTGGTCACAGAGTTCACGTATTTTTCTATGGTTTTGGCGAGGAAAGGCAGTAGGGAAATGGGTCTATAATTAGATGTTATTGTAGGATCAGCAGATGGCTTTTTTAACAATGGAAGAATCTGGCACTCTTCCAAATGGAGGGGACCTGGCCGCTGCTCAGTGAAAGGTTCAGAACCGCATTGACCTCCGGGTTGATAGTCTCAACTACGGCGGCAAGTGTTTTTGCAGGGCATGGGTCGGAAGGGGAGCCGGATTTTAGATTTTTCATTATCTTCAAGGATTGCTCTGGAGTCACGGAAGGGAACTGAGAGAGGGAGGCCTTCCTTGCCAGAGCGAGGGCAGGGGGTACAAAGGGAGTATCAACCTTTGCCCCATGAGAATCTGAAAGTGATGTTTGAATACCAGAGATCTTCTCATGGAAGAAGGATGCTAACTGGCTAATCCAGTTAGCAGATACAGGGCATTTGGTGACAGCTGCTTTGGGAGAGGTAAAGTGTTTCACAATATTAAAAATTCTTACTCTTGTTCCCGGAGACCTCAATTTTGGCTGAAAAGAAGATTTTCTTTTCCTCAAGGATTCTGCTGTGATAAGTCTTTAGCGCCTTTTTATATATATCTTTACTATCTACGCTAAAGTTTTTCCTCCACGCTCTTTCCAGGCGTTAGCAGGTGCTCTTGCATTTCCTCAGGGCTTCATTAAACCATGGCGAGGATAATCTTGTTGGTTTACAATGTCGTGAGATCTGAGGGGCAAGTGTCCAGATACCTTGCTTTATCCAATTCTCAAGGTTAACAGCATCATCCTCTATATTACCACTAATGGAGAGTGGATGTGAAGCGAGCTCTATGCTCAGGGCTTCAGGGGTGATTTTATGGAAGGGTCTGGATGTAAAAGGTGGCTGCTTCTCCAGGGTATGCGCTAATTTCGTTAATTTAAGTATCTTAAAGCCTATCAAGAAGTGATCTGTCCAGACTAAGGGAATTGGTACTTCCGTTTGTATTGTGATATTAGAAAAAATTTGATCCATTGTGTGGCCTTTATCATGGGTAGGCAGAGACACATAAGAGGATAGGTTCATGGTCTCAAGGATCTCACGTAGTGAGATGGTATCCAAGCTGTCAGGATTGTCCATATGGACATTAAAGTCCCCCAGAACCAAGAAATGTTTAAATCTGGGGGCTAACGGCGCGATTGCGTTGGAAATGGACCTAAGAAAAGTCCCTGTATGCCCCGGAGGTCTGTAAATTAAAACTCCCGCCAGAGATTGATGGGCGGAGAGTGTACAATGAAAACAGAGCCTCTGCCCCTTGATGCTCAGCCCACACATTCCATGAGGTCATAATAGCTGTTTAGAATGTTAAACCCAGTTTGGAAGTTACAGGCAGTTGTGCCTGGCATTGAATGTGTACAGACGTTTACAGGGTTGAAGAATAAACCTACTTTCCTGTACAAGTCTACTTTCAGCAACGTGACAGTGTCTACGAGTTTAACCCTGCAAGGGCCTGAGAGTGCTGAGGGAAGTTCAACTGAGATTTCTGAAGAGGCATTGGACAGTGAGACACGGTGCGAACAGTAGTTTGAAGGAAAGATACGGTGACCTACACTGAGCGGAGAACGGCTTTTACCAACCGCTTTGTTGAAACAAAATAACGAGGACATTGGAAGTAAAGTTCACTCTTTTCACTTTGAAGCCCCAGTGCTGTGGTGAGTTGCAGTTAAGCATAGCAATGGTCATGTTAGTCGATAAATCGTGTACCTGCGTGTAGATCAGTTTATGTTCCAGATCTATGTCGAGAACGAGGTCATGTAACGTAACCTTCGCAGCGACCATACCCAATTTGCACCTGAGCAGGGTGAGAAACACAAGGTTCCTATGTACCAAAGAGCTATACCATCGGTGGGGCACAATTCGTTACTGTATTTCATTAACGAAGAAACTGACAAAGGAATGTCACACTCTAGAAGTAAGTATTCAATATTTAATTTTATAAAAGTAAGAAAATACTTGTTTAAGGGGAAGAACTTGGGAGTAAAGCTGAAGTGCTAATTTTGAGAACCGAGGGCAAGCCGCAAATCCAATCTTTCCAATTCAAACCTTCCAATGTTGGTGCTCTTAACTTTGACACAGAGTTTCATCTAGCACATTAATTATCATGATTAAGAGTTCACACTTATAGAGATATAGCACCATTGCTCATACCTTAATATAAAGAAGAGAAAAAGCAGAACATACTAAGCCAACAATGATCTCAAACGAATCTAAATGCATTTCACTTGAATGGGATCTAACTCGATGCCTTGGGTCTACTTGTCTGTCTCATCGCCCCAGATATCTCTACATTTTTTAAGGGCTCCAATTCTTTGCCCATACAATTTTTCCCGTTGCTTAACCTGCTTCATTTTGTTAACCCATAACTCAAAGGTGAGGACTACAGGGGATGTCCACTTTTAAGATTAGTGATTTGGCAACCAGGGAAGCGATAAAAAGAAATTGTTGCTGCATTAAAGATACTCGCTTGTTTGTGCTTGTTATACCGAACAGCGCCCCCAAGGGGCCTGGAACTATGCGGACCTACAACTTCGTACTGATTGAAGCAAATATTTTGGTCCAATTAAGTACAAAGGGCTGGACAGGTAAAGCCTACTTGGAGCTAATCTCCTTTCACATGTCCGCATCTGAAACATGCAACTGAGATGGAGGGATACATTTTCTGCATGCGATACAGGGTGTAGTATAGTGCCCATTTAGCATACAAGGCAATTGTTTTTAAATTTGCTCCCCCAGTGGCTTTATGGGGGGGGGGGGTTACAAAGAAAGAAAACACTTACCTGCCGCTCTTCTGCTCGCCGCTTTTCTGGGCACAGGCTGAGGCTCTGTCAGGCTCCCCTACAGCAAATCCAGATGCTGCTCTCATTGTGATAATACCCATGAGAGCATCTTCGGGGTTGGCCAGAGCAGGCTGGTTTTGCGCTCCATCGGGGGCGGGAGTCTGCTGTTGTTCTCCACAAAGCAACGCAGCTGGGTTGGAGAGATGTCAGTGCTCATGTCGGTTTGGCCGTCCTGCCAAACCAACATGCGTAGTGACAGCAGTGCCCACCACTCCTCCGCCTCCTCCTCCCTGCTGCTGTCATGATGGCCCTGCCCCCAAGCCTCGGCGGTGTCAAGAAATATGATTATAAAACTGTTTAATTATCATTTTATTTTTACTCTGCAGGCAGGGGAATGATGCTCCTCCGCCATAGCGGAGGAGCCGCCGTTGTTTTGCACCCTGTAGAAGTTGTAGTCATGGCCAGTGCTGCCGAGAAAGCTGCTTCCCGAAATTGCAGATACAGCATGCAGTACCAGTTACCTATACCAGTAAGGCTATTCACAAAACAGGCTTTGCTGATACCTTCCAGGAATTAATTAGTTATCATCAAATTGTGGTGTATATTATGGCTAATTTGCAGGTAGGAGAGTGCAAGCACAGGAGCTATGTCAGTATTGTCGGCAGTCAACTGTTCCCAGGATTTCACTTGCCCGGCCAGCATGAAATCGCTAAACCTGAAAAATCTCGCCCTTTTCCAATTTCTAATGATACCGGACTCTATGGGTATTCCTATAAGCGCACATTCTCTTAATCGCACCAAGGGGTGAAAGAGGGGAACTGAAGTTCTTTTTTGAGCTTCGTAAATCTGTGTACGAGTATGTGCGGATGCTTATATCTGGTGCGTATGGACAATTTAGGTAATTCAAGAGAAACAGGGAGTAGAACAACGACCTCTTGCAGCATGCACTGAAGATAAAAACAATTAGATTGGCTGTTCACTGTTGCAGCTCAAATAAGCCAATCAAAGAAAGCTGCTTGATAATATTTTCTCATGTGGGAAGTGCCAGCCCTCTGTCCTCCATATTCAACAGAATTGTGGTCAAATTGTTGTGAGCCTTCTTTTCTTGCCACAGAAAGTGGCATATTGCTTGATCTATCTCAGAAAATAATGATTGCTGGACTTTATCCAAGACATTTGAGAAGATAAAAATGAGTCTGGAACCCGCTCAATAGCAGCTTTGAAGAGCAACATTTGCAACTCCTGCAACAATATGGAGAGGTGCTCTATCGGTTGAGGGAGGAAGATGTGGAGCAGCAGACAGAAAGGGTAGGACTTGACCACGCTGAACGCTCTATATGACCCATCTGTCCGACATGATCAATCACTATCGTGGGGGAAAATACTGAATTCTACCCCCCACAGGATGAGTGCGTGCTACGATGGGCAAACTAAAGCAGCTTAGAGGCATTTATCGCAGATGAGACAGTCTGGGATGGCTGAATCCCCTAAAGACCAAATCCCAGTCCCCGGCCTAATAGGACTGAGGTGACTGCAGTAGTGGTTGAGGTGCCTAGTGCCATCTGTACGCCAACCCCCTGGAGTAGCCCCTAATTTTTCTTAACTGATACGGGTACTGCTTGGCTGGGGATATCAGTCCCAGGGAGCGTGCCGTAGCTCCACTGTCGTCGAAACGCTGTAGGGTAGACTCCACTTTTTCACCAAAAAGGCATCAGTCAAAAAGGGCATATTTATGAGATGCTTGCACATTTCCAGAAAATCCTGCAAGACACGTCGCGGCGGAGCACAACAGAGATGCCAAATGTCCTCCCCACGTAGTCGACGAATACGAACCGCGTACTTTGGCGCATCCGGTCCATCATGGATCCTTTGAGACAGGGAGGCCCTAAGGTCTTCCGGGATCATGGGCAAAATCTTGCTGGCTAGGACCAAAAGTGCATGCATATATTAGCCCAGTAAACAGACTGCATTGACCAGTCTGAGCGTCAGGCTAGCCAAAGAGAACATTTGTTTTCCCAAAGCCTCAATCTTCTGGCTTCCTATCCGAAGGAATTTACTGGTTGGTACCTGTACCACCAGCCTCTATGAAGCAGGACGCCTAGTGAGAAAATCGGGGTCGCAAGGAGCCAGTATGTGACATCTCGCCATCTGCCTATTCACTTTAGGGCAGGAATATGGTGTTGACTAAGTGCCCATCAAAGTGTATGTGATGGCTTTGTTGAAGGGGAGCAAGGGCACAGCCATGGCAGGCTCTGGATGCAGAATTTCCATTAGAATATACATTTTGTTCTCAACCAAGGGCAACTACAAATCCAGGACCTCGGCTGCCAGTTGGACCACAACTGTAGAGGATGCACTCTCTTAAGTGGGTGGCTTATGTGGCGAGTCCAACCCCATAAGAGGGGATATATCAAGCTCACTGGCCTTGTGAAAATCCATACAAAATTGTTATCACTATAATGAGGGGGAACATTAACATCATTAACCCCCACCATCTCCTCTCTGGTGGTGTACCTTGTTCAGATTCAGAGCCGAAAAGAGAACAGAGTCTCTGTTGGTACAGCATCCCAGTCAGCACTGAGGAAGTACCCACCAGCGGTAACATGAACGAGTGGCCCTGCAGATCCTTGGGGCCTAAATCTGCACCAGAGGGACCTGGAAAAACAGCAAAAATCTGGAGCATGGCCCCTTTGAAGGCCTCGATTTGCTGTGGTGTCTCTGTTGGGCCAGGAAACTCAAGGCACTTGGGATCAGCTGGGCAAGTGTTCAGTGACTGAGGAAGAGACGAACACATTGTGGCGCCCTCATAACTTCTCCTTGGACAGAGTGGCAGGACTGGGACTGTGTCCTGCTTTACTTTTTTGTTTTTTCTTTGACTCTGATTCCGACTTACCGGATGACTTCAACCACGAGGTGCACCTCTTGTGGGAACAGCCCAGGGAGTGAGATGAAGTTTGCACCCACAACCTGGAGGAGAACTTACACAAACATTTACATTTCTGCTAATGTTCGACGATGTACAACTTTGCCTCCTGACCCCAGATCGCCTTGGGTCGCATAATGACAAGCTTGTCGCTAGACTTCGACTGGTGCCCTGAGCCCAGACACACCTTGTGTGGGCCCGGCACCAGCACCAGATTTACATCCGAATGTGTGTATAGAAAGGAACTTAACGTCAGCGTGCAGGGGAGATGCTTATATACAGCTCCACTCCATCACTTCCAGGGTGGTACGGAGCCTTCGCAGACCCACACGGTGCAACTTAGTGGAGCACAGAGGCATTGCTGAGAACATTTCTGGACCCCTCTGGCACATGGGGAATATTCTAAGATTAGTAATCTGCAGTAAATGTTACTTACCCTGTAACCATCTGTTTGCACATGTAGTGCAGCTGTTTTCACATGCTCAGCATACTCCTGCCTTCTAGTGTTGGGCCTGGATGTGACGGTGCGACTTGTGACTCAGACTACTTTGAAGAAAAACTAGTTTTAT
This sequence comes from Calotriton arnoldi, assembly GCA_963921515.1. Taxonomy (NCBI): domain Eukaryota; kingdom Metazoa; phylum Chordata; class Amphibia; order Caudata; family Salamandridae; genus Calotriton; species Calotriton arnoldi. The sequence continues at coordinate 671,212 of CAWUFW010000785.1, forward strand.
TGTGACTCCAACTTTGGTCCACAATGCACCAGGACACATGCCACATGCTCAAGATCAGACTCTTAGCACTTAGAGCAGAGTCAAAGACATTGTAAAGCGAAAGAAAAACAAACATCGGTGATCATCGCTGGCTGGTGGAGGGGCACATGTGAATCTACAGTACTACATGTTATGAACAGATTGTTTTAGTGTAAGTAACATTTCCCATTTGTAACATGTGTGGCTGTAGGGACACATGCTGTGTATGAGGCCTTCCATAAAACCGTTAACGATAGGACCTTGAAAACAAACTATTGTAAATTTTGCAAATATTTTGCAAATGCGGTTAGGTGTAAGCGTATAGAAGCATAAGAAAGGACAGCATAGAATAGGTGTAAGAGGTAGCAGACAATCTCTTGCACAAAGACCTTAAAAGGATCCAACAGTATGGAGGTTCAGTAGTGAACATATCGCCTCCACTTATCTGTTTAGTGGGTTTGTACCCCTCTCGCAGGATAAGCAGGCAATCCTCTGTTAGCTTAAGGTAGCCAACAAGCTAGGAACACGTACCAGATCACAAGGTTCAGCTGTCTGGGATCTGGGTGTCTGAGACAGCCTGGATACAGAGCAAAAAGGTCTGGCCTTAGCAGAAGCTTCCCAGGGGGGTCAAGTGACTTCTCGGGTACCAGGGCTGTCTTGCCCAGGTTAGTGTGGCAAGACAGGGTCAAATGCACCTGCCTTATCTTTCTCACTACGTACAGGATGAGGAGGGGAGAAGGAAAAGTGCAGGCAAATATCCCAGATTCGTTCATCCATAATACAATCCACTGTGGGTATCGGGAGGTGAAGTTTGGGCATTTTGTGTACTATTTCTCACAGCACCGCTTGGCAGCATGAATTGACTACTTATTTGTCCCAGCAGTAGATAGTGGAGATCAAGCAGTGATCATCCTCTCACGGGGTCTGTCAATCACTCCCCTGTGGAACTTGTGCTTCACAGTGCAGAACGGGGGGAGAGGGGGGACGACTAAGAGACAATTGTTGAGTATTGTGACTTGAATTACATTTTGGTCTGCCCATTCTTGTCCTTATGGGAAACATTCAAAGCTGTACTCCGAGGGGTCTTAATGTCCTACATCAGGAGTCAGAAAAAGATAGAGTTTGGAAAACTGCAGATATGGAGCGCAAGATCCTGGACTTGGAATTGTGTCTTATTAACACACACCTCCTGCAGACTATACCATCGTGCAATTAGACTAGGCTATGTCTACTCTACTCCACTTGCTGCAAAGCTCAGTGCATTCCACATGGCTACCCACAAAACACAGAATCTATGAATGGGGGGGGGATAAAGTGTGGAAAATGCTGTGCTGGCTGGCAAACCGAGACATGGCGGTACGCTTAGTTTCCTCCATTAGAAAAGGTGAAAGGCCACCTTGTTATGAGCCACTTAGAAACCGCAGAGGTTTTTGCACAATATTACCAATAGCAATATGCTTGGTTGCCCTCCAAACAAATGGAGCATGAAAGCTCAGTACTGGGATGACCTCTCCCTTCATTCCCTCTCTATGGAGGACAGCATAGACCTAGATCTCTCTATCACGCAGGAAGAAATCCAACAGGCGATCTCAAAGATCTTTCGGGCAAGATTCCTCTCCCAAACAGGAAACACCCCCACCATTCAAGGAATTTGCCTCTACTGACGCCACACCAGCTCTCTGCTCTTGAGGAGGCCCGTCAGGTGGGCTCCTTTCCCCTAGGCTTGAGAAGTGCCACCATTGCAGTGATCCTTAAAGAAGGGAGGCCCCCACAGGAGCGCAGTTCTTACTGCCTGATCTTATAAGTAAACACAGGAGTGAAAATATTGGTTGGAGTACTGGCAAACGGACTCTCATTCACGGAAACCAAAATGGCTTCATGCCAGCATTATCTCTGCAGAGTTAATGTCGCATTGGCCCTTGCACTTGAACTAAAGCGAGACACATCGCTTGTGGGGATCAACTTCAAAAAGGACTTCAAAACAACCAATTGCCATTCCTGCATCAGGTTTTTCTGAAAATGGCCTTCGACCGAGCTTCAGGAAATACGCTTTAACGAGAGTCCGGGTTAATGGGGTCCTGTCCGCACCCTTTGAAATAGAGTGGGGTATTTATTTTATTTGAAAGGTTTTATATAGCGCTGGCTCGACCCGGGGGTATCAGAGCGCTTTACATGTGCACAAACAAGATTACAGGACAAAGAACGGATTGTTCAATAGCAGAGCATTAGACCGGTAATATAAAAGCAAGTAAAATCAAACTGAAATGATCCGAGGGCAATATACATGAAAAAGGCACTCAACGGAGGACTATAAATCATAGTAACAACAATAGCATATAAATTTACATAGAGCGTGACAGAGGGAGAAAAAGAGATTCTGGGCTTGGCTGTGGGTAAGGCATAATTAGATAAGAATAGGCGAGGGGAACCAAATTGGGGTGGGGGGGGGGTGGGGGGGGGGAATGGTCGACCGGGAGGGATATAGGAGGAGGGAGGTAAGGGAAATGGGTGGGGGTGAGGGGATGGATAGGGAGGCGGGGGGGGGGAAGAGTACACAGGGAGAGAGTAAAAAGAGGAGAGGTGAGAGAAAGGAGTGAAGTAGAGGAGGATAAGGAAAGGGGAGTCAGGGTGCGGGGTCAGATGCCAGGTTAAGGACCCCAGTATTTGCTGAGAAGGTGCAGTTTGAGTTCTTTTTAAAGCCGATGTAGGAGGGGTTACAACGCAGCTCCTTGGGGAGGGCATTCCAGATGTTCGGCGCATTTCCTGAGAAGGAGCGAGATTGAGTGGTTTTCTTTTTGAATAAGGGGGGGGACAGAGGAAAGTGTTAGTGCTCCTCATCGGTCTAGAGCCGCCCGCTTTTTTGAGTTTATTTGTGAGGTACAACGGGGCATTCTGGTGTAGAGCTTTATGCGTGATGCATGCTGTCTTGTGGGAGGATCTACCTTCAACGGGAAGCCAGTTAAGGGCCTTCAGGGCAGGGGAGATGTGGTCAAAACGTTTATAGTCAGTGATAAGCCTGGCTGCTAAGTGGAGCACGGATCTGAGTGGGGCTAGGTGAACTTTGGGGGTTCCTGTGAGGATAGCGTTACCATAGTCAATTTTAGAGAGTACCATGGATTGGACAACCCATTTGAAGACTTCAGGTGGAATGAAGGGTTTGATTTTCTGCATATGACGGAGAGTGAAGAGAGCTCCTTTAGCAGAGTTTTTTATGTGGTCGTTAAGAGTTAGATTTTTGTCAATGATAATACCACCCGACGGGTGCCCGGTCTCTCCACTTTTATTTTCAATAATGATGAAGCCTCTGGCACATTGTCTTAGATGCGACGTACAGGTGAGAGGCTGCCACTGGGTTGATGGATAAGAGGAAAGGGTCTCGCTATATGCGGACGACTTACTGCTATACATGCAACACCCAGTATATCCCTATTTAGAATAATAAAGATGCTGCAAATATATGGAGACATCTCTGTATTGAAAGGAGATTGGGACAAAACAATATGAACCCTGTACTTGGGTCATTTCCTGAGTCTCAACAATACCACCCAATTAAGGTTGCAAACGGCCACTTGAAATACCTCTGATGTGAGTGACAGGAAATACAGAGAAAGCTGGGGCGCTTATTACTAACCCGCTCCTTTGGTGCACCAGACGGGAACTCGATTGGTCCAGCTTTCACTGAATGTTATAAGACGAAGTGCCTTGCAGAACTTCCCCTTCCTCCTCCCACCACAATTCTTTAAACATTTAGAATCTCCTAAGCATGGGTTCACGTGGAACGGGGGCTACCATAGGCCTCGTTGGTTCAATGTATCCAATCACAATACGATGGAGGGCTGTGGAGTCCTGACATTCAGGCTTATTATTGAGCAACACAGATACTCCCACTGGCTCCTCAGGACAGGTCGTACCAAATGATCAGACTAAAACTTATGCATCTGAAAGCGTATGGAATAAATTCCCTGCTCTATGGGTCCACAACTTACCCATACATTCTCCTGGCAGTCACAAAATTTCCCATACAGTACGGCTGTGAGGCCCTGCAGCACACTGTCTGGTGGCAGTCCCTGACAAATGAAACTCCTCTTTGGAACGGAAAATGGCTGACCCAGGTAGCAAAACTGGAAGATTTTAAGTAATGGGACCTCATTGGGATCCCAACATATGGGAATCGACCCAAATTAAGTCATTCGAGCAGCTCTCAGAGGAATTCGACCTCCCAGTTCTTTTGATTCCTATAGATACATCATACACTGGGCTCATACGAGGACGGACTGACGCAAGTCCCAGACTTCAACCCCCTTGAGGCCAAACTTACTATTAGACCACTGGGAAGGAGAGGTGTCTCCAGGTTCCATACAGCATTGACTGCGAACATGACTGATGTGGATGCCCAGTTGAGGGGTATGTGGAAGGAGGACTTTGGAGAATTGGGGATATGAAGACTAGACAACAGCCCGCAAGGCCCCCCATGAATGATTTCTACAAAACTGTTATGAACCACAATGTACTCCTTTTACCTAGTTAGATGCTGCATAAATGTTGTGTGGGTTTCTCCGAAAACAAGCCTCATTTATTATGCATGAGGATTCTCAGTAACCGGTCCTAGGATACTTGTTTCCAGTCCAGGGAGGGCCTGGCAGTTCGGACTGGACTGTTCCCATTGGGCGCAGGGTCAAGACTGATTTGCATATGGCTGGGTCCAAACTGGAATGGCATGCTGAGCAAACAAACGATGGATTTAGGCCCAGATCTCTGTACTGGGGTGAATGTATGACATTGTTCTGCATTCTGTCCATCAATTGTTCTTTTTGCATTTGAGGATTCTCAGTATCACAGCAGGATTACCATCTTCTGCATAATAACTCTGTATAAGGGTCACCACTATCGTCATCTTTGGCCGACACGTCCACAGTCCCATGACACATCAAGGTAGAACCCCTGAGGGTACCTTTCAGGTATACAAGTACCACATCTTCACTGGGCAAACCAGAGGAGAAAAAGATTTCCATGCCAACACGCTAACACGAGACGCTGAAGTCCATGCACACAGACACCCTAGCACGCAGTGGTCTGACATCCCTCGTGGGGTGTCCAACTCGAGACCAAGATGGGGTCCTTCGCTCTCTCACATCAGGTAATGGGGTTGGCTCTTTCCTAGGGGGATTCTTGGCTATATACCTACATACATACATGCTAGGTACATTTAGTTAGGGCTTACATCTTAGGGGTACTCATGATTACTGCCATGTATCTATATGCCTGCATATATTCACTGTTTTAGCACCATGGTAGAATTCTACCTTTTCTTTACTCTGTTGGTGCTTATAACCGTATACATCTGTTTCTGTCTAATGGTTGTTGCAGCACACGTATTTTATACTAGAATGACGCTGGTTCAATAAATGCTTATTGAAAACGTCCCCACCGTGTATTCTCTATATCACTCTGAGACGAATGAGCACGAGTGTCTGAGCAAAAAGTACTATAATGTTTCCACAATCCCTGGGAGGTCAGGGTTGTCATGTTCGATAGCTGCCAGAAACTATTCGCTCCTTGGTAAGGTTGTGGGGCTTATAGTGGCACAGTGAGCTAGCTGGTCTACAGACTAACATATCCTTTGAGGGGGTCTGGAAACCAATCACTTAGTTTATGTTATCTAAACGCGCAGATCCTATATAGATTTGTAGGAACTACAAGACATGGCTCCGCCAACATTTGTTTGGTTCTTATTCAACGGTCAAACCTGAGTAGTTCAGTCGTGCTTTCTCAGAGACCCCTACTCACATTTACCCAGAGACGTCTGGAGTGAGGAGGGAAAATCCGCCGCAGGTGAGTAGTTATACCCTATGTATTGGCTGTAGGTATATTCAAGCTTGAAGGATTTTAGTTCTCTACATTGTCTATAAAACCTTATCTCTGTACCATACTGAAAAACTTTCCTTGAAAAATGTCTCTGCAAGATGAGGCTGCATCCGCATTAAATGCAAACGCAGCAGAGGAAGGAGAGCAGGAAGGTGCCATAAACATTTCAGAAAATGTCAGAAATACACTTACTTTAAAATTAACAGATTTTGGAGTCCCAGCATTAGGTGGGACTGTTACCTTCGTGATTGAGGCACACGAGGCATACACGAAAGAGGTGTTCTATTCCTAGATCAAGTTCCCACCTGCAGATGTACGTACACATACATTTCATTCTTATATTGCGGATGAAATACCAGACGAACACAATCCATACGAGGACATAGAAGTCCCGTTAACGTAGCAGGAACATATAAACTGGTTTAAAGCCTCCCTCCCACACACCACAGAAAAAGTGAGATGCGGTCCGCTCAGCAGAGATGGAGTGACTTGGCCGGTTTTAGCGGCTTACACACTGCATCCAGAAATTGACACAATGCCAGTAGCAGCCTTGCGTCCACTTCACAAAGAAATAATAAAACTTTACAGAAATCTTACACAGTTCGTTATGAGAACACTCACACTTCAACCTACAAAGGATACTCCAGCAGGTCAACTACAAGGGACAGCAACCAAAATCACTCCACAAACGCTAAACGCTATTCAGTCCTGCCAAGTATCACGCATCAGACGTGACACTAACGCATTTCAGTGAGGTGCTCCGCATCACCGCACTGAAATGCATTGTCACGCATAATGCATAGTGTCTCAGCTATCACTGTGACTGAAGCGCTGCAAAGTGTGTGTGTAGATGTGGCAGCTCAGCTGGCTGGCGGCGCGCTGCGGTCTGCCTGCGCTGAATTGCTGCTCCCGTGGGCTTCCTGCTGCTAGCTACAATGTATCTCCATCAAGGATTCCCGTGGCGCCATGCCAGATAGCCTGCCTGACCTTACAGCCTACGTAGTGCTCAATAGCTGCTACCAAGACAGCCCGGAGTCCAGTTAGGTTGCGTGAACACACGTGTGACCGGCGTGGCGCCGTGGGGGAACGTTACGTCCCTGTGCGCGGGGAGTTTGTGGTCTAAGGCTGGCAGCTCACTGGTTTGCAGGCAGGGCCGGCCGCACATGGTACTAGGTCCGCTGCGCTGCGGCTCGCACCATCCCTTTTGTGGCCTTTAATAGCCGCTCGCCCGCAACTTAATTCATATAATTTCAATTGTAATGTAATTCCGTGCCGGCTTAGAGAGAGTGCCGTGGGACGGGACGTCAGTGACGAAGTCATGGCGACCGGCGTCACGGTTGCAGCAGCCACCAGGACTCACTGAGGACACACAGCCCGACAGCCACCTGGACCAAGTAAGACGGATGTTGTTCGGGGGGAGGGAGGTGCGGTGGCTCGCTCGTTGAGGCCTGAGCTGCCAGCTGCCTCGAGTCGCCGACACGCCAGTCAGGCAGCGCTGCCTGTTTGAAGATCAGTGAAAGCAGAATAGTTGTTTAGCACCTGGAATCAGGAATGATCACACAGACCCAGTAATGCCGGGCCTTTTTCCATGTATTTTTCCACGATTCTGGGAACAAATCCACCTGCTCAGAGATGTCCCAAACTATCATGGGGAGTCATTGAAGGATGACGTTTGGGGTCCCGTGGGTGGGGGAGCAGTGCAGCCTAAAGGAGTCTGCTCTCCCACATGTCTTCTCGGCAGGGAGGAGGGATGAGAAGGGTGCTCACAGCCCCGAGACATGGCAATGCCCTGTCTGTCGTACTTTTGGCGGTTGGAACTGGGGCAGGGGGATGCAAGAGGGTCTGGGCCTGGTTGGGGGAGCACTATGTGCTTTTCCCATGTTGTACTGCACTCGACACTTCTCTCAGCGCAGTTCTGTGTCTGCTTTGTGGGGGGCGGAGTGGGGATTGGGACTAGAAGTCAGGTGTGGGCTCTGTCTCACTCTCCCCCGGGGCTCATTCTGTGGCCTGGCGCACTGTGCTTGAGAGGGTCCGTCATTGCACTGTGCTCTTGCTGCTTAGGAGGGGTGGAGGCAGGCGTTAGGGGATCACGCCCTGACTCAGGGGCGCTTTGTGGTACTGCAGAGCCTGGGGTGGAGGGTGCTGATTATAATTTGTTGTTATTCCTGCCACTGATGCTCTGTTATTGACACCTCTGTCTGAGGCCCTATCATTGTCCTTTCTGATGCCATGTTAAGCCCCCTGATGCCCTCTTAACGCCCCCTCTGATGCAGTATTATTGCCCTGTTCGAAGTAGTATGATTTCCTTATGTATTGCCCTGTTATTAACCCATTTCATGTTCTATTATTGTCCTGCCTTATGCCGTTTTTTACTGCTCTATCTTCGTGTTAATGCCCCCTGTGATGCCTGACTGCTGCCAACTCTGATGCTAGTATTGCCCTCTCTATTGTACAATTAATGCCTCCTCTGATGTCTCATTATTGTCCCCTCTGATGCGTTATTGCCCGCTCTACTCCCTATTAATGCTCCCTCTGATGCCTTCTTATTGCCCCCTCCGATGTGGTTATTGCCCTGTCTGAGGTCCTGTTATTTCCTCCTCTGACGCCCTGTTATTGCCCCTCCCCGGCTCCGGTTCTCTGCCCTGTCCCTGGTATGTTTATTTTGAGGCCTCGGGGCAGGAATTTCAATGATGGGGGATGGAGGGGGCAAGAGAGCAGTAAGGAGTTTTATATGGTTGTTAATGATGGTGGGGCAGTTAGTTGTTGCAATGAAAGAAATAAAATAGATTTTGAATGTTATTAAAAAAATTAGAGGAACCACAGTACTATGGAACCTGATGCACAACAGCTTTAGAAATCCGAAACTGTCCTATGGTGGATTTGATGATCTAATCTAGGTGTTACAATACATGGATGATGATTTGCTATTTTGTCCCATACCAGCTTTCTTTCTAACTTCTCTTGATAAAATGTTATTAAAAGTGTCACACGTGATAGACGTAAATACCACTAATAAGTAGAGTATAAACATAAAAATGTCACTGGTATGCATGCTAAAAACTTGGCAGCTGTGTGCGTTAGTCCAACTCTTGATGCGTAATACTTAGCAGGGCTGGTGTAATTTCTGATATTGATATCTTTCCCTCGTCTTCATTGATTGATTTTGCTTGTGAGAAAGTGTCACTCATAGTCGTTGAAATGTCACTCATAATTACACTGAAATTATGAAAATGTCACACATGGCAATCTGAAACCTTGGCAGCTATGGCTATTATGGGAAGAATGCTCACTAAGCGTGAGCAAATGCCCTTCTGGACAGCACAGAAAACAGCACAGCTTGACCCAATATATTTCACAGCTATATGCTCTAAATACTGGGAGGAGTTTTAATTTGGAGTCAATCCCAGAACACTCTTTGCTGAATATTTATGACCCCCCTTCCTGTTGGGAAATAGAGATTTTTATTAAAGGGGCGCGGTACTCTGGTTCATTGGGTCCGGATGACATCCCAATAGCCATTATTAAACAAGATAGCCAGTCATGGGCTCATTTACTTTTTCCGGTGTTTTCTTACTGCTATTCTTACGGAATTATTCTGCCCTCCTGGAGAGGAAGTATTGTGGTGCCATTATATAAAAAGGGCCCTAAGATTTCTCCTGCCAGTTTTAGGCAGATTTCCTAATTGGATGCAACGGGAAAATTGTTTGCTAAGAGCATACTTCTTCATCTGCAGGATTGGGCGTTTGGTAATGATCTTGTACCTGCAGAACAAGCGGGATTCCGTAAGCATAGTGGCACTTTGGATAATATCACCGTTTTACAAACTCCGATTGAAAAATATCAAATAGGTAAAGGGATGACCTTATATGCAGCCTTTATAGATTTCTCCAAGGCCTTCGAACCGGTTGACCGGGGGACGCTGTGGAGGAAACTGGCTGAAATGGGGATTCCGGGCCAATTACTAAGATTGATCATCGCATTACATACCGCGACATGGACGCAGGTGTTGATGGGAGGTAACGAAGGCCTGTCAAGTAAAGTGGTAACTCATAATGGGCTGAAGCAAGGGTGCCTATTGGCACCTCTCCTTTTTTCTTTATACATCAATGATCTGCTGAGCCGGGTGGGGCAATGTAAAGGAGATTCACCTAAATTAGGCCCTTTGGAATTGGGTTGTCTTCTTTATGCAGATGACGCTATCCTACTGGATTTGACTCCAATATGCTTGCAAAGGCGACTTAATGAGTTAGTTCATTTTTCTGATGATCACTTTCTAAAAATAAATATTGTAAAAAGTAAAATCATGGTTTTCAGGTCTCGGGGTTGTAAGGTTAGAAAAAATCTACGTTGGTTTCTGGGGAAAAGTAAACTTAAGATTGTGAAGCAGTACCCGTATTTGGGAAGAATCTTCTCGAGCAACTGCTCTAGCAGCGACCACACTTACCAGTGCAGAAGTAAAGCAATATCCCAGGCATCTGCACTTGGTAGGCTATACAAATGTTGCGGGCAAAGGCATTTTCAACGTTTTATCGGTTTATAAAATTGAAATCCCGCCATCTTTGAGCTATGCATGTGAATCGGTGGATGCACAGCAGTGGGATTTATTTGAGAAGGTAGAAGGGCGCATTTGGTGCCAAATCTGTAATTTGAATTGTGGAGCCAGTATAGCAGCACTTCGGCTGGAATTTGGGCTTCTTTCAACTCATGTGTTTGCCATGGCTGCATGTTTAAGATGGGGTAATGGTTTATTGGAAAGTGAAGCAAATCCAATTCGGGTTGCTTTAAGGCATGACATTTTTGTTAACTTAAAGGGGAAAAGCGTTGTTTTCAGAAATTATGAGAAAGCCCAAGATTTATTTGAAATTGGTCGTTGTGGCCCTTACCCAAAATTCGTACTGAAAACTCTAATTAAAAAAGCAATATATAAAGTTAGTCGCAAGAGATTTATATTGCTGTGTGCATGGCAATCGAGAAACGATATAATAGTGGGGAGTTGTATGGAGAAAAAACCCCAACCATATGTTTTATGGAATCTCTCCCATGGAGTACGTAGAACCATCTTGCTATTAAGGATGAATCTTCTCCCATTAAGAATCATAACAGTGGCTTGGGAGGGATTACCTAGGGAGAATAGACTTTGTGATCTATGTGGAAGTTGGGTGCAAGATCAAAATCATGTTTTGTTTGTCCCCCACTACAACAATTACATCATGGTTTATTAAGACCTGTATTTCTAAAGAATAACATTACTACAGCAGAGGAGGCCCGTAATTGTCTTTTAGCCCCGCCGTCTGAATTAGTGCGTTTTAAAGTCTTCAGTATTTTTAAACAATTTCTAAACATTTTTTAATTAAATGTATAATGTAGTTTTCATCTCCGTTAAATTAAATATACCTGTTCATAAATATGGGTAGCGTATTTTGCACATTATAAAACGGAGCGCAGGCCGAGATGTATATTATGCAATACTTGTCCGCCCCTTACTACATGTTTAGTTTTGATAGGTCTTATCTGTAGTGTTGTACACTCTTTTGGATTACAAATGGATATAAAGGAAGATGTTAGAACAGTGTTTTGGGATATGGTATACTACAGTTTTTTTACTATTTTATAAGTGATTGAGTAATGTTTTTAATGTACGTGTACTTGCACTTTATACATTAGGTGTTGTGATTTAATGGACTCGTCTTTGCCTTTTTTTAATTAATGTCCTGTAATTCCAACGGTATAATGAAATTATAACCGTTGTGCTCTTGCTTGTATTTTATTCTGGTATTAATATCAGGATGATTTGATATATTGAAATTGTTTCTTTTTATTTGTATATCTTTTATGTAGAACTCATTGGAGTTCCGAATCATAAATAAATAAATGGAAATGGAGGCAGTGCTCCGCACACAAGCCCGCAAGAAAAACAAAATATTGACGATCTGCTTGCCAATGGGAATAAGCTCCGCAGATAGAGAATTGTACCACTTGGGGTACAGTTTTCACTGCCATCTATACCAGAACTCATGGTACCCCATCAATAGCAGTTATACCAGAAGTATTAAGACAAATACAGAATGAGTAAGGGGCAGAACCTGCCCTGGACTTACGGATGAAATTGATAGGCAATTTTGCCCAGGTATCTACAATTACGTTAGCAAACATAAAAGGGGAGGCAGCATCTGTGGCTATACGCCAACGCCTGAGGGAATGCACTCCTGCACAACAGGAGCGGAAATTACCTGAAATTATCAAAGAGACCTATGCTTCGCTGGGTAGAGATAATTTGGGAGCTAGACATGTGAAGCCACAATTGATGGGTAATCCTGAAAAGGATAACTCCAAGCAAGTGCCCGATTCTTCTAAAAAGAAATGGGATAATAAACAATCAAAAAACAAGCAGAATCAATCAAGGGGTGGGTCTCCTCAACAGGAGCCCTCTGACAGGATATATAACCTTAGAAATCGTAACAATATTAAAAAACCTAGACACAGAAGAACAGGAGAATACCCGTAAACCCTGTCGAGACCCGGGTAAAGTATGCATACAAAAAACAATGTCTCAACCGGTAATTATTTCGCAAAGCAATTTAAACACGGAGAATTAATCAAACGGAGAGTTGGAAAAAGGGAGACCCAAAAGAATTCGTAGGAAGACAAAAGGTTCTTATTTGCAGGTAGTTATAACAGCACTACAATACATTGTATGTATAAGTAACCATAAGTGGGTTTGTGCACTGAACGTGCTTGTGACAGTGAATGGCGCAGTGACACAATAAGGTGAGAGAACAGCGTGAGCGGCGCAAAAATAACTGAATTTGTGGTCAATAACAAAAAGAAGGTATATACAAGGTAAGTATTCCGTTTTAAATTATTTAAATTGACCACATTGGAGCCAAAGGTAACGCTGGTGGTCGACGGCGTTTCGACCTGTCAGAGTTCAGGTCGTCATCAGGAGCAGGTTACTTGAATTTGTAATAGTGCTGAATGGTGGGTGAAGGTGTCCCAAACTAAGGGCGGAGGGGAGAAGGCTGTCCAAGTGATATCTGCAGGAGAATAAAGCAGGTAGGGCAACGTAGGAGTGATGACTATCCCCTTGAAGTGCATACGATAATGCAGGCCGGCGCTGAAATTGATTAAGCGTGGAGGAGCATGTGGAGGAACATCGGCTGATGGAGAACAAACGAGGTGTTAATGGCAGGAACGATCCTCATAAAAGAAATCAATAAATGCAGGCCGATGTGTGCAGACGAAGAGGCGCCGCAGCAGCAAAACGCCACGGTCAATGGCGGTCAGAGCGAGGGGCAGTCACTCAGTAGAGGCTGGCGGGCAAAATGAAACGACCCGTCACGGTGCCCAAAATCCAATGGTGCAGCGTTACCTTTGGCTCCAATGTGGTCAATTTAAATAAATTAAAAAGGAATACTTACCTTGTATATACCTTCTTTTTGTTATTGACCACAAATTCTGTAATTTTTGCGCCGCTCACGCTGTTCTCTCACCTTATTGTGTCACTGCCCTGTTCACTGTCACAAGCACGTTCAGTGCACAAACCCACTTATGGTTACTTATACATACAATGTATTGTAGTGCTGTTATAACTACCTGCAAATAAGAACCTTTTGTCTTCCTACGAATTCTTTTGGGTCTCCCTTTTTCCAACTCTCTTTTTGATTAATTCTATGTGTTTAAATTGCCTTGCGAAATAATTACCGGTTGAAATATTAAAAAACCTGACAGGTATCAGGATACTGATGCACGTTCCTCTCGTTCCTTTCAGGGTTCATCAAAACACTCCGAGAGGGAAGGACGGTCAGAACACAGATCAGAAGAGAGCAAAGCCAAGAGACACACATCGCACTCCAGACTATAATATCAAAAAAGAAACTAAAATCCAAACCTCAATTTAAAAAGAAGGTAGCTGGCCTAAAAATAAGAAAGGTCCAGGTTACTGAGAACTCAACTTCTGAATGGGGAATGGGCTCCTTCGATGCTAGACAGCGCAGCAGAAGTAATAGCAGCTCCCCAGAACCTGATTGAATTTCTGGTGACAGTGGCGTTGAATGAGCATATCACGGTGGAAACACCTGATACTAGGGTAAGTGGCCCACATCATTTACATGAAATAACACTCCATATGGAGGGGGACATACCAAGGAAAGTGAAGGGTCTTTTTTGGGAGAACCTGACATATGGATACAATATCCTTTTGGCTGAAAAAGATTGGCCACCTGAGTCCGTTATGGACTGCCCAAAAGGCAAAACAGTAATTTTACCAGCTTTCGCCGACCTTGTTCCAGAGTCACTAAAACATTCATATGGGCAGGAGTGGGCGGTACCACTAGCTCCTGCATTATACCGCAATCAAGTTGGGTGGGATGCGGAGTCATCTCACCATGAATTCCCAGTAAAAACTACTCCAATTCCACAAAGGCAGTACCCAATAAAACATGATGCGAAAAAACAAGTCAGGGAGTTTTAGATCAACTTGAATATCAAGGTGTGACTGAGAATTGCACTTCTTCCATGAACAATCCTTTGTTTCCGGTAAAGAAAATAGACAATTCATACCGTCTAGTTTTAGACTGCAGGCATTTGAGCACTTGTACGAAAACATTTGCAGTACAGAATGCACACAGCGTCGCACTAATGAATAACTGTGTGGAAAAAATACAAAACATCATTAGATATCTCAAATGGATTCTTTTGCCAAAATATAGCGCCTGAAAGCAGATATTTGACAGCATTTTCGGCCCTAGGCTCTCAACGGCAATTTTGGAGACTGCCCCAAGGGTATAAGAATAGCCCCGGGTTGTTCTCAGCGAGACTATCAGAGTTACTTCAAAATTTTGATGAGGAGGCATTGTCCTATGTAGACGATATATATCTGACGGACAAAGAATTATTGGATCATTTGAACAGGGTGAACAACATAATTCTGGAATTCGCCTCGGAGGACTACAAATTTAACTTTAAAAAATCAAAAGTTGCCCACCTCAATGTCCTATTTTTGGGATATGAGCTCTCAAGTGAAGGAAAAAGTCGTGCAGCTATTTTTTTTTTTTAGAAAAATGTAAACTGCTTCAACCTCAAAAGCCTCTGAAAAATCTACAATCCATTTTAGAATTCCTACATTTTTGCAGAACATACATTTAGGATTATGCAGGAAAAGTAAAACCTTTCTATGACTTAATAAGACCTGATATTTCAGTTCAACATTGGACACAGGAACAAAAAGAAATACTACGTTCCCTACAAGCTGACATGATAGCTTCCAAACACTTACACACACGTGTATACACCACGTACTTGGTGATCCGTGTAATCGTGGGTCAATTCGGGTACACAGACCTAACCTTCAATGAAGGCGAAACTGTACCCATTGCATACAAATCTCATCTGTGCACAAATGCTGAAATGCGCTTAGCATCAACTGAAAAAATATTAACAGCAGTACAGACTGCTGTAGTGAGAGAAAGGGCACTCGCTCAGGGGAAACAAATAATTGTAGTGACTCCAGTACCAACCTTAGAGGCTGTTACTAAAGCAAGAGTTCCAAACGCAAAAATACTGCATCCACGATGGATACAGTGGGCTAATTTTCTCACTGCAACAGATGTAGACTACAAGTTTGAGTCTACATTAAAAACACAAGCAGTCTTGCAGTACGAACAAGAATAGCCTCTTCCGAATGAAATAATGCCTCTTGATCAGTATGAATACATAATTTACACTGAAGTATCTGCTCAGCCTGCCGTAAGAAGTAAACAGCAATACAGCGCCGCATGTGCGATTGTAAAAGGATGTAAGCGGGACTAGCAATACGCAGACGCAGTCTCTAGGAGATTGCACGGCACAGCTGGCAAAACTAAAAGCCCTAGTACTGGCACTAAAAAATACAGATTGATAATTCCCCACACTGATTGTGTGCGATTCATTTTACTGTGTCCAGTCATACAATGAATATCTCCACTATTGGGGCCAGAATGGGTTTAGAGATTCAAAAGGTTGCACAACAAAGCACATGTTGCTTTGGGAACAAGTGGCAGAGCTGAAAAAGGGCTTGCCACGGGCTCAAGTGATTCATACGCTGATTCATCAACGTGCTGGCGTGCACGTTGAAGGGAATTCATTGGCTGATGAAGCCGCCAAGGCGACAGTGCGAACTGATGTCAGTGCTGCAATCACTCGTTATAACACAAGGACAGACGGACAGATAATAGCAGCTGTCATCGCTTCGTGTAAAAACAGCTCAGCCTTGCCAAAAGGTTTTCCACCCAAGTACTCCTAAAAGATAGATGCACAAAATATTCCGTATGCTCAAATTCCAGGAGAGGGGGATAGAGTAATACCAAAAATGGATTGCAGATTAGGTTAAATACTAGCTGCACACGAGGGTATGGGCTCAGCACACGCAGGTATCACTGCAACAGTTTCATTGCTGAAACAATGTTATTGGTGGCCAGGTCTTACCAAGCAGACCAAGGGCTTTGTCCTTAAGTGCGACATCGGTCGGCAGATGAAGGGTTCCGCAATAGCACGTCCACCACAAACACCATTACTGATTTCAGACAGACCTCTCGCTTGTGTCTATTTGAACCACTGCGACCCCTTACAATCAGACAGGGCTTACAATTACATCTTGGTGGCAGTGGATTCATGCTCTAGATTCCTGTGGGTATGGCCCCAGCGCTCGGCTGACGCTTGAACTGTTATAAAGGATTTGCGAGTCTTCAGAGGGACATACGCAATTGGCACATTACATTCTGACCGTGGCCCTGCGTTTAGCTCTCGGGCTTACAAATAAGCCATGGGAAGTTTGGGAGTTGCATTACGGTACTCCTCTCTGTATCATCCCAAGGGAAATTCAATTGTGGAGAGGAAAAACCGGGACTTAAAGCAATCCTTAACAGCAAGGGTATTACGCTCGGGAGGTAGTTGGGTCAATCACCTATACGGGGTCAAGAGTGCACTTAATAACATGGCAAGAAGTTCCCTAGTAGGCCGTACTCCATATGAGGTCCTGTCTGGAACGAAAATGTGGGTACCCGAACTAGATTGTGGCAGCACAGTGGCGGATGAAAAAGCATTTGTCATCAATGATCGTTTGGCTGTTTTACAGGAACTCAATGAATTCCGATCATTACAAAGCAATGTCCAAGTAAAACGCACTGCCACTGGAGAAGTGAAAGCGGTTTCAGCAAGACCAGCCTGGGTCCCGAAGATCGGGGACCTGGTCAGAGAAAAGATTGCGTACAAAAAAGAATTTGGGCCATCCTACAGAGCACCTGTACCTGTCCTGGCTATTGAAGGATCAAGAACAGTACTTCTACTGCCTCTTGCCGGAAAAAAAGAAAAGAGATTTGTCTCCATTGATCTGATCAAACCACACTATGTGGCCGATACTGAATAGAAGGCCACGTGGCCTCCTGGGTAGCCGCCGATCTCCTCTCCCTACCATCCAGGAAGTTCAGTCAAAAAGACTAGTAACGTTTGAAGATTCTACTCTACGAAGTAACTGCTTTGCCAACAATGGAATGGAACTCGACCAGTCGAAATTGAACAACAAAATACAAATGAAACACAGATCTCAATTCAACCTAATACCGACATCTATGTATTCACATATTCATGTCTCGCAACGAGTCATCTGCCAGTTCGACAGAACCTGCTAAGCTACCAAAGATAGATCGAACAGCGTCTGGCTACTTCATCGATTTTTATACCTTTTCTCTGGATCTGAGTGAACCTGAGTCACCACCAGCTTCTGTTCCCCTTAAAGAAAAAATATTTAAACTCTGCCTTTGGCTGAAAAAGACTTTCTTTGTTTCTCCCTGGCTACAGCTTTGGATGGCAATTGGTCTATTTTTCCTAGTCCTTTGGATAGGTGTAGTGACTGTCTTTTTCCTGCTCCTGAATGGACATTATCTCCCAGAACACTCCGCAGTACAACTTGTGAACTTGGTCCTGAAACCACATACATCTACTCATCGTGAACAAAGAGACCTGTCTTTTGTGAACATTACAGCAGTTCTGATTCCTGAAGAAATAGTTTGATAGGGTTTCATATGATGTATTTGGTCCCACTGAACTTCTGAAAATACCACAAGTATTTAAAATTTCTTTGAACTATATCACCACTTCCAGTACATTCTCTGGTGATTGGGACTTTCAAACTATGAATAGTATGCTGTCTGATTTAGAATAATCTGCTGCATTCTCTAAAAATGAATTGTATGATGATACATCTAATTTTGATACCGTGTATCGTTACCAACATTATGGTCATCATTTCTTGCACAAAGGAAGTATCCCACGTAATGTTTTTACTTACCATCAATGGGAACACTGCCTAACACCACCAAAAGGTAGTTCACAAACGTTTGCACAGAAGTTTGCTTATTTTTCTGGGTTTAACACTTCAGACCCAACCTCATATTATTATAAGGTTGCGCCTACACCTGCAAAGAAAAATATGCTCACTAATACGAAACAGATACACTCTGCTTCCTTTATTTCTCAGCTGTCTTTACAGGGTTTCGACTTTTGGAGGGACACCATAGACACAACATCTGTCTGGAGTACTAAAGATTGGCAAGTTCAGGGAACTGAGGCAATTATTTAGAGCATGTCTCATACCACAGTAGATTATCTTCCTGAACAACACAGTGCAACAGACTTCCTGTCCTGGACTAGCCAAGATCAAGTACTCGAACACACCTCGGATTCCCTAGCTTTCACACTTTGAGGGATGGCAAAACTATACACAACATAGTGAGGATACGCTAGATGACATTGTACACGGGGGTTCATACAATTCTTCAGACCCCAATTGGAAGGGATGGTTGGTTTGGCCTATCGACACAAATGGGTGTCAGTCAAGATTCAAGGGTACAACTGAAGGGTTTCGTATCCATAGGCCTGACCAACGCTATGTACACCAAGAACATCCAGGGGTGGTGACATCCTACAGTGTTGGGAAGTTATGCCTAGAGTGGCTGAGAACCTCAACACTGTCCCAGTTGAAACAACACTTGTCCTTACTTTCAGATGACATGGAACTAAGGGATTTTTTGCTAGGTCCCTGGACACCACGTCGTAAACGCTTCTTATATGCTATTGACAACGAAGTATGGAAAATCTCTCAACAGGAAGCTGCGGAGAGATTGCATGAAATTGACAGGGTTAACATAGAAAAGGCTTTGGCAGTGGTCGACAATGGCATGACCACACTAACATCCAGGATTTATTCACTGGGCAACATTGTGTCTTCTGCAATAGATATAATGGAACAGGATCTGTCCATTCTTCAACATGGGCAATCGCAGTTACGATCCATTCTATTATTAAGCTGGGCACTACAATCATTGCGCTCTGGTCACGTGCCCTGGCGATATATCAACAGTACGTCTGTTTTCTGCTTATAATCTAACAAAAAGGCAGACAGCAATGGCACAAAGCGATGCAAAGTATACAATGCTGTACATTGAAAAATTGGACCAATTACCTTTCACCGTGGCTGAGTCACCTTCCACAGAATGGTTAATTCATGGCCATATTACATTGCCAGTCAAAACGTTCCAATTTCAATATGGTCTACAGTACCATCAAGAAGGCAGGTTTGAAGCATTGGGTAGGGAATACATACATGAATCGTGGGAATTACTCTACAGATTTAGATGCAGGAATAGGGACACTGAAGTCTCTCAGCGGTTTAGACTGTGAGAAGTTGTTAAGTGGGTCTCTAATGTGTCAGGATATTATGCTTCAAGGGCATGTAATGCTTCGGTTGCAAACCTATCATGCCACTTGAAGAGATCCCCCGCTGCCGTGATTAAACCGGCATTCAAGTTACTCTCAAATGGGAGTTATTTGATGTTGAATGATCAAGGTTGTTGTGGGATGCTACCAGGCATCGCCTATATGGTTACAGTGAGCTCCAGGGTTACATGTTGTATGCAAGTATTGTTTCCCTCGACCCACACAGTCAGCGAGGCGCAGATATGGCCTTCATTGAATGTTTCCCTTATACGGTTTGATTCTCTGAGCAGACTGAAAGCCATACTTTTACAGAAGGAGGTGGCCTTAACCTCGGCTCAAGAGACTTTTGATCTCCAGGTTGCAAGGTCTTCAGCTGAAATACAGGCACTGGTCCAAACTAACTTCCCGCTCCATTTTGGGGAAATGGTACATCATATCTTTAACATGTCTGATACGAGTGGGATAGTACACCTATTTAAGAACATAGGTTCTGGACTATTAAGCACCTTTCAGACGATCTTCGGAGTCATTCCATCATTAATACACTCCGTACTGGGAAGCGTTTTTGGAGGGCTTCCGCTGGTCCTACTACTTGTAGTGGGTATCCTGGTTTTAATTTTCCTGCTAAGCAATGGACGTCCCAAATACCAAAGACATGGAAAAAGCGCTCTTGGAGCGACGTTGCCATGAACGCATGGTACTCCATCTGGGCACACCTCGGCTTCGGGAGCTCAGCGAGCATTGGTTTCTGTCATTCAGATCAGTCTGGGTCGACTGCGTCTTGCCTGTACTCCACTGCTTATTCTGCGGACACGAATGGCTTTTGGACATCTGTCTAACACTTCCATTGGTTGCGCCTCTGGACGTGGATGTACTGCTGGACCCATTAAAGGCCCATGTAGTGCAGTGTCCTCAGCGTATTCCAATTCTGATGTCGGCATTCTTAGAGCCCCTAGAGGATGCTTCAGCTCCTGTCGGAATGGACACCGGCTCTACCAAAGGCTCACAGGTTTTGAGTACTTCCTCAGCAACGGCTGTGGGAACTGGAGAAGATCACCTTTGCTCCATTGACCTGGTCCAAGAGATGTTACAGGGACCGTCGTCTGCGAAGGCAAGCAGCAGTGATGTTGCGTCTCCCACACAGGACACAAACATTTGACTCTCCGTGTGCTGGGACCAATTCAGCCTTTTTTTCCAAAAACAACCTAAATTGGAATTCGAAAACATCATTCTTGTTTTATTTTTCCTCTTATGCTCTCACTGAGCACTATGGCTTTCGGCGTCCTCAGTTAGTCTAACAGTATAAGGACTATTTAGAGGACTTGTATAGTTTTTAACTTTTACATCATTTTTTAACTCATACAATGTTTTTAGATGTTTTTATACTCATTTTAGCAATGTCTTTTTAACAGGCATGTTTTAGCATTTGTTACTTTGTCGTCCAGACGGATAAGGAGTGGGTGTTATGTACCCCAAAGTACCCCAATATAGACCTAGGTAGCTGCATGACCGTTTACCTACATTTATCCTACCATTGTTCTACATAACGGTTCTGGCGCTGACCTTTTACCTGGTTAGGTGCTGCATTAATGTCGTGTGGTTTTCTCCGAAAACTAGCCTCATTTATTATGCATGAGGATTTTCAGCATCACAGCAGGATTGCCATCTTCTGCATAATAACTCTGTATAAGGGTCACCACTATCGTCATCCTTGGCCGACATGCCCATAGTACCATGACACATCTAGGTAGAATCCCTGAGGGTACCTTTTGGGTATGTAAGTACCACATCTTCACTGGGAAAACCAGAGGAGAAAAAGACTTCCATGCTGACACGAGACGCTGAAGTCCCTGCACGCAGACACTCCAGCACGCAGTGGTCCGACATCCCTCGCGGGGTGTCCAACTAGAGACCAAGACAGGGTCCTTTGCTCTCTCACATCAAGTAATGGCGTTGGCTCTTTCCTAGGGGGATTCTTGGCTATACACGTACATACATGCTAGGTACATTTAGTTAGGGCTTACATCTTAGGAGTACTCATGATTACTGCCATGTATCTATATGCCTGCATATATTCACTGTTTTATCACCATGGTAGAATTCTACCTTGTCTTTACTCTGTTGATGCTTATAACCACATACATCTGTTTCTGTCTAATGGTTGTTGCAGCACACATATTTTATACTAGAATGACGCTGGTTCAATAAATGCTTATTGAAAACTTCCCCACTGTGTATTCTGTATATCTCTCTGAGACAGAGTGAGCACGAGTGACTGAGCGAAAAGTACTGTATCCACAATCCCGGAGGAGTCAGGGTTGTCATGTCGATAGTTGCCAGAAACTATTCGCTCTTTGGTAAGGTTGTAGGGCTTATAGTGGCACTGTGAGCTAGCTGGTCTACAGACTAACATATCCTTTAGGGGTGTCTGGAATCAGTCTGGAAACCAGTCCCTTAGTTTATGTTATCTAAACACGCAGATCCTATATAGATTTGTAGGAACTACACGACACATCCAAATTAAATTCCTCCACAGAGTCTCCTACCACCCAATCAGACTGTGGCAGATGGGGAGGGCACCATTCCAGGCATGCACAATGTGTGGCCAACTCTGGAGAAACATTTCTAGATGTGATTTGGACTTGTCCAGTCATTACATGATGCTGGGAGGCGATACACAAATCCCTATGGGAGATTCTTGGCCTGAGTGTCCAGCAGAGCCCTAGAGTCACCCAGTTAGGTATCATCGAGGAGTAGGGAGGGGATAGGGTAGCTCATTCCTTGCTGGGAATAGGTCATTTTATAGCCAAACAAGACATTGCTTGTAAGTGGAGCAACACCAGGGTCCCAACGAAGGCAGATTGCCTCAGAGAAATGGATCAATGCTCCATAGTGGAAGAGATTGTGTCCAGGGCAAGATTTTGTAGCAAAAAGCACAGATAGATCTGGGGGACCTTTGTGAGCCAACTCTGGACAAATGGATGAGTGTCTCCTCATATGATTTAAAAATTCAACCTATATGGATTTGGAAACTTGTTCATGAGTATGTTGAGACTGTCACTGTTGATATTTTGAATTGTCTTGTACGGCTAAACAATCTGTACCATATCGCAGTGCAGGATGACTGCTGTTTTGTTTCTGAATAAAAACAAATAAAAAGATCTCTACATGAAAAAAACAAAGTTTGGGCATTTCGCCAATGTTCAGGGTTCCCCATCTATGAAAGTACTTATGAAGAACTTGTGGGTAGAGTTCCCACTCATGGACTTGTTGATGCATAACGCTGAACAGGTCCGCAAATTCGTTCTCCACTCATGGCAAATGCTCCAACAGAGAAGAATGGTGGTGCCGTCACCCAGTACCTGCAGAGATTAGATAGTGGGTCACCACTGCTTCCGGAGGTAATATACAGCTGTTATTGTGTCCGTCTTTGTAAGGACTGTTTTGCCACAAATGAGTTTGAAGAAGGCTCAAAGGGCTATCCTTGAGACTGAGTGGTCAAGGTGCCTTTTATGGTCATGTCATGGAGGTGATCCCCCATCCCGGGGTGATATGTGCATGTTATAAATTAATATGACATAACATGAGACGCATCGGTGGTAATGGCCACTTGCAGACGGGAACCTAGAAAAGGCCTTTCGAGCAGCAGGTTGCTGCTGTTCCACAGTAGCAAGGTGTGCTGAGCACTTTTTATTACCAGCACTACATCTTCCCACTGCCCTTCCACTTGTGCCCATTTCCATGACGGGCTCTCTTGGAGTGGTTGTATATGCAACCCTGCATGTGGCACTATCGCAGCACAAGGCCATCATTCCAAACAGTTTAATCAAAGTTCTTACTGCAAGAACATTGTGTCTGAAAAAGAGGAAGTAGCTGTTCAAAAGCCATCAGCCTACATTTGTTATGGTATGTTATGATAAAAGCTTTAAGAATGCCCCCATTTACTCATGAAGTAGTATCCCGGCATGGCGAAAAATAGGGTACGAACAAAGACTTCATGGAACACCTTAAGGAACACTGATGGAACAAGAAATGCTGCCGTTTAATCTGAAAAAAGCCAGGTCCAACATTTTTCTGAACTTTCCCAGGTTAGACATTAGACATATTGTCTGGAAGCTTTTTCCTGTGCCAGGCGGCCAGATTGCAAGATGATCTACCTCTTGCTCGAAAGATCCATCTTGGTTGGGCAAGAGCCAGAGAAAGTGACTGGAGGCACTAGTTTGCTTGTAGAAGTTTGCCCTCCTGCAAAGATAGCCGAAATCTTTGGTGGAGCGCCCGCAGACCTTGACACAAACAAATACAAAATTATTTGCTTTTTTATGATGAACCAATGAGGGGTTTTCAGGGTAGGGATGATTTATATCTTGAAGGAAGGTGACAGACCAGCCTGGCTGTGGCATTTTTTCATTATTTGGAGATGTGTGATTAGGTAGTCATCCATGCCAGCATAAAGGACATTACCAGAATCCAATCAGTTCATTATCGGAGGTTATCAGAGGTTGGGTAATTCTTTTCCTGAAAGGCAGGGCTATCCAATTAAATATCTTGCAAAGAATGCACAGGATGCCATAGCGGGAGCCACAGACAGCTGATATTTGTCCTTTCATACTGATTAAACTATTAATCAAGATGCCTAGATTTTTCTCCACCTTTTTCGTACTAGGGGCAGGCTCAAGCTTGCTTGGCCACCATTTGTCCAACCAAATGGTTTTCTGCCAAACAATTATCTCAGTAGACTCAAGCATCAAAGATGGATATCACTAACTGAGTGTTGTGGGCATAAGAATTTGAAAGTCAAGGGACGTGGCCAAGATGGCGACGGAGCCGGAAGCTCCTTGAGCGAACTCTGCATCAGGCCCCCTTTTTTATTCTGTGAAAACCAGGTCGGTCCCTTGTCACCGCACTAAATTCAGTCCCCACATCCCCCTGGCCGCGAGGGCTGACTGCTTGATTCACAGCATTACCCCAGCGGGACGCCCCGGAGCTGCCGCCTGCCCTGGCGGGCTGAGGCCTGAGGGGGGCCTTTAAGTGACTAGAATCGAGGAGGAACCGCCACATAGCCGAGGGGCCCACCTGAGAAGCCAATGATGGCGTGGGCCCTCTGAGGGGTGGTCCCAACCCCGACAAGTGTTCCGGTGGGCGGCTGGGTGCTGTGAGCACCTGAATTCCAGCGGTGGGCAGGAGCTGGTGCCTGGAAGCATCGATAGGACTGTAGGCCCGGGATTGTCGGCGGCGAAGGTGCCCACACGGGGTATGGGCGTGGAGGCCCCAATCTGGCCTGCAAACCTCCCCCCTCAGTACCAAACAACTGAGGCCTACCGGGGTCATGATCTGACAGCCCTGGACACCAGCGCATCCCACACTGGAGCCACCTGGCAGGCACAGCGGTGAGGAGGTGCTGAAGCGGAGCAGCGACCGGGAGGGGAGAGGTCGCTGACCCCACGTGGCACCCTCCTGGTGAAAGCATTCCTGAAAGGGGCTCCTGCGCCAGGTGAGAGACCCTGTGACCCCGCCCCCCTCCCTCCACATAATAAAAGCCTGCACTTGGGAGGGGCTGGGGGGAAGTGAGGGGGAATGCGGTGAGCAACAGGTGGACTGGCCTGGGTCTCTGCAGGGAGGGCCAGGCTTGCCGGAGAGGACCTACCCCGAGAAGGGTGCCACATCAGCAGGCTGTTTCCACACAGACCTTGTAAGTGATCTTCATGCTGGTGCCGGCAGCCCGATAGACCAGCAACCTCAATGACTTAGGGGAAAGCAGCTAGATGCCACATCACCCATACTGAGACGTGAGAGACGAGCCCTCCAACTTGCTGGCAGGTTTGCGCCAAGTGGGCCTCCCTCTGGCCTAGGACCTGATTAACCTTGAACTGCCCAGGCACATGGGGTGATGTAAAGCAGGAGCCCCCTCTCTTGGTCTATCTGGCCCCCTGGGGGTGTTGGGGACGGTGCATTTTGAGCCCAAGCAGGCAGTTCTTTCTGATAGCGAGATGATGGTACCCCCTCTCCCCCACTTTGAGACTTACTTGAGTATGAAGGTTTGCGTTGCCCGGTCCAAGATGCAGCGCCGCAGGGGATAAGTGAACAGGAGAGCAACCTTCCCCCACCCCTGAACTGCGGAGCGGTGGTGACGTCCTGTGCCGCAACCCCAGGCCTGTAGTCCCTGCCTGTGATACTGCCTCAATTCGCCCAGACTCAATTGCCGAAACAGGGGTAGTGGGCTGGAACTGGGAGCATGGCCCATGACAAAGACCCTAAGCACCCTCGTCAGGGTAGAAAGGACAGATACACGAAAGCATGAAGCATGATGCTCCACCGGCAATGCCGGATAATGCTGCCCTTCTCCTAGCCATCTAGTCCTCCCAGGAGGCCCTGTAAGGAAGAGTGGGCGAGGTGCGCTCCGAGGTTTCCCTCTTGCGCCAGGATCGCCCCAATGTGGGCAAAAGAATCACCTCGGCCGAAACCAGGAACTCTGAGCTGGAAGACACAATTCAGACCCTCTGAAAAGAAGTGACGGAAATCCGAGCAACTCACGAGGACGTGGTGTGGAGGATGGAAGATGTCAAAAAACCATGCCCGACGAAATAACCTTCAATACGTAGGATTCCCTGAAGGGGTTAAAGGCCTAAACATGATAGAATTCCTAGATGAGCGGCTGCA